>CM061038.1:17230724-18430724 GCA_030763125.1 Hippophae gyantsensis | reverse complement strand
GGCTTCCCAATCTGATTCAGCTAGAGCAGGGAAGATTGTTTCTCTACCAGGCTTATGTATACTTGTTTGATAAGCACTCGAAACTTGACATGTCACAGATTCTTGTGGGAAAAATGCCTTGCTTATGTTTATTTTGTTCTTATCTTCTTGACATTACATTATCCTTACTTTTAGATATTCCAAATTTCAAAGTGTTGGAAACATCACTTTGCATTTTCCCGAGAACTTTGGTGGGGATACAACTCAAATACATTACATTGGCTTTAAAGGTGAAGCTACCAAGGTATTTTATCACGTGAACTGATTTCATGTTGGTATTAGAATTGCAGGGTCACATTTTCTTATGCAATCTATTATGTACAGATGAAGAGGGATGTTGTTGCAACTATTGTTTATGAACTCATGCCAAATCCATCTGATCACAAGTGAGTTGCGATTGGTATTTCAAATAGTTACAAAAAAAATCTTCATCTCAAGTTGTTTTGTGTTTACAAGTAAATAATTATAGGTTAAAGAAATGTGGGTCTATAGTTATTGTTCGCCACATTAGTTGTATGCAACAACAAACAACTTGATATGAATAGAATTGCTCAAATAGTTATGTTGGTCTTGTCCTCATGGCTGTAATGCAGCTTTCTACACATTGTATGCTAAAGGGCATCACTTTTTATTATAAAAAAAAGGGCATTAGTTTCCCTACTATTTGGTTATGTGCATTTTGAGGTCATTTGGAAAATTCTTGTGCTTGATTTCAGAACAAAGGCTGAAAGTGGTGGGGGTCTTTCACGCGTGGAATAAGAGATTCATGCTCGTGGGGGTGGTTTCTGAGGAGGGCTTGAGTTTGATTTTCTGTCATATATGTCGGTGCAAGAAATGAAGAAATATATTTTGAGTGTTTATGATGACCCTTTGTGGCACTTCTTGATAAAGGTCCTTTCCCTTCTCTCACTATTAGTGTATGACAAGTCTTGGGTAATACGAGTTTCACCCAAAATTTACTCCCTACTTGTATCCAGTTGAAAATCTATACGCCAAGCACGAATATAGATTCTTACATGCAACAAGACTCTTTCATCCTCCGTGTTGGATTTGTTTGTTTCTTTTACTCCTTAGTCATATGAAAACTTGCTGGTAAAGTTAGAGATTTTGGTAAATACAAAAAATTGTAGTAGATATAGGGCTTGTTTGGTTAAGTAATTTAAATTTTGTTTTTTTGTATTTAAAATAAAAACCTAGTTTCAAAAATACTAAACATGTTTGGCTATAATTTTTAATATATATTTTAAAAATTAGATGAATTTAAAAACAAAAAATTGAAAACATCTAAAACATGTTTTCACTTTTTTTGAGAACACGGAAAACAAATTTTCCCTAAAAAAAAAATAAGAGTAATGCTTATATATATTCTTGTCATATTATATTGCTTTAGTTTAAGTATCTTTTGAACATTTTTTTTTTTTTTGGTTTTAACTTAAAGAGAGATCTGGTTCGATGTTACTACTTAAAGAAAGATATATTTTTAACACTTTTTATAATATTAAGAATAAAATAAATATTTAATATATTTTTATTGTATCAATAACTAACAATATTATTATTCATTTTAGTTTGACATATTTAATTTGTCGTAATTTTTCTTTTATAACAATTATATATATATATATATATATAATGATAGGGTTTAAAATTATATCTTTTTATTAAAATATTAGTTAAATGATTTTAATTATTATGCATCATATTTTATATTTTATTCATTTAGTAAACTGGTTAAATGTGTTTAGTTTGCAATAAAAGGGATTAAATATTACAATTATAATAAATTAAAATTTATAATTAATTATTAAATTATATATAATTTGAAAAAGTATATTTTATCGTATGTTTATATATATTAAAATATTAATTTAATGATTTTTATTATGGTGTATTATATTTTACTCATTTAACAAACTGGTTAAATGAATTTAGTTATCAATAAAAATAATCAAATATCAATATAATAAACTAAAATTTATAATCATTTATAAATAATTTCTAAGAATAATTTTATCAAATATATTAAAAAATATTTTTTATATTTTTTTGTTTTTTAAAATAGCTTTTTTAATAATTGTCGAACAAGTTGTTTTTAAAATTATAAAATATTATTTTTTAATAATAATTTATAAGTTATTTTTAAAAATTATTTGAAGTAAACTATCGAACAATTACTAAACTTTACAACCTCGAGAACTTCCTTCGCTAGGAATTTTCATGATGTATGATTACAACATTTGTCTTGAAAATGTTTTAAACAGGTGAAGAATAGAAAAGAGCAAGAGATTGTAAGGCCAATAAGCAAGCAAATACAATCATCGAATGAACAGCGTTTAGTGTAAGCTATATTTAAAGTTGGGTCAAATGATGCTGCAGTCAAGTCAACTGGAATAAATGTATCAATATATTTTTTTTTTTTTTGTAAGATAGGCTTCAAAGATATTATATTTATTTTAAAGATAATATTTAAATTTTATATTTACTTTTTGTGATAATTTAATGTTGTTATTATAAAAAAAATTGATCGTAAAGATCAAATGATAATTTTTAAAGTATTTATTTATTTATTTTTATTTAATTTATTATTAAATTTTTTTAAAAAATTTACTCGAATTAAAATAATATCTATCTAATGTAACTAAAATGATATAAAAATAAAATGAAAAAAAATTTATTTTATTCTTATATGGTCACTTTTTAAAAACACTAGGGTTAGACGGTTAAAAAACTAAATATAGAATTTAAATATTATTTTTATAATAAATATAAGATAATATTTATTCTTTTTTTTTAATAATAGTTTAGCCTATTATCTTTAAAAAATGATACCATAAAAAAATAATTTTTGGCCTAAATAACTTCATTTTTGATAAATTAATCGATTTTTTATCGAACAATAATTAATCTAAAAATTCATAGTTTTATATTAAATTATATAATAGAAATACTAAATGATTATCCTTTCATAAATTTAATAAAATGATATCAATGTCATGATGACTTTACCTGAGCTTCGGTGACCCACTGGGTGGATATAATAAGTTGCACTCGATGGATCACAAGAAATATGGCAATTGTAACGTTACAATACAAAATTACATATGGATGTAAATAGGTCGTCAGAATTCCAGAAGATGTAATATGTTACATATAAAAATACATATAAATATAACAAGTTACATCTAGTAAGTCCTAAAAACTATAGTGGATGTAACATGATACATACACAATATATGTAGAAGTAATATGTTACATTAGGTGGGTAGTTGGAATTACAATGAATATAATAGGTTACATAAAAGATACATGTGAATATAATATGTTATATACAAAGATAGGTAATATATTACATTCATATTTAACGAATTCAAGCCATTACCATTTAACAATTTTTTGAGGCGATTAAATTCACAGTTGTGGAGTTTCTTCCAAAACACCATAGTCACTTGTTTTAAGAGAGATAGAAAAGTTAATATCTCAGGTGAAACTCAATGAAAAGATAAACTACAATTCAAGATTGTCATTAATGTACGTCCAAATTCATTATATTTAGTTCCCAAGTAGGCTTAGATATAAGAAAAAATGAGTTATAGTTGTTATAAATTAACACTAACGGAAGTGAATTTGAGGTTCAATTTGGTTGCACAAATATATAATTATGAGTAACAGTAAAATAATAAGAAGTGAGAAAAAAAATAGCATATAATGATTTAAGTGGTTCAACCTTTCAATGTGAAAAGTATACTCTACTGACGACGACACATGCAGAAAATCTATTGATAATTAAATGGAGATACAAACACCAATCTTTAGAGAGTTTTAATAAAATATACCAAAACCAAAATACATCCACAAAATAACTCCCTCTAATTTACTAGTAATATATAGCAAGATAAATTAACAAACTTGTTATTTAATCAAATATTACCATACAATAAGTTTATTGCATATGTCAACAGCTTCTACTCTATGCGGTGAGAAGAAACGAGGGTTGTTGAACAACGATAAAGGTAGAGATCAACAACGATGTAGAATCTGGAAACAGTCTCAGCTTTGATGGAGGAGCTGTGTTTAACGAGGCAGCAATTTCCAATGACAACAAGGGTTCGTTTCTATATGCTAGAGTGAGCCGATCAACGTCATAGATAACAAGGTCGAAGCAACCTAAGATTGGAAACCACGTCAAGTGTGTATCAACATATTAGAGAAGACAGAGCTGGGAAATGGCGTGGGATGAAAAATATTGCCAACGCTCCCTAACTGCTGAGTAAATTAATGAAACATTATATAGGAAAATGGGATAGGGTTTTAATGGGTAAATATTTTTTTAGCCTGAAGTTTTGGGCCACAATTTAACAAATCCACCTTGGCTTAAAACGGAAGCATATGAAATTCCTTGCATTACTAAATAAGTATCATCTAAAGCCCCGAAGGCTATTCATCTTCTGCAAACCCCAATCAAGTCCAAGTAATACTTAAACTTGTTAAATGGAACTGGTTTGGTTAACATATTAACTATATTCTCTGTAGTGACTATCTTATTGACAATAATAGCACCCTGAGACAATTTCATGAATGAAGTGATATTTGACATCAATATGTTTGGTTATTTCATGATACATAGTATTCTTGATCAAGTATATCTCATTCTTACTATCACAAAATACAACCAAAGTATCCTACTGTAAACCCAAATCACAAATCAAACCTCTAAGCCAAATGACTTCTTTCATTGCTTCTGCTACTGCCATATATTATGCTTCTGTGGTATACAAATCAACTGTAGACTATAAAGTAGCCTTCTAACTAATGGCACAATGAGAAATAGTAAAGACATAACTTGTCAGAGATTTTTTTTATCCAAATCACCAGCATAATTGGAGTCCACATAACCAATAACATTGCAACTAATATAAGAACTTCCATCGTATACCAAACCAAAATTAGATGTGCCTCTAAAATACCGAAGTATCCATTTCACTGCTTGCTAATGACCCTTGCCATGATTACTCATATATCTACTACAACACTAATTGTATATGAAATATTTGAACGAGTACAAACCATAGCGTATAATAAACTACCAACGACATTAGCATATGAAACCTGAGACATGTACTGCTCTTCTTCTTTTGATTGTGGTGACAAATCCAAAGAAAGCTTGAAATGCGCAGCTAATAGTGTACTCATAGGTTTAGACTCTTTCACACCAAAGCATTCAAGAATATTTTCAATATAACTTTTTTGAGTCAAATAAAGCTTGCTCACTTGTCTATCCCTGTAAATTTTCATGCCCAAAATTTTCTTCACTGCACCCAAATATTTCATCTCAAACTCATCACTAAGTTGACACTTTAATTTCTAAATCTCAAACTTATTCTTAGAAGCAATAAGCACGTCATCAACATAAAGAAACAAATGAATAGATGAACCATCATATAATCTTTTATGATAAACACAACTATTATAATCATTCCGAGAGTAACCATGATCAATCATAAAAGAATCAAATCGTTTATACCACTACTTAGGGAATTAGTTCAACCCATATAAAGACTTTTTCAATAAAAAAACATGGTCTTCCTTACCTGAAACAACAAATCCCTCTAGTTGATGCATATATATTTGTTCCTTAAGCTCACCATGTAGAAAAGTTGTTTTGACATCAAGCTGTTCTAATTCCATGTCAAACAATGCAACCATAGCAAGCAACACACGAATAGAGCTATGTTTCACAATAGGTGAAAATACTTTATTGAAGTCAATATCCTTATTCTGACAATAACCCTTTGCAACAACACGTGCCTTGAACCTAGATGCTTCAACCTCAAGTATACCTTCTTTTTTCTTGAAGACCCATTTGTTTCCAACAATCTTTCTGGCCTTTAGGTGATTTCACCAATTCCCAAGTATGATTCTTATGAAGTGATTCAATCTCTTCATTCATAGAAACCAGCCACTAAAAAGACTCATCGCAAGTGACAACTTCATGATAACTAGAAGGTCCATACACCTCAATAGACTCTACCACATACAATGTAAAAGAAACTAAGTCTGTATTTGCATACCTTTGAGGGCATCAAATCTCTTTTATTCCTTTACCCTTAGCGATACTATATGGTTGCTCATGTTGCTCTTGTGCTACATCATGAGCAGAATCATCTATCTCATCCATAGATGACTGATCTGAAGTGCCCTCTTGCACTTGACTAGGAGCTCCACTCTCAAGCTCTACCTACTCATTAACACCGTGGTCTTTACCTATAACAATAGACTCATTTTTTTCTTTTCCAACATGGAAAACTTATTAAACTTAACATCTCTAATAATCCAAAATTTAGGTGACTTAGGTTCAACACACCATAATCTATAACCTTACACCCTATAAGGATACCCAAAAAAATATGCATTTCAATGCTCTATACTAAAGCTTACCATCATTAACATGAGCATAAGCAAGACAATCAAAAACTTTCAAATCAGAATAATTAGCAAGAGTACCAGAGAATACCTCAAATGGAGTTAACGGAGACCGATTCACCAAATAGCACGCATGGTTACCAGCTTCAACCCAAAAAAATTTATCCAAGTCAAATTGAAAGAGCATACAATGATATTTTTCTAAGAGAGTCATATTCATACATTCTGTAACTCCGTTTTACTATGGTGTATGACGCACAGTGTGGTGTCTCACTATGCCATTTCTTTCACATCACTCATTAAATTGATTTTCACAAAATTCTAAACCATTATTAGTCCTCAAATGCTTGATTTTATTACATGTTTGATTTTCTATACAAGCCTTGAGTTTTACAAATTTTGACAATGCATTATTCTTGTTTTTCAAAAAATACACTCAAATATGACGAGAGAAACCATCAATAAAAGTCAACATTTATCGGGCACCACTCTTAAACACAACACAAGAAGGACCCCAAAAATCTAAATGAATATAATCAACATTACCTTTCATTTTATGGATGGTTGTACTAAACTTGACCTTACGATGCTTTTGCATAGACACAATGCTCACAAAAATCAAGTTTCCTAGTTTTTTTACCACAAAGTAAATCCCACTTGCTCAAAACAAAACATCTTTGTCATACTCATATGCCCTAGCCGCATATGCCATAATCAAGTAGTATCTGAATCTTGATCTAATGAGGAAGAAACTGAAACACTGCCAATAACAACGAGAACACTCTTGCTAACTCTTAAAACTCCACTTTCAGCTACATATTTGTAGCCTTGTGAATCAAGAGTACCCAAAGATATCAAGTTTTTTTTCAAATCTGGAACATGGATAACATCTTTCAAAATCCTAACAATACCATCATGCATCTTAATTTGGATAGTACCAATACCAATAACCTTGTAGGACACATTGTTCCCCTTCAAGACAACACCCTCATCCATAGACAAATAAGAAGAAAATCAATCCCTACTAGAGCACATATGGTAAGTGCAACTAGAATTAAGAATCCAAACATCTCTAGGAGAACCAATAGATACTGATAGAACATTTTCACTATCCACTACGCCAAAAACGACTTGAGAATTAAATTTTTAATTTTTTTTTTACAAAATTACTCATTTTCTATAATACTCAAATTAAAACATGTATTTGATCACCACATAATAGTAGAAAAAAATCAAAATTTGTTTAACAAACAGTTTAAATAATACAAATAATTAAAAATTTAAATATTAATTAATTACTTGAGAATTAAATTTATTACAAAAAAAATAATTTATATACAATATATATATATATATATATATATATATTTAGTTTTTTTACAAATAAAATGATGTCGTCTCTTTTGTCATGGATTTTGTGATATTTCCACTTTATTTCAAGGAGAGGAACCTTGGTTGGCTTAGAATCACCAGCATAGTGACCAAGTGGGAAAAACTGCTAGTCCATATAACAATTCATTCCCCTAAATACATGAGCACGTAAACATTAATCAAACAAGTAATCCAAACTTCAAAGACATAGGAATGGAGAAATTAAAGCATTATAAAAATGACCATGGTGTTGTCCTATGTTATTCAAGATTATCATATTCTTCTCTTGATGTTATAATTTGAACAAAGTGTTTTGTCCATTCTTCTCATAAATCATCAAAAATTTGCATATCATAGCCCCACTTGTTCCAACCAAAGAACTATATGTATATATGTTAAAAGATTAGTAAAAGAGATTGCTGTATCGACACCAGAGTGATATAATAATAACCTTATCCTTTCAAAATCATATTAGCACTGTATTAATCTTTTGTCTATAAATATGAAGCTAATTGGAATCAAGTTGATATTTTTAATGTTATAATGAGCTCTAAATATGTAGTCAAGTGTAACTCTAATTTGTTACTTGGGTTGGTTGATTTTTGGTGCCCATAAACTTATGGAACAACTGTTTTTTGCACAACCAACCCAAGTAACAAATTGGAGTTACAATTGACTTCATATTTAGAGCTCATTATAGCATTAAAAATACTAACTTGATTTTAGATAGCTTCATATTTATAAACAAAAGATTAATACAGTGTTAATATGATTTCGAAGGGATAAGGTTATTATTATATGACTTCGGTGTCGATGTGGTAACTTATTTTACTAATCTTTTAACATATATAAGTTATTTTTTGTGAATTCGTGATATTACACTAAAATGATGATTCTTGGTGGTTTTCCTATACTTGGTTAGCCAGTGACTACCATGATGTTGTCATACAAGGGAACTAGGCAAGAGAGATGAGATGAAGTTTGGGAAAAAAATAAGTCTATATAACAATTCCTTCCCCTACATACATGAGCACATAAACATCTATCAAACAAAATATCCATCAAATAAGCTGCCTAGACTTCAAACACAGGAATAGAGAAATTAAAGCATTATAAAAATTACCATGATGTTTTCATATGTTATTCAAGATCATCATAATCTTCTCCTGATTCTTCTTGTGATGATATAATTTGAACCATGTGTTCTGCCCATTCTTCTCGTAAATCATCAAAATTGTGTAAGTCATAGCCCGACTTGTTCCAACCAAAGAACTACAAGTATTTAAATTCAAATTAAGAATGTAATTTCATGAATTCACAAAAAATAACTCATATATGTTAAAAAGGTATATTGGTAAAAGAGATTATCACATCTTTAATTAAAATTTTGATATTTGTGATGATTTTGCTCATAAACTTCATGACATAGTAACCACACATGACTTCATCATTTTTTTGTGGAACCTACAAAAAATAAGTGTACATTACTTTACATATTCGAACATATTTATTATTCAATAGTAAAATTAATTAAATTATTAATATTAGCTTGTACATACCATAACTTTGTCCCATATAAGCTTATGAGATTTATTAAGGGCAATGCCTCTACTCTTGTTCCATAGCTTCCATGCCCTATCAAAGTTTATAATGGTTAGTTTTTTATTAAATATTACAAAGAACAATAGAAGAAAAATAGTTATCTATAACTCTTACATTTAAACAATTATTTTTGTATCTTTACTCAATTCTATGAAAGCTGAGTCATAGTACCAAACATGATTGCCATATAGATCAAGGATTACCAACATCTAATAGTTTTGGCCTTGTTTAAACTTTAGTGGCCAAGGTATTATCAACTTTTGATTTGTGTTAAGTGTTAATGCCCTATCACATAATTGTTTAGCTCTGATGCTAACATCCTTCTCTTGATATTGATTGACAAATGAAGAATCATAGAACATTGCTAAATGTGATGAGTGATTAACTTGAAGTTGATAATAATATGCCCTATATAAAATAAATATGTATAAATAATTAGTTAATATAAATATAATTATATATGTTCTACATAAATGAAAGTTATTTACTGATAGAAGACTCACCTTGTCCACACTTGAATTATACTTAAATCAATCATTTGATATTCAAATAGTTGCAATATACACTCGATTGATATATAGGTTTGGCCAATGTCTACACTAGAACTTTCTATTAGAAGTGGCACATTCCATCCATCATTTATGATATATGCCCTCTAAACAATAGTCATCAAAGCACCAAGACTTCTACTGAAATTTATAGCATGATCATAATTATACTTTTTTCATGGCTTCTTCTTGAATGGCTTAGTGCACAATGATTGCCCACTAGACATAGATTTACTAGGAGATACTTACTTTGTATCTCTTAAATGTGCCACACTTACTAATTCTAGTATAATAGACTAAAGAAGAAGTATTATATATGTTAGTAATAATAAAATAATAGTAATATAATAGTAGTAAAAAAAGTGTTATTTTAAGTAAATAATAATACCATGTCAAAATTAATCACAACTTGACTCGACAGCCAAGCCACATATTGTCCAACCGTTTCTTAGACTGTGGTAGCATCAGAAGACACAGGTAGTGGACAATCATGGAGCAATTATTGATCAATTACTATTCACAAATAATTTAAAAAATATTGATTATGAATCATTTGATCATCGCTCAATTGTTATACCATTCCAATAGCAACAAAGTCCATTGATGAAGAATGTTTCAACAAACATTTCATATTATATAAAAAATTTAAGCGTTATATATAATAAATAAAATATATAATAAAAAATAAAAATAATATACTATCTACTTAAACTTTAAATCTTACCACAAATGATTCATCAAAAAGAGGAAGACTCTCATGTGGGGTAGCTATTGGAAGTACATTCTCATCAAAATATTCATCGTCATGTGATGGATGGTGAGAATGCACATATTGCATTGGAGAAAATGAACCACTACCTGATCCCATCTATATTCCTAGCATAAAGGGAGGACCAGTAGGATGACTATATCTCATACAAGATATAGGTTGGGCGTCATGAGATTGCATGGGTGGCATGGATGGTTACATGTCTGGCCAATATAGCATGCCCTGATTCTAGTATGTTGTCATGCCTGACATGTGTTGTGATTGATATTATTTTAAAGTGGTAATCTCACTTAACATTGAGGCCTTAAAAGAGTTGAGTTCTTCTTCAATTTTATAGTACTTTTCCTTACTGACCATCCGAGGCTTTTGTTTTGGAATGTTAAAAAAATTCATATAACCATCATATTAGCTTCCTCCCCTAACACAACCAAGATGCTCGCATCTAAATGCATGATATATAGCATCTCTCCTTGGTTGTTCGATTATTTCACCTTTGGCTATTTGTTCTTGAACAGCTTTCTACAAATAATAAAGCAAAGAAAAATATCATACATTATTACATCAACTACTAAAATTCATAAGGACTTTGTATCAAGTTAAATTACTAGCCAACTTATTTAGTTGTTCTTCTCCTTGTTTAGTCATTGGTCTCGACTTCTTCGTTTTGGGGGTCTTTGTTTCTATATACAATTCAGAACGGGTAACCGGTCTACCCAATTCAGCTTCCTATATAAATTAAATAAATTTATTAATCAGGACATCAACTTAAATTTGAGGAAAATAAATATAAAAATATTTATAAATTAACAACTTAATAATATCATTCTATGTCTAACTTCAAGATTTGAAGACCTCTCAGTACAGTTAGGAAGAAAATTATGTCTCTATATATTCTGATGTTCTTCCCTAATAATTTGAAATTCATCTGTACGCCTACAATCCACGAAGTCTTTCCAAACTTGGGGTTCAATCCAGGGGTGTTCTTTAAGGATTTTGTATAGTTATGCTTCATCAAGTTGTTCCAAATATGGAAACACATAATTTTTGGTCAATCTAAAAGTTTTGTATTCCTTCCATGCCTTATTTGTAATCTTATAACACTTGTTCATCCAAGTGTTAGGGACTTTATAACGATTCTATAAAAACACACTACAAAAGATGAAATATAATACAAAAATATATAATATATGTAATTAGTTATAAAATAAAAAAGACTTGCACAATTTTTTTTCATTTTTTGAACTTTTCAGCTTCATCAACCTTAGTCCAATTATTTATATTGATTGGTATACTTCACTTCACTAGTCTACCAATAGAGGATTTTAATTGTTGGCTATTTTCCCTTAATGGATTACCAGTAGCATCAAATAGAACGAGTACTCTATCATCTAGGTTAAGTGGAGCATCAGGTATATTCGCTCAACCCCTTCTTTTCAAATGCCTCAATGGATCATTTGGATCTACAATTTCTAGTACCCTAGGATCTATGAAATATCTGCAAACAATGATGAAATAGAAATTAATTGACAATTTTAATTTCAAACATATAAACATGCAAGAGTTAATAGAATAATATAGAACATACATTATATTTAATTAGGTTGTTGATCGTATATATATGTGTATATATATTCCTTCATAATCACTTCGAATCCATGACGAAGAATCATCATCATCAACTAGATCATCACATACATTAAGAAATTTGTTTAAAAAATGACTAATATTGGATAATGTATCAAAAATGTCATCATCTTCTAAAGCATCATAATGTTAGAACTCTTTTTGTGGAGGCGTTAACACAATAGACCATCTGCTGTCAATTTGATCGCTCACGTAAAATACTTGCTTTGCATGAAGTGCTAACGTGAAAGGATCATTAGTGTGGCTTATCTTGGATAAATTTACAAGGGTAAATCCAAAATCATTTATTTTATATCCAACATTGATAAAATCTTCGACCCAATCACAAAAGAATATTGTTTCATGGAAGACCTCATAATCGAGTTCCCAAATTTTTTGAATTATACCATAATATGTTCTATCAGAAAGTACATAATTACCATCTTTTGAATTGGAAAATTGCATAGTTTGTGCAACCATCTTCACACTACTATTTTGATTTACTCAGAATTTGTCTCTTTCTTGAGTCATAAACCTCGATCCATTAATTGTGAAAATAGAATATTATTTAATATCAAATTTTGGACTATGTGCAAGCCATTTTAAACTTTATGTTATTTTATGATTGGGTTTGTTGTGTTCAACTCAAATCTATGCATACAAAAACATGAAATGTGTTTAAAACAAAGTTTTAAAACATTGCATATAAGTACTAATGAATTCTTGTATGTGACACTTACATGGTTGCGAAACCAATTAATAAGCTCTCGCTTATGTTCATCATACAACCATTTTTCTCTTCCCTTTTTTTATAACGAGGATCGATCTTCAGTAAGTTTATATGCATTATGTAATGTTATTAAAAATATATCAATTAAATATCATTAATAGTTAAATATAAAATAATTTTATTTTAAATGAAAAGGTTGAACATGTCATCACTTACTCTATGTACAATTGTGCCTCCTTATTATTTACCAAAATGGTTCGGTGTGCTTTTTCCCATCGACTATAATCAATAAACAATTTCTTACTTCCACCAAGCATAGGGTTACCTACTTGTATCATGTGACGTTCTAAGAACAACTTGTACGTAGGATTCCTAATTACAGTGCAATCACTAAAGTATTCAAAACAAAACTCAATGGCCTCTTTAACAATGTAATGTTCCACCATGCATCCTTCAGGTTGATTTTTATTATTTACATATCCTTTAAGGACTTGCATGTATCTCTCAAAAGGATACATCCACTTTAAGTAAGTAGGACCACACAATTGAATCTCTCAAGCTAAATGAACACACAAGTGAATCATTATATCAAAGAAAGAAGGAGGAAAATATTTTTCAATTAGACACAAAGACTCTACAACATCTTTCTGTAAAGATTTTAACTCACCAATTGATATAGATTTCTTGCATATTGTATTGAAGAATAAACAAAGATGAATTATTGATAATAGAACATGTTTTGGAAGAATTGATATAATAGCAACTAGTAATAATTGTTGCATTAAGATATGACAGTCATGTGATTTCAATCCATAAAGTTTCTTATCAGTGATAGACATAAAATTTATTAAGCTGGATGAGTAACCATCAAGAACTTTCACAGTCACCAAACATTTACAAAGCACATCCTTCTCTTTTGTTGACATTGTATATGATGCTGGTGGCAAGTATGTTCAATTTTTATCACTTTTCACCCTTGGTGCCAATTCAGGTCGTATGCCTAGTTTTTTTTTAATTCAATCTTACTTTAATTCCATCTTTCGTTTTTCTAGGTATATTAAGTAATATACCAATCAAGCTCTCACATACATTTTTTGTTGAGATTTCATGTGTATGCCTATAAGGAAGTCGATTTTCCTTCTAAATTTCTTAGAAACCACCTTTCTTTCGGGAGCACCTTTTGGTTCACCTTGAACCTAAACAACAAACTACCACACCTCTTAGATAGATGGATGTAGAGTTCAAGGATTAGATCCAACCACCTAGCAAGAAGAGATGAGATAAGAGATTTTCGACCTAGGGTTGAACCACCTAGGTTTTGGCCTTAAGCTAGCCTTCCCAATTTTTGGCCGAGGAGAAGGAAAAATGTGGCTGCTAAAAATAGTGGATTTTAGCTAGGGTTAGAGGAAACACATTTTGATAACATTTTCCTCAATTATGCCTCCTTAAATAGGCTAGGGTTATGGCAACTCTTTGTGTAAGGTTTGAATCAATTACACAAATGCCACTAGCATTATTTAGCCATCTCATGCTCTCTTTAATCTCAACTTGTGATTGGTTTAGTAAATTAATTTATGAACAAATAATATTATTCATATTATTCTATTATACAATGTCTCTATTATTCTTATAATGCATTCAAACATTATACTAAATAATATTTGCATAACTTCACAAATTTATTTATGGTCTAAGCATGTCAATATTATGACATTTTATTTTAGCATTTCATCTCATGTATTATACATCATTATGAAATGTAAAATACTTGTTGTTTCTCTTCAATTGGTATGACTGTATAGGGGATCTATATCATCTTGCCATAATATAAAACTTTATATTACTGACTATAAGAGGTTCTATGATTACATTATAGTTTTCCAAATGACATAGTAATTATTTACTCCATCCACTAATTTTATGTCTATCCTTGTCACGTGATATTATGAATAATATGCAAAATAGGATCGTGTCACTTTTGCATTATATTCATTTTCTTGGTCTCTCAAGTGAATTATAATTATAACTACATCAATTATATTGCATGTGATATAATTCCACTTTACTAAGGGACCCAGTAAATTATAACTCAAAATCGAGAGACAATGATAATATTAACATATGGATTTCTCCCGCACAGGTTGTACACAACAAACTACTATTTCATTCCTATCATAAGATAATATTTAAATAGCAATCACATTATATACTTCTCATGTGAAAAACCTACAATCTCATATCTAAGATTCTAAAGACATAATGGAAACATTAATGACACAAAACACAATCCATATAATGTTTCATCTCGTTAGGTCATGTTCAATATATAAAATACATATTTTATATACTCATGCCATTAAATGATATCATCATTTATAGAACTACAATGTATTTTTAATCGGCATGACAATCTTTCACGGTAATTAATGTTCCTCCTTAATTACCACAATTGTGAACATATTTAGGATTACATGTTTCTCATTTTCAGAATTCTATGGTTCAAGACCAAGTGTATCTTCTTGAACACTTCCAAAATATAACATGTTAATCTCAAGGAATAAGAATACATAATATTCAAAATCATGAACAACACATAAATCTTTATCAAAAAGAATAACTTTTAAAACACACATCCTTCACTCTCCCACTTGTTTTTAAAGTTTCTCATATACATAACAAATGCATAAACTCTAAAACTACAATTCCCTTTTAGTCTTCAAGCCACTCCTCATGGTCTTGTAGACCCATATACTCAAAATGAATTTCACTTTTGGCTTACGATAAGGGCTTAGTGAAGGGATCAGTTGTGTTGCTGTTGGTGTCAACCCATAACAATGAAATTTTTCCTTCTTCGATGAAGTCACGAGTTACAAAGTACTTTATGTCCATGTACTTTATCTTGTAATGTGACTTTGGCTCTTTAATTTATGAAATAGATGCACTTTTATCACAAAATAGCTCCAAGGGACCTTGACTGGATGAAACGATGCCCAATTCCTCAAGGAACTTCTTTATCCAGACTCCCTCTTTGCTTGCCTCTACGGCTACCATGACTTCTGTTGCAGTGGTTGAGTCAGCCTGTATTTGATTACTTCCAACTATACCAACTCACAGCTCTACCATTCAGAAGAAAGACGTACCCAGACTGAGATCTTTTGTCGTCTGAGTCTATTATAAAACTAGCATCAATGTAGCCCTTTACAATGAGCTCTCTCTGACCACCATAGACAAGAATCTTGATGATCAGTACTAGGTGAAGCTTGATGATGATTTGTCATGCTCAGAGCATACGCGGCATCGGGTCTCGTGCTATTCATAGTATACATGATGGAACCTATGGCTAAAGCATATGGAACATTCTTCATGTATTCAATGTCTTTGTGTGTTGTGGCATACTACGACTTTCTAAGTTGCACATACACACTCATTGGTACATTTCCTTTCTTGGACTTTTCCATATGGAACCTTTCCAAGAACATAATGTGGCTCCCACCGACCTTGTATACACAAGGTTCTTCCTTGCTTTGAATGAATCCAAGGGTTTTAACCTCTTCATCAAAGCGCTTGTTCTAACACCTTGATGCTTGCTTCAAGCCATAAATGGCTCTCAAAAGCTTGCACACTTTGCCACTATTTTTTTGGATCTTCAAAAACTTGAGGTTGTACCATGTATACATCCTCATCCAGCTTCCCATTTAGGAAAGTTGTTTTAACATCCAATTTCCAAATTTCATAATCATGAAATGCCGCAATATCTAGCATAATCCAAATAGATTTAAACATAGCAACTGGTGAAAAGGTTTCATCATATTCAATCCCTTAGATTTGACTAAAACCTTTTCCTATAAGTCTTGCCTTGTAGGTTGTCATGTTACCATTCATGTCCATCTTCCTCTTGAAAACCCTTTTTTTTAATAGCTTTCGATCCTTTAGGAAGATCTACCAAGTTCCATACTTGGTTTCCATACATGGATTGTATTTCGGATCCCATGGCTTCCTTCCATGCTTTGGAATCTTTTCTTTCCATTGCTTCTTCGTAGGTCAAGGGGTCTTCGGTATCCATTACCAAAACCTTGTGAAGACCCATGTAAAATTTGGGTCTTCTCATTTCCCTTGTTGACCTTCTAAGCTCTCTTTGTTTTTGTGACTCATCTTGAGCTTCCTGAACTTCTTCCACAATTTCTTGTGGAATAGATTCATGCTTAATTCGAGTTAGACAAACACTAGGTGGAGAAGTCTGAGTCTCTTCAACAATTCTTTATGAAGTTTGACTGCTTGTACTCCCACTGATTAAAGGAGCTTCGTGTGGTATTTCACGATCATCTTGAATGTCATCATTCATATCATGATCACTTGCTAGTAGGTCCTCTTGAGTTTCCTCAAGTGTCACCCTACTCCCACTACTTTTTATTCTTTCAAGAAACTCCTTCCCTAAGAATACTGCACCCTTCTTAACGAATATAGTATTCGTTGACTTGTGCCAAAAGCTATACCCTTTTGTTTCTCTTGGGTATCCAATGAAAAAAAACTTATTTGCTTTGGGTTCAAGTTTTATTGACATCATATGCTTGACGTATGCCTCAAAACCCCAAACTTTGAGAAAAGATATGTTGGGTGGTTTGCCCATCCACAATTCATGTGAAGTTTTCTCAACGGATTTTGATGGAATAATGTTTAGTGTGTGAGCCGCAATTTGGAGTGTATAACTCCAAAAATATAAAGGTAGTTCCGTTTGACACATCATTGAACGAACCATATCAAGCAAGGTTCAATTTCTCCTCTTGGAAACATCATTCCAATGTGGTGTCCCGGGTGGAGTGAGTTGTGGTATGATGCCACACTCTTTCAAGTATGTGTTAAACTCATTGCTTAAGTATTCTCTTCCACGATCAGTTTATAGAGCCTTAATTCTCTTGTTAAGTTGATTCTCTACTTCATTCTTGTATTCTTTGAATTTCTCAAAAGAATCACTCTTGTTCTTCATAAGATATACATAGCCATATTGACTATAATCGTCTATAAAGGTAATGAAGTACCTATAACCATATCTCGCACTCGTACTCATTGGACCACATACATCACAATGTATCAATTCAAATAAGCCACTCGTTCTTTTACCCTTCTTCTTGAATGGTGATTTGGTTATCTTTCTAGTTAAATAAGATTCACATGTTTCAATTGCTTCACCATCAAGCGAATCTAGAATATTTTCTTATTGCAATTTCTTTATGCATTTCTCGCTTATGTGACCAAGGCGATAATGCCACAAGAGTGTCGTATTTGTCTGATACATCTTGAGTCTCTTGTTGCTAATATTCAATACATGTTTATCCTCATCTAAATCAAGAAAATATAATTCATTTGAAATGACAACATTTGCATAAAATAGATCATCCTTCTTAATAACCATACATGAGTTATCTATTACAAAACATAAAATCCTTTTGCATCCAAGCATGATACAGAAATAATGTTTCAAAATATAGAAGGAACATGATAAACATCCTTTAAAGTTAAACATAAACCACTATATAGGTGAAGATTAATGGTGCAAACAGCGACTGCATGGACACTTGCACCATTTCCAACTTTCAATACAACTTCTTCTTTCGAGAGAGGTCTCCTATCCCTTAATGCCTACACATTAGAGAATAAGTGAGCACATGATACGCATATTTGCGTATTCATTACACACACAATTTGTGTGGCGATCATCGATCTAAATGTCGAGATTTAAATTTTAAAAAATGTCAAAGATATTGTCATTGTCGATGGAAACTTTGCATTTAAAAAAAACTAAAGAAACCCAATCAAAATCAATGAATTTGTTTATAAAACTTTATAAAATATCAAAACAATCGATTGCTTCTGTGTCTAAACTAATTTATTATTTAATACAATCAATTGCCTATGTTTCTAAGCTAGTTTAGTAAAATTGTTTATAAGTTAGTTTATTATTTAATACATATATTTATAAAAGTTATGGTATTAAATTTGATCCATAAGTCAACTAATTAATCAAAATATTGTGATATAACTAGTTAAAATTTAAAATAATTATTTAGATTGTAAAAAAAAAACTCTATAAGTAAAGCTAATAATTAAATGAAAAATGAGGTATAAATAATATATATATATGAAAAAGAAGTATAAATATTGTCCTAAATAAATAATATTTTGATTAAATGTAAAAAAAAATATAAGTAGATAAATTTAAACGTAAATTATTTAAAAAATAAAAAATAAATATAAAACTATATTTAATCGACAATTTTGCAACAATATTTTAACAAAAAAATATTTTTTTTCCCAATGTTATAACATTCTTGACATTTTAACAAAAAGATATAAACATTACTTTTTGATGTCAAAATTTACTAAAAAACAATATTATCCAAACAATATCAACGATATTGTAAGAAAAATTAAATCAGAACTTCGGTTCCAAAACTATGTCAAGTTCACCATTTGTAAGAAAAATTTACACTTTAAAAAGTCATAATAAAGTAAATAATTCGAATTGTTCAATGATTCAAAGCCAAATTATTTATTATTAGGTCTAGTTATAAAATAATCACTTTCAAATCGAATTCAAATGAAATATAAAAATATCAGAGACACGAGTTATTCAAAAATTAACAAAAACATAATATTAACTGATAAATTCGTAGAACATTAAATATAAGGATATTTTTGACAAAATAATATTTAATAGAGTTGTTGTAATGTCATGTTTAACATAGAAAAATCAGGTTTAATTGAGCATCATAAAAGCACCAAAATAATTCGAATTCAATACTGCTGCAGCGTAAATTTAGCAACGAGGAGAATAACCAATTTGAATTTAAAAAAATATATATTGGATTAAAAAGATTACGTAGGATATAACTTTTTTTTCCATTAAAGATGACACTTGTTCTATCAATGGAGTATAATTAGGTTGTTTGGAAGAGTTTTATTCTTTCCTAAGGTAAAGATAGCAGAAGTTGTGTGTTATTCTAACACAATGGAGTAACTAGAAAAACATGCATGTTAGAAATATTTGTTTTATTTCACTTTGTCTTTCAATATTGAGTCTATTATGTTGTCTTGCTCTTTAGGAATTTGCTTTTTGTTGTTATGTTGATTTATTCATTAGAGATTTGATTTGGTTTGTTAAATTGAGCTAATCTTTATGAGTTAGTTTCTACAGTCACTTTCAGTCCCTTTGTATTCCCTATTTAAAGGCCTATCAATGAATGAATAAAGTATCAATCAGAGAATTCAGTAGCCTAATACTTTTGGTTCTTTCTAGTTAGTTTTCCTCTAAATTCTTTATTTGTATCAAATCATAATTTAAATAACACATTTTTCTCTCATTTTTTTGGTTTGTTATAAACTCAAAATTCAAAAAGTTAGGTGGAGGAAGTTTCGGTGACTTCATCTAATAATGCCCCTTTTCTTTTAAATTTTTCTTTATTGTTATTCTTTTTATTCAAACTAAGCCTTATCAAAACTTATCTTCTTTTTTAACATTACAATTCTCCTCCATTAAAGAATTTTTTTATGAAGGTCATGAGTATATTTGTGTTGCATGAATATGCGGAATACATTATGCACTCTAGATCATGTTGGAGGTAGTGCCAACCTATAGGCCACATTTCCAACTCTTTATAGAATTTCAAACGGTCACACATTTCTTGAACTTAACCTTTGCTTTTTACCAAATCTCACAACCTCTTCATTGGAGCAACCTTTAAGAAAATCACGTTCCCAAGTACAAACTTCAATTTCCTTCTCCACTTACATGCATAATTCTTTTGCATGCTCTGAATTGCTATCATGCTTTGCCTTATTTTCTTTATTATGTCACCAGTTTCTTGGACCAACCAAAGCCCTAGCACTACTTTTCTCATAGAGTTGGTTTTAGGGAGGTCGAGGAAGAAGAGAAAAATAGAGAGCAAAGAAGGCTGATTTTGTATAATATCTGATATTCTTTATTGAATTCACAAAGTCTATATATAGCCTTACAGGAATAGAAAATACAAAGAAATTAATCTAACTAACTGACATTCTTAACCAAATTTAGTGGCCCCCCACTCATGCGTCTTTCCTACGTTACTGTGTCGTGCTTAACCCCTTCTGCACCCACGTATGCATCTTTCACCCGGTGTTGCGCCCACGAGCAGCTCGAACCAATGCTGCTTGTATCATTTCTCCCCCCTTTAAGAATCCTTGTCCTCAAGGATGAATTCATGGTAGGATTTAGAAAAACACCATTCATTCTCCCATGTGGCTTCTTCTGCTAAAGCTCTTATCCATTTAACCAAAATTTCAGGTTTGGGTCAATATTTTTTCTTCTAAATTGCACGGCGATCCAGTATGGCTTCAAGTTGGAGCATAATAGTGGCGTGATCAAAGATTGGAAGGAGTTGGATGGAGCTTAGAGTAACTGTTCCCACGTGCTTCTTTAGCATGCTGACATAAAATAAATCATGTATGTGGGATTTAGGTAGAAGAGCCAATCTGTAAGCCACAAGACTAACTCGTGCAATGATTCTGTAAGGCCCAAAGAAACGTGGGGCAAGCTTCATGGATGATCAAAAGGCCACATAAGTTTTTCTATAGGGTTAGAGTTTTAAGTAAACATAATCTCCTTCGAGGAAGGAAAGCTCTCGCCTATGTTGATTGGCCTGACATTTCATTCAATTCTGAGCTTGTAGAAGGTTATGGCGCAAGTCACATATGATGGTATCTCGATCACACAAGTATTCATCCACTATTTGGACATTGGAGGTGCCTGGAACATAAGCTAATGGATGTGGTGGTGGAATGTCATAAAATACTTCAAATGGAGTCATTTTGGTGGATGAATGTGTTGAGATGTTATAGCTAAATTCAACCCAAGGTATCCACTCAACCCAATGCCTTGGTTGCTCATCAACAAAGCAACGTAAATATTTCTCTAGAGTGCGATTGAAAACTTCTATCTGGCCATCAGTTTGGGGATGGTAGCTAGAGCTTATGAATAGTTGGGTTCCTTGTAATTGGAACAAGGCTTGCCAAAATGAGCTGAGGAAGACCTTAATTATCTCAATTGCTCACTATGGATGTTGGAATGCCGTGTAGGCACACCACATTGGCCACAAATGCCTTGGTTACAATCATTGCAGTAAAAGGGTGTTTCATGGAAATGAAATGGGCATACTTTGTCAGACGATCTACAACTACCATGATCATGGAATTTCCCTTTAAGGGTGGTAACCCTTCAATGAAATCCATTGAGATTTCAGCCCATATTTTGGTAAAAATTAGTAAGGGTTGCAACAATCCTGCTGGTCTCATATAATTAGTCTTGAACTGTTAGCATACATCACACAAACGCAAGAATTCCTTTACTTTGTTGTGCATGTTGGACCAACAGAAATTCTGTTTGATACAAGAAAGTGTTTTGTGGAACCCAAAATGCCCCCTAATTTGTGATGAGTGGTAGTTAGCTAAAAATTTTGGAATTAAAAAAGACTGTGAGCTTAGATAAACTTTGTTTCCCTTGAACCATACCCCATCACGTTGGCATAGTTTGTGGACATCCAAAGAGGAAGTCTTGGCTAGAAGTCTTTCATAAAAAGGGTTTTACTGGACTTCCTTTTTAAGCATTGGCCACCAATTTGCTTAGGGTTGAGAGATAGATAGGAATTGGAACTCCACCACTCGAGACAAGGAGTTTGCACCCTGATTTTCTAACCCACATTTGTACTCAATTTCATAGTCATAACCAAGGAGTTTTGGAAACCAATGTACATGTGTTGATGTTGTTATCCGTTGCTCTAGTAGGTACTTGATACTTTTTTGATCTATGCGCACGGTGAACAGTTTTCCAAGTAAGTATGGACACTATATTTTGATGGCTTTAACAATAGCTAGCATTTCCTTTTCATACGTAGATAGTACTAAGGTTGGTCCCTAGAGTGCAGCATTGAAATAAGCCATTGGTTTATTTTCTTGGGTAAGGACGGCTCCGAGGCCAATGCCACTGGCATCACATTTGATCACAAAATGTTGAGTGAATTTTGGTAGACATAAGATAGAAGGGGAGGTTAAAGCTTCTTTCAACTATTGGAAGGCCATTTTTAAAGCCTTATTCCATTGGCAAATGAATTTTCTATAATAGCCTACCAATTCGAGGAACCCTCTACTTATTTTTCTATGGTTGGTGTTGGCCATTCAATAATAGCATGATTTTTTATTGGATCATCTAAGACTCCTTGCTCTGAAATAAGGTAACCCAAGTATTCTACCTATAACACACCAAATTAACACTTAGATTATTTTACAAACAAATTGTTAGCTGTTAGTAATTGTAGGACAGTTTGTAAATGTATGTTGTGGTCCTCCCACGATCTAGAGTATACTAGGATATCATCAAAGAAAACCAAATGAATTTCCTAAGGTAGGGCTAAAATATATCATTCATGAGACTTTGGAAGTTGGTTGTGGCGTTGGTGAGGCCAAATGGCATCACTAGGAATTCATAATGGCCTTCATGTGTTCTGAATGCTGTCTTAGGGGTGTCATATTCATGAACTTGTATTTAATGGTACCCTGAACGTAGGTTCAATTTGGAGTAAATCTTGACTCCATGAAGTTCATCCAATAATTCATCAATGTTAGGTATAGGGTACTTATCCTTGACAATAATTGCATTAAGAGCTCTATAGTCTACACAAAATCGTCAGGCTCCATCTGTCTTCTTAACTAACAAAACTGGGAATGAAAAGGGACTATTACTTGGCCTTATCAAATTGGATTGTAAGAGTTCATGCACCATCTTTTCTATCTCAATTTTTTGATAATAAGGGTAATGATAAGGTCAAAAATTCACCGGTCCTAAGCCAGGTTGCAAGGGAATTCTATGATTGTGTACTCATCAAACAACTTACCTATCTTTGGAGGGTATGCCTTTGATTGGTTCTTACGGTTGCTAACAGGCATTATCTGGAGTAGCAACCTAATGCCTTGAAGACCATTGCATTCCTTACTGGTTAGGGCTGTAATGTTAGCTCGCCCCAACCCTTGGAGCATATAAGAGGTTTCTTCTACAATGAAGCTTATGGTGAGTTTCTTATAATCCATCTGAATGGGACCAAGGGTTTCAAGCCATTAAACCCTTAAGACCAATTTGAATGCTGCAACTAGAAGAACATAATAAACTACAATAACTAGATACCCTTGAATGGTGAGGGTAAGGTTACAACATTGCCAAGCACATTCTATTTTCTCACAGTTAGCTACCATTACCTCTAGTTTCTTACATTTGACTATTGGAAATCCAAATTGAAAATTTAAGGCTTGATCAATGAAGCTATAGGTACTACCCCTATCTATCAATACTAATACCTTCTTATTTCTCAGTTTTCCCATGATGCGTATGGTTTTTGGGTGTTCAATGCCTGCTATGGCATGGAAGGAGATTTTAGGTATCACTTTCGTGATGTTCTTACTTCAATAGGGTTTCTTCATTGTAATCGGTGTGATTTTGGGTTGAATCCTCCATCATAAATAACTGTGGCTATGCATAGCGATGGCCAGTAACAAATTTCTCATTACAGTAGTAACATAATCCCTTGTCTCGTCATTCATGTGCTTCTTAGTTGATAAGTCATCGAAAGGCTATTAGTTGAGCTGGAATTGAACACTGTGGAGGTAGAGGTCCTAACATACTAGCTATGGTGTTGGGTGGTTGCTTTGGTGGTATTGAAAGAAGTTGATAACGAGGGTTTTGAGTATATTTCTTTTGTAATAGATTATTTTCCTCAATTAGCCTAGCTACTCCAATGGCATCAACCAATGTTCTAAGTTGCTTTATTTTAACATCAATGCGAATTTCATCTCTCAATCCAATGATGAAGCAACCAATCAAAAATTCTTCTCGTAAGCCATTAACCCTGTGAGAAAGCTTTTCAAAGGACTCCTGATATGCTGTGATGCTCGTCGTAGTCAGTAGGTCTAAATCTTAGTTGTGCAACCTTGGTAAACTCCTCTCACGTGAGTGGTCCATGAAATTTGGTAAGCCACTGATGCCATTGCAATGCAATGCCTTCCAGATAGAAGTAACACAACTGCACTTTCTAGTTAGGAGCAATGTTAGTGAATTCAAAATATTGCTCTGCCTTGTAAATCCAACTGGTGGGATCCTTACCAACAAATTTAGAGAACAACAGCTCCAAGTATGGGTAAGGGTTATCTGGGTTTGATTGGGAAGTGTGAGGGTGAGGGCGCATGGTTTAATCCCTTGTAAAGGGATTAATCTCAAGTGTGTTACGAGTTGCGTGCAGCCTGTAACTTGGTGAGCACGACCTACAATGTAGAGCCAACTTAGTCAAATCCTATCTCATGTCATGCGATAGTTTCCATGACATCATTACGAAACTCAACATTAGACTTACCTTGGGTATCCATGGCTGAAACTGGCTTTGATACCACTGATAAAGTTGGTTTTAGGAAGGTTGAGGAAAAAGAGAAAACAGAGATTAAGGAGGGCTGATTTTGTATAATATATGATATTCTTTATTGAATTCACCGAGGCAATATATAGCCTTACACTGATAGAATATACAAGAAAATTAAGCTAACTAACTCTGACATTCTTAACCGAATTTAGTGGTCCCTTACTCACGCACCTTGCCTACGTTACTGTGTCATGTGTAACCCTTTCTATGCCCACGTTTTGCACCCATATGCACCTCTTTTGCTTGGTACTGCACCCATAAATAGCTCAAACTAATGCTACTTGTATCATTTTCACCTACTTCATCCCAACGCAAAGAGAACCTACATTTCCTTCCATGCATAAAGAGCCTTATAAGGTGCCATTTTAATAGTGGATTGGGAGTTATTGTTATAAAAAATTCAATCATGCTACGTGTTCATCCCAACTTCCCACAAAATCTAGCATACAAGCTTGCAACATGTTTTCCACGATCTGTATGGTGCTTTTGAATTTCCATCGGTTTAAAGGAGTACCCATTGCTTTATGCAAGCTTACCTAAAATAGGTTCGTATTTGAAATACATGTATACTATGTACTCTCACTACTAGTAGACATGAACGAAACAAGTGATCTCTCTTACTTTTTTCAAGATGATATAAGAACGATAATCAATTTTAGCTCGCTAACTAGACCCTTTTATGTGAGTTATATTAGTTCTTTCAAAAGAACTATAATCAAACTAGAAGAATTTATCCAATAAAAATCTCAAAGTGTATAATTTTCTTTGAGTTGAGCATGAAAATTAATCCCAAAATTCAATGTAGTGCCCTGTTACATACAGGGCTTGTTGGGATATATATAGTTTGCTAGGTTATAGGTTTCCAAGGAGTTATTATTATTATTATTATGATATATATTCTTCAATAATTAGATTTTTTTTCTCTGATCATATTTAGTATTGATTAAAGAAAAATATATATTAATATTAAATTTTATTGATTTAAAATTTCATGTCATCATATACTATAAGAACAATAATAATTTATCTTCATCTTGTGGACTAAATCTAATTTGATCACAATAAAAAAATTTAACTCATTGTCCAATCAATGTGTCACACATATAGAAAATTATCGATAAATTATAAAATTAAAATTTTTAAATTTTATAATAATAAAAATAGCACTCTCATGACATTGAATGGATCCAATTGAACACGTTTAATATTAAATTAATTTAAATGATGATAATTTAATTTGAATAACATTTAATTGGATAACGTTTAATGTGAAATGATATATCATATTTTTTTACTAGTGAAAATATATGAAGTAGATATAAAAAAAATACAAATTTTATTATTTTTCAAAATTATTATCCCCAATAAATTGTTCAATTCTAAACTCAATAAGAATTTTCCTATACACCTACAATCGTGTGTAATTAAAAATTATTGTCTTCATTAATTATTTAATCTAATTAAATAATATATAATATATTATTAATTAATTAAATAAAATATTTACTTGCAATCTTAACATTTCATGGTACTATTTAAAATATATAACCCCTGATAAATGCCATATTAATAAATACGTATTATAGATTACTTAATAAATTAATGAACACCTCAATTAAACGTGAACTTTATTTTTATTACTTCTAAAATTACTTCATTAAAAATGTGAAATTCAACTCTCAAATCTCACGTCTTTTATTTAACCAATTTATCATGATAGAATAATTTATGGATATAACATTTAAGTGTATGCGAGACCCCTAGTCTTTTAAATAAATATTGGTATTTTATTATCAATATTTTGTTAATTTACTTCCGAAAATATTAATAAATAAATAAATAATTCATATAGAATCAATTTTACGTAAAAAGTGGTGAAAATCTGACTAGCTCGTTAAGATGCTCGTCAAGCTACACGCTGAGCTAGCAACGAGGAAGGTTGGTGAGAACTCAACGAAGGAGTGACATAAAATTAACGAGGACATTTGAGCTGTCATTTGGATCTCGTTGAGTGCCGCCGTCGAGGGGTCAATGATGGTTACATTTTGGCTATAAATAGCCCAAAAAAATCAACAATTATTTTCACCCAATTCTCTAAAATTTCTCCTCTTTCTTTCTATAATTTCTCTTTCTAAAAGTTAGTTGTTTTTGCTAATTTTCTAAATAGTCGAATCGAGGTGAAAACATTCCAAGTTCCAAGTAGATAGAAGCCGGATACAGAAATGAGAAGCTTTAGAATTTACTCCCACAAACTCAGCCTGAAAATCCTTCCGGGTTAGTTTCATTTATATCAATCAATCTAAGTTCTAAATTTCTATTTACTTTTAAAATTAAATGTTTTAAATTCCCCTCAAAAGGAAAATGGATAATCAGTAAGAATAGGGCAACAGATTGACCTATTTAAAGATAGGAGATTACTCCATATTTATTTTACCTATTATGATTTTTAAAGTGTCATACATATCCATACATTGCAAATGTTAGAATGATGCCATGGTATTTATTGAAAGTAAACATTCTTTTATTAGTGAAATTATTAAAATTATTATTACTATAAATGTATTTGTAAATAATACGAATAGGAAATATGAAAATCTACATTGCATCAATTGTTTACATACATGCATCATGAAAAAATGTTTTCTTGGGAAGAATATTTTATGCATGTGTATCAAAATTTTGTTGAATTGGGTATCGCAAGGATACTAATTGCAGCAAATCAGATTCATTTGGCAACAAATACGTACATTATATATGTATTATAAACATATGTTCATATATTTATCTCAGAATATGACCGCATATACGTCTCATAATTAGATCTTACATGTATCTTAAAGTAGATTGTATATATGTCTTAGAGTTAACTAATACATGTGTCATATGTATCTCGAAATATGATTTTACACGTATTTTAGAATTAGGTTAATACGTATATCTTAAAATTGACCAATGCATATAAAATGATGCTGCATAGCATGCATGTTTTACAAGATTCATTAAAAGATGTTTTATAGAAATATAAGTTATGTTTTCCTATGATATTTTTCCCCATATAATAATTATATTAATTCCTCTAAAAAAGCAATTTTTTACATAATGTAAGCTTTTATTAAACTATTATAGTTGACAACAACTTGCTACTTAAAATATTTTGTGGAATATATCCTACTAAGCTGTAAAGCTCACTCAAATTTATTCATATACTTTTAGATTTGGTGTTCAAGCAAAGGGACAAGGGAATGAAGACATAATTGTGTTGGAGAGTTTAGGGTTCAATTTTTGGATCTATTTCTTTTGTGTTATTTATTTTACCTTGGGCTTGTAAATTTGAGACAATGTTAAGACAATATACTCATTTTGTAAGTATTTATGAAATTTTGTAATATGATTTGTTACCTTATTTTCTTTTCCTTTATCTTATTTAAAATAAGGGATATCCCAAACTAAACAAGTATTTTAAATAAAAAAATTCAAATAAAATTTTCAACATATCCTTTTGAGACAATGTTAAGACAATATACTCATTTTGTAAGTATTTATGAAAGTTTGTAATATGATTTGTTACCTTATTTTCTTTTCCCTAAAAATGAGTTTATCTTATTTAAAATAAGGGATATTCCAAACTAAACAAGTATTTTAAATAAAAAAATTCAAATAAAAATTTTCAACATATCCTTTCATCCGTTTTCACGTATTCATTTTTTAGGAAGTAATAATTTGGTATTATAGCATGCACTGATCTCTCAAGAAAAACAAAATAAGTCGAAAGATTTAACTCTTATATTTTCTGAAGTATTTTTCCTTGTCTCAACATGCCTTTAAGAAGAAGAGCTGCCAAGAACGAGACTAGATAAGGTGTGATTGATGAATGCAGTGAGCTTAACTTGTCACAAGTGTTACGTAGGTTAATAACTCAAGGAGGAGAACCAAGAAGAGAAGTAGATCATTATACCTAAAAGAATTTGAAAAAACTAGACCTATATATTATAAAGAAACTTCAAATCTTAACATTATTGAAGGATGGATACATGAAATTGAAAGAAGATAAATGCATGAAACATTCCCAAAAGATTCAAGGTAAGATTAGTTGTGTTTAAGTTAAGTGGAGAAGCTTACTACTAATGAGACTCTATGAGTAAGGGATGAATATTTATGAGTTTAGTTGGGAGAAATTTTAACAAATGTTTTATGAAAGGTTTTTTAACGAAATTAGTAAAGTAAACAAGGTGGTCGAGTTTATAAACTTGAAGTAAGAAGGAATTATTATTACACAATATGAAACATGTTTTAACCAACTCTCAAGATTTGTAAAAAATATGGTGATGGACGACACTAATAAAATTGCTAAATTTCTTAGGGGATTTATTAATGAGTTTACTTGGGAGAAATTTAAACAAATGTTTTACAAAAAAAGTTTTTCAAAGAAATTGGTAAAGCAAACAAAGTGATCGAGTTTATGAACTTAAAGCAAGAAGGAATTATTGCTGCACAATATGAAGCATATTTTAACCAACTCTCAAGATTTGTTTAAAACATAGGGATGTAAGACACTAATAAAGCTGCTAAATTTCTTAATAGATTATAGGATGACATTCATGCTCAATTCATGTATTAAGGTGTTCAAACCTATATTGCAACTATTGTTGCAGCCTATAGGGTTGAACAAGTAATCATAGAGAATCCTAAGCCGTAACATTGACACAAAAACCCAAAAAGAAAGAAAAGTAAAAAGGAAAGAAGAAATTTTTGAAAATTCAAAGCAGGGATCAATGCAATGGTTCTTTTGGTGTTAAATTTAGACCTAACTCCATCTCAAAACCCAGGTTGTGAGATGGAGGACTCACCTTGTTTATATGCGCAGCGTGGGCGCGATCCCCAGTCGATGTGGGACTTTAACACTCCCCCTCACATCGACAAGGGTCTGTCCCTTTGAGACTGACGGAGATATTGAGCTTATGGAACCCAAGTGGCGGAATGCATCACTCATCAGTGGCGAAACAACTACACCGACCGGATAACCTTGCTTTGATACCATGTTAAATTTGGGCCTAACTCCATCTCAAAACCCAGGTTGTGAGATGGATGACTGTCCTTGTTTATATGCGCAGCGTGAGCGCGATCCCCAGTCGATGTGAGACTTTAACATTTGGGAGTAATTTAGCATGAAATCCTCAATTTAATCCCTATATGTGTTACAACTATCAATAATCGGGTCATCTTAAGAAAAATTATCCTTAGCACTAGATAAGTCAAATTTATACAAGAGGATCACAATCTACATTTAGCTTAGGAGCTTCTAATCCACATAAAAAGTTTTTGAGACCGTGTTAATAATCCCGATTACCATATCAACCTTATAGACCGTCATTTCAACAACATACTAAATCAACACAATCTTTTCAAAGATAACAATCTATAAGAAATAGAGATAATGGTAAAGGTGTTGCTTTTCAAGATGAGAATTGCAAGAGGAGTCAAAAATAAATGATGTTGTTGAAGTACAATTTTATTGTACAATTCTTGGATAATTAGTTTTTAATACTATTGTCACTCATTTTTTTTTCATTTTTTTATCATCAAATGTTGAATTTGAGTTACAAAATCATAAAAAAAAAACCTTATCTTAAATATACCCTTGAGTAACCTCCGATGCCCTTTATATATGTAAATGTTGAACAATTAGATTCAACAAACATTAATTCCTAATTGAACTCACTATACTCTATATGAGTTACGTCAATGTCGTTTTAAGAATAGATTGGTCGGTTAATAAAGTAATTGTTGATTACTTTGAAAAGAAAGTTACTATATTGACCTCCAAAGTAATAAAGGTTTAAAAAAAATATTAAGGTTAAACTTTTGGACATATTTATTATGTTATTTATTTTATCCACGCACAATGTTGAGACAATATATTCATTTTGTAAATATTTTTGAAATTTTCTAATATAATTTTTTATATTATTTTTTTGTTATTTTATTTAAAATTAAGGGATATCTTAAACTAAACAAGTACTTTTGACAAAAAAATTTAAATAAATATTTTTTTTCTTCTCATATTTTTCAACGTACCTATTTTTCAAGACATGGCAATACACCACCTCCACAACCAATTCATAATTAGACTCGTGTTAAAAAAATTTACTCTTTTAATTATATCTTTTTTCTCATATACCTTAAATTTACATGAAGAATTATATATGATCATATCATAAATCAAGCTCAAATATTTAAACTTTAAAATTACATACCTATTATATAAGAAAACAGACAGAATGGATTTCTTATATTGCGAGACAACCACTAAACCTAACAACAGACATCTCCAAGTTAGTCAAATCTAAAGATGTTTAAGAAAATATTGAAATTATTATTTACAAAAAGATGTTAAATGACATTTTATATATATTCAGTCTTATATGTTAACTATTATATAAAATATTATTAATTAGATATCTTCTATCAATCATTCCGAACTAGTGTCACTTCAATTATAATGGATTTGAGTACTTGCACTTATTTTCTTTTATAAAAAATATTACAATAATATTCTTATATTTCTTTCATTAGAATTGACTAAATTATAGTTTAACTAATAAATGAGATGGACGCAACTATAATTACAATAGTGTAAGGGGCCTAACTCCAGCTACTTAGAAACTACTTATATATAAAACATTTGTATCGGTAATTTCCATTACCCAATCAAACTTGGACTTGACTGAGGTTACCCATTAGCTTTATACGTTATGTAATGGTGGGCGTTAGTCCTCCAGCTTTTAAAGTCCAACTACTTGTGTCATGCTCAAGTGATTGTAGTTAAGTGATACAAAAATCACATTATAAAGCAAATAAATGTAAGGTCAATGGTTCTATCATCAGAATGTTTGAGTTGTAAAATATTATTTAAAATAAAAAAAAGATATCTTATTTCTTTTCATGTATTATCCTAACATCAATACGTGAAAATATAAATACTAAATACATATAAATTTTATACATATTTATATTAATTTTAATTATAATATGTTACCTCTTAAAATTTTCTTAAAAATAAATAATTTCTCTATTTTTAAAATTAAATTTTAAAAAAAAAATAAATTATGACCCATTATAGTTATTATAAGTGAAAATTTGTCATAAGTATTTAAAAAAAATGCTTTTGTTACAAAGTTTTTATTAATATATTAAATAAATTATTGAGTATGTTATGAATGTAAAATTAATTTTAGTTACATATAACACCGAATTATTAAAAGTTTACAAAAGTAACATTCCATTAACAACGTTAAAATTAAGTATGTTTGGGCTTAAAATTAAAAGAAAAAATATCATTCATCTTCCTCAATTAAAACCCACCTCAACCGCCATAGAAATAATGCTACCTACCCATTTCTGCTACCCCAACGTATCACCCAACTTTATCCATCATCAAAATAGCCTTAGGCATCCCTAGCCTATGTCGAAATATCCCGTTGATCATAAAACCCAATCACCCACCACCATACGTTGCCAAGAAAGTTCCACCCACCCCTTGTTGCTTCCAAAAAACCACATCATTCCTCTATTGCGACCTACAATTGGAAATCCATCCCCACCTATTTGTTGTGAGTTTTTGCCACCTCATTGTCACAACCCTATACTTCAAATAGCAATCGTACAACACTTAACACGGTCTGTTGCATTAAGTCTACCTTCCAATATGAATAAAACACTCCAAAGAGACTAGAAATAAACTTAGAGATTTAGATGATTCAAGAACAAAGCAAGAACAAAAGAAAATTTGTAAAGAATGTCTTGTATTGTTCTTAGAGAGGTTATCTTACAATTTCCCAAGGATGATTACAAATGAAGACCAATAGGTCTATTTATATTGTGGCATTAAGCTTAAGATTATGCCATAAGTTTCTAGATTCTTTTATGTCTAGAATGTACAAGAATATAGTTCTAATTTTATCTACAATGTGCAACAAGGTTCTAGGACCTTCTAGTTAAGTCTAGCCAACTCTAGAGTATTCTAGGATTGTCTAGTTTCTTCATGCAAGTTCTAGGATATTCTGAAAGCTTCTAAAGACTTCTACATCCTTCATGAACCATCCAACACGTTTTAGAATATTTCAACCCCTTCTAGCACCTTCCAGCACATTCTAGTATACTCTGGAATATTCTAGAGTCTTCAAGGCTTGAGTTGAGTCCATCCAACTCTAGCTCCCTCTAGACATCTCTAGGCCACTCTAGAACTTTCCTATGTAGTAACTTGTAGAAAAGTCTAAACCCTTTAGGCAACAACCATTTCTTTGGATTTTAAGGGACAATTTGAGCGGAATGTAACACTCTCCCCCACTAAAGCTCGTGATGCCCTTGTCGCGCCTTCAAGCTTAAACCTCTCTATGTAATATTTGAAATACCACAAAGAGTCTTCAGGTTCCCAACTTGCCTCTATGTCTAAGGCATTCTTCCATTTGACCAAGTATTCCCGATAACATGGTACTCTCCTACGTCAAATTAGGCAGTCTACCAAGATAGAGTTCACTCCTCTATTGAAGGAGGTTACTATTGTCGTGGGCGCTTTTTTTGATTCTCCCCGACTTGTGTCTTCCTCGTCTCCATGATAAGACTTCAACATGCTTACATGAAAAACTGGATAGATTTTAAGCTTCAGAAGGAGTCATAGTTTGTAGGACTCCTTACCGACTCGCTTGAGGACTGGAAATGACCTTTCATACTTCTGTACCAACCCCTTGTAAACCTTCCGCAAGGACTTGAACTGTTGGGGCAATAATTTGACAAGGACCAAATCTTCTTCCTGAAATTCAACCATCCTCATTTTCTTGTTAGCCTATTTCTTTATCTTTTTATATGCCTTGTTTAAATAGGCTCGGGCTAACTCAGCTTGCTCATACCATACCTTGGCAAATTTAAAGGCGGCAAGACTCTTTCCTTCATAGCTTATGGCTAAAGCACGAGGAGTCATAGATTGCTATCCTATGATGATCTCGAAGGGACTCTTTATAGTGGACTCGCTTCTCTATAAGTTATAAGAAAATTGGGCTACATCTAGAAACTTAGCCCAATCATGTTAGTTGGCACTAACAAAGTGCCAGAGGTAGAGCTCCAGCAATACATTGGCACGTTCTGTTTGTCCATCGCTCTATGGATGAAAGCTTGTCGAGAAGTTCAAGTCTGATCCCAATAACTTGAACAATTCCGTCCAAATATTCCCAGTAAATCGAGGGTCTTGATCACTCACGATGTTGGATGGAATTCCCCAATGCTTCACAACGTGCTTGAGGAACAACCATGTCATCTCATCCGTAGTACAATCTACTGAGATAGGTATGAAAGTTGCATACTTGTTGAAGCAATCAATGACTACAATTATGCTGCCAAAGCCCTCTGATTTTGGCAAGCAAGTGATGAAGTCAATTGAGACACTCTTCCATGGTCTCTTTGGAATAGGCAATGGCCTTAACAAGCCTCTTGGTGCATGCTGCTCCGTCTTGTCTTGTTAGCATACAAGACAAGTTCTCACATAGGCTTCAACATCATCCTGTAGTTGAGGCTAGTAGTAAATAGACTTATTCAAGGAAAGGTTATGTCTCATACCTGGGTGTCCATCTCATAATGAATTGTGGCACTCCTTAATAAGCTCTTTCCTTAAGTTTCCCCAATTGGGCACAAAATCGCCTTGTCTTTCCTTCCATGATGGGGGAAAGGAGGTTTTGAGTCAGGGCATCATGCTCTAACCCTTCTTTGATCATTTCTAGCAAGGGACTGTTTAGCCTACTCAAGGCTGCTAACTCTACCTTTTGACTTAGCGCATCAGCCACCACGTTGGCCTTACCAGGCTTGTACTCCAGCCTGTAGTCAAACTCGGCCAAAAAGTCTTGCCATCAAGCTTGCTTAGGACTCAACTTATTTTGAGGTTGGAAGTATCTAGTCTCTACATTGTCTATCATGATAACAAAGTGAGAACCCAACAAGTAGTGTCGCCACACCTTTAAGTAATGGATGATAGTTGTCATCTCCTTTTATTGTACCGTGTAGCGACGTTTAGTATCATTAAGCTTACGGCTCGCATAAGCTATCGGATGCCCTTCCTGCATCAATACTCCACCAATGGCAAAGTCTGAAGCATCTATATGCAGCTCGTACATCTTAGAGGGGTCTGGTAGGCAAAGCACCGGTTCTCTACTAATGGCCTTCTTCAAGTCTTCGAATGAGAATTGGCATTCACTTGTCCATTCCCAAGACTTGTTATTTTTGAGCAGGTCAGTCACTGGGGCTGCTCTCGCTGAGTAGGACTTGATAAACCTTCTGTAATAGTTCACAAGTCCAAGGAAAGATCTTAACTCAGGGACCTTGGTTGGAGGTTCTCATTCTTGGATGGATTTCACCTTGGTTCCATCCATCATAAGCTTCTCATCCTTTATCCTATGCCCCAAGAACATCACCTCATCTTGGGCAAAGTAACATTTTTCCTTTTTGACATATAGTTCATTTCCCTTAAGACCTCGAACACCTTCCTCAAGTGCTCAAGATGTTCTTCCAAAGTCTGACCATATATCACAATGTCGTCAAGATATACTACCACAAACCGATTGAGGTAGGGATGGAAAATCTTGTTCATGAGAGTGTAGAAAGTGGTAGGTGCATTCGTGAGACCAAATGGCATGACAAGGAACTCATAAGCACCGTACCTGGTCACACATGTGGTATTGGGCTCATCCCTTTTGGCTATGTGTACCTGGTAGTAACTCGATCGCAAGTACAATTTTGAGAAGTATCTTGCATTCCCTGGTTGATCAAACAAGTCAGAAATGAGTGGGATAGGATACTTGTTCTTTACCGTGATCTTATTTAGAGCCCAATAGTCAATGCACATTTGTAGCGAGTCATCCTTCTTCTTCTGAAATAGCACTAGGGCACCAAATGGGGCTTTGGAGGGCCTTATGAAGCCAACATCCAGCAATTCATTGAGTTGCTTCCGTAGTTCTACCAACTCTGATTTTTCCATTTGATAAGGGCTCATTGCTAGTGGCCTTGTGCTGGGTTCCAACTCAAATTATTGGTCCAATTCCCTTCTTGGAGGTAACCGTTTGGGAAATGCCTCAGGCATCACATCATGGAACTTATCTAAGACAACTTACACTTCCATTGGCAAGCTTGGCTTTGGTGATTCCTCCTCGTCGTCTTACTCTTTTAAGATGGCCAAGTAACTCTCTTCATCCCTTTTTCAATTGAAGTGCTGAGAGAGCTTGGATAGTAGGTCTGGTGGTCCTTTCTGTCAGTACCACACAAGCCTTTGATCCATCCATGATACACATAGAGTTTGAGCATGGCACAAGGAAAGCTCTAACCTGGTCCAAGAACTCCATGCCGAATACTACCGAGAAGTCATCCATAGGTGTCACTGATAAGTCCACTTGGCCAGTCCAAGCATTAAGACTGACCTTAACTCTATGAGCAATTCCTTGGAGAGGTAGTGCTGCCAAATTAATTGCTTTGAGAGATCCTCCTCCATTGAAAACCTTAAGGCCGAGTCTCTTTGCTTCCTCTAGTGAAATAAAGTTATGAGATGCACTTGTGTCAACCAAATCTTTGGTGACCTTCCCATTGATGGTTGCATCTATGAACATTAAACCCTTGAGGGTCTTTGGGACGTTCTGCAATGCAATAAGTAGCCTCAAAGAACCCATCTTTGCGCCTTCATTTGTCTTGCCTCCATCCTGGTCATGAATGGAAGCAAGTAAGGCACTCAATACCTTTCTTTTTGGACATTCACGTACCCAATACGGTCTATCGCATATGAAGCACATCACATGAGGCTTCGAGGCACCACGATCCTCCATTTCCTTCTCCTTATCTCGTGATTTAAATAAGGAGCCTTCTTTGTTATTTTTGTGGCCCTGATTTTTGGCTTGGCCTCATCCACTCTTTCCTCCACCAAACTCTCTATCTGTGGCATTTGAGCTCTCTTTGTTTGTGGAGTAGTCAATAAGGCTCTCTGTAACCGCAATGGCCGAAGATAAGTCTTGGACACCACGTTGCTTAAGTTCCAGGTTAGCCCATGACTGAAGACCATCCATGAATAAGAATAGGGCATCCTTGTCTGATGTGTCAGGGACTTCTAGCAGCAAGGTTGTGAACTCCTTCACATATTCCCTTATGCTACATGTTTGCTTTTACCGTCGCAGTCAGCCCCTTGCCTCCTTTTCAGCATTTACAGGGAAGAATTGGATTTTGAACTCCCTTTTGAAATCATTAAAGGTTTCAATTATGCATACCCCTCGTTGCACATCACCATGCCTCTGTTTCCACCATAGCATAGCAGTTTCAAAAAAGTACATGGCAACAGTTCGAATCTTGCTGGCATTGTCCGGTATGCCAGTAGCCTCAAAATATTGTTCAAGTCCTATAGGAAGTTCTCAACTTCCCTAGCATTCCTAACACCATTAAAGGTCTTTGGCTTGGGAACATCCACCTTTTTCGCCTCAATGATGGTGGTTGTGTTAGTTCCCAAGGCCATAGCCCACTTACAAAGAGCTAGGTCACCACCCATGTCCTCAACTCTAAGCAACACATTAACAATTTCTCTTTGGATAAGATCCCGTAACTTAGCAAGTTCAACCTTCAACCCATTGATCTCTTGCCTCAACCCACCATCTAGCTCATTGAGGGACATCTTTACTACTGTATGGATCTCCACATCCTCGGCCTCCAAGCTCCTTGCCTCTAAGCTAGAAATCATGTCTTTCGTCTTGGCTCGAGACTCCTTTGGTGATTTACGGAATTTCTCAAGCCCACGTTCCATTGGTGGAACATCCACACTTGGTGCAGTTGGGGCACCGTTCTTCATTATGCCAAGGATAGTAATGCTTCAACCTAAAGCTCTGATAACAACTATCACGACCCTATACTTCAAGTAGCAATCATGCGACACTTAGCACAGTCCGTTGCACTAAGCCTGCCTTCCAACTCGAATAAAACACTCCAAAAATACTAGAAATATACTTAGAAATTTAGAGGATTCAAGAGCAAAGCAAGAACAAAAGAGAGTTTGTAAAGAATGCCTTGTATTGCTCTTAGAGAGGTTATCTTACAAATTCCCAAGGATGATTACAAATGAAGACCAATAGGTCTATTTATAGTGTGACATCAACCTTAAGATTATGCCATAAGTTTCTAGATTCTTCTATGTCTAGAATGTACAAGAATATAGTTCTAGTTTTATCTACAATGTGTCACAAGGTTATAAGACCTTCTAGTTAAGTCTAGCCAACTCTAGATTCTTGTAGGATTGTCTAATTTCTTCATGCAAGTTCTAGGATGTTCCGAAAGCTTCTAGAGACTTCTACATCCTTCATGAACCATCCAACACATTTTAGAATATTCCAACCCGTTCTAGCACCTTTCAGCACATGCTAGTATACTCTGGAACATTCTAGAGTCTTCAAGGCTTGAGTTGAGTCCATCCAACTCTAGATCCCTCTAGACATCTCTAGGCCACTCTAGAACTTTCCCATGTAGTAACTTGTAGAAAAGTCTAAACCCTTTAGGAAACAACCATTTCTTTAGATTTTAAGGAATAATTTGAGCACGACGTAACATCATGCACCCTAGTACCTCGTCAGTGCCATTGTCACGATTTTTGGTTAAGACCTTTCTTCTTTTCTCAAATCGACACTAGATAGCTCCTTTTTCTCTCATATCTAACTTCATGCCTATTAGGTCTCTCTCTAGTGGTTAAGTGGCCTTATAGGTTGGGTGGTACATTGGGATAGCAGTATAGATGAGTAGTGTAGGAAATATTTTACTCGACAAACAAATTTTGAATAAGAAATATTAATTATAAAGATAAAAATTATATAATTAAAATAAATTATAAATTATAATGAAATAAAGAAATAAAAATCAAGTCATGTGTTACACGGTTTCTTTAAGATAATTTTTTTTCTCACACACGGGTGTTTGAGATTATTAAAGGAAATAATACCTCTGAGAACAAAACAATCAAATACTAATTTTCTAATTTTCTAAACATGTGAATCACTAAAATCTTACAATATAATTATAAATTAATTACATGATTAATTAAATCTAACCTAGCATGTATTCCTTTCTCAAGTAAACTACACACCATATATTAATTAATTTAATCACACTCTCATGTCAATTAAATTGCATACTATTTATTAAGTTCATCAATTATGGGTCACATACATAAGAATCATACATCTTTGCCTAGAAACTATGCATGTTATTGATACAAACATTATTACTTGGGGCAGGACATGGGTGAGAGACGCAGAGGAAGGGGACCACAAATAGCACAAAAGGCAGGCGACACACGAGGTCACCAAGAAAGCGCAGGCAACACACGAAAAATGGACCACCAACTAGGCCTTGCAGAGGAGCTATGATTCTGTTAGAGATGTCAGGAATTAGTTAGAAGGATTGGCTTGTAATTCCTTGTGCATATAAAGCTATATATAGCCATAGAATTTGAAGAAGAAGGGGGAATAGTTATACAATTTACCTTCTCTACCACTGTTCTTCTTCTTCCTTACCTTTGAGAAATTATTTATGTAATAATGGTATCAGAGCTGGTTCCATCCATAGACAACCGCTCTGACGCCGAGTTCTTTAACAAAGTATATGAGATTTTGGCACGAAATGAGTCCAGATTCGAGCGAGTAAACGCTAATATATAGAGGGTGTGGATCGAGCTACGAGTTCTTCGCACCTTCCACAGCACACCTCTGAACCTAAAACTCACACCTAGATTTGAATTAAATCCATATCCAATAACATTTGTTCAAGCTGATACTTCTAATTTCAAACACATAGTTCAAATGCTCATTACTTCTTCCAAAACCTTCAAACACCAATCATCACCTTCACCTAAACCACTCTTCATGACTCACTTGAGACCTTTGAGAGATTCGTAACTCAACCTACCGATTCCCTCACAATGAGAGAATCCCAACCAATAGAACTCAGAAGTAGTAAGAACTGTGTTTCTAGGATACAAAAAGAGAAGACGATGACTTATTCAGACCCCAAATTGAGATTCTATGGATCGCTACCATATGGGCCTCCAAAATCAGCCTATGAACCAGCCCATGAAGAAAGCCTACCTCGTAAGGGTAGTTTTTGCCCATCAACCAAACTGCCTCATAATGGGCTTGGATTTGGGCCATCACCTAACCCTATAGCTCTTGCCCACGAAGAAGATCAGGTTCCTCTCGTCTACAACCTCTCTTCTTCTTGCACTCCTCTGAAAATAATCAAAGCAATGGATCAATTGATCAACCGAGAGACTCACGAGCAAGGAAGAGAAATATTATGTCATTATAGTGATAGGAGAGTTGTTAAAATCCATCGACATACAAGACCAAGGCCCATTCATGCTGATGAGGGTTCAATTAGGGAATTGATGACTCTATGAAAATAGAGTTATTAGCGCACTTTTTTTACTTAATATTTACTTGTTTTATTTAATAAATAGTATTTTTATGGCCAAAAAAATTAAAATATATTTTTTTTAGTGAAAAGGGGGTAAAAATATATTTTTTGTAATTTTTTGGGATTTTTTATGAATTTTTAACGCAGGACCAATCAAAAGCTATCACATGACATGCCACGCAAGTAGAGGAGCTGACTGGGTAAGCCATGCAGACACCACGTAAGCACGGAGAGCGAATCTCGTCGCGCCGCGTGTGAGGAGAAAGAAACACACTCCATGTGTCAGCACAACATTCAATTCTAGTTCAAAAATTGGTCAACACGTCATGCCACGTGTCACCATGCCATTACTCTGTGCATTCCACCCGTGCACCATGCAATCCTTTCCTGTGAATCACGTTGCGCCACATGTTGCTGACTCGACGAGCGTTAACTGGTCTCCCCTACCATGCTTTGCTCCCTGATTCGCCTAATGAATTTATGATGCCACATGTCGCGCTGTGATTGCCTGAAACTGTCTATTTTGCTTATTTTGATTGTAGCCCTTGATCTTAAGCTAATCGGATAATCCAGATTACACTGGAGCTTTATTTAAGCCCCTAATCACTCCATAAATCCTAATTGGGCTTTATTAGCATAATTTTGGAGTTAAAAATAGAGAAAAATATAAAAAAATTCAAGAGAAGACACAATTTTGATGAAGATTCAAGAAGAAATTAATACTACAATTCAAGATATTGATTGTATTTCTTTTTCTATTCTTTTCTTTATCAATTTTATATCCTTCTTTATGAAAAATATGAGTTTTATGAACATAATTATATGTAATTAATTTATTAATCTAGGGATCTTATGAACCCAATTTTTACCATGTGATGATCTAATATTTTTTTCCAATTATAATATTAATTTAATTATATTATTTAATCTGATTTTTATGTTATTAATTGTTTGGCCAATAATTTATCTATAGAGACAATTAAATAGATTTGAGAGAATTATTTAATAGTTTGTCTTGATTAAATAACATGCATAGTTTCTAGGTAGAGATGTATGATTCTTATGTATGTGATCCATAATTGATGAACTTAATGAGTAGTATGCAATTTAATTAGCATGAGAGTGTGACTAAATTAATTACTATTTGGTGTGTAGTTTACTTAAGAGAGGAATACATGCTAGATTAGATTCAATTGAGCATGTAATTAGATAATTATATTAGGAGGGTTTTAGCGATTCACATGTTAGAAAATTGGGGGATTAAGTATTCCTAGATATTTTCTCATATATCTTTTTAGTCTAATTAATTATTGCTATTTACTTTTAGTTATTATAATTTTGCTTTCTTAAAATATAAAAACACAAAAAAATTAATTTTTATTATTTTTAGTTTTAAAAATTAGTTTTTAATAAAATAATCTCTGTGTGAACGATCTTTACTTATCAATATATTATTTGTTACGATACGTATACTTGCGTATTCATTGCACACACAATTTCCACCGAGAGACTCACGAGCAAGGAAGAGAAAGATTATGTCATTATAATGATAAAAGAGTTGTTAAAAGCCATCGACGGACAAGACCAAGGCCCATTTCACGCTGATAAGGGTTTAATAAGGGAACCCAGACACTATCACTTGAAGAAGCTTCATCGGGCTATTAAGCTCTATGAACACACTCATCTACTAATTTCTAAGACCTAGATGACCCATATGGGTATTTCCCTTAAGGATGTTTCCTCCGCTACTTAGAAAACAAAGACGAATCTTCCAAGCTTCAGGTTAGAAAATCAAATTCATGCCAGTAGTATACATATTGTGTATGAGTTGTGTTATGTTCTTGAGATCATTAATCTGGTGAAATTGTATGAGTTTTACCTCTGGCATCAATGGTACCGTAAAAGTAATGTTACTCAAAAATGATATGCCCACACATCGGTTATAGCTCCAAATTTTCCCTTGTTCTACTCTATACCCATGTTAATAAGATGACTCCAAATTTAGCCATTGGATTTCATTCAATGTTAAACTTTGATAATTATACTTATTTAATATTTTATGATGTTATTTTTATTATTATAAATAAATGAGTTATTTGTGAAGAATTGTTATTATAACACAAATTTGCATCCATTTTTCCACAAACACTTGTGTTATTGTGTCATGTGCCATAAATATTATGAGATTAAAAAATGATTTATTTTTTGGATAATATTAACATATGATTAATATAAGAAATACGAGTACAAATATATGTCTAAGTTTCCTTTATGTTTTAGTTTTTTAGGAAAAAGTGTTGTAAAAATTCCTTTTTTAGGCCTTCTATTGTTTAGAATAAATATTTTTAAGTCCTTTTTCCCGTGAAAAATGCACAGGATAGTGATAAAGTTAAATTTTTATCTAATTTTTAATTAAATATAATAAATAGTAACAATTATTTTGATAAAACTTAAATAGAATTTTCATTGGTTAATATATTATTTTGTGAATTACATAATGAAAATTTTGTTTAAATTTTATGAATTTTTTTGTTAAAGTTTGAAAAAAAAATTTATTAAAAGATTTGAGTAATATTTTTAATTAAATATTAATTTTTACATGTATATATCTATAAAAAATATATAAATATGCATGTGATATATTACTATTTTGTCATATTTTAATGGATAATTGTATGAAAAGTTAAGTTTTTCCTTACTTAATATCTTTAAAAAATTTCTTAAATAACATTTTTTTTACTACCAAAGATACTTAAAAATATATTTTTTAAAATAAAATATTAAACAATACATTTAACTTAAACTTTTTTTTACTAATAACATGAGATTTTATCTATTTAGGATCTTGGTTTTATTTTCATTTTAAGATTTCAAAAATATTTTTTTTCTCCGTTTAAGGTGTTTATGAAGCTATCAATCTTTATTAACTTATTTTAACTAATTTTTTAATCACTACATATTTTTATAGTGTTATTATAAATGTATATATACCGGATAAAATTGTATATAAATAAAAAAATAAAACTAAAATAATAAATAAGAATTTAAAATGTGCCCCGTGTATATAAAATCTCATACCACATCTTGAGTTAATTTACGAAGTATACCGCAATTGACCACGTCCAAAGTATACACGTAGACTCCAAAGTATTCAGCCACGTGGTAAACGTATTGACCATTATGACAGAGTTGGTAATCGAGTCGGCTTATAATATACTTCCTACGCGGAACGTGCTAATAATGGCAAGCACTATTATATATGAGAAAAATAATCCAATTTTGTGATTATTATTCTAACAAACTTTGCATTTGACATTTATTATAAAGTTATAATAGTTAGTTTTTTTCAATAATAACAACAGTTTAAGTAGACTGAAAAAAATATTAGTCCAATACATTAATTTAAAAAATTAAAATATTTAAATAATATCTACTCTACCTAAATATTTGAAATAATAATATTAATTTTTTATTATTTAACTATTTAACATATATTTTTAAATAACATAACATAAAATTTAATTTAATTATTTAATTATTATATTTTTTTATATAACTATGCATATATAAAAAATATATCATTTAATATTTATTTGATTTTAATATATTATTTAATTTTAATATTATAATAGATCTATTTTAACTTATTGGATAATTTGTTACAGTTGTTTTTGGTAAAAAAAAAAAACAGTTGCAAATTTTTGCTGATAAGCAGGATTTGAATTACCCTACATCCGACTTTGACCTTTCAATTCCTCGCCTGTTTCATTGAGTCTTGTTTAGCTAACAGCGTCAAGCTTTAAAGTTTCACCTAATCTAACCAAACGTCCTAACATAGACTCCTTTTTTATTTTCATATCTCTTCCTTGTCTCTCTCAAAAGCCTTCGTTTTTGTTCTCCGCCTTATTATTTTTCTATTCAAAAGGATCTTCCAGGTTTCGAGTTTTAGGGTTTTTGGATAATCTTTTTGCTGCTATGGCTGTGAGCTCGTATTCTGCTGTTTTAACCAAGGCGAAGATCTCCCGTTTTAATCTCCACGATTCGGATCGTACTTTTTCGACGTAAGCCTTCCAATTTTCTTGATCATCTCTTCTTTTGTTGTTTGTAAAATCACCTGTTCTTTTCCAGAAATTGCACAGTTATTTTTTTTTTCCTTTTTTCTGTTACGATGATTTTGATATATTCGATATTGTTATTTATTTGTTTCCTTCCAAGTTTGAGTGAATATAACTTTGTTGATCAATTACTATTACCAAGTTAAATAAATGTGGGTGTTCTTTAATTTGCTATATAGTAGTCCCAGCTGAGGAGTCACAACTTGAACAATTAACCGATTTGTTTTGATCCTCATTAGATTTGGAGATTTCCTGCACAGGAAATTGAGAATTGTTTGAGTGCAATATTTATTTTTACTTTCGGGAAAATGTGGCTCATGGTAAACTCCTAATGCCAAACTTACAATTCAATTTCAACCTAACAAAATTACAGTAATATCCTTAAGCCTTTTAAAAGGTTTTACTTAGGTTCTATAGTAGTTAATAACATGTGATCATCTTACTAATCTCGTCGATGTCCACGTAGGATTTTTTTTTTTTTAAAGATTCGATTCATGTAGGCATTTTATATAAAATTTGTAATTAAATTATGTGTTATTAGCTAAAATAGGACCTAATTGAAACCTTTTGAAAATTTTGGAACCTTTGTGTGATTTTTGTATGTTTGAACACTTGGTGAATCAAGTTCTAAGTTTGGAGAGTTTATCCTTTTGATTATTGGGGTCAATGTAACGTCGAACGCATTGATTTTCTTGCAGGTCGTGCTCTTTGAACAGGTCTCTTATGACTGTCTCCTGTCATTTGTCCAATAGTTCTTCACTTGGTAATTCATCACCTGATGAACAAGTAGTTTTGAGCTCTGGCTTGAGGGGCCCTACTAAGGGCATGTTTGGGGGATCAAATCAATTTTTTTCCATTGACAAGAGAAACCCTTTGGGGCAAACATTTTGCTCTGCGGGTGTCTGCACTTATGGGGAAACGGTTATTGAAACAGAATCTTATTCACATGCTAAAGAAGAAAAAGTTGGGGTTCTACTTTTAAATCTCGGAGGACCGGACACTCTTAATGACGTTCAGCCATTTTTGTTCAACCTTTTTGCAGATCCGGTGGGTTACGTAATTACTATTATTATGTACTTGCATTAATTCATTTTTTAGGCTTTGCTAACATATGTATTGCTTCTATGACAGGATATTATTCGTCTCCCAAGGCTATTTTCATTTCTTCAGCGACCATTAGCTCAACTTATTTCCATGCTTAGAGCTCCCAAAAGCAAAGAAGGGTATGCTGCTATAGGAGGTGGCTCACCCTTGCGTAAGATTACAGATGAGCAGGTAAAGATACGCCTTCTAGAGTTCTTTTTTTAGTTGTTTTCTTGCTTATTGTCATTAATCTAGGGGGATGCTGTGTGATGTTTTCCTTTTGTGGTACATGTCACAGGCTAGTGCACTTAAGAAGGCTTTGGAACACAAGAACTTGCCTGTAAATGTCTATGTAGGAATGCGATATTGGTATCCATTCACCGAGGAAGCAATAGATCAAGTTCGTTCTTAATCTCTTGATTGCAGCTTCCTTTAGTAACCCGTTAATATGCCATGCCTTTGTTTTGGCCTATGACTATCTAAAACGGATGTGTTAATGGTTAAATTTTAACTGATGAAAGGGTTTCCCTCAAGTTTCCTGTGCTTTTTATGACTACCTAATCAGGAGATTTGGTTATTATGTGTCAGATTAAGAGGGACAAAATAACAAGACTAGTAGTTCTGCCGCTATATCCACAGTATTCTATCTCTACAACTGGATCGAGCATCAGTGTGCTACACAGAATGTTCCGGTGAAGTATTTTCCATTCTGCAAATTAAATACTGGATAACTAAAAATTTCAAAGCTTATGAATATGATTTGTCTACAGGGAAGATGCCCATCTATCAAGAATGCCTGTTGCAATTATAAGGTCTTGGTATCAGCGAGAAGGTTATGTCAAATCCATGGCTGATTTGATTGCAAAAGAGCTTGAGATTTTTTCTAAGCCTGAAAATGTGCGTTGATAATGTTGTGAACCAATTCCAAATGATTCTTTCTAGTAATTAAATATTTGACTGCGTTTTGTACACCATTGCAGCTTCAAATGAATTGCTATTTTTTCATGAAATTTCAGGTCATGATATTCTTCAGTGCCCATGGGGTACCAGTCAGTTATGTGAAGGATGCTGGAGATCCTTACAAGGATCAAATGGAGGAGTGCATTCAGTTAATTATGGCAGAGCTGAAGGCTAGAGGAATTAACAATAATCATACTCTTGCTTACCAGGTACGTTGTAAAGCACAATCGTAGAACATAGTTTTTTTATGGTACAATCTAGACTATGTAGTTATCACAATCAATTTAAAACCTTATATTCTTCTATATTTGCTTATCAGAGTCGTGTTGGGCCTGTAGAATGGCTGAAGCCCTACACGGATGAAGTTCTTGTTGAGCTTGGTCAAAAAGGTGTCAAAAGTCTCCTAGCAGTTCCAGTGAGGTACATCTTTTTGTGCTGGAAGCAGCCAGCTCACTGCTGTTATTGATTTTAGTTCCTTATGATGATCTGCAAAAAGTTCAACTGTTAACTAAGATTACTTGTATATTTTTAACTACTTGGCAGCTTTGTGAGTGAGCACATTGAAACCCTTGAAGAGATAGACATGGAGTACAAAGAGTTGGCTCTGGAATCCGGCATTGAGAATTGGGGTCGGGTCCCTGCCCTTAATTGTACTTCTTCCTTCATCACAGATCTTGCAGAAGCTGTCATAGAAGCCTTACCATTGGCGACGTCTATGTCAACCCCAACAAGTACCTCTAAAGAAGCTGATTTTGATCTGGTAAGATATGCCATTAAGATGCTCTTTGGTTCTGCCTTGGCGTTTCTTTTGCTCTTTTCTCCGAAAATGATTAAGGCTTTTAGAAATCACCTTATTTAAGGAAGATTTACATAGAAATTTATCAGTTTCTATCTTCATCCCAATCTTATCTGAAAGTGCAACTTGTGGATGTAAAGATATGGGTGGGTAATGGGTATTAAGGCTTTAGGTATAAAACTGAACATATATACAGAAAATACAAGCTTCCGAGTTCACAACACCTACTCTGTAATAGAGGGCACGGATGGAAGATCATTGTCTATGTAGACTCAACTTTGGTGGTTGCATTGAGTCATTGAAATTCTACACGATAGTGATAAAAAAGAATAATAATAAGCATTTGTTTGATAGCAACAAATTTATTTTTCCATTTTTTTGTTTTGTTTTATTAATGGATCCTAATTCCAGTTTTCCTAGTAAGGAAGTAATCAATTCAGGTTGCTCTTCTACTGGTCAAAATGATAATGTTAGAGCGATAAAGGTTTTGATATTTTTTCAAGACTAGTTGCGTAACGTGACATGTGCGTGCAAATTTTCGATTTTATATTTTTAGAATAGTCAAGATAAACTTCAAATTAATTTTTGTTTTAAATATTGTTTAGTTTGTACTATGAACCTTAATATGAGATTTAGAGTCTCCTTTGTAAATGACAACTAACAAGTATTTAATTTTACTTGAGCAAAAAGAAAACCAACATAAAGCGCAAGATGTCTTAACTTTACTAAACCCTAAACTATTATGACATGCACATTTTGATAAAAACCTTACGGTACACCCCTACTAATTAAACCGCTACTTTTAGACGCATAAGTTGATAATTAATTCCTACTTGAAGCATATAAAACATTTAACTCATTGTTCATTATCACCGCTTCAATGAGTGCATTAGTATAAAACACGCATGAGTAATATAAATCATGAACACCGTCGATTATATTTGGTGTTTGTATACATATTTTTTTGGTGTAAATTCGCGTAATTTTAATATTATAAAATTTTTGGTTTATTATTAGTAAAGTTATCTATATGTAATATAATATAAAAAAAATCAATAACTTTTGTATATACAAACAAATTAGAAGTTAATTTTAACTATTAAAAAAAAGGTAATTTATCATATTGTTACGTATTCCTGTTCGTGTCGACTTCGTGATATAAATTGATGGCTAATGTTGAAATTTAAATTCATTTAAACGAGATTATTGTTACATTTTTTTCAAATTATCTTTCAAAATCTAAAAAAATGGTATTTGCTTAAAAGATTTCGACTTTTTTTATAAGTTATTACATGAGAAAGTTTTAGATGATGAACTCAACTCCAGTCTGAAAGATTCTAAAATGTTTTATAGTACACTAGCATATGCTAGAAGGTGTTGGAAGGTACTAGAATATTTTAGAACATGCTGGATGATTCATGAAAGATGTAGAAGTCTCTAGAAGCTTCTGAAACATCTTAAAACTTGCATGAAGGAACTAGACAATCCTAGAAAACTCTAGAGTTAGCTAGACTTGACTAGAAGGTTTTAAAATCTTGTGGCATGTTGTAGATAAAGATAGAACAATGTAGATACTTTTATACATTCTAGACATGATAGGATCTAGAAATTTGTGGTATAATCTTAAGTATGGAGCCACACTATAAATAGATCTAATGGTCTTCATTTGTACCCATCCTTGGAATCCTTGAGATCTTTAGGAATTTGTAAGATAACCTCTTTAGAGTAATACAAAACATTCTTCATAAACTCTCCTTGCTTTGCTCTAGAATCCTCTAAGTCTCTAAGTCTCTTTTTAGTCTCTTTAAAGTGTTTTGTTCGGATTGGAAGACAGACTTAGTGCAACGGACCGTGCTAAGTGTCACATGATTGCTAGTTGAAGTTTAGGGTCGTGACAATTAGTATTAAAGCCTTAGATTGAAGCATTACTATCCTTGGCATAATGAAGAATAGTGCCCCAGTTACACCAAGTGTGGATGTTTCACCAATGAAACGTGGGCGTGAGAAAGTTCGGAAACCACCAAAGGAGTCTTGAACCAAGTCGAAAGACATGATTTCTAGTCTAGAAGCACGTGTTGGGAATGCTTAGGAAGGCTTGGGGGAGTTGATCAACCGAGTGGACAACTTGGAAGAATGTTGCAGCGTCTTGGAGGCTGAGGATGCGAAGATCCATGCAGTAGTCAAGATGTCCCTCAACGAGCTAGATAATGGGTTAAGGCAAAGGATTGATGAGTTGAAGGTCGAATTTGCCAAGGTACGAGATCTTGTCCAAAGAGAAATTACTAATGTGTTACTTAGAGTCGAGGATATGGGTAGTGACCTAGTACTTTGCAAGTAGGCTATGACCTTGTGAACTACTTGGCCATTTTAAAGGAGTATGATGATGAGAAGGCATCACCACGGCCAAGCTTACCAACAGAGGTGTAAGTTGTCTTGGATGAGTTCCAAGACATGATGCCTGAGGTATTTCCTAAACAATTACCTCCAAGGAGAGAGGTGGACCACGAAATTGAGCTAGAACACGGCACAAGACCACCAGTAATGAGTCCTTATCATATGGAAAAATCAGAGTGGTGCAACGGAAGCAACGTGGTGGTTGATGCGCTAAGTCGAAAGGTGAAGTTAGCAGCCTTAAGTAGACCAAGCAGTCCCTTGCTGGAAAGGATCAAAGAAGGGTTGGAGCATGATTCTCTAGCTTAAAACCTCCTTACCTTTATCAAGGAAGGAAAGACAAGGCGATTTTGACGGAGTGACGAACTACTCTATGCCAAGCAAAATCGCATCTATATTCCTAAGTGGGGGAACTTAAGGAAGGAGCTGATCAAGGAGGGCCACGATTCATTATGAGATGGACACCCAGGTATGAGACGCACTCTTTCCTTGATCAAGTCCATTTACTACTAGCCTCAACTACGGGATAATGTTAAAGCCTATGTGAGAACTTGTCTTGTATGCGAACAAGACAAGACGGAGCAACATGCACTAGGAGGCTTGTTAGAGTCATTGCCTATTCCAAAGAGACCATAGGAGAGTGTCTCAATGAACTTCATCACTTGCTTGCCAAAATCAGAGGGTTTTGGTAGCATAATTGTAGTCATTGATCGCTTCAGCAAGTATGCAACTTTCATACCTATCTCAGCAGATTGCACTATGGATGAGACGACATGGTTGTTCCTCAAGCATGTTGTGAAGCATTGGAAAATTTTATCCAACATCGTGAGTGATCGAGACCTACGATTTACTGGGAAGTTTTGGATGAAATTGTTCAAGTTGTTAGGATCAAACTTGAACTTCTCCACAAGCTTTCATCCACAGAGCGATGGGTAAATGGAACATGCCAATGCATTGCTGGAGCTCTACCTCAGGGACTTTGTTAGTGTCAACCAACGTGATTGGGCTAAGTTGCTGGATGTAGGCCAATTTTTTTATAACTTGCAGAGGAACGAGTCCATTGGCAAGAGTCCCTTCGAGATCATCATAGGGCAACAACCCATGACTTCTCATGCTTTGGCCACAAGCTATGAAGGAAATAGTCCTACTTCCTTTAAATTTGCTAAGGCATGGCATGAGCAAGCCTACTTAGCCCGAGCATATTTGAATAAGGTGTCTAAAAAGATGAAGAAATAGGCTGACAAGAAAATGAGGATGGTCGAGTTTTAGGAAAGAGATTTGGTCCTTGTCAAATTATTGCCCCAATAGTTCAAGTCCTTGCGGAAGGTTCACAAGGGGCTGGTACAGAAGTATGAAAAGTCATTTCTAGTCCTTAAGTGAGTCGATAAGGTATCCTATAAACTACAATTCCCTCTAAAGCTTAAAATCTACCTAGTTTTTCATGTAAGCATGTTGAAGCCTTATCATGGAGACGAGGAAGACACGAGTCTGGGAGAATAAAAAAGGGCACCCATTGTAGTAGTAACCTCCTTTGATAAAGAAGTGGACTCTATCTTGGCGGATCGCCTGATTCAACGTATGAGTGTACCAAGCTATTGAGAATACTTGGTCAAATGAAAGAATGCCCCGAACATAGAGAGAAGTTGGGAACCCGAAGACTATTTGTGGCAGTTCAAACATCACATAGAGAGGTTCAAGCTTGAAGGTGCGACGAGGGTGTCGCGAACTTGAGTGGGAGAGGGTGTTACGTTCTACTCAAATTGTCCCTCAAAATCCAAAGAAATAGTGTTTGCCTAAAGGATCTAGACTTTTCTACAAGTTATTACATGAGAAAGTTCTAGAGTGGCCTAGTGATGTCTAGAGGGAGTTAGAGTATGATGGACTCAAAACCTGAAATACTCTAGAATGTTCCAGAGTACACTAGCATGTGCTAGAAGGTGTTGGAAGGTACTAGAAGGTACTAGAACATGCTGGATGATTAATGAATGATGTAAAAGTCTCTAGAAGCTTTCGAAACATCGTAGAACTTACATGAAAGAACTAGACAATCCTAGAAGACTCTAGAGTTAACTAGACTTGACTAGAAGGTCTTAGAACCTTGTGACATGTTCTAGATAAATCTAGAACAATGTAGATATTTTTGTACATTTTAGACATGATAGGATCTAAAAACTTGTGGCATAATCTTAAGTATGGAGCCACACTATAAATAGATCTATTGATCTTCATTTGTACCCATTCTTGGAATCCTTGGATCTTTGGGAATTTGTAAGATAAACTCTTTAGAACAATACAAAACATTTTTCACAAATTCTCATTGTTTTGCTCTAGAATCTTCTAAGTCTCTAAGTCTCTTTCTAGTCTCTTTATAATGTTTTGTTCTGATTGAAAGACAAGTTTAATGCAACGGATCGTGCTAAGTACAATATGATTGCTAATTGAAATCTAGTGTCGTGACATCATGATACCTTAATTGAGAAATATAAGTTAAATCGACGTTTTTCACAATATATTTACTATTTTCGTGGAATGAGATTGATATTAATAACTTAGTTTATTTAATAAATAAATTACATATGTTGAAATAAATATATAAATATATTATTAAATACTATTAAATTATTGCGTGGATTAATTTTTGTTAAATTTTTAATATTAAATTATAAAATTATTTCTTTCATATATGTATTATCTGTTCCGTTAAAAATTAAAAAAAATCAAAAAATTATAAAAATCAATGGTCATTGTGTTCATCACCTGCTGTTAAACAAACAATCCTTTCATGGTAATTTTTAACCTACCATGACTCCGCTACTCTGTCATTCCGCTCATCTCCTTCCATCTTGTCGAAACTGGTGAAACTCATTTTCATCCGGTTTCGGAAAGACATCATCTTCTAGAAAGATGACAATAGGACAGTGAAATGTTTCTAAAGTAGTGTCTTTGGGAAAATATAGCTTCTCTATTTTGTTCTCTCATCATCATCATCACAATCTCATATACATCTCTCTATATACCAATTTACAATCTATCAAAAGCAGAAGAAGCAAAAGTAGTAGTCGAAAAAGTAGTTTCGGGCTCTAAATCCATAAATGCTAGATCATCCTCGAAACTCAATCTTCATTTAATAAAATCAACACAACCCAAAACAGAGAAATTGCATTGTTTTCTAATCTTCTCCACATAGAAAGTAGCATCGAAAGTTGTGCGTCGTGTCTTTGGGAATGCCTTTTTTGTTTCATTGTTGCCCAGGCTCAATTCCAAGCTCAGGCCCAATTATCATTACTAGCTCACTCCCGTACATTCGTCGAAAACGATTTTCATCAGTTTAGGCAAGTTTGAAGGGGATGACAGAGAAGAGGTAGGTTAAAATTTGCCATAAAAATTATCCAATAAGGAACACGGCGAAAAATAATTTTTATAAATTTTAGACTTTTTTTTTAATTTTAATGGTCAGGTAATAAAAACAACGGAGTGATATGGATAAAATAATTTTATAGTTTGACAGTAGAATAGAACAAAAATTAATTTGATAATACATTTTCAGTTTACGATAAAATATGACATAATAATTTAAATAAAATTAATTTAACTTTTTCTTTAACTTTTTTTATTTAACATGTTTCCTCTCACATATTTAATGCGTCATTTTTGGTAATATATATATATATTGGTCGATTATATTTATAGCTGAAAACTTGTGGACCTAACACAAAAATAAGATGGGCGAACCATGAATATGTGGCAATTATAAACAATACGTGGATCAAAACAGTTCGTACAAATTTCGACCCAAAAACACGACTAAGTGGAGAGAGAGAATGGTTTATTATTTTTCGTGTTGAGTAATCATACACCACTTGTATATTGGTGTTGAAAAACATCGTAATAGGATTTATACGTAATTAAATTTATTTTAAATATATGTAAATTATATATATACATATACACATTTAATTTATATATACTATATATAAAAATAAATAACATTATATATAATATATAAATATCTTATATGTATAAATTATATACTATTTACGTACTATTTTTAAGACAATTCGATAATTATAATTTATATAACTATTTAAAGCCTGAACTCTATGGCATTTGAAAAATTAATTTTGAAAAATGAAACACGTTATAAATAATGTGTATAAATTTATATTTTTCTTCTTGTATTTTATAAATTGAAATCATGACAAATCTTTTATTCGAATGATTAAGTGTTATCGAAGAAATTTAATTTAAGATTATAAGCTTACAAAAATATTATCGAGTAATGAATTAAGGATAAAAATGTCAACATTGTCAACGATAATGTCAGAAGAATGTGCACACCTATCCTAAGAAGGGAGAAAAAGAGAGTTTCAAAAATTCAAATACAATAAACAAACGAGATGATAAGGGTTGCCTCAAAGGAGATCAAAGGTCAAAAAAACAAAAATTGGGTCAAGAGAGACTATCAATACAAACCGTATAAAGTTGACCCTAAAGAGAGGAAAGGTAACAAACTGTACACAGTTGCATCAAAAGAGATAATCGATAACACTCATAACATTGCTATCAAGAGAAGGAAGGAAACTAACTAATTAATGAGCAACACAAGTAACATCCTAGGAGAGAGAAGAAACAAGGAATGCTACAAAAAATCTAAGCAGTGAGAAAGGCTCAAGTTCTAGCATAAAAATAAGAGAAATGCTTAGACATGATTAACACACCAAACACCAAGAATGCCAACGAAACACGTAAGTATAGTCACAACAATGCCTGTAAGTCAAGAGTCCTAAAGGTAGGTAAATAATCTATATGACATACAAATGCACACGGCAAACTCAAACAAGCATAATATAGATAAAAACTCATGTACTTAAACTTTTAACACACCTCAGAATTCTTCAAATAGACATCCAATGCACAAAAGAAAGAAGTATAGGCAAAATATGAATAATAATTAGTAGGAGACAAATAAAGAACTAACATTTAACATACTAGGTATAAAGAAAGAAGAACCTAGTAAAATGAAAGAGATGCATTCTATATTGCATGTCATATAAATGATAAGACTATAAGAAGAAAGATCCTAATACTTTGACGCTACATGCTAACAAACATATGACATGATGCATATGCATAAAATGACATAACAAGTAAACAATAATCAAAGAAAACAAACAAAAAGAGCATGTCAAAGTAAATAGTAGGAGAGAATACTAGGAAAGGATCAAACAATCTAGGAAAGCAACAAGTAAAGTAATTCGCATACTATGCATGACAAAGAAGCTAAGAAAGAGAAAGAGATATGCATTAACAAGTAAATAGGGAACATATTGACAATCAAAATTCATAGAGATGAACAATCTCATAGAACAACAATAGTACACACCCAAGTTGACATAGGGTACCAAAAAATAAGGTGTGTGTATGTGTAGATAGAGCTCTATGATCGAGCACCTAGATGGTCAATCCTAAAAAGAGGTGACATGTTTTAATACCAACTAAAAATTCCCATATGAAATAATAATTACACGAAGGTCAATTGTTCTTTTAAAGAAAATAGATAACCAGGATCTAGATGATGGTTGGAGGAGCCAACCTATGGAATATTTTATGAGCTCTATGTCATTTTGGCCAAACAGGCCTCACAACAAGAATTGAATAATTATCAAATCGAAAATACATAACAATATTCTCAATTCAACGCACAACAAAAACTATCTATAGTAAGAAGTAAGAAACTATAAAACCACACAAGAGATGGTGTGCCTCACAGGCTCCTGTCCAAGCTAGTAATATGCATACATAGCAATCAACACTCAACATATGAAATAGTCAAACATACTAAAAAATCATAAATTATTTCCAATCACTTCAAGACCTTATATGTGTGAACATATTCGATAGATGATGATTGTAATCTCATAACATGCTATCATACACATCATAGAAAATCAATATAAGAGTCAAATTCCTAGTACACTACCAGGGTAAGGAGATACTGACTCCTTAGAGATTTACAAAACATTCAAATGCACATAACAAACAAAAATAATATAAATTAATCAAAGAGTAGGAAGATTAATTTATCACAACAAGTAATCACTAGAAAGCTTATAAGTATGGTACATATAAAGGAAATAAAGCATATAATAACATATAATAAACATGATTTTTAATGAGGGTATGCATCTAGTATGTTAGAACATATATGTCAGAAACACAGAAGATACTAACATACCTATAGATCATGCATGACAATAATGAATGAGTTCTAAACTTGATACACAATCAGGCTAATGAGATACTGACTCCTTAAGGACTCAACTCAAACATATAAGTCATATGGAGATAAACATAAAATAGATAAGCATGTTGTAGTACATATAATCAAAAATAGATAGTATAACTAGCAATAGATATAGATTTTAATAAATAAAAATCAAGGGATAAGGAAAAAATATAAGCTTTCCAATAAGAGTTTAAACTTCAGTATGTAGGAACATACACCCTTTAAACTCTAATTATACTAATCACACAGTCAAGTATGCATAACACTAGATATAACAAGGTAAAATCACATATAAACCCTATCTTTGTGGTAACATCCTCTGGTTGCTTAAAGAAACCATTCAGTAGCAAAAAATCCACTAAACAATGAAACTGTTACATTTTGAAAAAAATAAAACTACCATTAACTCTATTAGTTGGAATCTCTGTGTAAACTACCTATTGTTACTCTTGCTTATCGCTTCTGTAATGACTTGGGTCGACACACAAACCCAGCTCTTCTCCAAAGCTCACACCACCTGTAGTGGTGTGATCAGTAACCAAAGATTAGTAATGTGTAAAATGAATAAAAAAATGTTTCATGAAGGAAACCTTCAATTGAGACACGGTTCAACACATGGAGCCCACTTGTAAGAACTACCTTGAGTAATCATCACTCATAAGCATAATTTTACTCACATAGGTACAAATCACTAATATCAAGCAACATATAAGATATTAGTGATAAAAAATAGAAAGATGAGATGTCAATTCGACATAGCTTTGCTACATTTTTGGATGCCAAAAAGAAAAAAAGTGAGGGGGTATTTATAGAACTCGAATTTTCCACCTCACCAACCACCTTGCCAACCACCACGTCACTACCTTGTCACTACCTGTGGTGAGGTCCTTGGCGAGCTTGGTGGTGAGGTGGTAAAAAGTTACATTTTTCGTTCCAAAAATTATTGAGTACTTTTTATAAATACCCACACCAAAACGAACCAAAAAAAGTGATTGTCAGCTCACTCGCACTCTCCCTCGCTAAAAACTAACACTCTATCTAGCATGTACACTACAAAAACCAATCCTATGATATATGTAAATATGCTTACATAAAAACCGTTCCTACCTATGTACGTGTGTGTATTATCGATCTTCAATAACCAACCTAACCTAGAGGATGACAGAACATTGAGTAAAATAAAATAGACATTGTGTTTTATACACAGGAAACCAACAAGCAAACATAAGAACAACGAGACTTACAATATGGATTAATAATTTTTGGAGAATTTATTATTCAGGACCCAAATATAATTAAATTAATACAAAAGGGAAAATGATAAAAATGAGCATCGGAGAAAATGTTATGTGGCAAGCCAACCAGGCTACACATATGTGACACGTGGCAACCATATTGGTGCACCTCGGGTGCCATATGGAGTAGTATACAGGGGCTTGTATTTTAGGTGCAAGTAGATACCTACTTGCCATATTAGATACCTTCTCGGTTTAGATAGAATTATGTTTAGGTAATTATCAGATAATTCAATGGAAGAGATATTTTAAATACCAAAATATATCAGAAAGAAAACTAGACAAAAAAGAAATTGTGTTCCCATACGAATTGTAGATGGCACATACTGAATGGGACTGCTAGGTTTGCACCACACGCAGTTAGTGCTTCATAATTACTTGGCATTCAGTTTTAGAAGTTACAACTTTTAGGAATATAGGAATTTTATCTAACCTATTCTTTATTGTATGTATTGGTGAAACTGTGCCAAAAAGTGTTTTGAAGAATAACTCAGATGAAGGTTCTTTGGTCAGTTTTACACCACCTTTTAATCATTAGGTGTTGTTATATGCAATATTGGTGTGTTTTTACAAACTATTTGGTAAAAATTAAAGAAACTAATATATGATTATTAAATAACGACCTTGGTACTTGATTTGATTAAATAAAAGGTTTATAGGTTTTAAAAAAAATTTAAAACTCAATATTCTTCCATGCAACAAATTTCAACCAAGAATTATGTTTTTCCTAATAGGATCTAGCTGGCATGATCATTAGGACCATCATCTTTCAATCTTATGCTTCCCCTTAGTCTACACTCAAATATCTATACATGATAACTTGTTAGGATGAGTCCTTGTTTGGTGACTTTTTGAGTTAAAAAAAAATAGTCCGGTAAAAGAATATTAGATTCTTCTTGTCTTTCTTATGGTTATCATACTCTAGGTTAGTAATTAATGTTGCTAGTTATTACTCTCTGGATGGTTTCTCAAGTCTTCCGTATATGTCTTCTTCTAGTCATCTATCCCAAGATATCTTCATTTGAGATAAGGGTTGATGATGCACAAACAGGATGTGTTCAACCATATAACTACATTCTACTAGGATTTCAATTTTTTTAACCAAGAGGTCAATGATGGCTTCTCCCACATTGAACATTTTTTCTACTAATTGTCATGACACTTTTTTAGCCATGTTCAATTTTCTCATTCTATACACTTCTTTCAATCTCAAGATAGTCATACCTCTTGTATTCATACCACAAAAGCCAATTTTAGTGTTGTCTATTGTCCTATGGTAGTTGCTATAGAGCCTCATTTTCAACCACAATCTATTGCTTCCTATGGTAACTACATTGATACCAACCCATTTATTTGGCTCTTTTCTTAGAGGTTTATTTAGGGAGACTAAGGACGAGCCTAATGACACTAGGCTCGATGACGAGGAGTGTAGAGACTTGTGATTGTTCTTTTTCTATTTTATTTTATATTTTTGTTTTGAGTCCTTAACCTTATTTCTTGTGTACTTTATAAAAAAATTTAATAATGAAAAAGAGTTATTTTTATTTAGTGATTGTGTTTAATTTTTATTTTATTCTATTTATCTACTAACTACATAATTATTAGTATAGTTTGTATGTATTTTCTTTCTCATATAAGGTATTCTTATAACTTTCCGTGTCAAAAAAAGAAGTTTTTATGCATAACATGTTTGTTTGTTGCATTGGGATGGTGAGTATAGTTTGCACTACATCTGTTTTCTGTAATATGCATATACTTAAAGGGAGTATAGCATGATTCAAGTGAATTTTTGTTTCTATATTGCATGTTGTTTGTGTTTAGCCTATAATACTTTACCTATGTAGAAGTGACATGATATTATTTAATTATACTACATGAATTTTTGCATATTTCTTTTCACTAGTATATGGTTCTTCATGTGTGCATATTACAAGTAGTTACAAACTTGGAGCTCAGATGGAGCTTTTTATAGATTCGTACATGCAGCATGGAGTGGACTATCAAGATGGATGGAGCATGGTAAGATGGATGCACTTATTGGAGGTGAGTTGAGAGTGTATGGGTTGTGTCTGAGTTCATTCACGAGAATTTACTTTTTAGTACAATTGTATGAATATTATGTATTAATGCCATTTTTTATTTTAGGTTATACAATGTTTTACCATGGAAAGCCAAAAAGAGATTACGAGTCATGTTGTCTTTGTGTTGGAATTCTAGTGTGAAAAACTCAAAGTTTGTAATTTACTTAGTGTATTTATCATCCCCTATGTAACGTTGATTACCGATGGATTAGTATTTTATTCACTTATATAGGGTACATTTGTTATGTTTGCATGATACACACAGAACTTTTAGAGGTTTGACATGTTTATGTTATGTGTTTACATTCTTGGCTTTTCAAGTATTTGTGAAAAATTAATTGTCATTTTTAAAATGAAAAATTGAATTTTTTTAGTCATCCCCTGAGGTCTTACTGTGGAGTCTACAAAGTTCGCTGAGCTTGCTATTATATGACATGTGGCTCACTGAGGTAGACTTGAAAAGGCTAATGGGGGTTTGTCGAGTGGCACACAACAAAAGGGTTTGGTAGCTAATAATATCGCCGAGTGGTCGACAAGCTCTCCAAAAGTAGAGAAGATTTCTATAAATACTCTTTTTTAATTATTTTCTTAATTAGAAATAGGGGGAAACTTTTGCAAAATTAAAAATTGATTTTTTTTGTTCAATTTATTAGTGATACAATTTAAAAGTCATTTTACAATTATACTTTTTGGGTGGGTTTAATTAAATGAATTAAAATCAAGACATAGTTTTTGTATCTACGTTCATATACGTGGGATTTATCCTAACCTAGGTTATATTCAATATATCTCAATCGTTGATGATTATACCACATTATATGGTAGTGGCCCTTTGGGGGAGAGCCGTATTTGTTGATCATGTTGTTTTGTTGACAGTTGACACAATTGAGAATACACGAGTATACGTGATCATATATAAGTGATGAGAAAAAGTAATATAAGAACAATGATTACTGTACCCATAAGGATCATTAACAAGTTTTACTAATATTTACTAGCTTGTTAATGTGTTAATTAAATTAGTAAATGAGGGGTTTTATTTGTTGTTGAAAAGAATAAATTTTAGGTTCCTTGATGACTTGGGAGAAAGTCTCAGATAGAAGATGAATGATGCACAAATTTTATATTTATAAAAATAATTTGCAAGTGTACAAATCACTTTGTATAAAACGATAAATATACTTTCAAGATTGATCCAAAGAGAAACTACGTGATTTTAAATAATTTGGCAAAGCTTTTAAAAATAAACACGAAAAGTAAACCTAATTCTGTCACAATAATTTGTGTTTGAAAAGTAAAAATTAATAATATAAAATTAAAGGATATAAATATAATTGATTTAACAAATATTATGCAGATAAACAATTAGTACTCAATCGAAAATTTATAGGATATATTAAGTAATTAATCATGCTTACTCAAAATTAATTAGATTATTAAAGATATAAATTAAAGTTATTAATTTTGCATTTTTTGTATGAAAATATCCTTAGGAGAGTATCAAATTCTTCGTTAATAAAGCCAATTAAGATCCTTACATGCGAATCACTAATTGATTAAATTAAATTATAATTTATTTATAAGGAAATAACAAATATTTTAAATCATTGCTTTAGTTGGAGCACGTAATTTAGACTCTTATCTAATGTGTCAATATATTACAAATATATTATAAAAAATATGTTGTCAATATATTACAAAAAATATATCGTTAATATATTTTTCAGTAATAAACTTTGTATAAATCTTAATTGAAGAAATATAGATCAATTTATTTTAAAAAATATTTAACTAAATTATTATTTAATAAACATAAAGCACAACTAATATCCTATAGTAATTTTTAGCAAAACATGCTCAGATTTAATAAATGACCAATAAATTAAAAATGACATTCAGAAAGATACATAAACATTAGATTTGTAAATAATAGAATACAATTAAAATTTATCCTTGAATGTATTCTTCAGTATACATAATGTTTAGATATTCGGATCGGTCCGATACCTGACCCACGCAAGCCGCTCAAGCCAAGTCACCAACCCGAAATGGAAGGTGAAGTACCCTAGATGTCTTACCTGTAGGTTAGCCCAAGCTTAATTATCAGCCCGATCTCAACGACCAGCCCAAATTCAATGATTAGCCAGAGTTGGGGTCAACATCAACCCCTAATATGTTGTACTTTATGCCAAATATACCCCTCTAACATGTAAATATATGTACTCATCATGTAACTGACACCTGTATAGGTAATTGTCTCTAAATGGATTGACCTTCTATAAGATCTATACATTCATCCAATTGTCTTAACCTTTCTCTAAGGTCTTTTTTTTTCTGAAACTAGGTCAAATCTTAACATTTTAGTGCCCACCATAGGGCTCAGATTATGAGGTAGAGCGTAAGTTTCTGATCCCATATCCTATGAAAGGGGCCACCCCCAAATAGCAATCACTAAGATGTCTCCTTCAAAAGAGACCAAGTAGTAAAGGCCTGGCAAGGTCTATCTACCTAAATAGAGGAAAGTACCTCTCGATGGGTGTTGAAGGCAAGAACCAACCCTTGAAAATGGGTAAGGATTTGATGACAATGGTTGAGGAGAAACTCTCTCAATTACTCATAGCTAATGTAGATGTCTTCGTGTGGTCTCCTATAGACAAGCCACTTATCAATTCAAAAGTCATAACATACCAACTGAACATTGATCCAGAAGCTAAACCTATCTAGCAACAAAAAATAAATATCCTCAGGGAGAAGAATAAGGTGATCAAACACCATGTGGCTACCCTCAAAGAGGTCAATTATCTTTTATGACTTTCAAATATGGTACTAGTAAAGAAAGTGTGTAAGTCATCACGTATGTATGTGGCCTTCACAAATCTAAATGAGACATCTCCCAAGGATTGCTTCCTTCTTCCAAGTATAAATCAGCTAGTAGATGCCTCTTCTGAGTTTGGTTTGATGAGTTTCTTGGACGTATACTTTGGATACCACTAAATTAGAATACATCTTGAGGATGAGGAGAAAAATTCTTTCATCATAGAGGAAGGAACATTCTGCTACACAAGGATGCCATTTTGAATGAAAAATGCGGGTGCTACGCATCAATACCTTGTTAACAAAAATGTTTGAAAAACAACTGAGGAAGAATTTGGAAGCATACGTAAATGACATGGTGGTAAAATCAGCTGAACCCCTAAACCACATCAAGGATCTATAGGATATATTTGAGATGATCCAAAGGTATGGCATGAGACTTAACCCCAAAAAATGCATCTTTGGTATTGCTGTAGAAAAATTTATAAGGTATCTTATGTCAGCAAGGGGGATTGAAGCCAATCCAGACAAGATACAAGCGCTAGTGAACATGAAACCATCCACTAGTCTCAGGGGAATAAAATAGCTAAATGGAAGAATAGTGGCATTGAAAATTTTCATCTCCAAATGTACTGATAAGTGTATGCTCTTCTTCAAAATGCTGAGAAAAACATATTAGTCTTTTGGAATGAGGACTGCAACATAGCCTTGAAGGAACCAAAAAGTACCTCCGTAACCCCTTCGTCTTAGTGAACCCTCTCCCAAGAGAAATTCTTTATTTATATTTGGCTATGACACCCCAAATATGCAACACGGTGCTCTTAGCTGAAAGGGAAAAAATTCAACACCCTATCTATTACATCAGCCAAATCCTAACGGGAGCCCAAAGTAGATATTCTACCATTGATAAATTGGCCTTTGCTCTCAAAATTATTGTGCAAAAGCTCAGGAATTACTTTGGCTCACACAATTGTGGTACTCACCTCACACCCTTTTAAAAGTGTTTTGACAAGACCAGATATTGCAAGGACACTGACTTAGATAGCCGTAGAGCTAAGAGAGTATGATATTAAATACATGCCTATAACAACAATTAAAGGGTAGGTAGTGGTAGAGTTTGTGGCTGAATTCAATGATAAGCTCAAAGTCGTCACTAAGATAGAGCAAGAGGAGGTGTTTGGGATATACCAACGGGAAGCCCCGACTTGATAGGTATTTGTGGATGGGATGAATAACTTCAACGACGCCGAACTAAGGGTGTCATCATTGATCACAACAAATGCTTTTAATATGCAGTCAAACTTGATTTCTAAGCAACTAACAATGTTACAGAATATGAGGTTGCAATATTTGGCACCATGACTGCAAAAAAGCTAGGGGCAGATATAATCACCTTATATAGTGGTTCTAGGCTAGTGGTCAATCAATTTTAAGAAACGTTTGAGGCAAGAAATGGAAAAATGAAGGGATACTTGGAGAGAATTCTCAATGTTCGAGATAAATGAAATAGCTCAAAATGAGAATGGTCACACCGATGCTCTAGCAACCTTGGCATCAATAAGGGAGACCAAGCACAACATAGTAGTGTTGGTAACTGTTTTGGTAGAGGCATCTTTGTAGAAGGCCAAAGGAAAGGTCGGGTGTGTGGATGCTCCCTATATAATATGGTTTACCCCAATCTATAATTTCCTAGAAAGGGGAACCTACTAGAAGATCATAAGGGCACAATAGGAATCGAGGCCAAGGTAGGTCGATACATGATTGAAGCAGGGACATTATACCAAAAAACCCCACTCCATCTTGGCCTCTTATATATAGGCAATAAGGGATCTGAAAGATTGATGTTTGAAGCACACGAAGGAGACTACGATTCACATTCTGAAGGTCAGAGATTATCGCAACGGATTATGAAACACGGTTATTATTGGCCCACCATGCTAGCAAAATGCAATGCACCAAATATACTCAAAAATGCGATAAATGCCAAAGGTTTTCCCCACTGTCACACGCACCCCCAAAATCCATGGTATGAGTGGTGTAAATCCTTGGCTCTTCTACAAATGGGGACTTGACATAGTAGGATCCCTACCCTTAGGTACTGGCCAAAAGAAGTTTTTCCTTGTGGCCACTGATTATTTTTCAAATGGATCGAAGTAAAGCCTCTAGGTAGAATACGAGGGGAAGAAGTAATTTGATTCATATGGAAGTCCATAATTTTTCATTTTAGCCTTCCCAAGAAGCTTGTCACAAATAATGGGAGACAATTCACTAGCCGCAACATGAAAGCATTTGCCCTTAAATACAATATTAAGATGTTCAATTCAACGCAATACTATCCCCAAGCTAATAGAAAAGTAGAGTATTCCAATAAGATAATCATCAACCTATTGAAGAAGAGGTTAGAAAGCACAAAAGGAATATGGGTGAAGGAGCTGCCAGGTATGTTATGGGCTGTCAGGACAAGCTTTCGAGAAAGCAGTAATGAGACCCTTTTTCCCTAGTCTACGAAAGCAAGGTAGTTATTCCAACTGAGGTCACAATTCTCTCTTCCAAATCATTCCTAATAGAGGGAAAAAATGAGGTAAAAAGAGTAACCGAATTGCGTAAAAAAAATCTTTGGATATTTATTAATACAAGTACATGCATAATGTCAGGTCGTCACTAATACATGCCATCTATAATTTTTTCATTATTTAAAAATTATAAATATTTGATCATTATTAATACAAAGCTAAACCCCCTCAAAAGGTTAAAATCTCTTTAAACGCTTGGATGTGAGACCAGTATTTGGATCATCATTTTCTTAAACTAAGGGCAATAACTCAACCTAAATCTTAATAATTTTCTTCTGTACATAGATTATGGGCTTAGGGTGAGCTGTCATTAGCACGAACAATCCTCACTCCAATTCTTTAGTAACCTCTATCATCTTAAGGAAAATTCTTTCAGATCGCTTCATATAGAAGCTCGCCCAAAATGATTCCCTATCTACAAGCATGGCCATACTAGCCAAGGTCTTCCTTTCAAGAGATTGAGTTTGGATCAAATGCTCCTTATAAGAAGCAAGCTCACACTTGGTCTCTTTTATAGTACACTCAAGTTTAACCACCTCAGCTTTGAGTGCCCTTAACCTATCGTTAAGCCTACCATTTTCAAGTCATAAATCTTAAATTGAGCATCTACTGGTTTGATCAGAATGCATAATATACGACCAAAATATTTGGAGGAATTGATAGAAATACCTAGGTATATGGATTAATTATATGTTCTTAACCCCTTTTTATAGGAGAGGAAGGTTGATAAAAAATAAGAAAAAAACCAAAATTAAATATAGGAACAATCAATGATCCAAGTTACAAAAAAAATGGGTAGGCTAACATCATAAATACACAATAAAAGAGACAAATTAATTTCCCATTAATAACTAAAGTTGATTTTTTTCTCATTTGACGTTTTAACTTCACATTCTTACAAGTATGAACTCACCTCCACACAAACAAGAGTGGCATCGAGCTTAGAAAAATAAAATTGGATCAAGTCACTCAAACTCAATGCTACTCCGCCCCTACCCCCTTGACCTCAGGGCCGTCCTCACCATCAAAAGAGTACGAGCCTTTTCTATCCTCATTATCTACAGAAGGAACCTACATACATGGTGGAGTAACTAGGATATCCATAATGCGATAATAATACACGCCCAGATCCTTCTAACCGACCTTCATCTTAAAGGTTTCCATGGCCAACTGGTACGCCCTCTCCACACTCAACTTAAGCTTCTGAGGCATGGCATCCACATCGACCTTTGCCTTATCCTCAGCATACCTAAGAGCCTCCTCAAAACGTCTAAAAGTCTCCACGTCTCAATAAGACATTGGATATATTCATTCATCTTAGAGGCGTCCCTTTTTAGCTTCTCCTCCTTATCAATTGCATTGCCTTCCTACTTAGTTGGTCTCGCTAACAATGTGATGTATTTTGAGCCTGTAGACGCATAGCTCTACTTCTCCTACACCTGCTCATCTTTCCAAAAACCCATGGTAGGAGCCTTATCAAAGTCATAGATCAACATCAACTGAAACAAAAAAAGGTCAAGCCAAAAAGTCCCAAGCTCACACTTTATATACACTAATTATCAAATAAAAACAAAACACAAGATAACCCTCATGACACATCTAGCAACAGATGATCTCACTAGAGTCTACACCCTTACAAATAGCCTCGAGCTTCTTCTTATAAGAGTTAGTAGAAATGTGGCTTATACAATGATCGAGGTGCTCTAGCACCAAGCCTTGATTCAAGACTATTCCATTCGCATCAATAGTGAGATCATTAAAGATGACCTTCCAACTACTACAAAAGGGGTATTTAAATTGATATGTAAAGTCAGTTTTTGAAAAAACTGACTTATAATGAATTTAAAGTCGGTTCCGTGTAGAACTGATGCTATTCACGTAAGATGTAGCGTTAGTTGATGTGTCGAACTGACGCTACACATGTGTGTAGCATCAGTTCATCACGTCAACTGACACTACATCCTACGTGTATTTTTTTATTAAAAAATGCAATTTATAATTGAAAATATTTTTTAGGTACAATGTTTTTTTAGGTCAATTATTATTTTATTTGACTCTTTAAAATTTAAGTTTATATATATATAGTATAATTTTTTATTTTTTTTGAGACAATTGGTTTTTAAAATTATATAAATTTGTGTATTTGTTTGGATATTTAATTTTATGTACGTACGTATAGTATATCTTTATTTAATTTTTTGTATTTGTTTGGATATTATTTTAAAATTATTTTTTTCTTTTTTTATACTATAAATATTCAAATTAAATTTTAAAGAGTTCAAATAAATAATAATTGACCAAGAAAAATTCCAATTTTAAACTACGTGAATAACATCGATTGATGGGGTGAACCGACACTATCCATGTGTGTAGTGTCAGTTTGCCCCATCAATCGATGCTATCCACGCATTTATTGTCGTTTCTCTTCTCTCTTGTTCACCAGCAGAATTCCAAATTTCAATTTGTGCAGCAACCCCCTTTGCCCAAAACCGAGCTCACCCTTCACTCTTTCTCATTTTTAGGCCACCTCTGACCACCATTTTCAATGTCGTTTTATGGGTTATATTCCTCTTCTCGTTATCTTTCAGATGCCCTATTTTTTTGAGCAAAATATTCAAATTTTTTATACTCATTTTCTCACTTATTTTCACTTACAAAACATCAATTTCTTCTTCATTTCCTTCATTTAGTCACTTCATTTACCCTTGTAAGTATTTCTATTAATTCTACGCACTTATTATTCAATTTGCTTTATTTTTTGTATAAACTTTTGATATATGTATGTTTTGTATTATGCTTGTTAGTATATGTTTGGCTTATTTTCTGTGAAAATAATATCTACATGTTGTGGGTTTGAGAGACTATAATATTTACCATACGTGGATAAATTTATTTACATATAAATAATTATATTTTATTAAGTAAAAGTAATACAATTGTAAAATGATTGAAATGATAAATATTTTTGTATTATGTATGTTTTGGTATATATTCTAATAATTAGGAATTTATATATAATAATACTTAAAATATATTGATTGGATAAATAATTAATATGCTTAATTAATGTCATTAATAGAAAATGGAAAAATCTTGGATATCAAAGTGTAGAATTGAGCAGGACTATATTTCTAGAGTTGAAAGTTTCATGGAATTTGCTTGTAGAAATAGTAATACTGGAATTAGTATGATTCGATACCCATATGTTAAATGTAAAAATGAGCGATTTCATGAATTTGACGAGGTTAAGTATCACCTTATCTATAGTGGTATTCTTTTGAGCTATAAATGTTGGTATTATCATGGAAAAAATATTGATAATACTCATGGGGAAGAGATAAATAAGAATGTGAGTGGATTACATACATCTTATCATAATGTACAGACAAAAAATATGTTTCATGGTGTTGAAGATGAACTATGTGAGGATGATCCCGAAACCTTTAAAAAACTTCTAGAAGATGCCAAAAAACCATTGTATCCAAAATACAAAAAATACACTAAAATGTTGGGATTGGTTTATTTGTACAACGTGAAGGAAAAACATGGTTTTTCTAACAAGGGATTCACATAATTACTAAATCTACTAGTCGATATGTTTCCCGAGGGTATTGAATTTTCATTTTCAATGTATGAAGTGAAAAACTCTCTTAGTCGATTTGGCATGATATATCATAAGATTCATGCTTGTCCAAATTATTTCATTCTTTATAGAAAAGAATATGAGATATTAGATGATTGTCCGATGTGTAAAGAATCGAGATGGAAGCATGGTACAAATGAGACAACATATAAGTAAGGCGTGCCTGCAAAGGTTCTTTGGTACTTTCCTTCGATTCCTCACTTTCAAAGGTTGTTCAAAAGTAAAAAGACATCAAAGATGTTGACTTGGCATTCAGATAATTGATCTGATGATGGGGTGCTACATCATCCTTGTGATTCTCCAAATTGGAAAGTAGTAGATAATTTATCTCCTCAATTTGCATCTAATCCGCGCAATCTTCATCTTGCCATTGCTGCTGATGGAATTAATTCACATAGTTCCCTTAGTAGTAGATATAAATGTTGGCCAATAATTATGGTTACATACAACCTTCCTCTCTGGTTGTGTATGAAAAGAAAATTCATAATGTTAACATTATTGATCTCAGGACCGAAACAACCCAGTGTTGATATTGATGTATATTTGCAGCCTCTGATAGATGATTTAAAGATGCTATGAAATGATGGTGTAAATGTTTACGATGCACATAAAGAAGAACACTTTAACTTGAGAGGGGTCCTATATATAGTGATGGAACTTCTGCAACTTATCTTGTTCACAGATGAAAGATGTCTCATAGAATACATAGAATATTTTTTTCCCATATGGACACAAGTTTAGATACCAAAAGAAACCGTTTGATGGTGAAGAAGATCATGATCATGCAACCCGACCTTTGCGAGGTGTTGAGATATTAAGGCAATTGAATGGTATGACATTCAAACAATATGGAAAGATGAAAAAAACACTCACTAAGGTAGGGAAATGAAAGAAGTCAACTAATGAAATGGGTGAAAATGAAAAAGAGTTTGAATCAGTATACCATGGTTATTGGAATAAAAAATCAATATTTTGGGAATTACCTTATTGGAAAGACCTACACATTCATCACATCTTAGATGTCATGCACATTGAGAAAAATTTATGTGAGAGCTTGATTGGTACTTTACTTAATATACTTGGAAAAATAAAGGATGGAATTAAAGCAAGATTGGATTTAAAGAAACTAGGCATACGACCTGAATTGGCACCATGGGTGGAAAATGATAAGAATCGAACATACTTGCCACCAGCATCATATACAATGTTAACAAAAGAGAAGGATGTGTTTTGTAAATGTTTGGAGGGTGCGAAAGTTTCTGATGGTTACTCATCCAACTTAAGAAATTTTGTGTCTATCACCGATAAGAAACTTTATGGATTGAAATCACATGACTGTCATATCTTAATGCAACAGTTATTACCAGTTGCTATTAGATCAATTCTTCCAAAACATGTTCGATTATCAATAATTCATCTTTGTTCATTCTTCAATACAATATGCAAGAAATCTATATCAATTGGCGAGTTAAACTATTTATAGAAAGATATTGTAGAGACTTTGTGTCTAATTGAAAAATATTTTCCTCCTTCTTTCTTCGATATAATGATTCACTTGTGTGTTCATTTAGTTGGAGAGGTTAAATTGTGTGGTCTTACTTGCTTAAGGTGGATGTATCCTTTTGAGAGATATATGCAAGTCCTTAAAGGATATATAAATAATAGAAATCGACCTGAAGGATGCATGGTGGAACGCTACATTGCTGAAGAGGTCATTGAGTTTTGTTCTGAATACTTTAGTGGTTGCACTGAAATTGGGAATCCTATGCACAAGTTATTCTTAGAACATCACATGATCCAAGTAGGTAACCCTATGCTTGGTGGAAGTAACACTACTACAAAAATGGGTATTTAAGTCGATACGTAAAGTCGGTTTTTAGAAAAAACCGACTTTAAATTGGTTTAAAGTCGGTTCGGTGTAGAACCGACGCTATCCACGTAGCGTAGCATCGGTTTTGTAGTAGTGTAAGAAATTTTTATTGATCACACTCGATGGTAAAAAGCACACCAAATCATTTTGGAAAATAATAATGAGACATAACCATACATAGAGTAAGTGATGCTTAACCTTTCCATTTATGCAAAAATTACTTTTTATTTAACTATTAATGATGATATCTACTTCATATATCTTTAATAACATTACAGGATATATTTAAACTTATTGAAGATCGATCCTCATTATAAAAAAAGGAGGAGAAAAATGGTTGTATGATGAACATAAACGAGAGCTTATTAATTGGTTTCGCAACCATGTAAGTGTCACAAACAAAAATTCATGTATGTTCCTAGATCTATGTAATGTTTTAAAACTTTGCTTTAAACACATTTCATGTTTTTGTATACATAGATTTGAGATGAACTCAAGAAACCCAATCATAAAATAACAGAAAGTTTAGAATGGCTTGCACATGGTCCAAAATTCGATGTCAAATCATTTTCTAGTTTCACAATAAATGGATTGAGGTTTACGACTCAAGCTAGGCACAAAGTCCGAGTAAATCAAAATAGTGGTGTGAATATGGTTGCACAAACTATGTAATTTGATAGTTCAAAATATGGTAATCCTGTAATTTTTGATAGAATATATTATGGTATAATTCAAGAGATTTAGGAATTGGATTATGAGGTCTTCCATGAAACAGTTTTCTTGTGTGATTGGGTCGAAGATGTTATCAATGTTGGATATAAAATAGAAGATTTTGGATTTACCCTTGTAAATTTATCTAAGATAAGTCATACTTATGATCCTTTCACGTTAGCACTTCATGCAAAACAAATATTTTACGTGAGCGATCAAATTGACACAAGATGGTCTGTTGCGTTAACGCTTCCACAAAAAGAGTTTTACCATTGTGATGCTTTAGAAGATGAAGACCCTATGCTTGATACATTAACCAATATTAGTAATTTCTCAAACAAATTGCCTAATGTATGTGATGATCTAGTTGATGACGATGATTCTTCGTCATGGGCTCGAAGTGATTGTGAAAGAATATATGTATACGATCAACAACCTAATTAAACATAACGTATGTTCTATATTGTTGTAATAACTCTTATATATATATAAGTATGTTCCTAAAATTTTCAATTAATTTATATTTCTTCATTGTTTGTAGATATTTCATGGAAGGAATCAAATGTATAAATTATAAAGATATCATATATAAAAATTATTTTCATGCATAAATCAAACTCATTAAGAAAAAATTTCAAGATATATGCCTTTTACAAATGAAGAAAGTGCAATGACTTTTTAGGGAATTACTTCCTATATCTTTCTTTTGTAATTAGCCTTTACTCACAACTTTCTAAGCAATGTGGGTCATAGTATGTAGAGTATACTATATATTCTTTCTCTCTATATTTTTCTGAAGATATTTTTCAATATATATCATTTTTTAGAGAGTCAACCCATGTACAGATTGTACACATTTTTTTCTTAGGATCTTGGGTAATGCGGGTCATAGTATGTAAATTATACTATATATTCTTTATCTCTCTATTTTTTTCTGAAGATACTTTTCAATATATATCATTTTTTTAGAGAGTCAACCCATGTACAGATTGTACATTTTTTTTAAGGATTTTGGTGAGTGGTTAATTTTGTGGCTTTTCTGTTTGATCTTGGTTTAGGTAACCCCAGATATGTCTTTTTTTTTTGTAACAGTCATGCACGAATGAGATAAAAGCATATACTATCAATTTCTACTCAAATAATTTAATCTAAGCAAAAATAATAATAAAAAATATACGATACTCTATTAAGATGAGAAAAAATTCATACATTCAATATTAATGCCTATAGAGATCATCTAAGAATTTGAAGAAATAAGAAATGTGTTTGGAGTAGAAAAAATATATATTTCACTCTGAATAAGGGAAATTAGGCTCAAATTATATCTCACAAAGTGTATACACACAGATTGCTGTGAACTTCTAACAACTCAACAAATATTTTTAGTTTTAACAATTTAAAAATTATTCACATATAATTAAACTAAAATAAACAATAAAATTAAGTATATAAAGTAAATAACAAAAAATTACCTGAAATGATGGGTTGCCTCCCATCCAGCGCTTAGTTTAACGTCTTAGCAAGACGTAACTTGGGGATTGCCTTTTAAGTAAACTCAATGTCCCCTCATCATTGAGTCAATCAAACCTACAAGTAAGACAAGATTGTCTACCTATACTGTTTCAAACATGCCCTATTGATTTTTAAATTTTTTTCTGTATTAAAAACTAGGGGCATGCTTGAAGGTTTTAGATAACCCACATCTAGGTGCAAATCAAATAATTAAGGCATCAAAACACAATTGTACCTAGATCAAACAAAACAACTAGCTCCTTAGATTGTAATTAAAACTTTTAAAATTTTGGAGATAGTTTCAGATTTTTTTTTTTTTGTTTTTTTTTTTTTTTGGTTTTTTTTTGGTTTTTTTAAGTATAATATCTAAGTTAAAATAACATAATCAGTATTAACCAAGAGTGTTCCCAGGAAAGAATGGTGGTGCAAAGGCTCCTTAAAAACCATCCTCCTAGACAGAACAACGTTCCCAGGAAAGACTAGTGGTACAAAGGCTTCCAAGAACTAGTCTCCTAGACAGAACTCCCTTAGATCTTTACTTTTCATGCTATTAAAATTAAGTTAATTAAGTTATGTTAGGTTAAAATTTAAGTTAATTAAGTTAATAAAAAAGTATGTTAATTAAGTTAATGAAAATCTAAGTTAATTAAGTTAGTAAATTAAATTAATATAAGTTAGTAAATTAAGTTAATAAAACCTAAGTTAATTAACTTAAACGAAAATTAAGATAAAAAAAAATAGTTTAAAAAAAAAATTAAAAAAAAAATTAAACCAAAAATAAAATAAATTGAAAAAGTAAAAGAAAAATAAAAATAAAAAGAGAAAAAATTAAAAATTAAGCCAAAAAAATTGAAAAAAATAATAATAATAATTGAAAAAGATAAAAAAAAATTTTATTTTTTAAATAATAAAAAAAATTTATTTTATTTTTATTTTTATTTTTATTTTTTTATTTTATTTATTTTTATTTATTTTTATTTATTTATTTATTTATTTTATTTATTTTATTTTTTATTTATTTTATTTTATTTTTTTATTTTTTTATTTTATTTTTATTTTATTTTTATTTTATTTATTTATTTTTATTTATTTTTATTTATTTTTTATTTATTTTTTATTTTTTTTTTAATTTTTTTTTAATTTATTTTTTATTTTTTTTATTCTTATTTATTTATTAATTTAATTTAAAATTTATTTACTTTTTTTTTTACTTCAAATTTCAAAATTCAAAATTATTTTATTATTCATGCTATAATTGTTTTTATTTATTATGAAATTGAAATTTGAAATTTTTTTTTTTTTTACTTTTCACAAACAACAAAATTTTTTTATTTTTTTTAAATAAAAAGAAAATCACAATTATTTACAACACAAAAAGTTTTTAAAATTTTGATAAATAATTTAAAAACACTATACCATCCCTAAACTGCCAAAACTTGATCAAGGTAACCGACATCGCCGATCTTGCCCGTTCATTTGGTTTTATCTATTTATAAAACTCTCGCAAGTGCACGAATCATTTCGTAGAAAATGATAAGTATACTCCCAAGGTCGATCTAAGGAAGGAATGTATGTGGTTTTTAATTTATTATTCAAACTTTTAAAAACGAAATTAAATCCTAAACATCCTGTCACGATATTTTGGGGTTTTGTGTTTTTAATCTACTTACATAAAAATAAACATAGATTCAATAAACATTTATGCAAATTTTATCATTTATAATGGTGGAGTATTTATGGATATAATAATTAAGTTAATTATGCTTGCTCATATTATTTAGGTTATTAAAGATATGAATTGATATTTATTGATTCTCTCTTTTTATATGAATACCACCTTTGGTGGGGTTATATATTCTTTGTTAACTAAACAAATCAATTAACACCTATGGGTGGGGTTGATAACTAATTTGGTTAATTAAATTAATTCCTTTTTCTAAGAGATTGAAAATGAACCATTTAAATGCCACCTTTGGTGGGGTTAGACGATTTAAACTTTATTCAAGGTGTCCAAATTAAACCTAAGAATTTAGTTATCCGAGAACTAACTTTCAAGTTTTAAACCCACTACCGAAAGCATGTTGTCAACACATTTTCAGATAATAATTCTTATAAAAACTTTTGAAATACAGCTTCACTCTAACTACCTAGATTGTACCAACAAATAAAAGAGCACTACTCTAAATCGAACCGATAACTAAACCTTAAAATCTAATTTTCAGATTTAAGTTTGTAATGAAAAATAATATATTTCTCTCTAACATTCTTAATATAAAATCTTGAATAAAAATAAAATCAATTCATTTTAGAGATTTTTACCTATTTAATATTTCGCAAGCATAACAACGTTATTATTACATCATGTTTATAAACAAAAGAAAGTTAAATTTAATCATACACAAATTAAATATAACATGTACGAATAAAGCATAAAAAATAACTGTAAAGAAAATAAAATCCTTACAGAACTTCGATGCTATTCCCGTTGCTGGAAAACCTCCAAGCGGAATTTGCACTCCCATTTATTGAATCAAAAAGCTAATAAATTACAAAAACATAACTAGTTCTTCCCAAAAAGGGAAGAACTCTAAAACTAAGAGAAATTAACTAAGAAAAGCTAAAAACTAAGAAAAACTAAAAAATCTAAGAAAAGAGAGAAAGAAAGAGAGAAGAGAATGTGTTTTTAGGTGTGTTATGAAGTAAAGAGAAGGGGTGTATTTATAGGTGAGGATGGAGAGAAAAAATGAGTGAAAAAATGTTAAAAAAATGTGAAAACGTGTAGTGCAAATGATGAGGTCATTGATGACGTCAGCATGACGTCATGGGGTGGCTGCACGTGAAAAATGGGGCGAAGTGGGCGTCGGCGCGCGCGGAGGCAGTGGCCAGCAGGGCGCGATGTGTGCACCGCACGCGCGGGAGTGTGAGATGCGCGCGGAATCGGGATCTGGCGCCGCGCGGGCTCAGCCTTGGCCATTGGGCGCGACGGCGCGATTTTCTCCTTTTTGACCTTTTTGACCCATTTTATCCAATTTTTCCATATTTATTGACCTTTCCCCATTTATTTATTAATATATTTGTGATGTATTGCTTCCAGTATTCCTCTTTGAGTCTTTAAGTTACGTTTTTAAGCCAAAATACCTGAAAAACAATAAAAATACCCGTGATTCCGAAAAAGACAAATATATATAAATATATGATAAAACATATAAATATATATATATATATATATTAATCAATTAATGTGCATAAAATCATGGTTATTTTAGTGCTTTTTGAGCACTCATCAATCCTCGGGTAGCAGATCTTGTAGATCCAAATGATCCATTGGGGCATTTGAAAAGAAGGGGTTGGGCGAATATACTTGATGCTCCACTTAACCCTGATGATAGAATACCCGTTCTATTTGATGCTATTGGTAATCCAATAGGGGAAAATGGCCAACAATTGAAATCCTCTATTGGTAGACTTGTGAAGTCTAGTATACCAATCAATATAAATGATTGGTCTTAGGTTGAAAAAGATGAAAAGTTCAAAATATGGATAACCATTTGTGTAAGTCTCTTATATTTTATAAGCAATTACATATATTATATCTAATCTTTTGTAGTGTTTTTTTACAAAATTTTTATAAAGTCGATGACACTTGGAAGAGAAAGTGTTATAAGATTGTAAATAAGGCGTGGAAGGAATATAAGACTTCCATATTGGCAAGAAATTATGTGTTTCCATATTTGGAACCACTTGATAAAGTAGAGCTCTACAAAATCCCCGAAGGACACCCTTGGATTACCCCTCAAGTTTGGAAAGACTTCGTGGATTATAGACGTACGAATGAATTCCAAATTATTAGGGAAGAACATCAGAATATACAAATGCATAAAATTCTTCCTAACCGTACTGGGAGGTCTTCAAATCCTGAAGTTAGATATAGAATGGTATTATTAATTTGTGTTAATTTATAAATATTTTTATATTTATTTTTCTCAATTTAATTTCATGTCATGGTTAATAAATTTTTCATAATTTATGTAGGAAGCTGAATTGGGTAAACCGACTACCCGAACTGAATTGTACATAGAAACAAAGACTCTAAAAAAGAAGAAGTCAAGACCGATGACTAAGAGAGGAGAAGAAAAACTAAAAAAGTTGGTTAGTAATTTTGGTTGACACAAAGTCCATATGTTTTTTAATAATTGATGTAATAATGCATGATATGTTTGTGTGCTTTATTATTTGTAGAGAACTGTTCAAGAACAAATATCCAGAGGTGAAATAATCGATGAGCCTTGGAGAGATGCTTTATATCATTCATTCGGATGCAAACATCCTGGTCGTGTTAGGGGAGGTAGTTGATGGCTATATGGAGTATTTTAACATTCCAAAATAAAAGCCTCATACGATCAGTAAGGAGAAGTACACTAAAATTGAAGAATAACTCAACTTCTTTAAGACCTCAATGTTAAGTGAGATTGCCACTATAAAAGAATATCAATCACAACACATGTCATGCATAACATCATTCTACAATCAGGGCATGCCATATTGGCTTAGCATGAAACCATCCATGCTAGGCATGCCACCATCCATGATAGACAGACCACCATTCATGCCAGGCATGCCATCCACGCAATCTCATGGCACTCAAAATATATCTAGTATAGGATATACTCATCCTATTGGTCCTCCCTATATGCCAGGAATGCATATGTAATCAAGTAGTGGTTCATTTTCTCCAATGCAATCTACGCATTCTTACCACCAATCACATCACGATGAACGTTTTGGTGAGAATGTACATCCAATAGCTACCCCACATGGGAGTCCTCTTCTATTTGATGAATCATATGTGGTAAGATTTTAATTTCTGGTGTAAATAATCTATTATTTTTATTTCTTATTATATGTTTTATTTATTATATATAACACTAAATATTTTACAGAATGTGAAATGTTTATTGAAACATCCTTCATCAACGAACTTTGTTGCTATTAGAATGGTACAACAATTGAGCGATGATTGGATGATTCATACTTAATATTTGCCTAATCATTGGTGAATAGTAATTGATCAATCATTGCTCCATGTTTGTCCACTACCTGTACCTTCTGATGCTACCATAGTTTAAGAGGTAGTTGGACAATATGTGGCTTGTTCGTCGATTCAAGTTGTTCTAAATTTTGACGTGGTACTATTTTTTAACTTAAAAGATAACACTTGTTTACTACTATTATTTTATTATATCTTTTATTGTTATTAACATACATAATAATTTTTCATTAGTCTATTATACCAGAACTCTTAAATGCGGCACATTTAAGAGATATGAAGCAAGTATCTCGTGCTAAATATATGTCTAGTGGCCAATCATCGCGCACTAAGTCATTCAAGAAGAAGCCTTGGAAAAAGTATAGTTATGATTATGCTTTAAACTTCAACAGAAATCTTGGCACTTTGATGACTATTGTTGCGAGGGCATCCAACATAAATGATGGATGGACTGTGCCACTTCCCATAAAAAATTTTGGTGTAGACCTCGGCCAAACTTATATATCGATCGAGTGCATATTGCAACTATTTGAATATCAAATGATCGATTTATGTATAATTCAAGTGTGGACAAGGTGAGTCCTCAATTAGTAAATTTTTTTCATTTATGTAGAACATATATAATTGATGAGAATCATCGAGCTCTACAAATTCCAAGTGGACCAATCACAAGGTCTAGGAAGCCACAACTCGAAAAGGCTTTAAATGGGCTCATTCAAGAGGTCATGCATAATCAAGAGGACCTAAATTGGGAGTGAAAGGATTGGGACAATCCTAGGATGGAAATTAGGGCAAAATTGGCAAAATAAAACTAGACACATTGTTGTGCCATTTGGACTTTTTTGGGTAGCTTCATTTTCAGCCCTTAGATGGAAACAAGGGTTAAGATGTAATATTTTATGGTGTTTCTTTTGTTCTCAGCTGCTCCATATTTTGCTCCAATTTTGGAGTGCCATTTGGACTGATTTTTGGCAGCTTTCTTTTCAGCCCTTGGATGAAATCAAGGGTTAAGATGTAATATTTTATAGGATTCCTTTGTGTGGTCAGCTGCCCCATTTTTTCCATGTTTTGGTCAATGTTTTCTGCTACCTTTTTCTGCTTTTTGGCTGTGTTTATTTTCAACCCTTGGATGAGATCAAGGGCTATGATGTAGTAGAGCTTAGGGTTGGTTTGTATCCTATTAAGAGCAGCTCAGCTGCTGTAAAACAGAATTTTGAATGAAGTTTGAATATTCAGATCATTTGAGAGCTCATTCTAGCTCTTTGTTCCTCTTTAAGCAACTTATCAAGGGATTGGCAACCTTTGTGGCGTTGTTTAGCATCCAAGCATTTGTGGTGAGTAATATCCATACTTGTTAGGGTGTCATTTATGCTAGACTTATCAAGGAATTAGCAGCTCCTTGTGGCGTCTTTTCTTCTCAGAAAAATGGTGAGTAATATCCATTGATTTGTGGAGAAACCCTTTGCTATATAATATGAAATTAGCTAGGTCCTATCCCCTTGGTTCTTATCATTTGGTATCAGAGCTTTTGGTGCTAATTTTCAGATTCCTATCCTTTATATTTGTTCTTGTTCTTGTGTTCTTGTTGTATTTCTGACACATAAAAAAAACGAAAAAAAAGTATCATTCTCATGTTCTTGCTGAAATTTATTCTCCATACCCTAAAAATATTTCTCTTCTTTGTTTCCACGTTTTTTTCTGCATTTTCCTTTCAAATTCTATTGTGTCCAAAGTTTTTCAGTAGTAACCTTGCAGATCCTGCTGTTTCTGAAAGTTTTTTGAATTTTCCTTTCATATTCTGCAGTTTCCTTGCAAATTCTGCTATTTTTGAATCTATTCTGCATTTTTCCTTGCTAATTCTGCAATATCTGATATATTCTGCAGTTTTTGGTTGTTTTCTAGTATTTCTGTGGTAGTTCCTGCAGAAATTTCATTTTCCCTTTGTGTTGTAATCTATGTGCTATTTACCAATCTTAAAAATTCCTTAAACTCATATTGAAAGTTTTGTATTGATTTACTCTTGAGTTATTAGCATAATTGTTCCAAAAGAAAAGAAAAAAAAATAGAAAAAGAGTGGCCAGAATTAATTAAAAAAAAAACAGAAAAAAAGAGAGGCCAAGTTACATTTGCTAATTTCTAGTGAGTATTAGAACTCATAGTTTCAAGGATTTTACACTTTGATTATAAATCTTCCATTGTGTGCTTAGTTCCTTTGGGAAAATTATTGTTTTCCAATTGTGTTGTTCTATTGTTTTTTCTTGTGCTTACTACTCTAAACACTTTGAGTTAGTTTCCTTTGTGCTTTAACAAGTGGGATATTGTGAACTATTTTTTTTGGGTGTTTGATAATTCTACAAATTGGTTGGAATCCCTGGATTTGGTTGCTTTGATTAGGAACTAAGAGGGTTTGAGCGATCAATCCGAGTGCTAAACACGTGAGGTATTGTGTGAATTTATATTAGTTCTATTTTATTACACTAACCTATTGTTGTGTAGAATTGAAAAAAAAATGTCAAACAGTAGTCCCGAAGGAAGACCGGATATGATGTTCATGATGAGGGCGCTGCAACAATCTTTTGAGAGGATGAACAACTTGGTGGTTGATATGAATGAAAGATTGCAAAGGCAAGAAAATTCCTTAGCAGCTTTACAACGAGAAACACCTCCACCCAATGTTAGGAGGGTTAATAGGCAAGCACATGTTGGGGATGATATAGAGGAAGAAGAATTGGAGGAAGAAGGGGGAAGAATGCCTAGAGGAGGAAGAAATGGTAGAGGAGGTATGTGGAGACCCCCACCTAGAGCTCAAGATGGAGTTGATAGAGATCTAAGTGGTATAAAAATGAAGATACCACAATTCCAAGGAAAGAATGACCCGGAGTTGTATTTGGAGTGGGAGAAGAAAGTGGAGCATATTTTTGAATGTCACAACTACTCCACGGAGAAAAAAGTAAAACTTGCTGTAATTGAGTTTTCTGACTATGCATTGAATTGGTGGGATCAATTGGTCATTAGTAGGAGGAGAAATTGTGAAAGGCCCATAGATAATTGGGAGGACATGAAGGCTATCATGAGAAAGAGGTTTGTGCCTAGCTACTACTATAGAGAGTTACACCAACGCTTACAAAGATTGACTCAAGGATATAAATGTGTTGATGAGTACTACAAGGAAATGGAAGTGGCTATGGCAAGAGCTAATGTCGAGGAAGATAGAGAAGCAACCATGGCTAGGTTTCTTAGTGGGTTGAATCCGGACATTGCCAACATTGTGGAACTTCATCATTATGTGGAGATGGAGGACATGGTCCATATGGCAATCAAGGTTGAAAGGCAATTAAAGAAACGGAGTTTTCGATCCCAACCATTAAGGTCTAGTCCCATTACTCAAAAACCAAACCTTACCAGTCCTTGGAAGTCCAATGAAAAAAAAGATGAAATAGCTACATCCAAACCAAGATTTGAGCCTTACAAAGCCAAAGAGATGGGGGCTAGCAAGGACAAAGGTAAAATCGACACCCCGATTCGTAATCGTGACTTAAGGTGTTTTCGGTGTCTTGGTAATGGTCATATAGCCTCTCAATGTCCCAACAAGAAGGCAATGATCACCTTAGCGAGTGGTGAGGTTGGAACCAATAATGAAAGTGAAAAAGATGAGATACCATCTGCAGGGGAAGCTAGTGAAGAGGAGATAGGACCCGTGGATGGGGAAGCACTTGTAATAAGGCGATCTTTGAGCACTCAAGTCAAGGAGGATGACCTTGAACAACAAAGAGATAACATCTTTCACACAAGGTGTCATGTGAGTAACAAAGTGTGTAGTGTTATCATAGATGGGGGAAGTTGCACCAATGTGGCTAGTACTACCTTAGTTGAGAAATTAGGGTTGCCTATATTTGAACACCCTAAGCCTTACAAGTTGCAATGGTTAAATGATAGTGGGGAAGTGAAGGTTAATAAGCAAGTATTAGTGAGCTTCTCCATTGGAAAGTACAAGGATGAGGTGATGTGTGACGTGGTACCCATGCAAGCTGGACACATCTTGCTAGGTAGGCCTTGGCAATATCATAGGAGGGTTACACATGACGGATATAGAAACAAGTATTCGTTTGTGAAGAATGGTATAAACATCACACTTGTACTCCTTTCACCCAAGCAAGTCTTTGAAGATCAATTGAGGATGGTTAAGGAAAAAGAACAAAAAGAGAAGAATGAAAAAGAAAAAAAGAGTGAAAGAAAAAAAAAGAGTGAAGAAAATGAAAAGGAGAGTGAGACTAAAGGAAAGAATGAGAGTAAAGAAAATCTGGAAGAAAAAGAAAGAGAGATTGAAAAATTTATGACAAAAGAAGAGAGAAAAAGAAATGTCTATGCAAAAGAGAGTGAAATGAAAAAAACAATATTCATTAATCAACCATTGAATATACTTCTCTACAATGAGGCATTTTTGAATACTAAGCAACTTGATGATGCTTTGCCTAGTTCAATTGTTTCTATCTTGCAGGAATTTGAAGATGTCTTTCCCGAGGAAATTCCTAATGGATTACCCCTTATCCGATGGATTGAACATCAAATTGATTTTGTACATGGAGCTAACATTCCAACCCGACTATCCTGTAGGAGTAATCCTAAGGAGACGAAGGAACTACAATCACAGGTTAGTGAGTTAATGAAAAAGGGGTACATGAGAGAACGAATGTGTCCACGCATTGTTCTAGTAATTTTGGTCCCTAAGATGGATGAGACATGGAGGATGTGCGTAGACTACCGAGTAATCAAAAATATCACGGTAAATTATCGTCACTCTATTCCCCGCTTAATTGATATGTTAGATGAGTTGCATGGCTCTTGTGTCTTTTCTAAATTTGATTTGAAAAGTGGATATCACCCAATTAGAATGAAAGAAGGTGATGAATGGAAAAATGCATTTAAGATAAAATATGGTTTATATGAGTGGTTAGTCATGCCATTTGGTTTAACTAATACTCCAAGTACTTCCACAAGATTAATGAGCCATGTTTTGCATGCTTTTATTGGAAAATTTGTAGTTATCTATTTTTATCATATTCTCATTTATAGCAAATATTTGGAAGACCATTTGAAACATTTACATTCTGTTCTAAAATTGCTTAGGAGAGAGAAACTATTTCCTAAGCGAAAGAAGTGCACATTTTGCACCTATAAGTTTGTGTTCATGTGTTTCATTTTGAGTGCAACAAGAGTTCAAAGTTGATGAAGAAACGATTCGAGCTATCCAGAGTTGGCCTAACCCAACAAGTTTAAGTAATGTTCAAAGTTTTCATGGACTTGCTTGCTTTTATCGGCAATTTGTGAAAGATTTTAGCATAGCAAAGACCGATAACCAAAGTCATCAAAAGAATGTTAGGTTCAAATGGGGAGAAGAGCAAGAAATTTCATTCCAACTGCTTAAGAAAAAATTGACTCGTGCTCCTTTATTGTCTTTACCAAACTTTGCAAAAACTTTTGAAAAAGAGAAAGCAAGGCTCAACATTGAAGGACGTCATAGGATGACCTTTGAGCCGGGAGATTGGGTGTGGGTGCACATGAGAAAAGAGCATTTTATAAAACAAAGAAAATCAAATTATCTATCATGCGGAGTTGGTCCATTTCAAGCCATCGAAAGGATTAGTGAAAATGCCTACAAACTAGACTTTCCTGGTGAGTATAATGTTAGTACCTCTTTTAATGTTTCTGATCTTTCTCCTTTTGATTATGCAGGTGACGATTCGAGGACGAATCCTCTTGAAGAGAGGGGGAATGATGAGAATCATCGAGCTCTACAAATTCCAAGTGGACCAATCACAAGGTCTAGGAAGCCACAACTCGAAAAGGCTTTAAATGGGCTCATTCAAGAGGTCATGCATAATCAAGAGGACCTAAATTGGGAGTGAAAGGATTGGTACAATCCTAGGATGGAAATTAGGGCAAAATTGGCAAAATAAAACTAGACACATTGTTGTGCCATTTGGACTTTTTTGGGTAGCTTCATTTTCAGCCCTTAGATGGAAACAAGGGTTAAGATGTAATATTTTATGGTGTTTCTTTTGTTCTCAGCTGCTCCATATTTTGCTCCAATTTTGGAGTGCCATTTGGACTGATTTTTGGCAGCTTTCTTTTCAGCCCTTGGATGAAATCAAGGGTTAAGATGTAATATTTTATAGGATTCCTTTGTGTGATCAGCTGCCCCATTTTTTCCATGTTTTGGTCAATGTTTTCTGCTACCTTTTTTCTGCTTTTTGGCTGTGTTTATTTTCAACCCTTGGATGAGATCAAGGGCTATGATGTAGTAGAGCTTAGGGTTGGTTTGTATCCTATTAAGAAGCGGCAAATTTCTTTGTAAAACAGAATTTTGAATGAAGTTTGAATATTCAGATCATTTGAGAGCTCATTCTAGCTCTTTGTTCCTCTTTAAGCAACTTATCAAGGGATTGGCAACCTTTGTGGTGTTGTTTAGCATCCAAGCATTTGTGGTGAGTAATATCCATACTTGTTAGGGTGTCATTTATGCTAGACTTATCAAGGAATTAGCAGCTCCTTGTGGCGTCTTTTCTTCTCAGAAAAATGGTGAGTAATATCCATTGATTTGTGGAGAAACCCTTTGCTATATAATCTGAAATTAGCTAGGTACTATCCCCTTGGTTCTTATCAATAATTATATTTATATTATCTAATTACTTATATATATTTCTTTTATATAAGGCATGTTATTATCAACTTCAACATAATCACTCATCACATTTAGCAATGTTTTATGATTCTTCATATGTCAATCAATATCAAGAGAAGGATGTTAGCATCAGAGCTAAACAATTATGTGATAGGGAATTAATGCTTAACAAAAATCAAAAGTTGATAATCCCTTGGCCACTAAGGTTTGAACAAGGCCAAGAACATTGGATGTTGGTAATCCTTGATCTGTTCAATAATCATGCTTGGTACTATGACTCAACTTCCATAAAACTGAGTAAAGATACAAAAGTAGTTGTTGAAATGTAAGAGTTATAACTAGCTATTTTTCTTCTATTTTTCTTTGTAATATTTAATAAAAATCTAACCGTTTTAAACCTTGATAAGATATGGAAGCTGTGGAACAAGTTTAGGGGCATTGCCCTTAAAAAAATCTCATAAGCTTATATGGCATAAAGTTATGGTATGTACAAACGAATATTAATAATTTTATTAATTTTACTATTGAATAATAATAAAGATATTCAAATATGAAAAATCATGTATACTTATTTTTTGTAGGTTCCATAACAAAATAATGGAATCATGTGTGGTTATTATGTCATGAAGTTTATGAGCGAAATCATCACAAATATCAAAATTCTAATTGATGATGTGGTAATATTTTTCACCCATATAGAGAAACGTTTTTAACATATTTGAGTTATTTTTTGTAAATACATGAAATTACATTCTTATTTTGATTTTAAATACATGTAGTTCTTTGGTTGGAATAAGACGGGCTATGACTAGCAATTTTTTGATGATTTACGAGAGGAATGGGCAGAACACATGGTTCAAATTATATCATCACAAGAAGAATAAGGAGAAGATTCTGATGATCTTGAATAGCATATGATAGCATAACGGTAATTTTTTTAATGATTTAATTTCTCTATTTCTGTGTCTGAAGTCCCTTATTTGATGGATGGTTATATGCTTATGTATTTAGGGGAATGCATTGTTTTATGGACCTTTTTTTTTTCCAACCATCATCTCATCTCTCTTGCCTGCGTACCTTATGACAACATCATGGTAGCACTTTATTAATCATTTGTCTATAAATATGAAGTTATCTGAAATCTTTGTTGGTATTTTTAATGCTATAATGAGCTATAAATATAAAGTCAGGTGTAACTCCTATTTTCTTACTTGGTTTGTATGAGTTTTGGTGCCCATAAACGTATTACAAAATTGTTCCATATGTTTAAGGGCACCAAAACTCATACAAGCAAAGTAACAAATCAGAGTTACACTTGATTCTAAATAGCTTCATATTTATAGACAAAAGATAAATAAAGTGCTAATATAAGTTCGAAGGGATAAGGTTATTATTATATCACTCGGATGTCATTGTGATAATCTCTTTTTGATAGTAATATTTATAATGATTTAATTTCTCCATTCGTATGTCTCAAAAGTTTAGACTGCTTGTTTGATGGATGTTTACGTGCTCATGTATGTAGGGGAATGAATTGTTATATGGATCAGTTGTTTTTTGCCTAGTTTCCTTGTCACAATGCTGGTGATTCTAAGTCAACCAAGCTTGCTCGCACAATCCAATTACACTTTGACGACATTATTTATTTGTAATTTAAGTTAACTATATATATATGTATTCTATATACATTATTTGTTTTTGTAATAAATTTAATTATCAAGTAATTAATTATATTTAAATTTTCAATTATTTGTAATATTATTTATATTTTTGTTTTTTTATGTTATATTAAATACAGGTTAGTAGAGTGAAAAATGATAAAAATAAAATAAAATAATACATGTAAAGTTAGTTCAACGTGTTGAACCGACTTTACACTTTAAGTCAGTCAATTTAAAGTCGCTTAAAAATGACTTAAATACCTTTTTTTGTAGTAGTATCCCCTTCCTTGAATCCCTTACAGGATCATCAGATTCTTTAGAACTAGAATAAGGACTTAGAGCCATATGCTTTCTCGCAAGGGTGATAAGGGTGGGAAAACATTCAGAGGCTCGAGACTAAGGGCAGGTTCGTCGACCACTACCTTATTCTTCTTCTTTATCGAGGAAGGGTGACCTTTATGAGAAGATTTGCCTATTTTCTTTCCTCTAGAAGAACCTCTTCCAGATGCTAAAGGTGTACCCATTGGAAAACTTTCCTCTACAAGTACGACCTTACTCTTCATACGGACAAAGAGTTGAGCAGCGGTAAAATCTATAGGATCTACAAAATAAGATCAAGACGATGTCACGATAATCATGTCATATCAGTACTAAAAGGAGAGAAAGGCAAGTCATAAGACTAGTTTATCATCATTGGCCACCACCTCAAATCGACCCCCAAAGTCTATAGGAGGAGTTATGCATTTAGGAGGACCATGTACTTTACGATTGATCCTTAGGGAAGGTTCCACCATACCGTGCCTCATAAACCCATATACGACAAAGCGTAGGGTGTTCAATAAGGTCCTCTAGTTGGTCTTTTCAAGAAGATAGTTTTGGATATCAGCCAACCTCTACTTCGCCTCAAGACTCAGGGTCGTGATTAAGCAATTCATATTTTTTTATCATGACCTTAGTGTCATTCCAAACGGTTCTTATCAATCTAATGTCATTGGTAAGAGACTCCCACAAACTTGAAACATAGAAAAAACACTCTTTCCAGTTTTTCTCGTTTTAAGGAAGTGACATATTCATCCCCTGATCTTGTTTCACCAACATATATATCCTCCTAGAATCCATGGGGTTCTGCTTTAGGATATAGGCCTCGTTAAACTCAGTTATTTTTAAATACACTATGAGTTCTTGATAGATCAGCGTCAGGCAGAGAAGATACCTTCACCCATTAGGCATCAATATCTCCTAATAAGAAGGTATAAAGGGAACCTTATCCCCAACCACAAGGCCTTTTCATGAAAGATCGTCCAATCAGATGTAGGTTTATCACTATCACAGGAATTTTTTAGAGGAATCATTATATGAATCAAGGACATAATTTTGTAGGTTTTTCTTAATCTTTCTTCATCCTGGGACACCAACCCATAAGTTTTAGGCATAGCCGACCAACCCCTGGTAGGACCTATAGGTTCCCCAGATCCTATATTCCTAGTTTTCTTCCTCCACGTCATGGCCACTGAGATTTGAGTCTGAGGCATGCTTAATCTAACGATAGGAGTGGTTTGAGGATGAGAGGTAGAGGTAGAAGGCTAAGACAGAGATCGGCTCTCCTTATTGGAAGACCTGGAGTCACCACTAGCACTAACATATTAGGGGCTATCCCAAGATCCTGAGTCAAAGGCCAAGGTATCTTCTCCACGCATTCTATAAAAGATACAAAACATAAAAACAAAAGGAAACCTGATAGGTAAGGTACGAGAAAAAGAGGTTACCTAGGGTCAAGTTTGAAAATAAAAGAAAATGTTCCTTTAAAAATTAACTTGAGAAGAAAGTATAAAATCATTAGGTTCTCGACGCGCTTGAACTCTAAAAACTCAAACAGATAAAACTATAAACCGAGCTGAATCCTTACCACCAAATTGAAAACCTTTTACAAACTCGAGGTGATACGACAAAACACTTTTCTTCACTATTTCTCAATTGTGTAGGTAACGATGATAAGTCCAAGCCCAAACATCCCTTTATATAGAGGCACTTGGTTTCTCTCTTCAATAAATTGACATATATTTATTAAGGGAGCTAAACGGTTCATATTCTATGCTCGATAATTACTCTTCCATCTCAGACTAGAGCCCGAGTTGAGAGAGTAGGGGGACTAGATGTTTGGATATCTGGATTGGTCTAGTGCCTGACCCACCCAAGCTGCTCAAGGCAAGTCACCAACCCGAGATGGAAGGTGAAGCACCCCAAATGTTCTACCTGTATGTCAGCCCGACCTCAATGATCAGCCTAATCTCAACGACCAAGCTAAGCTCAACAATCAACCCGAGCTCAGCAACCAACCTGAGCTCAATGATCAACTCGAGCTGGGGTTGACCTCAACCCTTGATGTGTTGCACTTTATACTAATTTATACCCCTTTGACATGTAAATATGTGTACTCATCATGTAATTGACACCTGTATAGGTAATGTTCTATAAATAGATGGACCTCCTATGAGATCCACACATTCAGTCAATTATCTTAACCGCTCTCTAAGTTATCTCTCTGAAACTAGGTTGAATCTTAACACATAAAACAAAATAAAAACACTTAGACTACTACAAATTTTGTTAGAGAATTTATTTTTGAAACTTATAACTAAAGCTGTGAATTTGTGTGTTGAAATAAGAAAACAAATGGTCTTTTTATAGCTAAGGAAAGGCACGAAAATGGGATAGTGAAGAGAATCTCACCGCGTTCTATGGACCAATTTTTCCTTCTCAATGACCCTTGTTTCATTTGGTACGCTTCAAATTAATCTCAAAAAGGTCGCATTTGCTTGATAAGTGTTATTTTATACATATTTTTATGTAAATTCTTTTACATATATATATTATAATGAGTTAAAAGTATTTATTTTATATTTATTGAAAAATATTGATATTTTAATTTTTTTTGAGATTTTTTGATATTTTAATGAATTTTTTATGATATTTATTAAATTAAGTGAATGTATTTAGAAATATTCGTGGATATATTAACATAAGTGGGTATACTTAGAAGACATGTGGATGCACGCATAAAGGAAAAACCGAAACGACCCCGCGTTATAATGTTCCACTCTTAATTCCACCATTTACCACGTGTCACTTAAATATATATATAGCTTCTTACCTCAAAGACCACCACGTGTCAGGAAAAAAAGTAATTATCACCAAGCTTCACGCCTCTTTCCGGCAGCGTGAATTGCGTGTATCTTTTTCGGTGCACCAATCCTACTTCAACTTAAAAACGTTCCAATTTTTTTAATATAAATAATACTAAAATTATATAAAAATTAAGAAAAAAATTAAAAAATACAAAATTATAGAATTAAACTAAGGATAATAATTAAAAAAAAATCCAATGGAATTGAAGATTAAAGACAAAAAACTTAAGATCTCTTCACTTTTTTTTTATTTTTTTTATTGTTTTCATAAATAATATTTTTGATTGATTACTTTCTTTAAGTAGTTAATTTTATAATTAATTATGGATGGTTTTAAAATATTAGACATGAATTACAATATTTAATAAAATTTATAATATTCTATTAATTTTTTTTTCATTATGTATTAATTTTTAGTTTTATTTTTTGTATGAATTTATTTGATTATTTATGTATATAATTAAATAATTAAATTAATTTATCGTTAATCAGTTTATTTGACTAGGTATGTAATCATTAGATCAACTTAAATAATTAGTGATAAATTGCTTAGAATAAGAATTTATACTCAAGATAATTAAATCAAACTTGTGTGTTTAACCTTGATCCAATTTGTTTCTTAAAATTGAATATTTTTTATAGATTAAATTTAGAGAACTTATTTTAAGTTATCTATTAGAAAGAATTTATATTATGAGATTTTTTAATTCAATGAAGTAAGAAGAGGGGGAGATTTTCACGTTTGTAAATTTTTTTAAGTTGATATAATCAAAATAATACGAGATTATGATATGCTTTTGTTTTTGCAATACATGCTTGTGGTGGAGAATGATACTGTAATCGTTCTTTTATTCAAATCTTTATTATAATCTTTATATGTTATTTTTGTTAGATTTAATATTTAGTTTACAAAACCAAAACCCTCTTTTTTAATAATTAAGAGTTTGTTTTCAAAGTGTTCCATTAGAAATGCCCTTATTTACTATATAATAATTTATGACATTTTAAATAATTTAAAATAAGGTTGAAATTGACTTCATCTGAACGCGTCAATTTTTGGCACAATTATGCAGGTGATTTTTGTTAAATTAACTCTTATTTATCTTTATTTATTTTTAAGTATTTTATATATTAAAAAATTAAAAAAATTAGATTTTTTTTTTGAAAATTAAAAATATTTTCTTTATTTTGGATATTTATATTTATGTTTGCTTTATTTTTATTTAATTTGTTTTTAATCTTTATTTGCTTTTCTGAGTCAATGAATGAACTTATAATACAATCTGATATCAAATTCACATATTGCACAATTTTTTGAGTAAGTAATTCAAACAAATCTTCCAAGTTCAAGTGACTATTTGACATTTTAGATCATTCCATCCAGGTAGAAATTGCTATAAATAAACCCAATCAAACTCTTAGGGAGATGACAGCAATACAATGGGGGAATTTATATGAATATGAGGAATAATTCAAGAAATTATATACAAGTTTCTATTATCATAAAATAATTGAGCAACTCTTAGTCCATTACTTCTACGAGGGATTCATACCCATGGATAGAAGCATGATAGAAGCAGTAAGTAGTGGAACTTTGGTTGATAAGACTCCTGAAATTGCAAGGAATTTGATTTAGTTTGGCACTCGTTCCAACCCACCACAAAATGTCAATGAAGTCAGAGTTCCTAGTAATATTGAGGAACAATTGAGCACACTCACTTCAATTATGAAACAATTAGCAATCAGACAAGTTCAAGCTCATGGTGTTTGCATTAACATTAAACTTCTAATAGACATGTGTCATACTATTCAAGATCTTAATGTTGAACAAGAAAATGTTAAGGACGGATACCAAGGAAAATAAAGGCAAAATATATGATCCATACTCTAGCACTTACAATCCTGGTTGGAAGGATCACTCTATTTTTAGCTATTCTAGAGGCAATCAAGCAACTGTCCCTAGTAATATACTAGGTTCAAGAGGCCAATAACCTTATCATATAAGACCATAAAATCTTCCTCCACCTCAAGGTAAATATTTAGAGGGTTTGATAAGTATGATAGCATCTAACACTGCTAAATTCTTACAAGATATATTTAGTGCCAACAAGAATCAATCATGTTTCAGGAAAACATAAAATCTACTATTAAGAACCTTGAAAATGGATTCAATCTGTTACCTACTGTCGTTGGTAAACTAAAAGCACAAGGGTATGGTAAATTTCCTTATCAACTAATGGATAATTCTCAGGAAAATGCCAATGCTATATCATTGAGAAACGATAAACATCTTGAAGAAGCTCATGCTAGATCCCACACATACGAGTAAGGGAGGGAAAATGCTAAGAAGGTATAGACCCGTCAATATGCCCAAGGTTTCTGCTATAATATGATGAGAGGAGGTACATGTTAATATTCCATTATTGGATTCCATCAAGCAAGTGCCACGCTATATTATAGGTAACATTCAACCTGAAAAGGCTATGCTAGATCTAGGAGCTTCAATTAATATTATGCCTTACTCAATTTATGTTACTTTAAATCTTGGCCCCTATAAAAAATTTGGTGTAGTTATCCAACTTGCTTATTGATCTAATACTTATCAAAAGGGAGTTTTGGAAAATGTTTTAGTTCAGGTTAATGAGCTTATCTTCTCGATCAATTTTTATGTGCTTGATATGGGAGATGACTCCACTATTAAGTCCATACCCTTGCTTTTGGGTAGATCATTCATGAGACCTCTTAGACAAAGATAGATGTGCATATCGAAATCGTAACTATGCAGTTTGATAGAGAAGTTATTTGCTTCAATATCTTTGAAGCGATGAGGTGCCTTAGTGATTATAATTCTCATTTTTCTATTGATGTAATTGAATTTTTAGAATAATAAATGATTGATATTGAAAGTAAAAACATATTGTAGGTTTCCATAAGAGATAGTATGATAACTGAATATTTAACTGATAAAGAAAGAGATATTAATATAGTAGAGGAATTGAAGGAGATTGTTGCCTCCCTTGACTCTTTTCCAAAGATAAACCCAAGGTACAATATTTCCTATATTTCTCTTCCCATGTCTAATGAGAAACTTTTGCCTTCCATTATGTAAGCACCTACTTTGAAGCTCAAACCTCTCTCATAACATTTCAAATATGTATACTTAGGAGACAAACACACTTTTTGGGATTATAGAATTTAAGCTATTAAAAAAGAAAGCTTAATTTGTGTTTTGAGAGAATACAAATAAGTGATTATGTGGACAATTGTCAACATTAAGAAAATTAGTGCCTCTATATGCATGCACCAAATAATACTTGAAGATGAGGCCAAACCAACGTAAGAACCACAAAAGAGATTGAATCCACCAATGATGGAAGTGGTTAAGAAAGAAGTTATCAAGTTATTGGAAGTTGGTGTAATTTTTCCAATTTCAAATAGCAAGTGGGTTAGCCCAGTTTAAGTGGCTCCAAAGAAGTCAGGAGTTACAGCGTTGAAGAATGAGGATAATCATTTATTTCCTACCCAACTTCAATCCGAGTGGAAAATTTGCATTGATTTTTGTAATCTCAACTCTATGAATCACAAATATAATTTCCTTTACCTTTTATTAATCATATACTTAAGTGTTTAGCAATCCATACTTACTATTGTTTTCTTAATGGTTTTTCAGGTTATAATTAAATCATCATTTTGCCGAAAGACCAAGAGAAGACAACATTCACTTGACCATTTGGAACCTTCATATATAGATGCATGCCATTTGGCCTTTGTAATGGTCCCACTACCTTTCAGATGTGTATGATAAGTATATATATATATTTTTATTTTATAGAGAGAATTATAGAAGTGTTTATGGATGATTTTATTGTATATGGAGATTCATTTTATAACTGCCTCGGCAACCTTGCATTAATTTTAAAGAGATGCGTAGAAACTAACCTTGTACTTAACAGGAGAAAATGCTATTTTATGTCAAGATATAGTTCTAAGACATGTGATATCATCTAAGGGAATAAAAGCTTATAAATCTAAGATAAATTTCATTCGTTCCTTACCACCTCCTATTTGTGTGAGAGTGGTTTGTTCTTTTCTTATTCAAGCAGGATTCTACCGAAGATTTATACAGGATTTCTCAAAATAGCAAGGCCTTTATGCCAGTTGCTCCAAAAAGATTTGATATTTTTTCCACTAAAGAGTGCTTAAAACATTTAATAGATTGGAAAAACTTTTCACCACAACACTTATCATTAAGCCACCTGACTGGAGTTTACCATTTGAGTTGACGTATGATGCAAGTGACTATACAGTTGGAGTTTTTTTGCAACAAAGGATTGGAAAGCTACCAAATGCTATATATTGTGCATCATAGACTCTAAATGATACCCAACTCAATTACTCCACATTGGAGAAAGATCTTTTACCTGTGATTTTTGCTTTAGAAATAATTTGATCATATCTAATTGGAATTAAAGTAACTATTTTCTCTGATCATGTAGCTCTTACTTGTTCATGAAGAAAGATGCTAAGCCAAGGCTAATAAGGTGGATTATTCTTCTCTAATAATTTTAACTTGAAATTAAGGACAAAAAAGGAAGTGAAAATGTAGATTAATTCAATAATAGGAATCACTTCTATAAGAGAGGACTTTTCGGATGAGCAACTACTTGAGACCTCATTATTTACTCCTTGGTATGCAGATATAGTGAACTAATTGGTTACTAAAAAGTTCTCACAAGACCTATCACAAGCTAGTAAATTCAAACTCAAGAATGTTGCTAAACAGTATGTGTAGGATGACCTCTACCTTTGGAAACATGGACCAAACCAATTGATAAGAAAAGTTTACTTCTATTCTAAATTTTTTTCATTCTTATGCATGTGGGGGGATATTTTAGAGTTAAATAAAATCCTCTCAAAGTGTTAGAGATTGGATTCTAATGGCAACACATTTCAAGGATGCCTTCACCTTTTACAAAACATGTGACTGTTGTCAATGAACAGGTAACTTCGACCCTAGGAATTAAATGCCACTAATTCTAATTCTTATTGTTAATTTTTTTTATCTTTGGGGTATTGATTTAATAGGACCTTTCCATATTCTTACAGTTATATGTATATTTTACTTGTTATGGAATATGCATCTAAATGAGTGGAAGCAAAAGCCACTAGAACTAACGACTCTAAAGTTGTTATGGATTTTGTAAAGTTTAATATCTTTACTAGGTTTGTAACACAAAGAGTGATCATCAACGATGCTGGACTATATTTTTGCAATATGACTTTTTGAGCCTTACTTAATGATGTCAACCACAAAGTTATTACCCCTGATCACTCACAAACAAGTGGACAAGTATAAGTGTCCAATAGAGATTTCAAGTACATCCTTTAAAAGATAATCAAATCCAACAAAAAAGATTGGAGCTTAAAACTGGATGATGCATTATGGGCATATAGAACTTCATATAAAATTCCAGTTGGGATGTTTCCATTCTATTTGGTGTATGATAAACCTTGTCACTTACCATCTGAGTTAGAACACCGAGCATTTGGGTAGTGAAACAATGTAACATAAACTTAGACAAAGCCGAAAGACACCAAAAATTACAAATGAATGAGCTAGAGGAAATTAGAAATGATGCCTATGAAAGCTCAAACTTTTACAAATTAAAAACAAAGGAGTTTCATGACAGTATGATATAGAGGAAATAATTCACCATTGGCAATAAATTCCACTTATTCCATTCACCTTAAACTATTTCCGTGTAAGTAGGATTCTCATTAGGCCAGTCCATTTATTATTACTAATGTTTTCTCTCATGGTATAATATAGATACAAACCCCAAGTACCAACAAAGAATTAAAAGTTAATGGACACAGATTAAAGCCATACTACAAAAATTTTGCACCAACCGATATAGAGGAGGTGACTCTACATGAACCAATAGATTTGGACTATTAAAGAAACATATGAAGTAGGATTAGACTAAAAAAATTAAACCAAGCCTTTTGTAGGAGGCAGCCCACTTTTTCTACTCTCTTTTTACTTATTTTATACATTACATATGATTGGTGCGAAACTACAAGTGCACAGTATCGTAGTTTTATAATAAAGTGATAAGAAGAGTATCATCCTCAAGGATTTGTAATTTATTTTTGAAAAATACCAAAAGTATACTAATTTCAATTTTATCTAGAGAAGTCACTAAGGTTGTTGTAATTGGAATTTAAAATAAAATTAATTTAAAGAAAATATGCAATAGAAAATAAAGATGTTGTTCAATGATCAAATTAATAGGAAGAAAACTTCTAGGAAATTGATTTCACCAAATCCTTCACTATGCTTCACTCATCTAGATAATAGATTTAATTCTCTCTATTTATTAGCAATCTCCAAAAAAACATCCAAAAACCTTTTTCATAGTTAATTGGAAATATTCTTGTTCATTAATTTACACAAGAGTATGCAATTTAATAAAGCAAGAAAGCATTAAGACCAATGATTTTAAAACTACATAGGTTCATACAAGTCTTTTGATCTCTATATTTACTTATGCCAAAATATTCCAAAGCTATCCTATAATTCCCTCTTTCGATAGTAAATCACAAGACTAAAATCAAATAATTAATAGCGAGTTAATTAGAAGCAATAAACTCAGAATAAATTAGACAAATATAAAGAGAAATAATTCAAATTAACCCAAAAAATCAAGCATAGTTTAGAATTAAATTACATGTTTTTCCTAGAATAAAGAAAAATTAGTTTATGCTAAAATTTAAATTTAACATAAACGAATTCACCATAATTTTTCTAAGAAGAATTGAAGGAAAATTAATGCTGTCAAAAAATAATATGCTTTGTGTTCCTCTCTTTCAACCTCTTTTCCCACATTTTTTCTATTTTTGTGTCTATCCCAATCTCTTACGTTCTTCTCAGCCTTCCCTTTTTTTCTTCTTTTCTTTCTTCGTTTCCCCCTACACCACTGTTTCTTTCTTATGCTTTTGTCTTCTCTCTCTCTTTCGTTTTCCTCTTCGTTTATATATATATATATATATATATATATATATATCAAACCCTCTTCTTCTTTTTTTCAGTTCAGCCTGCTATTCTTTTTTTTCTTTTTCCATCTATCTAGGTTCTTATATATAGAAATCTTAATTTAAATTAGGGAGTCCTTAGATGATATGCTTTTAAAATTTTAGATTTTCATTATCTTCAAATTTACAATAAAATTTAAATAACAATAATGAAGTCTAAATTAAATAAAAAATAAATAAAATTAGACTAAAGTTAAAGTTGAGAAGTGATAAATTATGCCAAATTATTCAAGTCATCAAACTCTCCCAAACTTAGAAATTTTTTTGTCCTAAAAAAAAAAAAGAAAATAAAAGAAATAACACATGTAGAGAATATCAACTAGACCCATAGAGAACTATCATCACTCACCAAGACATGATATGAATTTATATTTCCACACTAATAACTTACTCCTTTTTACATCGAAGATAAGGAAAATCAATCAAATATTTTGCAATTTGTCAAGCAAGAGTTAAGCATTTACTTCAACCTAAAACTAAGTCCTTGAATGTATGTGTGAAATATTCAATTTAACTCCAAACCATCAACAAATTTAGATAAAAGTATAACAATTGAAATCAGAAGAATTATCTCAAAATTTAACTCCATAAGTCTAATTTCCAGAAATTCTCTCCATGTAATCAAATACCAAAATAAGAGATCAAAAGATCTTTAAACAGGGTTGTAATGATAGGCCACAGGGTGAGGGCTAAGAAAGAAATGGATATGGAAAATCAAAGAAAATTGGGAAAATACTTGGTAGAAAGAAACAATAAAAAGAATATCCACATGATTCACACCTTAGCTCTTGACAATATGCTCATATTGATGACAATATTAATGCCATGCTCGTTAAGTGGGGTGCTATCTTGTTTTTGTTTTGGTGGTTGCCTTGATACTCATAGTCTTTATTAATTTCAACCACTTTAACTCTTTTTCAATTATTGTCTTTCACTTTTTTTCACACTTTGATCAAATAGAGAAAACATAATGTGGATTATTTAATTTAAACTAACTTTCTCTTTAAATGAAAATTTCCACCAAAGTATTTTCTAAAAATTTAAGGGGAATTCATGGTGTTTTAAGCTTAGAATAGGAATGGTTTATGTAGTTAGAAGAACAAATAAAAGGATTTATGTAATATAAGGCTAAAGAGGCTGACTATGGGAATACACCATGCAATAATGGTTTGATAATTAGGACGGTTAGGAAAGATTTTTGGTTGTAACAAAAAAAATTTCCTATATCATTTCTCTGATATTTGGTATCAACTAGGATTTTGCCTTAAGGATCCATTAATGGATTCTAGAGCCAAACAAGATTGAACTTTTTTAACCCAATTAATTCAACTCTTTCTCTTAATTGGAAAAATGGAGTAGAGAAAAATTTACTATTTGCTCAATTATTTTCAAGGATAAAGATTTAAATCAAAGTTTCTACAAAACTCTAACTAAAATAATAGCAGATTTTAAATTTTTTTTTCTCAAAATCATCCTCAATCACAAATTTCAGAGTCATAGCGACTTCAATCATACTCAAATACATGCTTCATAAGAGAATCCAATAACTCAAGACTATAGGAGTTAAAACCCCCATACTTAAACTAAAAAATATCCTCATTGTAATTCAATAGTGAGACAAATTAAAGAAATGAAAGGAACTTCCTTGGTTTCATGGTTGATCTGCATTAGTTTGTAATTTTCATCTTTTTATTCCTACATAATAAACCAGTATCAAAATCCAAATCATTCAAATAGTAATAAAAATAAAATAAAATAAAAGAAATAGTAAAATAAAGTTTTATGGGTTGCCTCTTATAAGCGCTTGTTTTATATTCTACAACCAAACTTTTCAATATTCATCAATTAGGATTTTTAAGATGAATAAATGCACAATTTCTCTCTACTTTTTCTTCATAATAGTGCTTCAATCTCTGACTGTTAACTTCAAATATGTTCCATGCCTTGTCCTTCAAATCTATTGCTCCATAAGTGGATACTTTGTCAATTGTATAAGGACCTATCCATCTTGATCTTAACTTACTTGAGAAGAGTTTTAGTGATGAATTGAAAAGAAAAACCTATTTTTCTGGAGAAAACTCACGCCTAAGAATTTTTTTGTAATGCCACTTCTTTGTAGGTTTTTGCATTTTCATACACATCATTTTGGAACTCATCCATTTCATTCAATTGAAGAAGTTGCTTTTTCCCTGTTACCTTCAAATCAAAATTAAATTTCTTTACAACCCAATAAGCTTTATCCTTTAACTCAACAAGGATATGGCATGCTTTTCCAAACACTAATCGATAAGGAGACATCCCGATAGGTGTTTTAAAAGCTGTACGATATGCCCACAAAGCATCATCAAGCTTCTTTGCCCAATCCTTTCTATTGGTGTTGACCGTTTTCTCAAGGATATTCTTAATTTCTCAATTTGAAATTTCACCTTGTCCATTAGTTTGAGGATGGTAGGCAAGTTCTATCTTGTGCTTCACACCATATTTACAGAGAAGGTTTTCAAACAACTTGTTGCAAAAGTGGATCCCTTCATCACTAATAATAGCTCATGGAGTGTCAAATCTTATGAATATGTTCTTATGTAGAAATTTAAGCACTACTTTTGCATCATTTGTTATTGTGGAAATTGCCTCCATCCACTTTGACACATAATAAACTACTAACAAGATATAAACAAAGCCAAAAGATGGAGGAAAAAGACCAATAAAATCAATTCCCCAAAAATCAAATAACTCAACCTCTAAGATATTTTTTGATGGTAGCTCCTAGTGTCTTGAAATATTTCCCATACGTTGGCACCGATCACACGTCTTCAACAAAGTATAACTTTCACAAAAAATAGAGGGCCAAAAGAAACCACTTTGAAGTACCTTAGCTACTATTCATGTTACTCCAAAATGTCCTCCATATGATGAGGAATGACAATGATGGAGAATGGCTTGGATCCTCTCTCTAGGCACACATCTTTAGATGATTTGATTAGGGTATCTTTTGAAAAGCAAAGGTTCATCCCAAAATAATATTTCACATCATGCAAAAACTTCTTGCATTGATGGAAAGTAAGATCTGGTTGTAATACCCTACAAGCTAGGTAGTTTACAATTCAACATACCAAGGACGTTTGATCTCACATCTAAACAATTGCACATAAGGGAATGCTTCTTAGATCACTAAATTTGGTTTTATTTCCTCTTGTTCCAACCGAGAGAGATAGTTAACAACTAAATTTTCACTTCCTTTCTTATCTTGAACTTCTAAATCAAATTCTTGAAGAAGAAGAAGAATCCAACGAATCAGTCTAGCCTAAACAAATAACAATGTATGTATGATCAGTGAACACTATCACCTTTGTACCAATGAGGTAAGACCAAAATTTGTCACAAGCAAACACCACAGCAAGCATCTCCTTCTCAGTTATTGTATAATTCAATTGAGCTTCATTCAATGTATGACTTACATAGTATATAGACCTAAATAGTTTGTCTCACTTTTGCCCTAATAGTGCTTCAATTGCAAAGTCACTTGCATCACACATGACTTCAAAAGGTTGACTCCAATCAGGTACAATCATCACTGGTGTTGAAATCAGTTTCTCCTTAATTGCATTAAAGCCTTGCAAACAATCATCATTAAAGTCAAATGTAGAATGTTTTTCAAGAATATTACATAAAGGTTTAGAGAGTTTAGAAAAATCCTTTATAAAGTTTATTAAAATCCTACATGTCCCAAAAAACTTCTAATTCCCTTCACATTCTTTAAAGGTGGTATTTTTTTATGGTTGCAATTTTAGCTCGATCAGTCTCAATTCCTTTAGATGACACTCTATGGCTAAGCACGATCCATTCTTGAACCATGAAATTACACTTCTCTCAATTTAGGACAAGATTTTTCTCTTCACATCTCTGCAAATCAAGAGCTAAATTATGCTAATAGTTATTCCATGTTGAAAATGAGTGCTTAGGCATGATTCTTCATGTGTTATCAATTTATCAAATTGATAAATTGAAGCTAAAAATACCTTAAAAAACATAAAATATTTGTAATTTTAGCATATGAATTTGCTTAAATACTGATAAAATCATGTATATTTAAATCTAGTTATATTATTTCTGGAAATAAACCACAAAATATTGGTGCTTTTCAAACACTCATCAAGGAACCATTCCATTAGGCTTGGAATAGGCTCAAGTTATTCCTCACTTAATACCCTCACCATAGTTACCCATTGTAGCTGCATAATCATTTTTTCTATAATGGGTTGACATAAGAGTGTCGGTTCATTATTGACAACGCTACAGGTGGTGCTATGGTTGATAAAATTTCCATAGAGACTTACAATCTCTTTTAGATTTTGGGTGCTAATTTCCAACAAAAGAGTTAGAGATTGAGAAGAAACAAAGTCTATGAAATAGACTCTGATAATGAAGTATATATGCAACTTGCATAGCTGATTAAGCAAGTTGTGTAAGTCTCATTGTACTTATGTTTGTGTGTTGACTTCCCATGTATAAAGTATAATGTCTATTTTCTTTTTACTTAATGTATTTTTCTTCCTTTGTGTAAGGTTGGTTACTCCATATTAGTAATTCTCATACGCATATAGTTAGGTACAGTATGTATGCATGCATATTTACACATACCATAGAGTTGGCTTTTGTAGTGTGCATGCTAGGTTTAGAGTTTTCACACTCGAGAGCTGACGTTGTCTCTTATGGTATTTAGTATGTTTTAGGTACAGATTTTTATAGATTATACTAATATTTTTGAAAACAAAAAAATATAAATTTTTAGCACCTCACAAATGACCTTACTACGACCCTCACCACCACTATTGGTGAGGTGGTTAGTGAGGTGTTCGACGAGGTGTGCTTAAAATTTTGCAAAAACTCACATTTATATTTTTATTTACTTAAAATTATTTTAAAGAGCATACATTTAAGAATGGGTCATTTTTGTGATTAGTTATCAAAGTGTTATCTGTGTGACTATGTGGTTTAACTATGTGTCTCTCATACGTGATTTGATATTAATAGAGGACATTCAGGTTTTAGTGTTGAACCAAACAGTTGTAGAAGTCGCAAATGAAGAGCAATAGTAGGTAGTTTGGATTTAGGACTGGGCTGATAGAGGTAATGTTGGTTTTACTATCTATTACTGTTGTAACTTGTTTACTATTTAGTGAATTATTTTCTATTAAGTGGTTTCCTTAAGTAACCCAAGGATGTTTACTTATAGATACATTTCCTATATGGGTTTACCTCATTATATTAAGTGTTAAGTATGATAACTTGTTAAGCTAGTATAATCTAAGTTTATTACATATATGTCTCAATATATTGAAGAATACACTTTGATTAGAAAGTACTTTTTGTTTATTGGATTTTTTTCTTTGATATATTATATATGTTATTCAAGTTATCTACTTTTTGATCTTATACTATTTTTGGTTTTGCTACGTTATTTTTATAAGTGTTTATTTCTTTAATTATGCGAGTTAGGGCTGAGTCCTTTAGGAGTCTGTATCTTCTTACCTTGGTTGTATACTGGGTTGTGCGCTCTTTCTTTCAATTGGTATCAAAACGGGTGTACCTTTTTGGGCTTAACTGCTCCAATATTGATTCTGTTAACTTTTTTTGTCACACACACATTCATTCCCTGTACTTCTAAATTGGATAAATTATGCTTATTGGAAATCACAAATGAAGGCCTTTTTGTAGTCCCAAGGATACCAAGTGTAGTTCCTTATTGGGAATGGTTGGACATATCCTACCAAAACCCTACCTAATCACACTGTGGTTTATAAACCCATGATTGAGTGGATTAAAGATAAGAGTAAGAAATCTGAAGGGAATAGCAAGGGTCTTTATGTTACCATCAGGTCTATTTCTCCATATGAATATCAAAAAATTCATTGTACTTCTTCAAAACAAGCATGAGATATCTTAGAAACCACTTATAAAGGTACTTCAGTAGTAAAACAATCTAGAATTTTGAAGTTGAATAGAGATTTCGAGCTCGTTATCATGTAAAAAGACTAAAACTTTGACAAATTCTATTAACACTTTTCCAATGTTCTCAATTGTTCTTACAATTTAGGTTGGCATATTAGCTAGGAAAAGAAGATTGAGAAAATCATTGCTAGCCTACCCTATCTATTTCATGAAAAAGTTACTATGCTTAAGCCATGTACAAGCCAAGTGAACTTAATGTTAATGTGCTAGTTGGTGACTTGCAAGACCTCGAACTACATCACATTTTACCAAGACAAGAGAATATTACTTCTGAAAAGGGAAAAAGCTTAGCCCTGAAGACTACTAAGAAAAGTGAACCAATCAAATATGTGGGTATCATTGGTTATGATAATGATGATTCTGACCTTGATAAGGAGGAAATGGTATTCCTTACTTAGAGATTTACCAGTTTCTTTAGGAAGAGGAAATCTTCTTTTGTGACTACTGGGAGAGATACTTCTAGCTCCGAAACCTCAAGATCTACTAGATGATGATGACTTAAAAAATGGTTCTTAGAAATCTAGTAAAGGTCACTTGAATAAAATAAGTTTCTTTGAATATAGAAAGAAAGAGCACATTGATGTTCAGTGCTTTCAGAAACTAAAATGCACAAACAAACGTACAATGAAAGCTGAGGCCACTATTTTGGACAATACTAGTAGTGATTCTGAGGATGATACTAACTTTATATCCTTTATTATTGCTAATAGTGTCATTGATCTTCCAACTACAACCTCAGATATTCATGAGGAGACTACTGAAGATGATAAAGTCGAAGATGAAAAAGAAAAATTGCTTGACTCTTACAATCATTTACTATTGGAGCATATTTATCCTAAAAAGGATAAGAGAAAGGATATAGAGAACCTTGATAAAATAGAATGCAAGATAAACGTATTGAAGAAAACTATAGAGGAAATGATGTCCTCTACTGATGGACAGCAACATAATCTCACAAATAAGTATGATGTCATTTAAAAGAAATATGATGATTTGCTGGAAATGTTTAATGAAAACTACACAACTATTTGTTTGTCGTAATCCCTCTACTGATCAACGTGCAGAGATTAGAAGTAGATTATAGCTTTTGAGAGTGCACAAGAATATCTAGCTTACTCTCTTACAAAAATGGACGTCGAGGTAAAACAACTAAATGAGAAAATTGGGGCTCTGAACAATTCTACAATATTGAGCACGTTCTAGCCACATTGCTAGGAAGTGTTCTAGATGTAACTACTATGGCTTATTTGAGCACGTTCTTATAGGTTGTATTATGCACCTGAGGCATAAAGTAGAAAGAAATAAATCTACCTTAAAAAGTCTACCTTACCCATCTTATATGGATGACTCGACTAAATTTTTAAAAATTATAAACAAAATATATCACAAGTCCTATATAAACCTTATGCTTATATAAGTCAGAGACTATCTACGAGTTCTATTACCCTTTACAAACTCTTTAAATGGAGGGATACAATTTGATCACTATTTTTGGGTGATCTGTTGGGGTTAAGTTGCTTAATTTATTTTCTCTCTTTGTTTGTCATCTTTCTATACGTGAATATATGTCTTTTTTATTATACTTTTCTTTTTGAAAATTTTTCTTATCTCTCTCTCACTATTTCATTGGCATGCATAATATGTTAAATGTAAGTTTTTTGCTTTACATAGTTAACTAATCCTTTACTAGTTCTCCCACATGCATTGCTTGTCATGTTCCTTATGTGCATCTATCTTGCATGCTGACCACTTTTTCCCCTGTGGCCTTTTGTATGCTCATCACGTCATATGATCTTCATGTAGAGCCGGAATACTAGGGTTATGCTTTCTGGTGTCTTCTTTTCATATGCCATATAATATAGATTGCATCTCACCTATTTTTACTAGTTTTCTCTTTCTTATACCTAGTATGATGTATGTTGATCCTCTGTCTTTCTTCTATTAGTGTGTGTTCTTATTTTACCTGATCTTCCTTCTCTTATGTTTTATGTGTATCTTTGGAGATTTTTGAAATGTTATTTCATACCTATACCTTTGTGTGTCTTACTATTTCATTCTTACTCTGGTTTGTCTTTTGGATCTATATGTCATATGGTTTATTTACTTAACTTTAGGAAATATAACATACTTATAATGCTTTATCTAAACTTATGTGATTTTTTAGCACTTTTGTTTGTTGAGATGTTGTCTCTATCCAAGCATGTCTTGTGTTTCTATGTTAGAACCCATACCTTTTTCACTTGCTTATATGTTTTAATAACATCCCTTGTTTCTTCTTTCTCTTATGGATGTTCCTTGTAATGTTCACTAGTTAGTCGGCTTCCTTCTTTCTCCTAACTAATAATGATGTGAGTTTGTTGTTTGTCTTTTTTGAGGCACTTTCCACTTCTTCATGGGTCTTGATCTACTTTGAGACCCACCTTGTCTTCTCACTTCTAAATTATTTTTATTGTGTTTTGTGAGACTGATCTCACTACTATTTGCTATCCTACTACATGTAAAATGAATTCTAGAAGGATCATATTGTTTTTTTTTTGGCATGCATTTGACATGAATTGAAATATGGATGTTTTCACATGTGTATTTATTGAGAGCATGTAAAGCTAAATTTCTCATGTTCATTTCTTAGAATTACATCTCTTCTTTACACTTACAATATCTTTGTGAATTTGTATGGTCATTGTTGAGAAGTTTGTGTGGATCTCTTGCTTTGATAATTTTTATTTCTCTAACAAGCTCTAGAATCCACCTTTAGTATCTCTCAAGGCGAAATCCTAAGTTCTGCTTGGATAGAAAGAGGATTTAGGCCATCTTTAATTCGTTTAACATTTCCTTGCCATCAAGGTCCTCATATCCTTAATCTCCCTACTCTATGCCATTATGTTATCCCTTCATTTTTTGCTTTTAAATACTGGCTTAACCCAAATATTTATTCCAACTTACCTTCTACAACCTTTGTTGAGCTTATCTATTCTAGGTTTGTGAAATGATGAGTATGTTGAGACGGTGTTACATAAACACTTGATTTGTGTACTATTCTTTCAACTTCATTAGCTAAAGTTTGAGAAGTAAAGAGAAAATAACCCTTTTTTGAGGGTATAAGTATCATAGATTTGTACTTTTCTATTTGATTAGATCAACAGAGGTATGTTCAAGCTTAAATGTCTTCTCTCCCTTGCCTTCACCTAAGCTTCTCATTACAATCTTTGAAAGACATTTTCATTTCTTCTTGGCTAGCACTTACATTAGTGAAGATAGAGACTAATTGGGGACATATGAAGCTCAGTTCAAGTTGAGTCTATATTTAGATTTACTTGGTTTGTATAAGCATATCATGATGGCATATAGAGTAAACAAATTTTGTATATCACACACTATGCATGGTATCAAAAATTTAGTCATACCCTTATATGAATATATCAAGGATTGATGTACATATGGAATTTATGTTAAATGTATTTTTTCCTCTATAGACCCTCTAATTCATCGAACGTTTTTTGTTTACTACCCTCATTCTGTATTTCGTGTTGACTATTGTGTGTATATTCCTTTGTGTTGGAGGATTTTCAAGTTGAATGCATAACTTGTTTGTTATATCACATGTATACTTTTAGGGGGAGAGGTGTGTGCCTTGTGTTTTCTATCAAGGGAAGTAAGGTGTTTATTTTACTTCTTGTTGTTTGCTTAATTTGTGAGTTTCTGTTATGTTGCATGCTCATGTAGTACTTCCGTCTCTATAAAGTATAACTGTTTGAACCTTGTATAAGTAGGACCATTAATATAACATGTTGCATAAATTGTATGCAATCTCTGGTTTCATACGTCTATCTTTATGTTTTCGTGCTTCTGCTTCCTTCTTGCATGCATCTTGCTTATTATTCGTTGCCTAGTAACTATTGCTAGAATGCATGACATATGTTTTCTTGGGTAGATTAAAATGTTTTCTATCTGCACTTATCTTTGGTTTCTTGTGCATTTTTTTTGTTGCATGTTGTATGCTCCTACCTTGCTAGTGCCTTATTGTTCTTCTATGTCTTGTTATCTTGAAGTATGTGGTATTTCTTATTGTCTTTGCTTTAATCTTACTAAATTGTATTAGTGTGAAGATTATAGCATATTTGTATACCTTATCTCCCTCATATAAGGGTATTTATTTGACTTTTTGTGTCAAAAATTAGGATAAGTTTATATACACAACTATATGTTTGGTTCAATGATTGTGTTGCATGGGCTATGAGTATAGGATTGCACTACATATTGTTGTCTGACATGCATGCATCCAAGGAAAATGTTGCATAAATTTAGGGAGAGTTGTACATTTTACTTGTGTTTGTGCCTATTGTTGTGCACCTATGTAGGGGTAACACGATAGTTTGTGGTTAGACAACACACTACTTCTGCATGATAAATTCACGGGGTATGTGTTTGTTTCATATATGCAGGTTAAAGGTGTACAATGAAGTCTTCATACTTTTAGTATGTTTTATGTAGTGATGTTGAGACCCTCATTTTTCAGAGTGATAGACATTGGATGAGTTGATCCATAAATTTTGATGGAGCGCTCAAGATGGATGCACTTGTAGTAGGTGTCTTTTGGGTTTTGGTATATGTCATTATGTTGTTCATAGGAACAAACAACTTTAGGACATCTTCATGATCATCTCATAGTTGATAAGTTTATGTATTTAGTTGTGCAAATTTTTGACACAGAAAGCCAAAATAAGAATTATAAGTCTCGTTGTACTTGTGTCTCTATGTAGGCTTTTCATGTACAAAACATGGTGTCTATTTTATTTTTACTTAGTGTATTTGTCTTCCTTTGTGTAAGGTTGGTTACTGTGGATCAGTAATTCACGCACACACATTGTTAGATATACTTTGTATGCAAGCATGTTTACACATACCCTGAGATATATTTTCGTAGTGTGCATGCTAGGTTGAGAGTTCTTAGTTTTTGAAAAGCAAGCATCCAAGTGAGCTAACGTTGTCTCTTATGGTAATTTGTGTGTTTTAGGTGAGAATATTTATGGATTATACTTAGCATTTTTGAAAAAAAATACAATTTTTAGCACCTAGCTAAGGACCTCACCACCACCTTGGCGAGGTAGTCGACGAGGTAATGAGTGAGGTGAAAATTCCAAGTTCTATAAATACCCCATTCTTTTATCTTTTCTCAACCCATTTTTTAAGAGCCAAAACTCTGTCAAAATTCACTCTGAGATTTTTATCTATTTTTGAAATTATTTTGGATAGCATACATCTGATATGGGTTTTTTTGTGATTAGTTATCAAATTATTATTTGTGTGAGTACATGGTTTGCTTATGTGTCTCCCATGTGTGATTTAATATTAATACTAAATTGTGTATCCTATGAGGTTGTGAGTTGATACACTTATAATTACTGATCATTAGTTAACAATCATAGTATATTAGATTATGTTGGCTTTGGATGATAACAGGGTTCGAGTGTTGAACCAAACAATTACAAAAGCAGCAATTGAAGAAAAATATTAGGCGGTTTGGATAGAGGTCCTACTTGATATAGGCAATAGTGGTTTTACTATCTATTAGTGTTGTAACTTGTTTACTATTTAGTGAATTATTTATTGCTGAGCGGTTGCCTTAAGAAATCCAAGGATGTTACCATATAGATACAGTCTCTATATGAACTTACCTCGTTATATCAAGTGTTATGCATGATCACTTATTAAACTAGTATAATTTGAGTTTGTTGTGTATATGTGCCAACATTTTGAAGCATAAACTTTGATTAGAAAGATTTGTTGTTTACTGGCATTTTACTTTGATATATAATATTTGTTATTCAAGTTATCTGTTTTTTAATCTTATACTATTTTTTATTCTGCTACATGATTTGCATAAATGTTTATTTCTTATTTGTGTGAGTTCTATATTGAATCATGGACACTTTCAAGTTGCACTTCTCACTATATAAGGCACTCCCAATAGAGAACAATGTAGAGTGTGTAGTACTTTGGGACATGGTACTAATACTTGTCCCTACCAAAGAGAAGTTATTGCAAGGCGGAGAAATCATACTAATACCTGGTCATATACAGAGTTGTGGACTCTTTCAAGTTACACTTCTCACTACACAAGGCACTCCTAATAGAGAATAATGTGGAGTGTGTAGTACTTTGGACATGGTACTAATACTTGTCCCTACCAAAGAAAAGTTACTAGACCTAGGTATATCCCCAAGGAAAATACCTACAATCCAGGGTGGAGAAATCATCCTAATTTCTTCTTGAGGCAAAACAATCCTTCATTTTCCCAGAACTCCAATCAACCGGCCCAAAAATACCACCAATAAGTTCCACAAAATCCTCCCAACAAACGAATCCTAAAGGATAATTGTTGCTTTCATTTAAGTTAGTAAGGATAAGCAATCTAAAAACAATCAAATGTTGGATTCATTAGACGATAAACTAAGTCTCAAATGGGAGACAACCCATTGTTATTTTTTATTTTTCTTTAATTTATTTTTATTTTTATAATTACAGTTGCTTTATTTTTTGTTATTTTTATTATTATTTTAATTATAATTATATATTATTCAGTGTTTATTTTATTACTTATTAGTATATTAGTTATAATTATAATTGTTTTTGTTATTTTTATTTTATCTTGTTATAATTAATTATTACTTAGTATTTTATTATTTATAAAAGTAATTTATTAAAAAAAATCTAAGATGTGGCATGGCCATTTTCTAGCTGCAGCAATGGGCTCTCAAGATGAAAATAGGGGATAAAGAATTCAGGTGAAGAATTCAACTTTGTGCTACGACATTAGCTTTACTACACGACGGCCCTAATGTTGCTAAACATTTGGTCTAGATTTATAATGGTTCACGTTGAGGCCCACATTCAACTTTCTCACTAAAATGCCCAACCTTATGCGTTCCAACCCACTTTTTTCACATTTTGTCTTCTTTTTCTCTCAAACTCTAATTTTTATCTCCCTTCAAACACACCAAATCCCCTCAAATCACATATTCCTTCAAACCTTCCAATTTATTCACAATATTCTTATTTCTATTTTTTTTCTAGCCATTCTTTGGGAGATTTCATTTGGCACATCTACTATAAATTCTTACTATGGTTTAGTGAATGTGGGTCAAGGTGAGTAAGAAAACAATTTGAATGATGTAGACTATACTAAGGTAATAGAAAGTTTAGCAATAGAGGGGAATGAATGGAAATATTTCAATGAAAAACCCAAAGGTTTTGAAGCCAAACATTTAAGTAAGATTTCTAGCATCTGGCAATATTTTTTCTGCTCTTGACTAATTCCTACCACTCATAGAAAATTTATGAATAGAGAACGACTATATTACTTTTTGCTATAGCATCCAAAATGATCATAGATGTTGGAGCCATATTCATCAATGGATAAGATTGTCTGCTAACAATCACTATTTGAGTTTTTTCTTCCCCTAACCTGTTACAGTTCTATGTGCTAAAGCAGTGGTAAATTATCCAAAGCGTGAGATTTTATTACAACTAGATGAATTATTGATTCTAGCATACATGAATGAACTCAACTTGGGCACTAAAGGACCCCAAAGAGACAAAATGGTAGGTTCTTCTTCAAAGATGTCAATGAAAGATGAAATTCATCAATTCAACGAAGAAGTGACTTACATGAAGAAATATGTCCAAGACTACACTACCCAACATGTCAAGTATACAAGTGGGCAACACAGGTTTCAAGGTGAATCTATACAACATCTTATAGATATGCAAAGGTTAACTTACTCTCATTTTGGAATTGATAATAGTCAATTGAGAGCACCCGAGTATACAACATTTTGTCTATGTAGTTATATTATTTACAATGATGGATGCACTTGACTTACTACATCATTACTTAATTACATAGAGCTAAAGAAAATGCGTAATTTTATTTTCCTTTTCTTCTTTATCTTTAATTTACATTTGATATATTAAAGATAATTTAGACTCTAGATTGGTGGGGGAAAAGTTACACATGAACTTAGACACTTTTAAAGTTACACATAAATTTAGGAATATGAAACATCACAAGTTGTAGCATGAAATACATGGGGTCATGATGTACTTCTCATTGTTTAAAGGCAATATTCATATAGTTTGTTTTGTGCCATAACATGGAAACATTGGGCCACAACATGACTTATTCAAGGTTAAAATGAGGCAAATCGTTACGAGACTTAGGCCACAACATAGATAAAAGTGGGCGACAATACACGAATGCTTTTCTAACCCGAAGCCTTTTCTTGCCATCCTCAAATATAAATACATTTTTTTAGGTTTTAGATAGAGAATAGTGTGCAACCATAGGTTATAGGAATTTTAGTTTTCAACAACATTCTATTTTCTCAATTTTTGCAATAGGGTAGATTCAATAATAATATAGGCAGATCATCTGAAGGTTTTTTAGATCATGGATAATTACAAAAGTGATCTATATATTGAAGGATACATTTAGATATTTATTTTAATTGTATTCATTTAATTTTATATACAAATTCAATCTTTGTGTATCTTTTTGAATGTTGTTTTTAATTTACTGATTATTCATTAAATCTGAGCATGTGTGGTTGATCATTATTATGCGATATTAGTTTTGTTGTCATGTTTGTGAATATTAATTTAGGTGAATATTTTTACAAAATAAATTAAGATTATTTTTTTGTTCAAGATTTTTACAAAGTTTATTATTAATTAAAATATTGACAATATATTTTTCATAATAGATTTAAAATCTAAAAGTTAGGTTTTAGAAAAATCATCTAGATCTGATTTTGACAACTTGAATAAGATTTTAAATTGATAATCTCACCAAAAGTATTGATTTAAATGGTTTGTTATTTTCTTAAGAATAAAGCATAATTTAATCTAATTAATTTCTGATCCTGACCAAAGATTTTAATTGATTTGATTAACAAAGAAATTCATCCCCATAAAAAAAATTTCATACAAAAAAAGATAAATTCAATAATCTAAATTTATACTTTAATAACATAATTAATTCCAAACAAGCATGGTCAACTAGCTAATAATTTTCATAAAATCTTCATTGAGTGTTAATTGTTTATCTACCTAAATTTGTTTGAATTGATCATATTTCATATTTTGTTATATGTTAGTGGATTAATATTTTAAAAATTCAAATATTGTGATAGAATGCTTATTTTATTTTCTGGATGATTTTTAAGAAATTTATTTAATTATTTAAAACCACACAGTTCCTCTTTAGATCGAGTTTGAGAGTATACTTATCTCTTATTATAAATGCTTATGAATGTGTGAACATATTATAAATTTACAAAATTTAGCTATCAAGTTTTTGTGCATTAATAATCCTTGTTGGTTTCATGCTAGAACAAACGAGATGGAATTCATTCAAGTGTTTTTTTGACTTAAGTTCAAAACCAATCTTTAAGTTGGGATATACTATACATAGGGATTGTTGCTCAAAGTCAGATCCAACTAGTTCTTTAAGAAATTGATCAACTAATTAATGTTATCTCTTATTTCTCAAAACCATAATCCCATGAAAAAATGGATTCTATTTTGTTCTCTTGCAATGGGTTGATTGGTAACTATTAGAAAAGCTAGTATATATGATAATGTACAAGTGATTCTCTTGCAATGGGTTGATTGGTAACTATTAGAAAAATTGTTAGAGTAATCCCTGACAATGACGTCAAAAACTTAACATGATTGAGAACCTGCAAGTATATGTGATATTTTACAAGTGATAAGTATTATTAAAATAAGGGTTGTTGTACCCATGAAGATTTTTAACAACTCTTACTAATATTTACTAGCTTGTTAATGTGTTAATTGAAATTAGCAAATGAAGGGTTTTTGTTTGTTTTTGAGAACAATAACTTAAAAAAAATAAGGCTGTAAAGGAGTCATAAGAGATATGTGATCCATTAGCCTACAAATTTATTAAGCATGTCATGAATGTAAATTAATTTCTTGAGTTCTAAATCACTTTAATAATTTAAAATTATTCTCTAATTCTTAACTTTAGCTTTAAAATTCTAGGTTCGCTTAAGACTTCCTACCATTTCTTACTTTATACTTGACTTTGAATTCCATCACAAATAAACCTAAATCTTGAAAAACTTAGAAGAACCCTTACTAGATTTAATTTATTCATTGCATTAAGATATAAAAAAAGTGATAATTACTAAACTAAGTAATATTAGAATAATTGTTTAACTTCTAACGAAGATATTCAATCCTACTTGTGAAAGCAATCATAAGGTACTACTTTGAATAAAAATATTATCAATTATATACTAACATATTAGTTGTACACCTTAATTCATAACATGAATAGTAATGACATTCAAACATATAATGAAACACATCAAAAATCAAGAATTAAAATTAAAATTATTCATGACATTAAATTAATTAATCTATATTCTAAGGGCTTAAAATCACCCACAATCACATTAGAAGTTTAGCTAAAGATGGATTCTACAAGAATCATCATTATAATCATAGAAAACTAAATAGAGAAAAACATTAAGAAAAGCTTATGTAGATCTTCAAAATCTCCTTCAAAAGTTTCCCTAGATGTGCTATTGATCTCCTTTTGTTATTTGTTGCAAATTGTTGTATTTTGAAGACCTAGTAGGTTGTTTATATAGTGTATTTTTGACCCTAATCCGAGTTAGATTAGAATTTGATCGATCCAATGACTAGGATTAAAACGTGGTGCTAAAAAATGCCAGACTTGAGTGCTGACTAGACCATTCAATTGATCGACACATTTTCTCAATTGGTCTAACCATTATGATTTCAGACTCGAGAGCTCTTGATCATTGCTCAATCGAAGCTCAATCGATTAAGAATCAATCGACACTTGCTTTCTGTTCTTCCCTTGATTCCTTGATCAATCTCGATCAAAATTAGATCGATCGAGTATCTAATTTTTTGTTCTAAATACAAGTTTTTCTTTTTTTGCTCGTTTTATCCCTAAACACATGCATAACACAAAATAAACACATAAAATAGTCTTGACTAACATCATAAGTGACAATTTAGGCACAATTGAGTAAGTGCTCCAACTTATAGAGATATTTCCTTGTATATTTTTTATTAATCGTAAACTGAAGATTTATTCTTTTAATGACTTACTTTATGTTGGTGGTTCTAGTTACAATTCTTAAATATTATCATATAAGTGTTAGCTCTTAATTGAATTTATCACTTTAATTATATGTTTGATTGACGCATGATGTGCTAGGACAATTAGATAAGTTACTAAATATATTCCGTTTTGATTTTGATTGAAAACCTTCTTTCTACCTTTACTAGTTTCAATTATTGTTGTATAGTGTATTATATGTTTTCACTGTGCGCAAGAGTTTTAGAAGCCCTTGAAGTATCATCTCTCTTGGTATGCTAGTACAAGTGTTGACTTTCAAATACATTTAAGAAATGTAATTTGTTATCGAAGACCAATGATCTTAACCAATGAACTTAAACAATTATTTTAACTATGATATAATTTAAATCAATGATATACATGTTATAATTTAAAATTTGTTAGACATTGGATAGATTTATTAATTAAAAACTTAAAATCATTGGTGATCCTAATCTCTCTCTCTCTATATGTTAGTAATAAATTACGGCCATAGATTATCACTATGTATATACACGTATATATGCACGTACGTACATTATAAGTATTTCAAAATTTTCAATAATAAATATGAATTTAGTAATATTTGTAAAGAAATTAACACTATATCAATTAATGTATAAGGCAGTGTATATTCATGTTACCATATAATTAAAATTTAAAATAATACAACAAAATTACATCAGTTATTAAAAAAATCTTAAAGACACATTTTAACAATTTTTAGGATTTCTTAAAATATAGAACAAAATAATTTTACAAATATAAAATTATTAAAATTTTAGGATATTAAAAATACTAATAATATATTAATATGTGTTTGAAAGTGTGAAATTTAGCCTTACAAAAAACTTGAGTCCGAAGGACACCTCAAAGCAAAACCCAATATGTATATTTTTATTTTAAGATGATAAAATATATTTATTCTTCTAAAATTTTATTATGTTAGATAATTTAAATTATTAGTATTTAATATTTAAATTATTAATAATTAATAATTACTTGTAGTTAATGATAATTCTTTTTATAAATTAATCTTAGAAGAAAAAAGATTAAATTGTTATAATGAATGTAATTTTTACCGATTTTATATCATTGTTCATTATTATTAAAAATTAAATTAATAATAATAGTTGTGTAAAGTGAATTTCACTAAATTTATAGAAGATGGATAATATTGGATAATAATAAATTTATTATTAAACATTTGGATAAAATTATCTCAAAAAAATATTGTTCAAAATGAAAAATTACAGTAAATATATATTAGAAAATTGGCCGATAAGTGGGTCGATCTTGAAGAAGGTCAACATAGACACTATGAAACTTTAAGTTGGAATTTGGTGAAGAATTAAAGGATTAAATTCGGATGTTTCTGGGGAAGATTAACTTGCTTTGAATTTGATAAGGATATATACCAAGTCCTACTAGTAGGGATGTTACATTGTCCCGTATCAGGGAGAAGGGTTGGGGTTACATTATACCTTATATTCTTGTAAATTGTTTTAAAATATGTTATATATTTATAAAATTTAAGAATTAAATTGCATTAATTTTGCTCAAAAATATTATTTCTATTGATAAATCAATATTTTAATTATGAAAATTTAACATTGTATTATATGAGAAAATAATTATGAGTTTGGTATTTTTACGGGTCTTGTAATTTTTTCAAAAAAATGCAACTTATTCTGAGGTAATCACCAATAATCTACTAACTTGCTAAAAGTTAAATTTAAATATTATTTTACAAAAATTAACTTTTTATAAAATTAGAATTTAATTAAAATAAAATATTTTAAAAAAAAATTCTCTATCCTTTCTCTCTCTCCCCCTCTTTTTCACATAAACTACCACCACTGGTGAACCATTTTCAGAAACTCATGACCAATTTGGTTGTCACCGTTACACAAAATGGTTGTCACCATCACACATGACTCTTAAACTACATCATCATCCCTCAACACGTTTAGCGTTAATAAGGAACCCAACCATAATTGTCGTCACATTTAGGTCACCAAAAAAACCTCAATCTTGTAACGACGTCACCAGCTATAGAAACGACACCCAAAGAAGATTTATTTGACTCATTCCTCTTCCTTGTCTATTTAATGATCAAGTGCTTGGTGGAAAGAGAAAAAGAGAATGGGGAGATATATAGAAGATTAAAAAGAAAGAGAAATTTATTGTTATTTATTATTGGCTCAAAACAGATTTTTTAATCAAAAATTCAAAACCTATTTACTCTTAAACCCTCAGCTTTCTTATATATATATATATATATATATATGCTTTGTTCTTAGCAGAGCTGCGCAAGATAGAAAACAGAGAAAGCTTTAAATTTGCCAAATTAAAGAGTAAGAAGAAGAAAAAAATAATTTCAGCTGCCGATTTTTTCATTTTTAGTCAAAAAAATCTCCTATTTTTTCTTCTCAAATTTTACAGAGCAGATTAAAAGAAAGACCACCTCATTTATGCGATAATATTTGATTTAATAGTAAGTTTGTTAATTTATCTTGCTATATATTACCAGTAAATTAAAAGGAGATATTTTATGGGTTGATTTTTAGATTTTTGGTATATTTTGTGAAGCTATCAGATTATTAGTGTTTGTATCTCCATTTGATTATTAGTAGATTTTTCTCGGTGTGCCGTCGTTAGTAGAGTTGACTTTTTACATCGAAAAGTTGAACTACTTAAATCATTATGTGTCATTTATTTTTCTCACTGCTTATTATTTTATTGTTACCCATTATTATATATTTGTACAACCAAAATTAGACCCGATTTTTGCTTCCGTAAGTGCTAATTTATAACAAATTGGTATCAAAGTATTGGGTTATTTTGCTATTTATTGGAACTAACCAAGTTTGTTCTTTTGGATTTATTTCGAGCTTTTGGTTATCTGATTGGTTTCATATTTTCTGGGTTGTGTTTCTGTTTATTTAATATTGGGTTTTCTGTCATGGCAGCAAAATACGAAATTGAAAAATTCAATGGTAGAAATGATTTCAATCTATGGCGTATGAAGATGCGGGCCATATTAGTTAAAGAAGGGCTCGTTAAGACACTTGAAGGCAAGGATAAATTACCAGAAAAATTGATTGAGGAAGAAAAAGATGCATTGATGGAAAATGCTCTTAATTCAATTCAGTTATCCTTGTCTGATGAGTATTACGCGAGGTTGGTGATGATGAATCTCATATTGGGTTATGGCTTAAATTGGAGAATTTGTATATGTCGAAACTGTCTTTGACAAGTCGATTATATTTGAAGCGGTTCTTGTATACATTCAGAATGTCAGAAGGTACACCTTTACACGATCACCTTGATAAATTTACTAAAATTATTCATGATCTAAAAAATGGTGGTGTTAAGATTGATGATGAGGATCAGGCCTTAGTTCTATTATGTTCTTTACCTCATTCATTTGAACATTTTGTTGATACCATGCTATATGGGCGAGACACTATTTCTTTGGAGGATGTTAAAGCAGCTTTGAATTCCAGAGAGTTGAAGAAAAAAGTGTCTACAAGTAATAATGATAATAGTAGTGGTTTATTTGTGAGAGGTAGAAATCAAGAAAAAGGCACAAGTAATAATAGAGGCAAGTCTAGATCTAAATCTAGAAAAAGAAAAGATAAATGTAACAATTGTCGTCAGGAAGGGCACTGGAAAGTAAATTGTTTGAAACTCAAAGGTAAAGTAAAATCTGCCACAATGTCTTCTAGTACTAATGGTGTTACTGGTGTTGCAGATAGTTCTGGTTCCGATGGTGAAAATGTTCTATCAGTATCTATTGGTTCTCCTAGAGATGTTTAGATTCTTGATTCAGGTTGTACTTATCATATGTGTCCCAGTAGAGATTGGTTTGCTTTTTATCATATTATTGATGAGGGTGTTGTCTTAATGGGAAACAATATGTCCTACAAGGTTATTGGTATTGTAACTGCTCGAATTAAGATGCACGATGGTATTGTTAGGACTTTGAAAGATGTTCGACATGTTCCAAATTTGAAAAAAGAACTTGATATCTTTGGGTACTCTTGATTCACAAGGCTACAAGTATATAGTTGAAGGTGGAGTTTTAAAAGTTAGTAAGGGTGCTCTCGTTGTTATTAAAGGAAAATTGTTGCATGGTCTTTATATGCTTTAGGGTAGCACTGTTATTGGCAGTGTTTTAGTTTCGTTCTCATCAGATCAAGATTCAAACACTACTCGATTATGGCAAATGCGGCTTGGGCATATGAGTGAAGCAGGGATGTCTATTTTGAGCAAACGAAATTTGCTTTGTGGTCAGAAAAATGGAAAGCTTGATTTCTGTGAGCATTGTGTTTATAGAAAGCATCGCAGGGTCAAGTTCAATACATCCATCCATAAAATGAAAGGTATTATTGATTATATTCATTCAGATCTTTAGGGTCCTTCTCGTGTTGTGTCTAAGGGTGGTGCCCGGTATATGTTGACTTTTATTGATGACTTCTCTCTTCATGTGTGAGTGTATTTTCTGAAGAACAAGAATGTTGCGTTCTCAAAATTTGTGAAATTCAAGGCTTGTATAGAAAATCAAACGAGCAAGAAAATCAAGCATTTGAGAACTTTTAATGGTTTGAAATTTTGTGATAGTCAGTTTAATGAGTTCTGTAAAAGAAATGGCATAGTGAGACACCGTACTGTGCGTCATACACCACAGCAAAATGGAGTAGCAAAACGTATGAATAGGACTCTCTTAGAAAGAGCTCGTTGTATGCTCTTTCAAGTTGACTTAGATAAATCCTTTTGGGCTGAAACTTGTAACCATGCCTGCTATTTGGTGAATCGGTTTCCATCAACTGCAATTGAGTTAAAGACTCCATTTGAGATATTCTTTGGTACTCCTACTAATTATTCTAATTTGAAAGTTTTTGGTTGTCCTACTTATGCTCATGTTAATGATGGTAAACTTGAGCCTAGGGCATTGAAATGTATATTTTTGGGGTATCCTTCTGGGGTGAAGGGTTATAGATTATGGTGTGTTGAACCCAAGTCACCTAAATTGTTGATTAGCAGAGATGTTAAGTTTGATGAGTTTTCCATGTTGCAAAATAAAAAAGAGTCTATTGTTGTAGATAAAGACCACGGTGTTAGTAAGCATGTGGAGCTTGAGAGTGAAGCTCCTAGTCAAGTTCAAGAGGGCACTTTAGATCAGCCATCTGTGGATGAGATAGATGATTCTGCTCATGATGTAGCAGAAAAGCAACATGAGTAACCATATAGTATTGCTAAGGGTAAAGGAATAAGAGAGATTTGACGCCCTTATAGGTACGTAGATGCAGACTTAGTTTCTTTTGCATTGTCTGTGGCAGAGTATATTGAGGTGTATGAACCTTCTAGTTATCATGAAGTTATCACTTGTGATGAGTCTATTCAGTGGTTGGTTGCTATGAATGAAGAGATTGAATCACTTCATAAGAATCATACTTAGGAATTGGTGAAACCACTTAAGGGCCAGAAGATTGTTGGAAACAAATGGGTCTTCAAGAAAAAGGAAGGTATACCTGAGGTTAAAACAGCTAGGTTCAAGGCACGTGTTGTTGCAAAGGGCTATTGTCAGAAAAAAGGTATTAACTTCAATGAAGTATTTTCACCTGTTATGAAACATAGCTCTATTTGTGTGTTGCTTGCTATGGTTGCATTATTTGACATGAAATTAGAACAACTTGATGTCAGGACAACCTTCTTACATGGTGAGCTTGAGGAACAAATATATATGTATCAACCAGAGGGGTTTCTTGTTCCAGGTAAGGAAGATCATGTTTGTTTATTGAAAAAGTCTTTATATGGGCTAAAGCAATCTCCTAGGCAGTGGTATAAGCGGTTTGATTCTTTTATGATTGACCATGGTTACTCTAGGAGTGATTATGATAGTTGTGTTTATCATAAAAGATTTCATGATGGTTTATCCATTTATTTGTTGCTTTATGTTGATGACATGCTTATTGCTTCTAAGAATAAGTCTGAGATTCAGAAATTAAAGTCTCAAATTAATGGTGAGTTTGAGATGAAAGATTTGGGTGTAGCGAAGAAAATTTTGGGCATGAAAATTTACAGGGATAGACAAGCAGGAAAGCTTTATTTGACTCAGAAAAGTTATATTGAAAAATTTCTTGAACGCTTTGGTATGAAAAAGTCTAAACCTGTGAGTACGCCGTTAGTTGTGCATTTTAGGCTTTCTTTGTATTTGTCACCACAGTCAGAAGAAGAAGAGCAGTACATGTATCAAGTTCCATATGTTAGTGTCGTTGGTAGTTTGATGTACGCTATGGTTTGTACTCGTCCAAACATCTCACACGCAGTTAGTGTTGTCAGTAGATATATGGGTAATCCTGGTAAGGGTCATTGGCAAGTAGTGAAATGGATACTTCGGTATTTGAGAGGTACATCTAATTTTGGTTTGGTATATGATGGAAGTTCTAATACTGGTTGCAGTGTTATTGGTTATGTGGACTCCGATTATACTGGTGATTTGGATAGAAGAAGATCTCTGACAAGTTATGTCTTCACTTTTTCTCATTGTGCCATTAGTTGGAAGGCTACTTTATAGTCTACAGTTGTTTTGTCTACGATAGAGGCAAAATATATGGCAGTAGTAGAAGTAGTGAAAGAAGTCATTTGGCTTAGAGGTTTGGTTTGTGATTTGGGTTTACACCAGGATACTTCTGTTGTATTTTGTGATAATCAGAGTGCAATACACTTAACTAAGAATACTATGTATCATGAAAGAACCAATCATATTAATGTTAGATATCACTTCGTTCGTGACATTGTCTCTCAGGGTACTATTGTTGTCAATAAGATAGTCACTACAAAGAATCCAGCTAATATGTTAACCAAACCAGTTCTATTTAACAAGTTCAAGCATTGTTTGGACTTGATTGGTGTTTGTAGTAGATGATCACCCTTTGGGGCTTTGAACGATAGTTATTTGGTAATCCAAGACATTTCATATTTGAAGAACTTGTTTCTGTTTTGAGCCAAGGTGGAGATTTGTTATTTATTATTGGTCCAAAACAGATTTTCCAACCCAAAGCCCAAAACCTATTTGCTCTTAAACCCTCAACTTTCTTCTATATATATATGCTTTGTTCCTGGGAGAGTTGCGAGGTAGCAACAGCTTCTGTAAGATAGAAAACAGAGAAAACTTCAAATCTACCAAATTAAAGAGTGAAAAGAAGAAGAAAAATTTCAACCGTTGATTTTTCCATTTTTAGCCAAAGAATCTCCTATTTTTTCTTCTCAAATTTTGCAAAGCATATTAAAAGAAAGGCAACCTCATTTGTGTGGTAATATTTGATTTAATAGCAAGTTTGTTAATTTATCTTACTATATATTACCAGTAAATTAGAGAGAGATATTTTGTGGGTTGATTTTTTGGATTTTTGGTATATTTTGTGAAATTATCAAATTATTGGTGTTTGTATCTCCATTTGATTATTAGTGAATTTTTCTCGATATGCCGTCGTCAATAGAGTAGATTTTTCACATTAAAAAGTTGAACCACTTAAATCATTGTGTGCCATTTATTTTTCTCACGACATATTATTTTGTTGTTACCCATTATTATATATTTGTCAACCAAAATTGGACCCGATCTTTGATTCTGTAAGTGCTAATTTATAACATTTATTTTAATTAAATTTTTGGTTTTTAATATTTTCATTTATTTTATTTAAATTCTAATTTTAATATGTTTTTATTTTAAATATATTTTTATTAAATTTCAATTTTACCTCTAACAAAAATTAATTTTTTGTAAAGTTATACATAAATTATTCTTTTAAAAAGTTAGCAGAGTAAGGTTGGTTAAGTAATAAGTGTTAGTTACTTATATAATAAATAAATATATTTAAGATTTTATGGATATTAATTTTATTTAAATTTTAATATATCTTAATTTATTTATTAGTATAAAATATTTTATTTAAATAAAATACATAAACCTACGATATAGAATCTTGCTCTATCTCTCACAATATTGAAATGTGAATGGAGATAACTTCCCACTCGCACCCCCTCTTTCGTATTGGCATCCTTACCCATGAGGGAGCCCCACCCCCTCTTTCGCATTGGCATCCTTACCCATAAGGGAGCCCCACCCCCTCTTTCATAGACATATCACTACGAGGGAGAGCAACTATGGAATTATTGAGACATTGAGAGAAGCATTTGATAGCCATAGAGAGACAACTAACAATGAGGTATCATGTATGTAAACTTTTAAAGAATTCCTTCCATATGGCTCTTTAAATTGGTGTAGGATAAACCATTGTTATTTTTTAACATTTTCATTTTATGGATATACCTTTGAAATAATCTAACATTTTTATTATTTAGAAATTAATTATAATAGAACAATAATTATTACTTTTATGTACTTTCGAATCTCTCCAAATTTAATAAAAAGGAAAGTTTTGTATCCTTTAAAAAAATGAATCTAAACCATTGTTATTGAACAATTTCCATAAATTTAAACGAAGTAAGTAGCTACTTAGGTAACGCTTTATTCACATAATAGAATCAAAATCGAAATCGGAATGAAATAGAATAAAAATGAAACAATATTGTTTGGTTTGACTATTAGAATCAAAAAAGGAATCAGTATTACAGTATTTGATTTGCTAGAGGAATGGAATGAAAAAAATTATAAATTACTTTAATACCCCTATATTCAATAAAATTTAAATAATATTATTTAATTATTATTTTTTCGTCAGACAAAATACATTATTGATATCATTATTTTTCTAAATAATTATTACTTAAAAATAAAATATATTATTAAAATTATTATTTTTCTAAATAGGATTTAAGGTTTTGAGGTTTGTGATTTAAGATTTAGGTTTTAGGGTTTGAGATTTTGGAAACCAAAATAATCAATTCTAATTCTTTTCATCCTCATTTTTCAACTCAACCAAACACACAAATAATAGAAAGAATCAATTCTGATTTCTTTATGTTCCTTTCAACCAAAATTAAAGTTCCACTTCAATTATTTATCTTAAAGTTGCACTTCAAACCAGTGGGAATAACCAATTTTAAAGGTTTTGCATATTATAATGGATGCTTAATCCATTTACTTTTTGAAAAATATCAAATGAAAACAAATATTAATATTGAGGTAATATTTTAATATTAAATATTTTATCATTAATTTTAATATGACTATTTTTGTCATTTTCTTATACTCTTCGTAGCAAATAAAAAGCAACCCAAATGGCTCCGCTTTTCTTAAATATGTATGTTCATTCCAAGTTTATTCTCCAAATCATTTTATTCTAAAATAATAATAATTTACTTAATTTAAGAGCTTTAATAAAATTAAAGGTACTAAACGACACTGCTTAAAAACAAATATACTAAATTATACTACTGACCTATTCTAAGTGACCTCAAAGACACTTCTCTCTAAATTTATTGTTCTGCTTAAGAATCATTGAACCAGCAATACAGAAGAAATGTAACTCAATCATGATGATTTATAAGGAATGTTCACTTCAATCCAAGTATCAAATCAAATAGCCTAAATATGATAATTGAGGATGATTGTTTATGTACTTTAAAATAAAGTATTGTATATGTATTAGAGCTTATACGATTGCCATAGAATTAAGCATTGAGAAGGGACCCAATTTCCAAATAGAAACAGACTAGAAGAGCATATTACTATTAACAAAGGCGATTTCAAAAGAAAATGTCAATTCTCAGCAGTTCCCTCCCTAGCTGGCCCTCAGTTTTATTGAAGGTAAATAAGTCTACTCCCTGTGCCCACTCTAAAGTCAATAGTCCAGCATGTAAGCAATAATTAAAAGACAACAGATTTATAAGAAGCAAAACTATAGGAGCAAAATTTGTTTATGTTGAATGGATATTTTTAATAAATCTTCACCTAGACATAGTAACCCGTGAAAGTAAATCCTCGACCAACTATCTCACCAGCACAAAACCAGGCAAAGCACTCTAACCCAAACAAAGAAGCTATTCCAACATCTTCTACCTTCAGCTCCTGCCTGTGCTTCCAAAGTTGCTTCACATAATCAAGCTCCTTCCAGAATGCTTCATTGCGCCCGGGTATACTGTATCAAGAAAAAAACAGAAAGATTTATGGAAAACAAATCAAACACAAAAAAGGGTGCATAGAAGGCATGAGCTAATTTATGAGTGTTATTTCATTTATGGATTAGTAAAGAGTTATAATTCCTTGCCTAAATCTATAATTGTTAAACAAAATCAATCAAAAGAAAAGATATGTATAAGCATATAAAGGTTGGATAGTTGATAATACTTCATTCAGAAGCATTATATAAATAAACCTACATACTGTTCGCCCATAAGATCAAATACTTAATACTATGAACGTTTTAATCAATTTCCTTGGTTCGACACAAATGGAAAAGAAGTGATTTGACTGACCTGGCAAGACGGGTATAAAACAACTGTTTGGCCAAAAGATTACACTTCTCCACAGTGGGTGGCTCCTGGATGTATTGTTTATTCTGTTCTAATAACTGCTTATAGTAAACAGACCCATGCTTAGCCACAAACTGTGAAGCTTGAGTAGCCTTAGTTTTAAGCTGAACCAGTTTGGAAGCCATCAATCTCTGAATTTATCAACTGCTACTTTTCCCATAAAACAACAATTAAACAAACTCAGCAAAGATTTAACAGTTCAGGGCCTAAATAGATGGATTTTGGGAGATTTGGTAAAAAACAAATCCCAAAATTGCATACATGCATACATGGTTCATGTACAGGTACCTGTACATGAGCAATTTTGGTACACCTTTCAGATAAGCTCCAAAAACCTGGGTTTTGAGGGCCTCAAACTCTAAGATTTAAACCCACATTTAATTAATAAAAAACCATATAGACATCACAAATTAACAATTCAAGTCTAATTCGCTTTTAGGGTTTCCCTTGATGAAATGAAGATGAAACTTTTCGCACTACACTATAACAAAGAGCGTCTATTTCGCATCCGCTCTATAGATTATATAGTCTGTACGCCTCATGAATGATAAATTTCACATACTGAGATAAATATCACAATCACAGTCCAGTAAAATTCAGAGAATAAACAGAAAAAAGTTTCATGAATCTAAAAAGAAGATTTTAAACACATCAAACTCTTCATTGAAATCAATGACTAAATGAAAACGGATCGTGCACAGATAAAAACAACAGAGGAAAAATGAGGAACGGAATTTGAGAAAAAAGAATTAACTAATCCCATAGAGAGAAACAAGATTCAATAAAAAGGAATCGAAAAACAAATAGAAAATGCAGTATTATGAAATGAACAACCGTACCTGACGAATCTTTTTCGCCTATTGAGCAGTGAAAGAGAAGGTAGGGTTTTTAGGTACCAGTCACAGAGAAGGAACTCGGATTCTACCATGTATCCGATTCGGAACGCCGCCCGAACTGTGCGGTCCAGTCTCTCAACTGCACCGTGATGGCCAATTAAACCTTCCCACGTCATTAAAGTCAAAATATATTTTAAAAAAATCTGAAAAATGCCTTTTATCCTCACCATACTAATTATGTATCAAAATCTGATAAATCTTATCTCCTTATTATATTAAACTAACTCCACATCTTAACCCTATCCGTAATTATGAAAGCATTTACATTAATGTTATATAGGATTACTAAGTTAATCTATATATGCTATCATACGCCATAATTATATATATATTTGTAGACATAACATTAAATCAATAACTCTTATAAATCTTATCTCCTTTATGAAAGCATTTACATTAATGTTATATAGCATTACTAAGTTCATTTATATATGCTATCATACATCAAAATTATATATATTTTTGTATACATAACATTAAATCAATAATTCTATCCAAATTTTTTTTTAATAAATAGATATAAAAATTAATATTAATAAATCATTTTAATTATAGTAATTTAAATCAATAATATTTATGTTATCACATTTTTAAATTTAAATTTAATAAATAATTACTAAAATAAAAAAAAATCAAATCAAATAAAAAAACATATTCACTATTAAAATAACTCAAATCAATGATTGAAAATTATTTATTAAAATCATTTGTCAAAATCATTATTACGAGAACAATCACTCAAAATAATATGGAATGAATGTCACATAATTTGATACAAGAAGATGATAATTAAAATCTACAAAACTAACACTCATATGCCATATTTTGTTAATAGTACTAATAGGAATGATTCTCTATATTCTAGTATTTAGTTTAACAATTAATTTGTAATGAAATATATAACATTCTAACAATAATAAGAATGATACACCCCTTGATAATATATTAAAATGATTTTTTTTACACATTTATATAATCATTTTTTCTTATTTTATCTCGTTTATAAGTCAAAAAAGTTAATTTTTTAATTTTATCATTTATAATTTATTTAAATATTATAATTATTTTAATTTTATTACTTAAACAAGCATAATAATAATGGTATTAGTGTTTCCATTGAATATAAATCATATTATTATTATTATCATTCTCATTGTGTTTACATTATGCAAACAAAAAATTACCTTCAAATATATATATATATAATAAAACTATAGATGTTATTTTGCATAATTTTTCAAATTTTTTTCCTAATGAAATTGAACTACTTTAAAACTAGGATAAACAATAAATTAACACCTTGTACTTAAATCATTTTATTCCCTTACATTTTAATTTATTAAACTCAATTCAAAATTTTAAAATCATGTGTAAATTTGGTCTAAATCATCAAATTTATAACATCATTGATATAATTTAATGTTGTAAGTTTTGTAAGTCTTTGAATCTTGTTGGTATTTTCATGAGAAAAATAGAGTCTGTTTTATTTACTTAATACTTTATATTTCTTTTATGTAAGGTCAATTATTGATAATCGATACTACACACACATAGTTGGTTTCATTTTTGTTGATTGCATGTTCTACGCACATAACGGGGATTGTTTATTAGTATGCATGCTAGGTTGTTTTCATGTTTTTGTTTAAGTTGGATTGTGGGTATTTTTGAAAATTTACTTGATAATTTTTGTAAAACAAAAAAAAAATTTTGGTGTGCTCTTGGGGAGTCTCATCACTGCCTCACCACCCAATTGGTGAGGCTTGTTGTCATGGACGACAAGTATCAACGAGGCACCCAAACTGTTTGAATTTTTTTATAAATACTCTGTCCTTCTATTGTTTGGTTAATAATAAAACAAGGATATACTCTGACATTTTTGAAACTCGATCTTTTCAAAAGCTTAAGTTGTTTTCTGATTCTATATTACTAATACCTTGAGTGTATGTTTGGTATTAGTAGTTTGTGTGATTGTTGAAGCAAATAATGTTTACCGAGTTGGGTTGAATTGTAATTTTAACATCTGAGACTTGGATTTCTTGGTTTATGAGCTTAATTTTTCCTACCCAAAGGATTTACTTGTATAGGCTATTGGTGACTGTTTGTACCACAAGGTGGTTTAGGGTCCAAGAGGATAACCTAATTCAAGTTAGATCATAATGGTTACAAAGGTAGCTAGTGAGGAAAGCATAGGAGCAGGGAAGGAAGGAGTCATGTCTAATAGAGGTATCAAAGATATATTTTTGTTGAGTTGTAAACTTTTTTTTTCTTAGTGGATTATTTACTATTAGTGATTGCTATAAGCAACCCAAATATTTTATCATATAAGCATGAGTCGATGTAGGTTTACCTTGTTATATCGACGTGTTTTCATGCTCTTGTGTTTTATTTAATATAATTACTTTTCTATCCAATTATGTGCCAACATGAGAATTTATTAGTGATTGAAAAGCACTTATTTGCTTCTAATTAAGTTTCTTACCTATTTATATTATATTTTTATGCCTTATAATTTACTTGTTTTCTTATTCTTCTTGTTATTTGCTTTATTTCCTATGTGCGAGGGTTAATCTCTTAGGGATTATCATCATATGCTTGCTTTTATATATATATATATGGATTATCATCATATGCTTGCTTTTATATATATATATATATATATATGTATATATATTATTTTTAAATTTAATATGTATAGTGATTATAAGATTATTAATAAAAAGTAATTTTTTTAATAATTACTTACTCATTTATCTTAAATGGGATTCGAATACAAGATTTTATATATATTGAAATGGATTACATATTATTGAGTCACATTAATAAATAAGTTTTTTTTAATTTATTAATATAAAATAATATTTAAAGTGTTTTATTCATTTTCTATAAAATGCAAAAATTAGAAAGTACATAACAGGTTATTGGTGTTTCAGTAATTGATTTGAGGAAAGCGAGTAAATAATGTTGTAGCAGCATTGAGACTATTTACTTTTAAATTATATAATCTATTTTTTTAATTTTTAAATTAAATAAATAATTTTTTAAAGATATTTCATTAGTTAATGTTGTGATGAGTTGTGAGAAAAAAATAACTAATTTAGTAATTGTTCGTCGATAACCTTATCATTTGATTAATTATTATCTCATATCTATGATTTTAGAGGTTTGGATTGTGAAAAGTAAGAGAGTCATTTCTTTGTCAGTTGTACTGTAATGACTAATTGGCATCAATCTAGAGTAGATGAAATATCACCAAACATATAAAATGTCTATTAGTTCTTTAATATCAAATGACTTATGCCTCTTGTTTATAATACCCCACTCTGATCCTCCTAATGTTAAGGCATCTATTACTTTCTCAAAATTGATATTATGTAAATAAGCCTCATATTTCCATTGATCTACATCTCTCCTACCATAATAGACATTAACAATTGATGCACTAAAGGGTATGAACACTCCTTTTACCATGGCCCTATATATTATTCACAATCATAGATACATTTGCATAAAAGTCTCTCACAATAGACACAATGGTAGCTTCATGACTCTTTTCAAATCTTCCACATCCTAGGTTTTCTATTACATCATTCACACTAGGGAATAGGTACTCTCCAAAATCAATACCTTTTCACAATCAAATTTTTATTTACTTCTATAGCCTTTTCAAATCTTTTTTCGACTTTAAGACTTATAGACCTAGTTTTATCATATTCCTCTGACACCATAGGTTTCTTACCTTTATTGAAAGTTCGTTTAGTTATGGATCTACATATCTAGTCAATGAAAGTATGATAAATTTAAAATTCGTAAGCAACCAAACAACCAATCATATGTACATAAAGTAGTACAAAAATAAAAATATCAATACATGAGATTTTTAGGTAGAAATAATCAAGGTCATACCAGTGACTTAAGAAGAAAATCACTAGATCATCTAACTATTCACTATGAAAAATAAGTATCCAATTACAAGGCTAGTATTCAAACTACCCACTCAAGTAATGTTCCCAAATAACTTACCTATAAGCCACTACTTTGATCACAGTCTCTACAAGATAGGCATTTGGATCCAGACTAGCGTTCCGTTAAACTCAAATCTCATGAGTTAATCATGACTTGTACCACTATCACTTGTACCACTAGCGTTTCGATCTACTTAATTGTTCGATCAATCGAGTACATTGATCGATCGATCGAACATCCACTCGATCAATCTAGAATACATTTAACGAATATTTAAAAACAAGTGGATTGATTGAGTATAACCCTTTATTGATCTAGTCATATACTAAAATCATATTAATTAAGTCTATTACTCGATCAATCCAATATACACTGGATTGATTGAGTAGCATAAATTCGTATTTCTTATTGTGTCTAATATTCAATCTAACATGCTTAGGAATAGAAATATATCTTATATGGGACTGTTGAGGTATGATAGTTTCTACAGCTTGAAATATTCTTCTAAGACATACCTAGAAACTAAAATTACAATTAAAGGTTTTGTTTCACGAATATCACCAATACTAATATAAACCTAACGATATCCTCCCTTGGCATATTCATGTGACAAAATCTCTCTCTCACTACATAATGCACATCAAAAAATTAAATTTTACATAGTAGTGCTATCCTATGATCTAGTGGAACCATCTTCGCTTGATTCTTAAGAGCTCATATGAACACTGAAAGTTAAAAACACTAATCCCCAAACAACTTGTCTTGAAAGACTCATTTCTTATTAGTTCAATATATGTAACAATATAAAATGTGAAGAATATTCATAAGTGAGTAATCATTAGATAGAACTCCACTTCTGTGTAATATCTCCAAAGTGGATTTTTAAAGTAATTCTCCCCTTAAATTAGCTCTCCCATTTTTGTAGATTTTTCAATTAAAGTTCTAATTTTCTTCCCTCTTTTTGTCATACGAATAAACAATATAATCATAAAATAGAGAAATAAAGCTGTATATTTGATGACTAAAGGAAGGAATACACATTCTTAAAAGCTCAAAACAAAGAGCTAAAAATAATATTTTTCCAAAAATGAATAAAATCCCCCTAAATTCTACGACTCTCCTAAATAAATTAGAATAAAACAAAAATTTATAAAAAATGTTATATATATATATATATATATTCTAATTTAGGATAGTAGACTTAGTTTAACATGACTAAAAGTACACACAAATTAAGAAATTAATTTTGTTCAAAGTGTGACTATCCATTGACAACATAAATATATGTAGAAAAAACACATAAGCATACTAACACATAAGGTGACATATTGATAATCACCAAAAATAAAATATAAGTTAGAACTTTAATAGGACATTAATTTATTTATATATGATCAATTATGAAAGATTCAAAAGAAAGAGTATCACCTATCATAAAAACAAATGCAGTTGAATTCATACTTGCCAAAAAAAATTTACTTATCAAAAGAGAACTTTAATCCAATTTTTTTGTATTTCCCTCTTGTATTAATTATTTTTTAAGAGAATGGTTATTTATTTTCTTTTTGTATAACCAATTGTGACTTTTTTTTGTGCATACAAAAGATTTTGTATTTTTCTTTTTCCTTTAATATTATTATCGTTATTTTTTAAGGAAATATATATAAGCCAATATATCTAGTATGATGACTTTCACACTAGTTGTGAGATAGCACTCTCCGCTCACTACAGTAGCTTTCATATATCATAGTAGATAGTCATATCAAAACTATGTGTCTCTCTATAGCAGCATTTGTTACTATGAAAGATAGAGTTCAATCTTAATTTTCACAATCAAAGTTATCTCATTACCTAAAATCTCACATAATTAATTATAAACTTTTAGCATGACATATAATGGAGATCGAGGTGCTGACCAAGTTGATGTTCCCATATATTCCCAAGATCCTTTGTAAGGAATTGGCGGTCTAATGACTAGGGCAAAGACAAAGAGGATGAAAGAAGCTTTGTAAGGCTTGATCATGGAAGTGCAATACAAAGGGGTTGTGCTAGAAGATTCTGAAACTAAATTCGAGGATTTCAAAGCTTTACCAAGGATGGTCTCTTATCTTTTTATGCAAGGAATAGATTTGGAATATCAAGTTGGATGCAAGGATTAATTTAGGAAGCAATTTTCATTTTAGTTAATTGTGGGCCTTTTATGTTTTATTTATCATAAGTCTTTATAGTCTTTTATTTTTTAAGGATTGATTAGGCCCAATCTATAACTAAATAAGCCCATTTCATTTAGGATTTTTTCTTTAGGGTTTGTTGCTTATAAAATGAAACAACTATGTAATTTTTGGCAAAACTTTTGATCATTTTATCAAGTTTATTTTAGAAAGATTTTTTACTTTACCTTCTTATGTTCTTGATTGAATGCTTGAATTTGACTTATCAAAGGGAGTGATCAACCTTTGTGGCATATTCCATTCTTTTATTTTCGTCTTCTGTTTGTTCACCTTTCTCTCCATTTTACTCACTTTTCTCTTCCTTTTAACCTCACTTGCTCTCTTTTTATTTTCCTCTTGCTCACACTTTTGTTTCTTTCTCATCTTTCACTCTCTTTCTATTCTAATATGGTCCTTATAAGCTTGCAAAGGTTTGAGATGAGCTATTACAACTTTATGGTTTTTCATTACAAAAGAATAACGATTTTTGTACCTATCATGTAACTCCCTCCTATCAACCTTGTAAAGGAGAGCTCATCCCATGTTTTGTTCTTGTCATCTTAGTCCAAAATAAAGATGGAATATGGCACATATGTGTGGATCGCCAAGATATTAACAAGAAAATGGTAAAGTATAGACATCCTATCCCCAGATTAGATGATATGCTTGATGAATTGCATGGTCCTCATTTGTTTTATAAAATTTATTTAAATAAAGGCTATTATTAGATTTGTATGAAAGGGAGTGATGAATGAAAAATTTAATTTAAGACTAAGTATGGATTGTATGAGTGGTTAGTAATGCCTTTCAGTTTAACTAATGCACCTAGTACATTCATGAGGTTAATGAACCATGTCTTGCATGATTTCATGGGAAGTTTGTGTTAGTTTATAATGGAAATTGAGGTGCTGACCAAGTTGATGTTCCCAAATATTCTCAAGATCCTTTGCAAGGAATTGGCGGTCCAATGACTAAAGCAAAGACAAAGAGGATGAAATAAGTTTTACAAGGCTTGATCATGGAAGTGTAATACGAAGAAGCTGTGCTAGAAGATTCTAAAACTAAATTCGAGGATTCCAGAGCTTCACCAATGATGGTCTTTTATCTTTTTATGCAAGGGATAGATTTGGAAGATCAAGTTGGATGCAAGGATTCATTTAGGAAGCAATAACTTTTGATCATTCTATCAAGTTTATTTCAGAAATCTTTTTTCTTTACCTTCTTATGTTCTTGATTGAATGCTTGAATTTGACTTATCAAAGGGAGCGATCAACCTTTGTGGTGTCTCAAGGTTACAGTTTTAAGGACTTTGTTTCCTTAGGGTTCTAATCCGATCATCTTCAACACGTTCCTAGCAAATCAATTGTTCCTATTCTTTTAAGTTCTAGGGTTCCTAGGGTTTTTCACTTAGCGGGTTTTTATCAGTTTACTTTGATGATATTTTAATTTATAGCAAAAATTTGGATGAACAAGTGGAACACTTGCAAGCTGTTTTTAGTGTATTGAGAGAAACTAAATTGTATGCTAATCTTAAGAAGTACATATTTTTCATGGAAGTTTTCATGTTTCTTGGATTTATTTTTAGTTCGTAGGGTATTAGTGTTGATGAAGAAAAGGTAAGCACAATAAGGGATTGCCTACACCTAAGAATGCAAATAAGGTAAGAAGTTTCCATGGTTTTACGAGTTTTTATGGAAGGTTTTTAAAGATTTTAGTTCTAGACCTTTGAATGAACTTTTTAAAAATAATTTTGGTTTTAAGTGGGATGTTATGCATCATCGAGCTTTAAAAACTTTAAAAGATAAGCTAACTAATGCATCATTTTTGTGTTTGCCTAACTTTGATAAATCTTTTAAGATAGAATGTGTTGCATTTGGAATTGGCATAGGAGCTATTTTGATGCAGGATTAAAAACCAATTGTTTATTTTAGCTAAAATCTAAGTGGGTAGTGTTGAATTATCCTACTTATGACAAAGAGCTTTATGCATTAGTGATAACTCTTCAAACATGGCAGCATTACTTATGGCCGAGGAAATTTATCATTCATTCTGATAATGAGAGTTGAAGTTCTTAAAGATCCAAGGTAAGCTTAATAAAAGACATGCTAAGTGGTTAGAGTTCATAGAAATATTTCCTTACGTAATCAAATACAAGCATGGGAAGGAAAACATTGTGGTTGATGCATTGTCTCGGAGGTAAGTATTACTTACTTCATTGCAAACTAAATTACTTGGTTTTGAATTGCTTAAGGATTTGTATGCCAATGATTTTGATTTCAGCCAAGTATATAATGCATGTGATAAGAGTGTGTTTGGTGCTTTTTATAGGTACAAAGGATTTATATTCAAGAAAGATAAATTATGTGTGCCTATTTGTTATGTTCATGAGTTGCTTGTTAGGGAAAGTTATGGGGGAGGTTTGATGGGTCACTTTACTATTCTAAAGACTTTAGATATTTTATGTGAGTATTTTTATTGGCCTAATATGAAGCATGATGTGCTATCTTTTTACGAAAAGTTCATTACATGTAGGCAAGAAAAATCTAAAGTTAAACTGCATGGCTTGTATACCCTTTTACCTATACCTAATCAACCTTAGATTGATATATATGGATTTTGTTTTAGGATTACCAAGGACTCAAAGTGGTAAGGATATGATATTTATTATTGTTGATAGGTTTAGTAAAATGGCTCATTTTAGTGCATATTCTAAAACCAATTATGCAACACATATTGCTTATTTATTCTTTGAAGAAGTGGTTTGTTTGCATGGGTTGCCTAAGACAATTGTTAGTGATAGAGATGTTAAGTTCATAAGTCATTTTTGGTGCACTTTATGGAATAAATTAGGAACTAAAATATTATTTTCTACTACTACACATCCTAAAATAGATGGTAAAACTGAAGTAGTTAATAGGACACTCACTACTTTGTTACATCCTATCATTCAAAAGAATTTATGGCAGTGGAAGAAGTGTTTGGCACTTATTGAGTTTGCATATAATATGACTATTCATTCTATTTCTTCATTTTCTCCTTTTGAAATTGTTTATGGCTTTAATCTTTTAACATCTATGCATATTTTACCTTTTTCTACTAACGAGCATGCTAATCTTGTTAGTAAGAAAAAGGCAAATTTTGTGAAGGATTTACATGCCAGAGTTTGAGCCAACATTGAAAGAAAGAATGAGCAATATGCTAAACAAGCCAATAAGAGGCGTTTGAAGGTTGTTTTCCAATCTAGAGATTGGGTTTGGATGCACATGCATAAGGGGAGGTTTCACACACAACAGAAATCAAAATTGTAGGCTCAAGGAGATGGACCTTTTCAAGTCTTGGAGCAGATCAATGATAATGCTTAGAAGCTAGTTTTTCGAAGTGACTATGGTAATGTTAGTGCAACTTTTAGTGTTGTTGATTTATATTTTTAGTCTTTTATTTTTTAAGGATTGATTAGCGAAATTCACAACTAAATACACCCATTTTGTTTACGGTTTTTCTTTTAGGGTTTTTTGCTTATAAAAAGTGAAAGCCATGTATTTTTTGGGAGAACTTTTGATCATTTTATCAAATTTATTTTGGAAAGCCTTTTTCTTTAGCTTCTTATGTTCTTGATTGAATGCTTGAATTTGACTTATCAAAGGGAGTGATCAACCTTTGTGGTGTCTCAAGGTTAGGGTTTTAAGGAATTTTTTCCCTTAGGGTTCTAATTCGATCATCTTGAACACGTTCCTAGCAAATCAATTTTTCTTATTCCTTTGAGTTCATAGGTTCTTAGGGTTGTATTCATATAGTGTCGCATCAACATACTTATGTGACCAGTGAGTGTGGAAGTAGGTTCATGTCAAAATCGATCATCAGATGTGAAAAATATGTAAATGCACAAGTCAAAATATCCATTATATAATATGTAGCCAATCAAAGTAAGTATGAATGGAGTATGTAGTGATCATGTCAATGTTAATGCATGTCTACTTCCTCTCTTTTTTATTTATTTTTTATTTTTTGAAACTAAGAAACATCAATAAAAATAAAAATACACAATCAAACTAAATATGTTCACTTAGGGTCAATTAAGCACTCAAACAAAAGTATCTAAATGAAAAAAAATGAAGAATGATAGTCAGGTGACGGAAAGAGACAATTTCTCCTGACCCATACTTTCTTGAATTTTGGTTTCTTTATATCTTTGGATTGGAAATCAACTGTCTTAGTTTTCATAGGTATATTCTTGGACTTAGCTTCAGATTTCTCATTCATCCTAAATGAAATGCAACATGCATGTTAAGATGATGGTAATTAGTCCTATAATTGTGAGTGTTGAATTTTACATGCCTTTTAAACCAACAACTTGATGTTTTATAGTAGAATTTTTGAACATGTTATTATAATTTTCATTCATCCTAGAATATGATGCAACATGCATAGATGTATGATGGTTATGAGTTCTACTATATGAAGCATTCATCAAAAATCTATACTTGGGGCTAATACGACCTTTCCTACCACAATGATGATAGATAGACACAAACTTAACAGATTTTTCAATAATAGATGTTACTGTTCTTTATGTATAATAACTAACATTAGAAGTAGGGTTACAAGGCCTTGCCATAGTAGTATTTGATATTGGAGTTGTATTTGTATCCTATAAAGTAGAAGGGTATGAGAGTTTTACAAACTCATTTTTTTAAAGATGATGGCATAGAATCCCCATCTACATAGCCTAGTTCTCTCTTATCTCCAATAGGTTTTTCATAATCCATAATTTTTTTAGCCTTTCAACTCTAATAGTTAACCTTTTCATATATTTTTTTAATTGTTCAAGTACCTACATAAGATTCTTATTTTCTTGTTTAACATATGCAAGATTTGAATTCAAGACATTAGCACATTCAGACAATTCAATTTTTTTATTTTTCTATAATTGAGGAATTTATTTCAATCGGTTAAATTTTTCATTTAGTTTAGGTACTTTCCTTTTGCATCTTACATAATCTATGAGCACTTCATTAATACTAGTAACATTAAATTTATTAAGTAGAAATTCAGCACCACTTTTCTCATCATCTGAATCAATGTTAGACTTACTAGATTTTAGACTTACAAGATAGTCCACTAGTAGTTGTAGTAAATGTCAAGTAGTTGGTGCGAGGTTAAACAGGATTATCGTTATCACTTTCAAATTCAGAAAGGGTAGTATTGAAAGCTTTTCCATTTTGGTTCTTCATGTTTGCATAGTCAAATTCGAAGCGAACAAACCCCATTTATTCAAAATTTTGAGGTCCATTGGGTTTAGATTTCTTTCCATCAGAACTCACAAATTTGAGTTCTCTCAAATTTTGATCATTTTGACAATTTGATTTTCTTTTATATTAAGGATTCTTGTTGTTGAGGATTTTGTTAAATCTTCTGGTTATGAGTGACAGTTCTTCATCATCATTGTCACTATCTTCAATCATAGTAGTTTTGAAAGTGATACCTTTATTCTTTGGTGGTTTTCGAAAGCTCATTTCATAGGTTTGAAGTAATCCTACAAGTTCTTCTAATTTGGTGTTGTCTACATCCTTACTTTCATCAATTGCAGTGACATTTGCATGCAAGCAATCTGATAAAGAGCAAAGAAACTTTCAAGTTATCTTGAAAACATCAATTTTCTCTCCAAGATTGGTAGAGGTGTTAGTAATATCATATAATCTAGCATAGAATTTAGAAAAACTCTCATCTTCATTCATTCTAATATTTTCAAATTGATTACCAAGCATGTGAAGTTTTATCTGTTTAACTTGTAAGGTACCTCATGGGCAACCTCTAAAATATCCAAAGCATGTTAGCACTTTAAACATATGAAATATGATGAATCACATTAGCAATCACAACACTACAAATATCTTTAATTCATTTTTTATTTCAATTACTACCAATTTTATCTTAATTGGTCCATTTATTCCTAGGCTTAGAAGTGACTACATTATCTTTGGTAATTGTACGTGATTCCCAACCATAAAGCACAGAGCTTTGTATACTTTCATTTATATAGGAGCCATCCAATATGAGTAATTTGATCTATCAAAGTAAGGAGCACAGGCTATAGATGATCCCTCTCTCAAGTGATCCATAACAAGGTCTTACGCATACTAAATGTATCTAGTGATCGCTTTGATACCAAGTGAAAGTTCGTTTAGTTATAGATCTAAATATCTAGTTAGCAAAACTATGGTAAATTAAAAATTTGTAAGTAGCCAAACAACCAATCACATATATGTAAAGTAATACATAACTAAAAATATCAACACACGATATTTTTAGGTGGAAATAACAAAGTTTACACTAATGACCTAAGAGAAAAACCACCAGTCCACCAGACAACCTCACTATCCACTATGAAAAATAAGTATCCAATTACAAGGATAGGACTCAAACTACTCACCCAAGGATGTCCCCAAGTAACCTACTTACACACCGTTGTTTTGATCACATTTTCTGTAAGATAGGTGTTCGAATCTGGACCAAAATTTTGATAAACTCGAGTCTCATGAGTTAATCAAAATCATATCACTATCATCTGAAAGATTAGCACATAAATACAAGTGTAATTTTGTGTCCTAGAGCAAATTCAATAGTCAAAATCCCTAACTAGTTTATTTAATTAATATATCAGATAAATTAAAACAACTAACACTTCTAAAACAATCAGTTAAAAGAACAATAACACAATTATTATTGTAGGCTTGTTAATCCATCACACATGATGACAAATGTTTGATAAATTAACTTCATGAAAAAGCCTACTTGAAAACTTTTAGCAAAATAAGAGATAGAATAAAAGATGAAGAGAATAAGCATAATAGCTCTTGTTTGGTTAGTTTCAAATGTGTGATTAGGTTTATGTTTAAAGAATATTTTGAAGCACACTAGGTTATAGTTGAATTACTATATTGTCCATAAAATTAGTTAAAACACATTAAAAAATAAGGATAATACTATAAAAAATTAATCCAATTTTAATTAGAAATACGTTTTAAAATTAGATAACTGGCATCACGATTAATCCACTCAATTTCTCAATCAATCAATCGAACATCCACTCAATCAATCCAAAATATGTTTAAACAATATTTAAAAAAAATGGATCGATCGAGTATATCCCTTGATCAATCTTGTCATATATTAAAATCAGATTAATTGGGTTTATTACCCGATCGATCTAGTATACACTCAATCGATCGAGTGGCTCAAAATTCATATGTTTCTTATAATGTGTAATATGCAATCTAATGTGCACAGAAATAGAAATATACCTAACAATCTCCCTATTTGGCATATTTGTGTGACAAAACCTCTCTTTTACTACATAATACATATAGGAAAATTAAATTTCACATAGTAGTGCTATACTATGATCTAGTGGAACCATCTGCACTTGATTCTTAAAAGCTCATATGAACATTGAAAGTTAAAAACACAAATCCTCAAACAACTTGTTTCAAAAAAATCATTGTTCATTAGTTCAATGTATATAACAATAAAAAAATGAAGAATATTCATAAGTGAGTAATCATTAGATAGAACTCCCTCTCTTTGTAATATCTCCAAAGTGGATTTTCAAAGTAATTCTCCTCCTAAATTTGCTCTCCCCTTTTTGTAGATTTTTCAATGAAACTTCTAATTTTCCTCCCTCCTTTTGCCATATAAATAAACAATATAAGCATGAAACATAGAAATCAAGTAGTATATTTAATGACTAAAATGAGGAATACACATTCTTAAAAGCTTAAAAAAAAGAGATAAAAACAATATGTTTTCCAAAAATGAATAAACTCCCCCTAAATTCTACGATTCCTCTAAATAAATTATAAAAAAAATTATAAAAATTGATATATATATATATATATATATATATATATAATTTTTCTAATTGAGTGTAATAGACTTAGTTTCATATGACAATAACAATACACATAAATCATGAAATTAATTTTGTTCAAAGTGTGATTATCCATTGACAACATAAATATATGTATAAAATACACATAAGCTAGCATACTAACACATAAAGTGACATATCTATAATCACCAAAAACAAAATATGTGTTAGAACTGGAATAGGATATTGATTTGTTTATTTATGATTAGTTACGAAAGATTCAAAAGGAGTATCACCTATCATAAAAACAAATGCAGTTGAATGCATACTTGCATAAAATAAAATTTATTTATCAAAAGATTAGCATATTAACACAAGTGCAAGTATGTTTCCTAAAGTAGATTCAATAATCAAAAACTCTAACTAGTTTATTTAAGCAATATATCTGATAGATCAAAAACAGCTAGCAACTCTAGATCAATTAGTTAAAAGCACAATAACACAATTATTAATATAGGCTTGTTAATCCATCAAACACAACCACCAATGTTTGATAAATAAAATTAAAGAAAAATCCTAATTAATTTTTTTAGCAAACTAAGAGAGAGAATACAAGATGAAGAGAATAAGCACAATAGCTCTTGTGTTATTAGTTTCAAAGTTGTGCTTAGATTTATATTTATTGAATATTTTGAAGCACACTATGTTAAAGTGGAATTACCATATTGTCCATAAAATTAGTTAAAACACTTTTTAGATATAATGAAAATATTGTAAGAAACCAATCTAAGTCATATCAGAAATATATTTTACAATCACATAACTGGTTGCTCAATCGATCCACTCAACTACTTGATCAATCGAAATCCACTCGATCAATTCAAAATACATTTAACCAATATTTAAAAATAAGTAGATTGATCGAGTATATCCCTCAATAAATCTAATCATATATTAAAATTAGATTAATTAGGTTTATTACTTGATTGATCCAATATACACTCAATCAATTAAGTGGCTCAAATTAGTATTTTTCCTATTGTGTCTAATATGCAATCTAACATGCATGAGAATAGAAATATATTTGATATATGATTGTCGAGGCGTGATAGTTTCTACAGTTTGAAATATTTTTTCTAAGATACACCTTGAAACTAAAATTAGAATTAAATGTTTTGTTTCATGAATAACACCAATATTAAAGCTTTTCCTCTAGTGCAATTTATGATTTAAAGATTGTAAATATATCACAATAATCCCAAAAAATTACCAATTTAACTAGGTTTTTCTTTCTTAAATCCAAAAATTTCATACATCTAATCCAAAATTATTTTCTTAAAATTAGTTCACAACATCAACCAAATAAAACTTGACGATTAAATGCATTTAGCCAAAGAAAACTTGAGGAATGATTGTACATACTTGATAAGATTGGGAATTCTTGAAGACATAGATGATGATATGAAGAACCCCCAAAAATTATAATATTTGTGCAAAATCTCTACAAAAAGATCATAAACATGCTTCAAGGTTGATGTTGATACAAATAAATTACAAAGAAGAGTTATGATTTTTGGATAAAAATGGATTTTTTTGTTGAAAAGCATAGAGAGAGATGAGTGGGAGAGGAATAGAGGTTGAAAACATGGAAAAATTGTGTTTCATGTGGTATATGTTCACGTTGAGAGTGTTAAATATACACATAAGCTGCAATGTGCACAAAATCATGTCATGACGCATATATAAAATTTATCCCTAAAACCTAACTGATGATGTGTGCCATGGCGCAACCTTATTTCACATTCTCATTGTTTGACCTAGGAGTAATGAGTCGCGATGGGTACACACTCATGATGTGTCGCACACACAAAAATATATCATTTTTTCTAGATTTCTAATTTTTTTAAAATTAAATGAAAACTAAGAAAGATTACTAATAATTATAGAATAAATTACTAACTAAAAATATTATTTGATGATAATGCATCCTCCACCCTCATCCTAAGTCAGGTAATTCCACATTACAATAAAATGACACAAATATAATAAAAAAATAACTGTAAACATATGTGAAGTAAAAAACAAAATTTCAACTAAAGTAAAATGAAAGAAATAGAATGAGTTGCCTTCCATTTAGCACTTGATCTAACATCATCTTGATGGAGATAACTTCCATCAAAAGTTGTAAGCATTTGAGAGATCTTGGTTGGGACCTTTTGGTTTCCTACTAGTTTTAACAGCAATAACATTAATAGCCTCCTAGGGTTTATCACAATTTTTAAGAGAGCTTGCTAGATACTTATGCTTCTATCCTTTCCATTGTTATGGCCATTTGGCTCATTTGTGTCTCTAGGTTATGAATTGTAGCTTTGGTATCCCAATGAAATTTAGCATTGTGAGAAGCTAAAACAAGAATTAAATCCTCTAGAAACTTACCTTGAGGTTGTTGAAATGAATAATGTTGATGATGTGAACCCTAAAAAGGCTAGCCTTGAAACCCACAAGGAACTGAGTAACGTGAATCCAAAAGATTATAACCTTTAAAATCTAATAAAAAATTGAGTATAATCGCCCCAAGAAGCTAGAATACATATTATGAGATAGGAAGCACCAAAAGGTTTCCCTAGCCTTGATAAGCTAATGAATGACACAATGTTTCCTAAGCCTTGATAAGATCTAAAAATGTTCAGATAAGAACCAAGAAGAAAAAATCTCATAATTTTATTCATAATATCTTATCTCCATTCTCATTACATATGTTCAGCCTTATATAGGCTTAAAATAAGAATAAACTAGCTAAAAAGATAATTATAAAATCCTAATTGATATTTTAAAATAAAATAATTCCTAAGATAACTAAATCCTAAAACAATAGTTATTTTTTGGTCTACAAAGCGTAAAATCCAAAAGAATAATATCAACCAAGTGGTTCTCCTAAGAAGGAGCCTTTTTGCACATAATTAATCCATATTTCTAACAGCATCTTGGTGGCCCATTTTGGCCTAATAAAAGTCCAGATTGAAAAATATATACCTCTGTAATGATTTTAGCTCATTCTTAAGATTTCTAAAACATTTTGATTCACCTCAATCAGTTATTAAATGACAAAGATATGATGAAAATAGTGATAGTTACTCATAGAATTTTTTTCCAGTGGGATTTTGTTTAATAACTTTTGCTTCATGGTCCAAAATGCTAAGTGATCAAAAACCATTAAATATAAAGTGATTTTATGCATTTTTAATGTCAAAATATATTTGTATTTACATAATTCCATCATCAATTTAGCAAATCTATCTTTTCAAAATCACTGGTATGTTTTCTTGTTTTTTATTTATAGCTTCAAATCGATTCAACTAACAACACTTAGAGAATTGCATCTAAATGTACTCAATTACAATCTAGAAAAATAAAAGGATAATATATGCAAGCCTTGCATATGTACTAATCAAGCTTGTAAGATAGTAAAACAAAAAGAAGTTAAAGAAATGCATCCAAATTCAACACATCAAGATTCAATGCATCTTGATTTAATGCATCATAATCGAAATGCATCAAAATTCAATGCATGTCGTAGAGATGAAAAAATGTATATCACGATGTGTAATGATTTCTTAACCAGGATCCATTTTTCTCTCTTTTTGTAGCTATATAAATGGGCTCCCTCTTTCATTCTAAATCATCGCACAAGTTCTCATCAGGTCTCTTTCTTTTTTTCTTAGTTTTCTTAGCTTTAGCTTTTATAGTTTTAAAGTTAAACAAGTATAGTTTATGTAGTAATTTTTATTTTGATTAAATAAATAGTATTTGAAATTCTATTTGGAGGTTTTCTAGATACTAAAATAATACTAAAAGCTCTAAAATGATATACTTGAAGTATAATTTAAATGTTTTATTTTTAGATTAACTTTATATGTTGTTTTGAATGCTATGTTTAATTTACTGATCATTGATTAAATTAAGCATATCTGGCTGAAAATACTCTGAGATATTAGTAATTATGCTTATGAAATATTAAAGAAAGTAAAACATTTTTTATAAAATGAATTAAGTTTTATTTTTTCATCAATATTTATACAAAAATTTGTTAAAGAAAAATTTATAGCTTGGTATTTTTCATAAAAACAAGAGAGTTAGATTTATGATTTAATTATCTGAATCTTATTTAAAGTCAACTCTTTAATTTTGGATTTGATTATTTGGATCTTAATAGAACTCTATTTCAAAGATATTTTTGGGACTATCATCACCCCTAGCCTATAATCTAACAAATTATTTCTTAAATCAATATTAGAGCTATCATTAAATTCTTTACTTTAGCTTTAGAAATCTAGATACATTTAAAATTTTCCAACTTTTTTTATTATTGAATAATTATACAATCTATTAACGAATTAAAATCTAAAACAACTTAGATGTACACTTACTAGATTTAATGCATTCATAATAAAAAAAAGAGTTAGATTTAGGATTTAATTATAAGAATCTTATTTAAAGTCAACTCTTCGATTTTGGATTTTTAGATAACTCTATTTCAAAGATTTTTATAAAAATTATTATCGAAAAATATATCGATTACATGTTTTTCGTAGTAGTTTTAAAATCTAAAAATTAGTTTCCAAATACTTAAATCGTAAACCTAACTTTGACATATTGAATGCAAGTCTAATTACATACTTGACCTTAAGCAATAATTAGATTATTTGTTCATTCCTTAGAAATAAATCATAATTTAATAATTAATCATTTGGTAATCCCGGTCTTATAATACTAATTGGTTTGTTATTAATAAATAATATGTTTCTTACCTTAAGATATTTTCTTATTTAAAAGGGAGAATCACTAACCTTAAATTATATCTTTATTAACTAAATTAATATTGAACGAGCATGATTAACTAACTAATATATCTCATAAATTTTTCATAAAATAAAAATGTTTATTAGCCAATTATTTGTCGAGTATATCTTTACTTTTATATCATTAGATCACATCTTTAAAAACCCATACTTTCTAAAAGAATGTTTGACTCTATAAATAATTCATGTACTTGTGAGTTATTTAAAAATATACAAAAAATTTATATCAAGTTTTGACATATTAAGTTTTTGATGTCGTTGTTAGAGAACTCATAATAGTATCAAAAACTAGCTAAATTTTATATAATCAAGTTTTTGGCACCGTTATCAAGAGGAAAACCGTTTTAAATTATTATTATCAAAATCTTTAAAAAATTGTATTGTAAATATTTTTATTTTTATTTTCATAAAAAAAATTTCAAAAATCAAAAATTTATGTTTCATTTATTACTTGACTATTAGATATTACAAAAAAAAGTTTAATGTCCTACTTATTAGTTAACTTAAGAGACATTAAAAAATTTAAAAAATATATATTTTTTTAAGTTAATTTGTTTTTAATAAAAATAAAAGTTCTTTTAATTAAAAAAAATTTAAAAAAATTAAAATTTTAATTCAAACTAAAAAATATTAATATCCCATTTGTTAATTTACCCTTAAATAAAAACAAATTAAAATCTACAAAAAATTCAAAAAAGTTTTAAAAATAAAAATCATTAAAATATCATTTATTAATCGACTAAAAAAGAAAAAAAGTCAAAACATTACTGAAATTTTAACTTTCAAAAAAATTCTTAGAAATTTTTTTAGTATCATATTTATTACTTGACTTAAAACAAATTCTAATATATATATTATAATTAATTTATTTATTTATTTTTCTTTTTAAAATTATTTTATTTTTAGTATTTTTTAATTAATTATAACTTTTAAATTTTAACTTAATAAAAAATTTCTTTTATTTATTACTAACTCAATTATTTTTCTTTTATTTTATTTTACTTTTACTTTTACTTTTATTTTTTAAAATTAATTTTTATTAGTATTACTGTATACTAGTTTTTTTTATAATTTATTTTCTTTTATTATACTAACTTGTTTGTATTTACTTATCTAATATTTTTTTTGCTTGTAAGCATTAACTAGATCATATACTAACTTATATGATATACTTACTAAGTTGTTGTATTAAACTTATATTATTATCTATATAATATATATTGTATATTATAATTATTTATTTAACTTGTATTGTTGCATAATAATTTATTTATATCATAGATTGTATTTATATTATTTATATTGTATTTTGTTTTTTATTTTTTTATTTTCTTTTCTTTTTATTATTTTATTATTTTGTTTTTGTTAATTTTTTGTTTAATTTATTGGTCGTTTCTTTTTTTTAATGCTTTACTTATTTAAAAAATAAAAATTTAAGTTATGGGTATGGTTTTTCTGGTAGCCGTAGCTTAGGGTTCTCATAATACAATTGGATTGAAGAAAAACATATATGTACATGGGTCTATGTTTGAATACACTAACATCTATTTTTGCTAAAATAAATTTTTAAACTAAATCCTAGAAAAATCGTTTCAAATCAAACTTGTACAAATTTTCACTTCATTTTCTTCTTCTCCAAACCCTATTTTTTATGTCCCAAACAAAAATAATTTCAAATTTGACTCCAAAAATTCTAAAAAATTTAATGTCGATATCACCATTGGTGATTAAAAAAATGAGGTTAATGTTATGTTAGATCTAGGTGCAAAAACTCTTACTTGTAGTTTTAGTTATTTCAATAAACTCAATGACAAAGAAGACATTGGATATATTAAATCCTAAAAATGAAAATCCCCCTAGAAGCATCTTATTGAGATGATAAACTAAACACTAGATGTGAGGCAACCCATCATTGTAGGTAATATTATATTCTTTATTTTAATTGTTTTTATTTTTAAATTTTATTTTATGTAATTTGTTTTATTTTAATTGGTTTTATCTCTTGTCAAGTGAAAAATGTTTATCTTAGAACTATTAAATTTATAACTATTTGTTGAGATTTGTAAGAAGTATATAGAAATTTGTCTGTAAATTTAAATGATTGAATGCTAAGATTTTTTACATCTAATAAAGTGTCATATATTTATTTTTACTACTTAAATTAAATTACATAAGTAGAAATTGAAAGTATATGTCTTCTTTTCATTCATACATGACTTCGAAAAAAGAGACAAATATAGGTTACCTAAGCCAATACAAAGCCAAATATTAGTCATTCATCATATCATCAAAAATATGTACAAACTGTACATAAGTCCTCTCTAAAAAGAGAATATTTATAAAAAAAACAAAAGAGTGAAATAAAAATAAGAAAAAGAGAGAAAAATAAATAGTATAAACTAAATACTATGACCTATAAATATCCTATAAAGTTGTGAGAAATAGTTAAATAAAAAAAGAAAGATAGAAAATAAATCACTAAGAAATCATTGCATTTTCTTCATCTCTTAAAGGTACATAACTTAAAAAATTTATTTGATGAATATGATTTTTGATTAATGCATGAAAATAGCATTTGATTTTTTTATAAATCCTTTCATGAGATCAATATTATGTGAACTCATTAGTTCATTTTTTAAAATAAATTTTATTCACTTATACCTTTGAATGAATAGCGAACTAGTAGGATCATTGTTATTGAGAGTATGAATTGTGATATTAGAGTTGAAACGAATTTAAATTCCATATACTGAAATTAGGTAAATTAATATTGATACATTTTTTATTTGAATATGAATATGATTTTAACCTAATTATTATAGTAACTATGAATGTTTAGAATATTAAAATAATTTATGCTTTGAATTTTAATTATGACCTTAAAAGAAAAGTAAAAGTATGAAAAGTTTGGCTATTCTTTTTATTTTGTTATTTTTCATTTTTTTACAATGTTTAAAATTGATTTTGTTATTTGTTTGCGTTTTATTTGTTTATTTTTGTTATTTATCTTTAACTTTTGTATTTTCATTTCTTGTTTGTGGGTATCATCTCTGAAAGCCCTCACAATACTTAAACTTGTCACTGTAATAACCTAGAGATTTAAAGGCTTGTTGCATATGCTAAATGCAATCATATCAATCAACTAAAATGATTTAGGATGCTTTAATTTATTTAGTTTTTGTTTTTAGTTTTTTACTAGAGACTAGCAAGAAGTTGGTTAAGGGTTGTAATGAGTGCTTGAGAAGCACAAAATATAGCATGATTTTATGCATTTTTACTCTCAATATATATATAAAGAACACATGCTTAACAAATTCACATATTATATTGATAATTAGCCGACTTAGCCGGCCATATTAACTTACAAATATAAAAGTTTAAATAAAATAAAACTTAAAACAAGAAATAAACAAACTGAAAATTAAATAAACTTACTTATAATTACACTAATAAAAGGTTATAAAGAAAACACAATATTAGAGAGGTTGAGAGAATTGGGGAAAATATTATAGCGGAATGGAAGCGATCCTTTCTCTTCAAAATGAGCTCTTTTTAAATAACCGAGTATTTGAACTGTGTAGAGATGCTATTACTATTCAATGAATAGTGTCTTGTTTTCCACTTGATATTGTTTGGAGTTTGAATACTGTGTTGAACAGTAGTTGTTTCATCATTCCAGAAAGGTAATTGAAAAGTATGTTGTCGGTACTGTTTGGTGAAATAAACAGTGTCTTGTCGGCACCGTTTACTCTTTTGTCTTCTTGTGTGAAAATAATAGGGATGTCTTCTAACGAAGCTTGATGTGTCGTTGTATGGGTCTGGGCTTCTGAATGGGCCTTTTAATAAAAGGGACTCGTAGGCCCAATGATAAAACAAATGGACTCGCAGGCCCAATGATAAACAAATGGACTCACATGCCCAATGATAAAATAAATGAGCTCACAGGCCCAATAATAAAACAAATAGACCCTCATTTTTCGGTCCAAAAATTAAGCTTTTCAGTAGAGGTCTCTAAGTCAATTAAATCCTCTTTTGATGGTGATACTGTCATATCGAGTGATTAGGTTTCATCCGAATTGGGTTCTTCTTTTTGGACAGGGTTGGTTTGTCCAGATATAGTTTTTTGATTATTTATAAGAGTTCCTCCTAGGTTTTTTCTTGAGATATTAAGGCATTTGTATGTGCCTTTTGTGCTAATAAGAGTGAGGATGCTTGAATTTCCTTCACTTGGGGTTTTCTATGACCCTTTTGGAGTAGCCATTTGTCAATAGCTAGTAATAATAAGGTATTAGGGTTTAAGACCACCATTTGATTTGAAGTGAGCAGATAATAGTTGTTATCTCCGTTGCAACAGGGTTTAAGACCCATTGGCATACCCAAGGCAGATAAAATTTTAAGCAAAAAATACACAAAGGAAGGAATCTAGCTTCCTATGTTTATGGTTTATAAGATCTCTGGAAAGATTCATAACTCTCTTTCACAGGAGAAATAAGGATACAACTAAGGTTTCTGAATAATTTCCACCACTCAGAAAACAAAGAGGGAAATCGGGATGGATTAATGGTTTTATTAACAAAGAAAAAAAACCAAGAATGTTGGTTATCTTTGTTCTGAATTAGGAATGCATTAAACCATGCCTGGTAATAATCCCAATATTTGTATGTTGTACAATGTGGAATGAAGGATGTAACACTAATAAGGAAAGTCAATGATTTTGACAGATCATTTCCCCAATCTTTTGGAGATATGATTTTGTGAAGTTTTGCAGCTGAAAACTACACCTCTTGTGATCTAGGATAATGAAAATGTTTAAATTCAACACTTCTAGTGATTTCCAAAATACTTTGATAGTATTGTGGGGTTTTTGAAATGGATATAGGCCTGTAAAAAATTCCTTTTCCAAATTGTTTTTGGACGGCCAAATAAGGATTTTTATCAAAAAATTATTTTTCTAATATTGTAACCGCCTGAGTTGGCTATTTTTGAAAATACTCAGAGGTTGGTTTTAATTTGGGAATAGTTTCTCGTTCTCCTTTTGGAGGAAAATAAGTTGAAGAAGTTACTCTTCTTTCTAGAATAGAAATTGTTCCAGTAGATTGTTTTGAAAAATGTTTTGATTTGGAAGACGTAACTTCCTTTTCTTTACCCTTTAAAGATAAATTTGATGAATAAGTTGGTCCCCCTAGTCCTAGGATGCAGCAAAATGCAGTTCTAATTTTTTCTGAATCCATATTTTGTACCCATTCTTGGATACGTTGATATAACTCTTCATCCTCAAGTGTTAATTGTAGTGATGGTTCTTCCGATGATTGTTGGGAAGATTATTCTAGGTTTTTTTGGGTTGCTTGTGATCGGGCAGAACCGACATCGCCGATCTTGCCGATACTTTGGTTTTATGTATTTATAAAACTCTCGTAAGTGCACGAATCATTTCATAGAAAATAAAAAGTATACTCCCAAGGTCGATCTAAGGAAGGAATGTATGTGGTTTTTAATTTATTATTCAAACTTTTAAAAACGAAATTAAATCCTAAACATCCTGTCACGATATTTTGGGTTTTGTGTTTTTAATCTAATTACATAAAAATAAACATAGATACAGATTCAATAAACATTTATGAAAATTTTATCATTTATAATGGTGGAGTATTTATGGATATAATAATTAAGTTAATTATGCTTGCTCATATTATTTAGGTTATTAAAGATATGAATTGATATTTATTGATTCTCTCTTTTTTATATGAATACCACCTTTGGTGGGGTTAGATATTCTTTGTTAACTAAACAAATCAATTAACACCTATGGGTGGGGTTGATAACTAATTTGGTTAATTAAATTAATTCATTTTTCTAAGAGATTGAAAATAAACCATTTAAATGCCACCTTTGGTGGGGTTAGATAGTTTAAACTTTATTCAAGGTGTCCAAATGAAACCTAAGAATTTAGTTATCCGAGTACTAACTTTCAAGTTTTAAAACCACTACTGAAAACATGTTATCAATACATTTTCAGATAATAATTCTTATAAAAACTTTTGAAATAGAGCTTCACTCTAACTACCGGGCGATTGTATCAACAAATAAAAGAGCACTACTCTAAATCAGACCGGATAACTAAACCTTAAAATCTAATTTTCAAATTTAAGTTTGTAATGAAAAATAATATATTTCTCTCTAACATTCTTAATATAAAATCTTGAATAAAAATAAAATCAATTCATTTTAGAGATTTTTACCTATTTAATATTTCGCAAGCATAACAACGTTATTATTACGTCATGTTTATAAACAACAACAGAAAGTTAAATTTAATCACAGACAAATTAAATATAACATGTAAGAATAAAGCATAAAAAATAACTGTAAAGAAAATAAAATCCTTACAGAACTTCGATGCTATTCCCGTTGTTGGAAAACCTCCAAGCGGAATTTGCACTCCCATTTATTGAATCAAAAAACTAATAAATTACAAAAACATAACTAGTTCTTCCCAAAAAGGGAAGAACTCTAAAACTAAGAGAAATTAACTAAGAAAAACTAAAAAATCTAAGAAAAGAGAGAAAGAAAGAGAGAAGAGAATGTGTTTTGAGGTGTGGTATGAAGTGAAGAGAAGGGGGGTATTTATAGGTGAGGATAGAGAAAAAAAGTGGGTGAAAAAATGATGAAAACGCGGAGTGGTGATTGCTGATGTCAACATGATGTGGGGGGCGGCTGCGCGAAAATGGGGCGAGATGGCAACGGCGCGCGCGAACAGCAACAGGGGCGCGTGCGGAACGGGAGCAAGGCGCGTGCGATACTGGAGCATGGCGCGCGCGGAACTGGTCACTGGCACGTGTGAGACTGGGTGTGCTGCGTGCGGCGCGCGCGCGGTTGGGTGCTGGTGCGCGTGGGCTGGGCGGCTCCGTGTGTGTTTTCCTCCTTTTTGACATTTTTGACCTTTTTGACCCATTTTGTCCAATTTTTCCATATTTGTTGACCTTTCCTCATTTATTTATTAATATATTTGTCATGTATTGCTCCCAATATTCCTCTTTGAGTCTTTAAGTTACGTTTTTAAGCGAAAATACTTGAAAAACAATAAAAATACCCGTGATTCCGAAAAAGACAAATTTATATAAATATATGATAAAACATATAAATATATATATTTTTAATCAATTAATGTGCATAAAATCATAGTAATTTTAGTGCTTTTTGAGCACTCATCAGCTTACGACTAGGTAATGATAGGTTTTGCAGATGATAGGCTGGTAATAGTGAGCTTTGGAAGAGTTTCCCTCTTCTCCTTTTCTTTTTTCTTTTTTCTTTTTATTCATCTGTGGACCTATTTTGGAGAAATTCTTTGGTTAGAAAATATAGTAATGAATTATTCTCTCATCTGATAAATTCTATATCAAAATCAAAAATACTTAATAATATTTGCCATCGGACAAAAAATTGTTTTGATGTAATATTTTTAACATCTTTTAATAAAATTTCTTTTGTAGATTTACAATCAATTCTAAGTAAAAATCTTTGATTTAATAAATCCTATTGAAATTTGGAAATACAAAGTACTATTGCTAGCACCTCTTTTTTGATAGTGGAATAATTCTTTTGATAATCATTCCAATGGCCAGAGACAAACTAAACAATGTGTTCTTGATTATCTTCGACTTTTTTTAGTATCCCACCATAGCCAATTTCACTGGCATCGTTTTCTACTATCTTGGAAAGTGTTGGATCCGTAAGATGTAAACAGGGAATGTTTTGAACTTGTGCTTTTATCTTTTGCACAATTTTTGTGTGTTCATTTCTCCAAGGCTCAGGAGTTTTCTTGAGTTTGTTATGTAATGGTTTTCTATCTTATTAATATTTGGATAGAAATTTAATGCGTAGTTTAAGCTACCAAGAAATTTTTGTAGTTGGGTTTTGTCGATAATCCTGTCAAGAAACTTGGTTGTAAACTGAAGAGATTGATTAATTGGGATAACTGTTCCATTCGATACATTGTGTCCAAGAAACCTAATATTGGTTTGGAAAAGAGTCATTTTATTGGATGATAAGGCCAATCCATTTCTCTTGATGATATAAAAGAATGTTTTGAGATGTCTGATATGTTGTCTAATATCTTTGGAAAATACAAGTACATCGTCGATGTACACAATACAGAATTCTAAAAAAATATTGAATATATCATTCATAATCCTTTAAAATGCAGAAGGTGCATTTTTTAACCCAAAAGGCATAACATTCCACACAAAACTGTCTGAATGGAACTGTGAATGCAATTTTGTACCTATGTTTAGGCTCTCTTTGGATTTGCTAGAATCCTGACTTTATATCGAATTTTGAAAAAATAGATGATGAGTATAATCTTTGGAGCAAGTCTTTTTTATTTGGAATAGGGTACCTAATCCATTTTAAGGCTTGGTTCAAAGGTTTATAGTTAATGACTAATCGAGGAGTTCCTCTCTCAAACTTGGCAGATTTGTTGACATAGAAGGCCGCACAACTCCACGGCAATCTAGATTTAGAGATTAATTTTTTAGATAAGAGATCATTGATCTCCTTTATGTAGAATTGTTAAAGGTCACCATTCATCTGAATATGCCTTTCTTTTGTTGGAATACCCTTCTCATTGAAGGATGGTTCATATGACAAATCTATCATATGTTACTTTCTTTCCCAGAAAGCACTAGTTAATTCAGAACAAATCTCTTTTTCAAAAGAGTTTTGTAATTTAGAGATATTGTCTTTGATCTTTGGGATTTGAAGTTATTTCTCAATAGTGTGAGATTGAATACTAGTTTTGAGATAGAGAAGGTTCTCTTTTCTATGTTTGATAAGAACATAAATCTCTTTTGGAGAGATGGAGTTTGTTTTGATGAGATTAAGATTTCTGGTTTTTGGTTCTTCTATAAAGGGAATTGAAGGCTTATCTTCCAATTTTGATGGAAATCTTATCGTTTTTGACAAGATATAGGGTAATGATATCCATGAAAAGTGTCTCTAGTATGACTGGATAGCCTATATCATAAACAATTATGAATAGAGTTTTAATAAGGTATGATTCCTTTAGAATAGATACCTCAGTTTTTGCAATAATATCCATTCGAGATTTATTGGTTGAATTAGGTTGTTCTTCAGTTGGTTTAAAAAACCTTTTGGGAACAATTGATGGTTTAATATAATTGAGATCACCTCTTATGTCGAACAAGGCTATGACCTCAAGTTTTGATTCTTCAGAGAATACTAAGATTATGCTAATCTTATACTTTCTGGTGGTGATTTGTGTTAAATTTTGAAGAATGTTCTGTGGAATTTTCTCCAGATTTTTAAGTTCTTGATGATTTGATGTAAGTTCATCATTAGAATCACTTACATAAGTTGATATTTTATCTCCATTTTTATTAAGTATTTGTAACTTAATTTCATGTTCTTTTTGTTTTTCTTTAAGCTAGTAGAGTTCAAGCTTAATAGTTTTGATCTCAGTTTTTAAGTCATGGATTTGACTTTTTGGTTTGATAGTTTTGTTCTTACGATCCAAAACAACAGTGAGGTTATAATAGCTTGTGTTGGCACTTGGAATTTCAGAATTATTTTTAAATTTTTGAGATTTGGCCAAAGATGTAGGTAAGTGGTCTACATATAATTAGGTAATTGATGGGTCATTTAACTTAAGGATTTTATCTTGAAGTTATTCATCTTTTTCATTAGTTAATACATTAATATTGTTTTTAGAGGAATCTGAATTGTTGGATGCAAATTCATCATCCTAGGGATTTGAATCTTTGTCTGACCATTGTCTAGACTCAGATGATGATGTATCTACCATTAAAGTAGATATTTTGTTTAGGGTGTCTTCTTTAAGTTTTAATTCATGAAGTTTTTTAGACACTTTGCAGTAATTACCAGTGTGACCTTTCTTGCCACATTTATAGCATTTAAACTCTTTAAAATTTTTAAAGGATTTTTTATGTGGTTTTGATTCCTTATTAAAATTTCTTTTATAAGGTTTTTTTTTATAAAAATTCATTCTTTTTTCAAAGAATGGTTTTCTGGTTTTTGAAAATGTCTTATAAGTTTTATGTGTTTTCTTATAAGGTTTTGAAATGTTTTTACTGCAAGTTCCCTCGTAGGTTTTCTCTATAGAGAGATTGTCATCAAACTATTTGCAGAATGATCCAATTTATCTTTTGGAAACCTTTAGTTCCAATTTCATTTGTTTTTGGATTTTCAAATCTTGACATATTTGAAGACTCTGTTTCTGGAAAAAATTGATCAATTCACCGTAGGTTAGTTGATCTTATGGGATGATATGATTCCCATAAGTTTGGCGTATTTTGTTTATGGTTTTCTCAACTAAGAGGCGAGGAAGTCCTGCTAAGAAATTCTCCTTCCAGAATGGTTGAATAGAGTCATCTCTTAATATAACTCTAAACAAAAAAGTAGTCTTATAATTTTGAAAATCACTCATCTTCCTACATTTTATGTTGGAAAGAAGATCAACATTTTTATCTTTTAAATAGGATGGATCTTCCATAAAATGGTGTGATATGGTAAAAAGTAATGTGAAGACTGCATCTTGTATAGGGGCTCCTTGATGATTAAGTATGGGTATACCACACTTATCAGTCAATATCGCATTGTAGATATCTGACTGTTGTTGGTTTGAAAGATGATGATCCCACCATTCTTTTAGTTGGCCTGAAAAGCGAGCTATTAATAATTCAACAACTGTTTTATCAGTTGTACCAATTTGGGTTTTATAAGCATTTGATACCATGATAATTTGCTATAAGATATTTAATATCTCTTGATTAGTCATTCCATCAATGTTCCAAACATAGATAGAAGACATGTTATATTTAGGTTGGATAACCTGACTAGGTTAGGTACCTATGGTATGTGGGTACCTAATTGTACTAGGTTCTTGCTAAGCTAGTTTTTAGACTTGAGGAGTTGGTTCAGAAAGGGTTTCCTGGGAACTATCCTCGGATGAAATACTAGACCCTAGTTTACTAAGAACACTAAGATCTTGTATTGGTTTTTGGGTTGTTTTTGAAGTCAATGGTGACTCAGGTACAACTAATCCTAGTTTTGTATTTGAAAATTGGTCTTCTAATTTGGACCTAAGGGTATTGTTCCAATTTTGAAGTTTTTCAAATTTTGATGTTATTTCTTCCTCGGTTGGTTTGGATACCTGGAAGGGTTTAAAGAAAGAGTTCTTAACCCTTCTATCTATGGTTTGATAAGAGGTATAAGGAATATCAGTAGTTTGATTTTTCTCTATCCTAGTAAGCTATTTACCTAAGGTACTTAGGTTGATGTTGGTAAAATTGTTTTGAGTAACAATATTTTTGAGGTTGATTGCCTGGTTCTTTTGAGGGTTCTTAAAAGGAAAGGCTTCTACCTGACTATCCTAGTAAGGAAAGGTTATATGTCTTAATTAAGGATGTTCAGCTTTAACTGAACCATCTGGAGTTTCCCATATGGGTAATATTTTTGTGATGTTGACCATGTTGATAGAATGAACTTGTTCAACAGGTTCTTCTAATAGCATATCAAAGTCATCTTCCTTGACTTCTGCAATGCTAATTGATAGAAATTTCTTAAATTGTGGAACTATAGCTATAGGTTCTATAGTAATGTTGACTAGTTTAGGGTCAATTTGAACAACTATAGGTTTTAGTATAGATTTAGGTTTTGGACCTTCTAGGATAACTGGTTTAGAGCTACATATCGGGATCGGTAATGGTTTAAATAAGTCAACTAGTGATCGATATTATGCTAATTGGTTCAGAGTTAACTATTGACGTTGATTTATCTATGCTAACCTTTGTAGGATTAACAATGTGATATGGTAATGTTTCTACAAGACTAACTGGTTTAGGGTTCTACTTAGTAGAAATTTTTGATGCTTTTAAATATGGTGAGTCTAGATCTTCGGTTGCCATATAGATCTCTAACCAATCCAAAAATAATATATTTTGATTATGTTCTTTGACATACCTTTCATGTTTCCTAAAGCAACTTGTCCTAAATTTTTCTAAATGGGTTTTAAAGAACCATTTTTTTATCCTTTTATTATGTGGAAGGTCTAAATCTAGACGTAAGGTTTCTATGTCTAGTATTCTTCGTTCCACTGTTAATACATTTAACTCATTTATCCTAACTAGTTGGCTAGGTGAAATTGATTGAGTTAGTGATGCCAGATTTATGGGAGATAACTGAGGTGAATCGCTCATCTTAGAGGTAGTATAAATTGGTCTAGATACTGTTGTACCGTAGTCTACTCCTTTGAGTTTTGTTCTAAGGACATCTAAGGTTGATAACCTAGGTTTGGTTTTGAGTGGTAAATACACATATAAGAAATCAGCGGTACTTGAAGAGTATCTCAGATTGGTATATCTATTAAAACCTATTTCAATATTTCCATTTTTGTATTTTGTATAGGTTCTTCCCGTTGATAGTTTTCAGACATTGGCTGGAAGATTCCTTTTAAAAGCCATCTATCTGGGAATATAACATTATCCGAACTTATTGGTCTAGGGATTGAAATATTTATGGTATCAGAGCCATGGGGGTGTTCTAAGTTAATTAATACATGTTGTAGTTAATATTCATAAGTACTGTTCGACCCTTGGATAATAATATTTATGAAATTAAGATTTGCTTATATAATAATAAGTAAAGTTGTTGCATTTATGCATTCAATCCGGTCGAAAGGTTGTAAGTCCCGTTTAAGCCATGCGTTGGCGCTGAGGGCAATAATATCTTATACATGCCGGTGTTTAGTAAATGACCTATTTTAATATAAGCTGAATGATTTCATAAATATTACATGAAGAGATAGAACAAGAAAATTAATGTTAAATATATCATGTCTGATTTACTTAGCATACTTCTATAACTTCATTCTTATGAATCAAATACAAGTATCTTGCTAGTTATTAACAAACAGTAATTTAAATATAAAGAATCATATTTACCATGCAATACATGTTATATTGATAATTAATACCGTCATATTATTTACAGATTTTAATTTTAAGTTTAAAATTATGTCAAAACAAAATTTTCTACATCATCACCATTATTACAAAAAACTTCATCTTCTACTTCTTCGAAGAAATCTTATATAATCAATAGTAAAGATTTTTCTATTGAAAATTTTCAAAAATCTATTGATCATTGGAAGATTCCAAAGGTCAATAAAAATCAAAAACATATAATTCTATATATATATATATATATATATATATATCTATATATATATATATATATATATATATATGTATTTACATAATTCTATCATTATTTTAACAAATCTATCTTTTCGAAATCATGGGTATGTTTTGGTGTTTTTATTTATAGCTTCAAATTGATTCAATTGAGGACAGAGAAATGTACCTAAAAGTACTCAATTACAATTTAGAATAATAAAGGGATAACATATGCGCCTTACATATGTACTGATCAAGAGGGGTAAAACAAAAAGAAGTTGAAGAAACGTGTCCAGATTCAATGCATCCTGATTCAATTCATCATAATTGAAACACATCTAGATTTAATACATGTCATGGCAGTTGAAAATTTTGTGCCACAACATAAGATGATGTCTCATTCAAGATCCATTTTTCACTCCCTTTTTACAGCTATATAAAGGAGCTCCATTCTTCATTCTAAATCATCCTAGAACTTCTCATAATTTGTTCTATATCTTTCTCTTTTGATTAGTTTTCTTAGTTTTAAAAGTTCTTCTCTCAATTTGAGAGTTGAACAAGTATTTTTTATGTACTAATTTTCATTTCAATTCAATAAACAATGTTGATAATTTTGTTTGAAGGTTATTCAAAAACAAAAATAATACTGAAAGTTCTGTAAAGATACACTTAAGGTATAATCTAAATGTATTATTTTCAAATTAAATTTGTGTAATTTTTAATGGTATATTTAATTTACTAATCATTGATTGAATTAAGCATGCCTAGCTGAAAATATTATGGGATATCAGTAATGTCATTATGTTTGTCAAATATTAAAGTAGGTAAAATATTTTTATAAAATGAATTAAGTTTTATTTCTTCATCAAGACTTATATAAAAAGTTTTTTAAAGAAAAATATATAGTTTAGTATTTTTCGTAATAAATAAGAGAATTAGATTTAGAATTTAATTATCCTAATCTTATTTGGTGTTAACTATTCGATTTTAGGTTTGATTATTTGGATCTTTAGATAAATCTATTTCAATGATTTTTATAAGAATTATTATCAAAATAAATATATTGATGATATCATTTTCATAGTAGTTTTAAAATCTAAAAGTTAGTTTTCAGATACTTAAATCGTAAACCTAACTTTGACACATTAAATGCAAGTCTAAATACATGCTCGACCTTAAGAAATAATTAGATGTTTTGTTCATTCCTTAGAAATAAATCATAATTTAATAATTAATCAATTGGTAATCTAAACCTTATGATATTAATCGGTTTGTTATTAATAAAGAATATAATCCCTACTTATATTTTCTTATTAAAAAGGGAGAATTAATAAGCTTAATTCATTTATTCAATAACCTAACTAATATTGAACAAGCATGATTAACTAACTAATCTATCCTATATATTCTTCACTTAATGAAAATGCTTATTTGCCAATTATTTGTCGAATCTATCTTTACTTTTATGTCAATATATTAGATCTTTAAAAACCCAAACTTTGTGACATAATGTTTAGGTTTAATTTTAATTTTTAATAATTTTTCAAATCATTTAAAAACATTGTGATTCCTCTTTAAACTGACATTAGAAGTATAGCTAGCCCAATACTTGTAGCATAAGTCCAAATAACTTATAAATGAATCCATTAAGTGACTTTTTGAATAATAAGCATAATTGAAATGTGGCCTTTGATGATGCTCCTTCATTCTCATCATATGAGGTGGCCTGGGATATGGAAATTATTGGTTGTTTAAAAATATTGTTGGCCTATTGTTTGAATAGCTCATATTAGAATGATTCCTCCATCCTGCATTATATGTATTAGAGAAAGAGTCATAATTAGGCCTCTGAGCTTGAAAGTGTTCAACAATACTGGCTTGTTCAGTATTATTTTCTTGAAGAGTAGGGCATATGTCAGTGACATGTCCCATAATAGAACATATGCCACTAGCCTTAACCTGCTCACTAGCAAATTATTGCACCAAAATTGTAAAATTGTTAACTTGGACATCAATATTAGGGTTAATTATTACCTCATTTACCTTTCCATGTGGGTTGCTATGGATGCTAAATTATTGAGAGCTGGATGCCATAGTTGCAAATAAGTTCCTTACCTCATATGAGGTTTTGTTTACTAAGGCTCATCCACTAGTGGTATCTACCATACTTCTCTCTATGGGCATTTAGCTCCTCATAGAAGTATTAGAGAAGAAGTTTCTCACAAATTTTATGGTAAGGACAGCTAGCAGATAACCTTTTAAATATCTCCCAATATTTATATAGGGTTTCCCCATTGAATTCTTATACCACATATTTCTTTTCCAACATATATGGCCTTAGAAGATGGAAAATACCTCTCCAAGAATAATCTATTCATGTTAGCCTATATAAAGATAGTACCTTAGGGAAGATAGTAGATCCATTCTTTGCACTATTAACAAGTGAGAAGGGAAGGCTCTATGCTTGATATGCTCTTTTGTGATCCCAACAGGTTTTATGGTCTAGCAAACTATATGAAATTCTTTCAAGTGCTTATTGAGTCTTCTCTAGCTAATCTCTTTACAGTTGGTAATAGATGTATTAGTCCAAGTTTGAGTTCAAACCCTTTCTCCAAGTTGGGGTATACTATGCACAAGAGTTATTGTTTTAAGTTAGGTGAAGTTAATTCCTTAAATGTTGGATAAACTACTACCATCTCTTTTTGTTCAGTTTTTAATTCACTTGAAGAAAAATAATATATATATATATATATATATTCTTCTTATAATGACCCTTTTGATCTTAAATTGTAGGAATGTCCTTGTTGCATTCAATGCTTTCCTAAAAGTTAAAAAATAAGGTTAGTAAACTAAAATGTAAAAAAGTCTAAAAGGAAATTAAATTAAAATTAAAATAATAATCAATTTAAAAATTGTTAAGTCAATCCCCGACAACGATGCCAAAAACTTGATACGCTTAGAAATATGCAAGTATATATGATCAAATTATACATGTGATAAATATATTAAGAACAAAAGTTTTCAAACTCATGAAGATTGTAGCAATAATTTTCACTACTTATTAACTTGTTTGTTAATTAGCAAATAGGGTTTTGAAAATTGTTTTTAAATAAAAATAAAACATAAAACAATAAATGAAATAATAAATAAGCAGATTATGACAAATATGTGATTATGGGACTATCATCACCACTAGCCTATAATCTAACAAATTATTTCTTAAATCAATATTAAAGCTATCATTGAATTCTTAACTTTAGCTTTAGAAATCTAGATACATTTAAAATTTCCCACCTTTTTTATTATTGATTAATGTTATAATCTATTAACCAATCTAAATCCTAAACAACCTAGATGTACACTTACTAGATTTAATACATTCATTGCATTAAGTTCTAAAAAGGAGATGACTAAATTATGTAAGATTATAACCATCAATAACCTTTAATGAAGGTATTCAACCCTATTTTTCATGCCCGGCAACAAGATACAACATTGAATAAGAATATCAGTGATTACATACTAATATCTTTAACTGGAATTAAACATATTCATGCAATAAACTTGTTGATTAATCTAACTCATACATGTATAGTTATGACATTTTAAAATGGAGTCAAATACATCAAAAATCAAAGATTGAATCAAAAATTGCATCATGATATTATATTAATTAAAATCATAGTCTACGACTTAGAAATTTTATTTAATCAAATAAATAAATTAGCTAGTCATAGATTTAAAAATATATTATAAATCAAAATCATAAAAACTAAGAAGAAGAAGAAGCCGCAGTTAATGACTAATGTATATGGCTCATCTCCAACTTTTTAACTACCTCTTGATTCCTATCTTGCCTCTAGCCTCCAAGTTATCTACAGACCCATATATTTTCTATAAATTTTGGGTCTACAATCTATGTCTAATTTTTTATTAACCCTAGCTACATATTTATAGTAAAAGAGTTATCATATAATTAGGATTAGGGTTGTAGAGGTCTAAAAAAATTAAAATTCTAATAAACTAAATCTAGAATAATTGGGATAAGGATATTTTGAAAATATAGTGTTTTATTGCAAATCTAACAGCTTGGACCATGGCGTGCTTAGACTCATGAGGCACTACGACCTTGTTTCTAAGTCCTTGAAATTTCAATCAAGAGATTGTGTCCTGGCACATATATACTTATGCCTTAACACTCCCTTATTTTTCCTACTTTAACGTTTAGACCCCTCTTTGGTGCATTCTATAAAAACATGTTGCATTTAAGTCCTTTATTGTATGACAATTACACCCCTGATTTTGAGGATTTGTTCGATCCTTTGTCATTTACATCTTTTAACATCTAAAAGTAATTGAAATACATCAAAATGTACATTGTAATTTAGAAAATAAAAATTTATAAAATACTTATGTAAAAATACAATATTAAAACCTAATTCATTCTTCTACCCTCAATAAATCACAAGATATATGCGTTTTTGAAGCACATATAAGCTAACTCTACAACATTACTTGCTTTTCAAGTCATTCATATAATTTCTTCTTTCAAATACTTCATCTAGCCTATTTATTAGGTAATTAATACTTATTCTTACCTACTAGTTTTTTTTCTTTACATATTCTAGGGTTGCAATTTGTATCGTAGCACGATTGAAAAAATTGAAACGAATCGAATTAAATTTTGCCCAGTTCAAATAACCCAAAAAGTCATGTTGGGTTTGAGCCAACCTATTAACCAAAAATAAAAATAAAAAACTATAATGTATTACAACTTACACCCTAAGTTAAAACTTAAAATTAGGAAAACATATTTCTTCCTCCTATCATATTGCAATTCTCACAAGGAACATTTTTCTTTCAAAATAAAATAAAAAGTTATTATCTTCAAGTTCATATGGGTTTTGAGTAAATCATAACTTGTTCATTTTATCATTTTCATATTAGGAAAGAAACAATGTAAAAGCAAAAGTAGATTATGGTTTTAAACGGGATATATTAGTAATTACTATATTTTATTCATAACTTGTGACTTGGTGTTCGTAAATCTGTATTTTCCAAGAGAAAACTAGTTGTTGTGCACAGATGAAATAAAATCGGCAATGCCGATTTGGCAAATATTTTGGTTTTATATTTGTAAAACTCTCGCAAGTGCACAAATCATTTAATATAAAATGATAAATATACTCCCAAGGTTGATCTAAGGAAGGAATATATGTGGTTTTCAATTTATTATTCAAACTTTTAAAAACGAAATTAAATCATAAACATTCTGTCATGATATTTTGATTTTTATTTTCTAATCTAATGACATAAAAAATAAACATAGATATGGATTCGATAAACAATAATGTAAATTTTTATCATTTATAATAGTAAAGTATTTATTAATATAATAATTAAGTTAATTATGTTTGCTCATATTATTTAGGTTATTAAAGATATAAATTGATATTTGTTAATTTTCTCTTTTTGGTATGAAAGTGTCCTTGGGCGGGGTCCAAATTATTTTATTTAATATTAATTAACTAATATTAGGCAAGGTCTATTAATTAATTAAGTATTAGATTTTATCTTTATTTCTAAGAAAATAGTAAACCATCTAATCACATCTTTAGTTAGAGTCAATTAATTAGATTTTATTCAATGTGTCTAAATTAAACCTAAGAATTTAATTATCCGAGTACTAACTTTCAAGTTTTAAAACTATTACTGAAAATATGTCGTTAATAAATTTTTGAATAATAGTTCTTATAAAAAAAAATTTGAAATAGAGTTTCACTCTAACTACTGGATGATTGTACCAACAAATAAAAGAGCATTACTCTAAATCAGACCTAATAATTAAACCTTAAAATCTAATTTTCAAAGTTAAGTTTGTAATGAAAAATAATATATTTCTCTCTAACATTATTAATATAAAATCTTGAATAAAAACAAAATCAATTTATTTTATGGAGATGTTTTACCTATTAATATTTTGCAAGCATAACAATGTTAATATTATATCATATTTACAAATAATCACTCATGTTAAATTTAATCACAAAGAAGTTAAACATAATGTATAAAAATAAAACATAAAAAAATAATTGTAAAGAATTCATTTTAAAATTATACCTCCAAAGAATCCTTACAGAACTTTGATGCTAATTTTATTGCTGGAAAACCTCCAAATGGATTTACATTTCTGTTTATTGAATCAAAAACTAAAAATCTATAAAAACAAGGCTAGTTCTTCTCAAAAAGAGAAGAACTTTAAAATTAAAAAAACTAATAAAACTTTCTAGAGAAAGAAAGAGTAGAGAAAATTGTGTGATTTTTACAATGGAGGAAAGGGTCCTTTTATAGGTGAAGAAAAGGATAAAAAAGTGGAAAAAATATCTTGAAAATGGGTGTTGGATATGTTTCGGACAAGTTAGCACACATGTGAGCAGAGGTACGCATGGTTGGGTGTTGGCACCGACAGATGGGCACATATGCACGCAGTTGGTGAGGACTGAGCAAGATTTGCAGTGTAACATGCATGCGGCATGCACAAGGCTTGGCGGATTAGAGCGTGGAATGCGCACGGCTTGGAGCATTTTTGTCCAATTTTTCTTTTTCTTTGACTTTTCCTCATTATTTTCTCAACATATTTGTGATGTATTGCCTCCAATATTTTTCTTTGAGTCTTTAAATTATTTTTGAATGAAAATACCTGAAAAATAATAAAAATACCCGTGATTCCAAAAAAACAAATTTATATAAAAATATGATAAAATCGTACAAATATAAATCTATTTAATCAATTAAAGTACATTAAATCATGGTAATTTTAGTATTTTTTAAGCACTCATCATGCACCTAGAACAAAAGTGTTATATTATACATGATAAATATATATTGTGTGTTTTAGCTTTTGGTTAATTAATTTTTTTATTATTTAAGCTTTTAGTTATTAACTTGCAAACATGGTTTAATTTAGTCAAAGAAGTAATATGGAGATGGATGGAGATAACATAACTAATGTAATGGAAAACACACTAGTGGGAGATGAAAAAACCATTGACCTTCTTCCAAATTCAAAGAAGTAAAAAATGATGTCAAAAAGATCGTGGATATGGACACACTTTGAGACTATTTTTGAGACTCTTCATTTGGCTTCTGATAATATTTCATGAGAAAAGTGCAAGTATTGTGGTCAAAACTATCAAAATAGATCTGAGAATGAAACAATACTTTCACAAGCCATTATAGTTAGTGTGCTATGAGGGCACACACGATTTAGATTAAATGCTTATTAAATAGTTATTGTAACATAACAAGTGTGTCTAAGGAGTTGTATTACCTCTGTGGACTTTGTTATATGCGTGAGTTATTCATTCAATGTTAATTTATCATCTGTTTAAAAAACTAGTTGTTGTAATATTATTTTTCACATTTTTGGTGTTTCATGTAATATTTTCTAAGCTAATGAGCTTCAATTATTAAACAAAAATTTTGATTTATAAAAAAATCTCAATTAACTAAAAAAATATAATTAATAATTTAAACTAGTTTGTGCCAACTCGTTTGTGTTTGGTTTTAATTCGGGCTCATTTTTACTGACTCCAATTAAAATTGAATTGAGTTAGGATTGGACCAATTTAAACTGGGTTAGTTCAAGCTAGCTCCAACTGGTCCAATTCGCACGAATTGCTACCCCTAAATATTGTTTGGTCTATTTTCTCTCCAAAGTAATGCCAAAGCAATTTTCAAAGGTTCAACATAACGTGATTGTTAAATAGTGAAAATTAAAATTCTTGAAATTATTTTCATAATGATTTCATTGTTCCGTGAAAGCATTATAGAGAATTAGAGTCCCAAAATACCCTTTTAAGGATCGAAGTATTTGGATTTCAAAATAACATGAAGTGTTTAAAATGTAATTTGGACATTTAAAGTTACTTTTTTTAATCTTGTCATTTTTCACGTTATCTTAAAGTTTTGATAGTTAGTGGTGACTACCAATAGTAAAGGTCGGGTGAACGAGGGCAGGACTCCACTAATCAGTGATAAAGGACTGACAGTTGGGAGTAACTACCAATAATGTACATTTCTTTTCTAAAGTAATGTACATGTGTACTTTTTGTTATTATTTACATACGTATATTTATCTTCTAAAGTGATGTACATATATACATTCCTCTATACTGTATACACACTCATTTCATTTTTAAAGTAATGTACATGTGTACTTTCTATAGTTATCTACATACATATATTCTTGAGAAATGTTACGTACACACGCTTTTAACAAGATTCAATCTCTCGACTTCAAAATCACATTAGTTGTAAATACCATCTAAGTAATTAGCTCATCAATGTATGTCTATTAATCTTCTAAAGTAATGCACATGTATACATTTATCTAATGGTATATGTATTTCTAGTTTTGATTAAATATTTTCCTTTATTTTAAAAATTACTCGTTAATTTAAGTTTATATGGTTATTAACATCTACTCCTTTAAATTTTTTTATCCAAAGACTATTATGATTTATCAATATTATTTGTCTAAATTATATCATCTGAACAGGCCCATTTTTGTAAATGTGCACTTTACCTTTATAAATTAATGAAAATTACTTATGATCACCAAAATGAGACATTGGAGGTGGTCTCCCATTACCTATCACCCAATACCAATCATCGATCAATAGTCACAGGTCATCAATCACTAATCACAATGGTTATTAGTATTATCGGGTTTGCTACCTTAGTAGTACCTTAATTCTATTTTTGGTACTCATTTTAACCCTTATTCTTAATTGGTACATTGGTGGTACACATATTTAAAAAAATCAAATTAGTGCAACTTTCTCATATGACCAGTACATACGATTTTAATTAAGGGTATTTTTGACATTTGTCTTTTTCCACCCCTGTAATAGATATAGTTTTTCGACCATTTTTAAGTTCTTAAATGCATATTTTAATATTTTTTGACTCATTTTACCTCAACTTCAACATCTCCTCTTTCATTAAAGATTTTTCGAACAAACTATTGCTCACTTATTGTGAAGAAATTGAATTCCAAAAATAGCATGATTTTTGCAACTAATGATATAATTCAACACGTAAAAGTACAAATTGTTATAAAATGTCAAAATATCCAAATTAAATAAACGATCTACAATAAATATAGAAGCAAAACAAAGTGAAATGCCCATAAAAGCTGCTTATATGAAAGAGAAATAATTTCATCTTTATATACGTTTGATCTTGAAGTGGAGAAAGATATAAGAGAACACAAGAGGGAGAGAGGAGAGATAAAGAAAGTGAGAGAGAAAAGAGAAGAGATATAAAGAAAATGTTTGAAGGAAATAGAAGTTGAGGAAAAGATGGAAGAAAAGAGGAAAAAAGAATTATTAAAAGACAAAAATAGCACATGCTATATGCACATATCAAAATTTTAAATTAGGGTTAGCAAACTTGGTATTATAAGTTATAGTGAGGATATTGTCTTGACTTATTGGGCGAACATGCTGCAAGAAGTTTTTGTGAAAAGTTGTCACACCCCAAAAATAGGGATACATGAATTTTGTGAAGAAAATTATATTAAAAGAAAATTTCCTAAATAATCAATTAAAAATCACTTGAAAATAAATTTATAAATAATTCAGGTATCCTACTATTCAAAAGGCAAAGGTCAATATAAATTCATAATTTTAAATCCAAACATTTATAAAGTCAATTAAATTTCGTCAAAGTAGTCTCAGCTTGCCTAATCATAAATTATATTAGCCAATAAATTAAATAAGATTTTAGGTCAAACCTTGTAATGTATAAATCCTTTGTATAAAACCTTCATGTCTTCACCACGATTATCTCGAATAACACAGCTAAAAGGTAAGGGAAGAGTGGGGGGTGAGCTACACATAGCTCAGTAGGAGTCTACTCTAAAATATCATTTTAATAAACAAATATCCATCATGCATGCTATTTATTAACAAATTTTCATGAATGTAAGTAATCATCATCAATATATAGTGTGGAGAGATTTCAAGCACAAAAGTCGATATACTTGTACTTCCTCGCATCTAAGGGGTTAGGGAAGTGTACATTTCAGATATCCTAATGCATCCTCATACAATATAAAATGTGTTATGCGATATAAATGAAATACATGATATGAAACCCCATATGTATTATTCTCCAAAATATACAGGCATATGCGTGATTCAATTTCGAGATACATATGGGTCCACCTCCAATCCCATGTATGATGGTAATACATGTGGCATATGTATTGGTCAAATCAATGTCCTATAGGCCCTCGTCTATAGGTAGTGAAATCCAAAACAAAATGAAGGGATCTAACTTTGAGGCCTATATACAATCAAAAAATCCAAGACCTAATAGAGGATAAACTCCAAACACAACGGAGGGCCAACTTCGAGGCTCGTGTATGAGTAACAATCCATGGTCAATAACTCAATAATCCACAGTCAATAATCAGAGGCACTATAGATAGCAAAACTCTGAGAATACATGTGATGCAATACGTACCTGTAGTCCGCTGAAAATAATATGCTACAATTAATAGCCCATGAGTACCATATTACACAACACAATATACATGCATACTCTCCATGACTAAAATCATTTTCGTGATGTATGTATAAAAATCTTGAATGCCATGTAATATTTTCAATGAACATTTTATATCAAAGTTAATACTAGTTTTATAAAAAAATTCAATGTATGCATAATAAAATATTTGCAACGAGTATCTCATTTTGACAACATTTATAACATTATTATATAAATTATTGAATTTGGTATTAATTTTATTCATAACATATGATGCATGATATTTTATTTAAAAATAATGAATGAATTAAAAAGATTGAGTAGAAACCCCTACCTGAAAAGTTATTCCACTACTAAAATTCCAAACATAAACTCCTTGATATTTATCCCCAAGATGATGTGCCAAAAACCCCAAAAAATAGAGAGAGAAAGTTCTAGAGAGGGAAGAAAAGGGCAAATTGTGGTTTGACAAAAGGGTAAGCTTTGGCCCCTTTTATAAATAAGATTTGAAGCTCGCCAGCCACCTTGCCAAGGGTGGTGGCAAGGAGTTAGGGAGGGGTATGGAAAGGTATGCAATTTTTTTTCCATTCGATCTGATTTTTTACACGAAAATTTTTCAATATATCTTTACGGTTCAAAATATTATCTAAAATTCCTTTTAAGACACTTTAATTGTTTATAATGATTTTTTGGAATTTTTATGAACTTTTGGGGTTTTACATTCTTATACCCTTAAAGAAAATTTTGTCCTCAAAAATTACAATTTCACAAACAAATAAGGATATTTTGAGCAAAGATTTTACTATAACTCCCAAGTTGCATATTTAACGATGTGATGTATCCATTGAACATTTTCTAGCGGTATTTCTCTTCTTATCAAATTCTTGACTTGGAATTCAATTATTGCCACCGATTCTTCTTCATATGATGCATTTTTCTGTAATGAAAGTTTTATCCAATCAATATTGCACTTGATTCAATCGAGAGTTTTTTATAGGATATTTATGCAAAAATATTTTTGATCTTGTGACAAGTTTGAGATAACTCCAAGTGATATGCTACTTTTTTATTCTTTTAACAATTCAAAAATAGTCCAACAAAATGAGGTGTTAACTTCTATTTTTATCCCAAAATGAGGTACTTCATAAAAATATAATCCTCTTTGATGTTCAAGGGTCATTTCCCACCACCAAAGTAACTCTTGTACCGGTTCTAAGCTATATGAAGCTTATCCTGATTTCGAGCCTTTAGTTGTTTCTTGAATAAGATCAATCTTTTTCGTGGTGTATAAGAACCTTTAGCTTAACACATCAGAGATCTATAGGGTCATTCATGCAAGGCTTCATCAGGGATAACCCAATACTATGCATAATAACTATTGTTGTAGATGAATTCAATTAACTATAATTGCTTGATTTAATTTTTTTAAAAATTCATAACACATGTTCGCAACATGTTCCCTAATTTTTCAATCATATTTTCCAATAGTTTCAAGATCATATATCGTATTATGCAACAACTATATTCACAATGCTTTTTGTTACAATTCTATGGATGAGAGGAAAAATTTTGGATCTTAATCTTACACAATTGACATTGATATACTATGAGGTTATGCAATTTCTTATAAAGTCATTCACTGAATATCAAGTTTTATATTATGATCATCAAATGAAGTTTTCTTCGAATTAACCTACATCCTTTTTCACTTTGCTTCATTAGTCAATTCCATTAAAATCACGATATATCATATACTTTTAGAATGTAATGTAACTTCTATACATTTTATACCATGGTTTCTTACCGTAAAAGAGTCTTCATCTAAACTGCTATCTTCACATTGAAAATGAAATTAATGCTTCATTAGTAAATGCATTTCTATTCATCATTTCTTCTTTTGATAATCTCTATCATGCTTTGCAAAAAATTTGACAGTTAAATTGAGCTACTCATTACGTTGTGAGTTTGAACATCAATATATACTTGTCTTTTATCATCTTGCAAATTTGATTTGTAATCCTTCTATCACTTGTGTTTCACCAAGTACTAATATCATTTGTGCAACAACTCTATATTTTGACTTAAGAGTACTTGTTGCTTGGTTTGTTTGGATGATACCGTAGATTGGAATCGCAATCCTTGAAGGTAGTTCACCCATAATTCCATTCAAACTTATGATTGTTTCACATCTTTATGGAAAATATAACAATTTTTAGCTCCTTACTATCATCTTATGACCTGATGATCTAGCATCAAATTCTCTATATGTTGTGCTGATACTACTACCATTGCAAGTTGGTTGATGTATTCTCAATGGATCCACCTTGATTAATCTTCATGATTCTCGAGGTTGATTTTCCTTAAATTGCATAGATATTTTTCATCCTTTTTCATGCAACAGTAGTTCATCTTTAAAAATCAAGCAAATGATACTTCAAGTTTTTTAAGTCATTCTATATACGGATCTTGTTTACTAGTGTAGATTATCGATCTATGTGAAAACATTCAAGTGTGTTCAAGTCCTTTCTACGACGTGTTAGTATACATTTTATGTGATTCTTCATTAACCGATATGACAATTTATTGATGAAATTGATGATCTCACATTCGACTCATATAAAGCTACTACACATTCATGTGCTTGGTAATGCATCTTTTGTCAATTGTGTGAGAGGGTACCATGATCTCCAAATTTATTTTCTTGATTTTCATATAAAATCATCAATTTATAATTATTTCAAAGTATTCCTCTCATGAGTTCCTTATTCTATAAGAGTGCTCATGCTAAGGTTAAAATGTAGTTTTGGTATATTTGATTCTCTTAACTTATATTTGTTGATGTCTTGAATTTGAAAGTTTGCATCCTTGAGTTGACCAAATAATCCAATTATATTTATGATAATCAATGAATAACTTGAAATTTTATGTCCTTTAAAATAGGCATTCCATAAGGCAACAATCTTGGTCAAACGAATCCTTTAACCAATTGTTCATCTAACTATTTCCTTAACCCTTTTTTAAACTAGTGTCATTCATTAGGGAGAGTTAGTAATTGGTGTAGCTCTAGGCTACAACTTGATTATAAAATCGCTCTTGAGCTGGGGACAGTCCAAGTAACTTTTTTGAAAATACATTCAAATATTTATTCATCATTAGTAGCCATGACAAGCACTTTTCATCATCAGTATTCACTTCTAGAGAATTTTAGAGAGATGGCATGGGTTTGATTTTGTCTTCCTTCTAGTTAGTATTTAAATAAAATACTAGAAAGGTCCACTCCTTGTGTCATAAAATTGAACTATTATAGACACAAAAGACATATGAAGAGATTTCTTGAGGAATATTCAAAGTAAAAAGGTTTTTAAGATTTAACATTTGGACAAAGGTTAAGGAAGTGAAAGAATTGGTAGCATAAGTACCAGAAAGAATTTTTATCCAAAGGTTGTGTAGTAAAATAGTATCAATCATCATTGATTTCTGGTTCCTCTTATCAACTATCACTAATGTTTTCTCTTGTGATCCTTTTCCTAGAGTTGCGATATTTATGTCCTTATCCTTTCCTCGTACAAATTTTCGTCGATCACAAGTTTATAATGAATTTGATTGTTGTTACAAAAAGGCTATCCAATCGACTAATAAGGTCGAAAGGACTGTTTTTGAATAGGTCTTCTTGGTTATCGAAAATTCTATGCAACTACCAACCCATCTATTAACTTTACCTCAGAATATTCCTTCTAATAGAGTCAATCCTCTTCCATTTATTGAGATCCAATTTGAGGGATTTCTATCGTGAATCATTTTATGGCAATATTTGTGGTATAAGGTCCAATAATTAGGTAGATACTTTGAAGAACTTGTTTCTAGTTCAACTTGTTCAATCCAACAAATGATTGTTTACAATTCATTGGGAAAACTCCTATGCCTCGAAAAAAACTAAACCTCGCCAATCACTCTTATAATCGATTCAATCTAATGAGTCGTTAGTAAAATATCCAACTTCTTTAAAAAAATCAAAAGTTGTTAGTGCGAACACGTTTCAAAGATAGATGATATGTCCTATTTTTCATAATCATCTTGTAATTTTTCGTTCCTTTAAAGTAAAGAAGATGAGTCCTTACCGCTCTTCAGGGTAGTAAATTCTATCTAATTTTCTAGGGTTCTTCCCGAGTTCAATCGTTGCTTTGTGAAATTAATTTGCACACTTTTTTATTTGCCATTCTACTACAAAGAAGTTGAGACAAAAACAACTTTTAGAAAAAAAAATATTATTCCCAAGAGATTAGAATCATGTTCTGATACCAAATTATCATGCCCTGAAAATAGGGGTATGTAAATTTTCTGAAGAGAATAATATCAAAAGAAAATTTCTTAAATAATCAATTAAAAACCATTTAAAAATCAATTCTTTATAAACAATTCGAATACCCTTTAAAGATTTTCTATTCAAAAGGAAAAGTTCAATATAAATTCATAATTTTAAATCAAAACATTTATAAAGTTAATTAAAATTCATCAAAGTAGTCTAGCCTACTTAATCATAAATTATATTAGTTAATAAATTAAATAAGGTTTTAGGTCAAACATTACAATGTCTGAATCCTTCGTATAAAACCTTCATGTCTTCACCACGATAATCTTGAATAATGCAACTAAAAGGTTAGGGAAGAGTGGGGATGAGCTATACATAGCTCAGTAAGTAATCATTTTCAGTTTATAGTGTAGAGAGATTTTAGTCACAAAAGTTGGGTATACCTATACTTCCTCACATCTAGAGACCAGGGGAGTGTACATTTGAGGTATCCCAATGCATGCTCATACAATATAAAATATGATATGTGATATAAATTTAATATGCAACCCCATATGTATTAGTTTCCGAAATACATAGGCACATGCATAGTCCAACTCTAAGAAGCATGTAGGTCCACCTATGACCCCATGTACAATCATAATACATATGACATGTATTGTCAAATCAACACCCTATAGACCCTCGTCTATAGGTAATCCACTCTAAAACACAATGGGAGGTCCAACTCCAAGGCTCATGTGCAGTCAACAAATCCAAGCCTCGATAGATGGCAAACTCCAAAAACAACAAAGGGCTCAACTCCGAGGCCCGTGTGCAAGAAACAATTCGCGATTAATAACTGAACAATCCACAGTCAACAATCAAAGGCACTATAGATGGAAAGACTTCCAAAATACATGTGATGTGATGCATACTTATAGTTTATCAAAAATAGTCTGCTACAACCAGTAACCCATGGGTACCATACTCCACAAGACAACATACAAGCATACTCCCCACAAATAAAATCATTTTTTGTGATGCATGTATAAAAATCTCGAATTTCATATAATATTTTCAATACACATTTCATATCAAAATTAATACTCGTTTTATATAATTTTTCAATGTATGTATAATAAAAGATTTAGAATAAGTATCTCATTTTAACAACATTTATAACATTATTATATAAATTATGACATTTGATTTTCATTTTATTCCTAATGTATGATGCATGACATTATATTTAAAAAGAATGCACGAATTAAAAAGTTTGAGTAGAAATCCCTACCTGAAAAATTATTCTATCGCTAAACTTTTGAACCCGAATTCCTTGATATTTGTTCTCGAGATGCCCTCCAAAATATGCCAAAAAACCCAAAAACTTAGAGAGAGAAAGGAGAGGGAGAAATTTTGGTGTGAGAAAAGTGTGAAATTCGACCCCTTTTTTATAGACAAAATTTGAAGCCCGTCGGCCACCTCACCAATAGTGATGGTGAGAGGTTGGTAAGGAATGGTGGCAAGGGATATGGTGAGGTATGCAAATTTTTCCCATTCAATCCGATTTTTTATATGAAAATTTTTCGATACATCTTTACACTTTAAAATATTGTATAAAATTATTTTTAAGACACTTTAATTATATATAATAAATTTTCAAGATTTTTATAAATTTTAGATGTTTTACAAAAGTTGTTTTAAGAGAATGTCATAAGCAACCAACAAAGAAACTTAAATTAAAGAACTACCAAGTGAGAACTAGTCTTTTTGGAAATATCAAAGTAAATACTGATGATGCACTTTTCATTGGTAAGAAAAGAATTAGTATGGGTTGTGTTGATAGATATGCTATGAGTAAATCTCTTGGTAATTTTTATTATCTTTGAATAATTTCTTTTCACCCTTGGTAGGTCAACTAAAAGCCTTAACTTGGGCTTTGCAAATTACTATATAAAGATAGAGAATTGATCATTTTTTAGTCAACGAACTATTTGGAGAAATGTTTTGTTGATTTTGAATATAAATGGTAATTTTGCACCTGGGAGAGCTATCATAAAAGATATTTGAAAAAAGTGTAAAGATAAAGAACTTTTCTTTTAAGTTTGAACCTAAGAGCACAATCTAGTGGCTCATGTGGCTCTTAGTTTGACTCCTGTAAACTTTGAGCTTTTGAACTTCATAGATGAGATTCCTAGTATGCTTAAGAAAGTTTTACTTTTAGATATAAATTATGAAAATAGGACTGTCATGAATGTAATTAAATATAATGTGTTTTAATTTAAAAAAAGTCTTTCACATTATAAATTTAATAGAAGGCTATTTTGAGACCAATAATGAGTTTTGATACAACACCCGTTTTTATAAATCCGGACTCCAAAATGGACTGAGGAAGGATATCAACACCTTTCAACGGGGAAAAAATAACCGCAAGATTAAAGCATCTCATCATCAGATGAAACAAAAGACCACCATTTCTCTAGTCACATGAATCCATACAAACTTACAATACCTAGACTTCATCCTCTCATACATACTGTGTTTAAATGCTATTCAACCTGGAATTAATACAGCAATACAACTAAGTCAAGGACAAGTATCATTTGTAAGACAATTTTAAAACAAATCAACTCTGAGGTGATGCCTTTGCCACTCCACTAGGTTGACCAGTCTGTGATACAGGTGCAGCATCAAAAGCCCCTCTTGTGCTCCCAGTGGCACTTCCATCAGCAGCAGGAGATTGCGTGTAACCAGCACCATATGAGGCACTATATGGAGCCTGACCAAACCCCGGTAGACTTACTGGTGGGGCACCATAAGGTGGAGCATATCCTGGCTGAGAGGCTGGACCACCATGACTGGATGGAGGACCACGTTGCAGACTGGAATCTATCTGGGCAAACCCAGATGACGGTGGCTGAGAATTAGAATAGGTGGGCTGTATGGGAGTGGGCTGACCATAGCCTCCTGGTGTGCTAGGTGACACTGAAGTCTGCTGCCCATAAATTGGGGGAGTGGTAGAAAGCTTTTGAGCTTGTGGCATCCCATAACCAGTACCATAAGGCTGAGCTGGAGCCTGACTCCCATAACCAACTTGGGAAGTTGGAGGCATGCCATAACCAGGCTGGTTAGCTCCTTGAGGTGGATAACTTGCTGGGTTTGGATTAGGCTGTTGACCACCAGTACCATATCCTTGTTGACCCGTGGAAGAAGGTGGAACAGCAGGTGCTTGTGTTGAATCACCTTGCGAATTATAGGAGGAAGTATGTCCCTCTTGTGTAGGGTTGGTCACATTACCATAGCTTGGTGCAGAATAACCTTGTTGCTGATCATAAGCTGGAGGCTGACCATACCCAGATTGAGAAGCATGATAACCACTATAACCATCTTGAGAGTAGCCTTGTCCTTGCTGATATCCAGAAGCTGGTGGCTGATTATAACTGTAACCTGCATTATCCACAGGAGTTGCAGAACTACCAGGTGTCTGCTGTTGGTGAGGAGGTGGTTGTTGGCCATAGTAGTCATAACCACCACCCTGTGGTGTCTGCTGAGGTGGTACAGTTGAGTTGTCCCAATTGGATGAATATCCACCAGATTGTTGAGTGTAGCCAGAATAAGTCTGAGGTATATTATACTGGGAAGATGAACCCGGATATGCTCCAGGCTGCCCATATCCATATCCAGGTTGTGGCATTGGAGGAGTCCAGCTTGAAGGAGGTCGTGCTTGATAACCTTGTTGCGTATATCCTCCAGCCATTGATGAATTCCTCAGACGATTCTGCAAGACAATGGTTTTCACAATAACTAGAGCAAACTTTCTACAATGCCACACATGTAGGTGTATAGAGGAAAAAAATGCACAAAACCACTCATAAATGATATCAAATAATAAAAATGAAATAGAAACACATTACATCACATTTTATCCATACATTGATTAATGGACTTCACACTGTATTTTAAGGGGTATAAATGCCTACATACCGTTCTTGTTGTTGACTAAATGGAGTTACTCCAGCAGAAGCCCATCCTCTCCCTACTTGAAGTGAATGGGTCCAAAATATATATACATATATACTATACAAACTTTTAAATTAAAAGCAAATACTGACAGAAACTACAGTTGCCAACATATTCGAATTGAAGTTCAGAGTTCCAATCACATCCCAAGTCCAAAGTTCCAACTAATGCATCATAACGAGTTTATACTGAGCAAATGCTAAATGTGTCACATAATGTTAGTGGATACTACATTGATCCTTAATACTACCCCTTCAAAAGATAAACTATCTCACCACAATTGAAACGAAGTGAGAATAAAAAAGAGAGATACATGCACAACTTAAGTACCACATAGATTGAAAAAACTTCCTTTCTGAGTTCTATAAGAGCTACTACCTACAGCTAAAATATAAAGATACATAGTTTCTTGTTTTGGGAATACATACAGGCAAAGTGGTCCCCATTGATACTTTCATTAAGCAATAAAAAAGACAAATGAACAAAATAGTTAAACTCTATATGCTTCAATTTATAAGAACTAAGATAAGATGGGTGCATGCAATAGGCAAATATGCTATACAATATTCTTCTTTATTATATCGGGTTGAATGATAAATAATTGGCAGAATCACAAGAATGTAAGCACGGAATATAAATGAGATTAGAAAATCAATGAATCATTTGTTCACTATAACCATAATAGGAAAAAATAAATCAATCTGACAATAAGGACCCTTCAACTAGCTCTAGAAGTGACAATAACGATTATAAATATAACATGTATACATACATGAAATATAGAACAATATAGAACATGTACAACCATCAGAATGGTTGCAGTAATAAAGAACTAAGAAGAACTAATAAAATAGAGAAAAATACCGGAAGGGTCCTTATTGCAAAAATGACAGTTAAGCCCAATACTTATTTTTTGTGAAATTTTAATCCAATTATTATTAAAATATGAGCCAAGGTTTAGTTAAAGTTTAACGTGAAATAAAAAATAAAAAATGAAAACACAATATAACAACAGAGGTGGCTACAATTTTCTGAAATATAATAACCTAAAATTCCTGTCAATAAATTGCTTGTAGCTTCTCTCTATAACATTATCATTTTATACCAGAAATGAGATTAAGAACCATACCAGAGTAACACTGAAGGAACATCAACACAAAAAATTCCTTGTTGTGTCAGAAATGATCCATTATAAGCTAGAGAAAAATATCACCAGGATCCCTTATTGCAAAAATGATACTTAGGTCCTTTACTTATTTTTTGTCGCACTTTAGTCCTACTTATTAAGATATGAGTGATGGCTTAGTTTAAGTTTGTGAAATAAAAAATAAATGAAGGAAACACAATATAACAGAGATGGCTACAATTTTCTGAAATTATCACTCACTACTAAATTCCTGTCAATAAATTGCTTGCATCTCTCCATAACATCATCATTTTATAACAGAAATGGGATTAAGCACTATACCAGAGTTATAGTGAGGAAACATCAACACAAACCATTCCTTATTGGTGTCACAAATGATCCAAAACAAAATAACCCTATGTTTCCCCAGTGAAAGTATTGGCCATATGATACAAATTAATCAGGCAGATTTGATGGTTGAAAACTCCATAATCCCAAGTCAGTCGCAGATCGTGGACTCATACACAGCTAGAATACCAAACTTTCAGATGACATTAATACCCCATATCTTAAAATTTCAAAACACCACAACCCAAATAAAGGACCTGTCAAAAACTTCATGCCAATAAACTAACATCGTACTAAGAGCTATCTACATAAAAACAATCACTCTTTAAATATCGAGCAGTTCAATCTGCTAAAGCTCACCCTTTAAAAAAACCAAAATTATATATCCCATCATCTGCATTAACTGAATGCAAAAATAAGATAATTGATTCAAATATTTAAGAATTCCATGCAAAAGACAACTAAAGCATCAAAAATCTGAATACGATGTTAGAACCTAGCAATAGATATATACAATAATGTTTAAGGTTGAATTACCAAGCTGCCCAGTTCCCTAACGTGAAATAACAAACCAGCAGCTGGTCCAGTGCACGATGAAGTAAAATTCACACATGCACCAATGTTTCAGGTCCAGTGAGACTTGAAATAAATCATCAACCAGATAAGCACTACATCGGAATCAGCAGTTATAGGTATAGGTACTTTTGGAACTTAGAATCCAAAAATAAGATAATTGATTCAAAATATTTAAGAATTCCATGCAAAAGACCACTGAAGCATCAAAAATCTGAATAGAATGTTAGAACCTAGCAATAGATATATATATATATATATGATAAATGTTTATTGTTAAATTACCAAGCTACCCAGTTCCTAATGAGAAATAACAAACCAGATGCTGATCCAGTGCACAATGAAGTAACATTCACACATGCAAAACGGCTTTAGGCCCAGAGAGACTTGAAATAAATTGTCAACCAGATAAGCACTACATCAGGATCAGCAGCTATGGGTACTTTTTGAAACTTAGAAAGCTAGAAGGCCAAAAATGAAACAACAAAGTAGATAATAGATATAAACAATTTTTAATGCCTTTTCGGGCAATTGCACCCTTATAAAGAAACTGGTCACAAGCGATAGTTAAGTTGAATAATATATATTTTTCAAAACAGTCTAGACTAAATACACATGTAGATAGTCGGAGAGAAGGAAAGACCAAGGAATCCTACACAAAGTAAAAGGTAGTGATTATACAAATAAATTCATTTTTAAAAAATAACATCAAAACCATTGATTTAATATGACATGAAGGTAGCAAAAACTTCTAAGTATATAAAATGAAAAAAGAAAAAGAGACGTTAGTAATTGAAAGAAGAGAGAGAAAGCAGTAAATGGCTTCAAAATGTGGAGATTAACTGAGATAATAAAATAGAGTAAGCAAATAATCATGACAAGAACTTGGTTTTAATCAAGATCTAGAATTGTAAAAATAAAATGAAAAAAGTACACTTATCACTTTAATTTCACAAATTGATCACATTTCTTTAAATTGTTGCACTTTAGTCATTTTAGGCCAATTTTGTACATTTTAATCACTTTATTTTTAACTTCCGTCAAATTTTTAAAACATTTTCTTCTTCAAACACCTACTAGTACAGTTTAATTTGATCATACTTAAGTTCTCCCAAAAAAATGACAATAAAACCAAAATAGACATGAAATGACTGAAGTGTCCAAAAATGTATTGTAAGATGACTAAAGTGCACCAACTTTAAAAAAGGTGACTAATGTCTCCAATCGGTGAAAATAAAGTGACCAAAAGATCATACTACCCAAATATAATTAACTAATAACTATGGTCCAATCTAAAATAAAAATTAGCTTCTAAGGAGCAAGGCCAAGAAAATATATGAAGACAGCTTAAACAAAATTAAAGCTTTCTTCCCTGCAATAAAAGGTAGCAATTCCAGTGCGATAATATCTTAATAAGAAACATACTCTGGAGTTAACAGAGGAGAACAATAGAGGAAATGACAACAATTAAGACTACAGATATCCATATAAACAGAGATCAAATGAAATATTTTAACAAACCGCAAAAGTAAAATAACCAAGATAACTCAAATGAATAAGCATTCAAATAATAAAAAAAATAAAATAAGAAAATATATCTAACAAATTCCAGCTTGAATATACATCAGCACAAATACAGAAGAATATGAGTAATAATACTTGAATGCCAATTTTACATTTCAACCATAAACTCATGGAATTTTTTTGAATTTAAAAAAAAACAATAAACAATAATCTAATCTTGGGCTCTAGCTACTTCTACATCATCAGAAAATTCCAAGAATTTAAGCAGACTATAATAGAAGCAGCAAGAGCACCAAGTTCACATGATAAAACAAAGAGACATACCTCATTAATAACTTCATTAACCAGTTGTTTTGCAGTTTCAATTTGTTCACTAGTCCCATCTATTTGTAAGGTCCTCTCAGTTGATGTATCACCAGGGGGGAGATGCAAAGGAATCACCTTAATATAGTATAATTATAATTACAAATATACACCATTTGAAACGAGTTGGACGATAAATCATACATGCATAAAAATTAAACGAATGATGCAGAAATTCCAATGGTAAATCAAAGTCAAACAATACAAAAGAAGACAACATTTACGTTTCAAACTAAATTAAGAACATACCTGGATGCGAGCTCCAGACCTAGCTTGCATGTTTTTAATTGTCTCTCCTCCTTTGCCAATGACAAGACCAACCTGAAATTAAACAAATTACAAAGGCAATTCCAGAAGAACTCAAACTAACAATAACTCATTAAATAGAATCCTTCCTGCACCTTGTTGTTCGGAATTTTCGATACATATGGCTCGGATCCAGCCTGTCCACCTACCCTTCTAGAAACCATGGATTGACCTCCTGCTCCTGCTTCAGCCTGCTTAAAATGGCATCATATAAACCTTAAAAAGGTATTTTTTCCATATTCATAAGCAATTCAAACTCATTTGGAAAAAACACCAGAGCCAGAATATCAAAACATAATTCACACTTTTGGCAATTACTGGAGTACATCGAATAAAGCAAAGATATCTCAGAAGAAATAGCATAGGTTCCACATTATTCATTATCACACTCTAGGTCTTAACATAAGCTGCAGAAAAAGAAGCAATACCCCTGCAAGAACTTCAGTTATCAACTGCTCAGCCTTGGCAATTTGCTCCGAGGTTCCCATGAGCTCAACCATCCTAGATACAGAATTGGGATCCACGTCCATATCTCTGGTCACTTGAATCTTGGCTCCAGATTGAAGTTGAAGATACTTGATAGTCTCCCCACCTTTACCGATAATTACACCAACCCTACCATTCGGAATTTCAATTTTTTTGTTCGTGCTCTGGTAACCATAAGACACCGGTGTTGAAGAAGGAACTGAATTGGGTATGCCAGATTTCACATCTGTAAAGTCTACAACGAGTCAGCATAACACACCTTCACCTCAAAATAAAAAAAATAAAAAATAAATTCTCAAACAACACGCACTAAATAGCCCGTGATCATTACATACGGTATCAAAGACCTGGATATGAAAAAGGAGTAAGAACTAGAACATCAAAGATCTCACAAGTTGTGAATATGAGACAATAAAACGGAACAACAATATCATACCCTTTTAAGTGGCGTTTGGTTCATAGAATGAAATGGGAATGGAAAGGAAACAGTTTTGTTTGGTTGGACCACTAGAATCAAAGAAGGAATCATTATTACAATGTTTAGTTTACAACTAGAATGAAATGGAAAACATTGTATATTACCTTAATACCCATATATTCGATAAAGTTTAAATAATATCATTTAATTATTATTTTTTCATCAGACAAAATACACTATTAAAATCATTATTTTTCTAAATAATTATTACTTAAAAATAAAATATATTATAAAAATTATTATTTTTCTAAATAGGGTTTAGGGTTTTGAGGTTTGAGATTTAGAATTTAGGGAGTTGGGGTTTAAGGTTTTGGGATTTGGGGTTTAGAGTTATATTTATGAGTTAAGGTTTAGGGTTAAAATTATTATTTTTCTAAATAAGATTTAGGGTTTTGGGTTTTAAGATTATATTTATGAGTTAAGGTTTAAGGTTAAAATTATTATTTTTCTAAATAAGGTTTAAAGTTTTGGGCTTTGGGGTTTTGGGTTTAAGATTTAGGGTTATATTTGTGGGTTAAGGTTTAGGGTTAAAATTATTATTTTTATAAATAGGGTTTTAGGTTTTGTGATTTGGGATTATATTTGTGGATTAAGGTTTAGGGTTAAAATTATTATTTTTCTAAATAGGGTTTAGGGTTTTGAGATTTGGGATTTAGGGTTTAGAGTTATATTTGTGGGTTAAGGTATAGGGTTAAAATTATTATTTTTCTAAATAGGATTTAAGATTTTGGAGTTTAGAGTTTATAGTTATATTTGTGGTTAAAATTATTATTTTTCTAAATAGGGTTTAAGATTTTGAGATTTGGGATTTAAGGTTATATTTGTGAGTTAAGATTTAGGATTAAAATTATTATTTTTCTAAATAGGGCTTTGGGTTTGGAGATTTGGAGTTTAGGATTATATTTTGGGTTAAGATTTAGGGTTAAAATTATTATTTTAATAATTAGGGTTTAGAATTTTTGAATTTAGGGTTTAGGGTTATATTTATGGTTGGTATAAAATTGAAAAAAAATTGAGATGAAAATAGAATCATGATTCCTTAACCCCATGTTTGGTTGGAGGGAATGGAATGGAATCATAATTGATTCCTTCCATTTTGTGTGTTTGGTTGGACGGAATGGAGGGCAGAATGGAATCGGATTACTAAAAAAAAAGGAATAACAATTCCTTCTCCCCACCTCGATAATCATAATTCCATTCCCATCTAAATTTTTTTTTCCAATTTTACCCTCACCTAAAATATAACCTTAAACTCAAATCCCAAATTCTCAAACCCAAAATTCCAAAACCCTAAATCCAAATCCTAAAACCCTAAATCCCTAAACCCCAAATCTCAAAACCCTAAACCCCAAATCCCAAATCCCAAAACCCTAAACCCCAATTTCCAAACCCTAAAACCTAAACCCTAAATCCCCAAATTCTCGAACCCAAAATTCCAAAACCCTAAACCCTAAACCCAAAATTCCAAATCCTAAAACCCTAAACCCCAAATCCCTAAATCGTAAACCTTAAACCCTAAAACCCAAAACCCCAAATGCCTAAACCCAAAATTCCAAAACCCTAAACCTTAAAACATAAATCCCAAAACCCTAAAACATAAATCCTAAAACCCTAAACCCTAAACCCTAAACCTTAAAACATAAATCACAAAACCCAAAAACCTAAAACATAAATCCCATAACCCTAAACCCTAAATTCCAAATCCTAAACCCCAAATCCAAATTTCTAAAACCCTAAACCATTTTTAGAAAAATAATAATTTTACCCCTAAACCTTAACCTACAAATATAATCCCAAATCCTAAATCTCACATCCCAAACCTCAAAACCCTAAACCCTATTTAGAAAAATAATAATTTTAATAATATATTTCTTTTTAATCAAGTAATAGTTATTTAGAAAAATAATTATTTCAATAATGTATTTTGTCTGACGAAAAAATAGTAATTAAATGACATTATTTGAACTTTACAGCATGTAGGGATATTAAGGTCATTTACAGCTTTTTTCATTCCATTCCAGTGACAAACCAAACAATGTAATCCTGATTCCGAGCTTGATTCCAGTGATGAAACCAAACAAAATTGTTTCCTTTCCATTCCATTCCGATTCCGATTCCGATTTCATTCCACTAATCAAACGCCACCTTAAAGGGAGAAGAAATTATGATTCCTTCTTTTTTTAGAAATCAATTCTTTTTATTCCGTCCTTTCAACCCAATCAAACATAAAACTGGAAAAAATTAATTCTGATTCTATTCTAGTTAAACCAAAATGAACTTAGTAATCATTTCAGCCCCAAATAGTTTAAGACATGTAAATGCAAGCAAATCCAGAAAAATAATAGAGAACATAATGAGTATGAAAATAAAGACTAAAATATCAAAAATAACAAAGATGTATAACAAATATATGACAAAGAGAGGGAGACATCGAACCACTTGGGACAGAGCTAAAACCCTTATCATTGACGTCAAAACCACCACCGTTCTCAAACCGAGGCCGTTTGGCGTCGAAAGCACCACCGCCAACGATACCAGCACTGGCGTTGTTGTATAAGCGAGCGGCGATCTCCTGGGCACGTTGCTTGGCTAACTCGATCCCGTCTGCCGGCGGAGGCACGCTGCTGTAGGAAGCAGGCACCGAATCCGGCGAAGAGAAGCCGGTAGCCCTGCGAGCAGGCGGCGTCGTTTGGTCATCGTATTTCCGTTTGTTGCCGCCAGAGTCGGTAGCTGATGAAAAGTGAGCTTCATCGGCCATGATTACTAGTTAGAAGAAACCGAAACCCTACTAGTTAGAGAAATAGCGACTATGACGTCTCTGGAAAACTTTGATAGCGGATGTGGGTATTTGATTTTTTTCCTTTTTCCATTTAACAAATTTGCTGATTCGATAGTCGTTTTTATTGTAATAACACTTTATTTAAGGCACATGGCTTGCGATTCGCCGTCTAACGTTGAGTTTAACCTTTTTTTTATTTTAAGTTATAAATTTAAATTATATAAATATATAATTTAAAAAACAAATACACACATGTCTTTTATTTATATTAATTAATTTTTTATTATTTTTATTAGGAGAATGGAATAACATAAGTAAATAATTAAATTTTAAAAAAAAAATTTATTTTTATTAATTTTATAATTATTATTTTTTACTAAAAATAATTTATAAAATTCATAATACTTAAAAAAATATTAAAAAATAAAACAAAATTAAAAAAATAATATTCTATCCTTATTGTCATTTTTTAAAATAAAATAAATAAATTATTATAAAATATAATAAAATGATTAAATAGTTACTTATATATCATAGTAGTAAACTTTTGATTTTTATCTCAACAAATTATGTTATTTTTAAGTATGTAATTTATTTCTAAGTAGATATATATTTAAAATTTTATAATTTATAAAATATGGTTTTTAATTTTATATTTTTTAAGTCAAGGTATACATTTAAGATTCTTTAAACTTTTTTAAAAATTTCATTTAAATTTAAATAATTTTTTTTCTAGCAATAATAAATTTATAATTAAAAACAATTTCAAAGGTAAAAAAATCAAAAATCAAAATCAAAAATTTTAAAATTAAAAAAATCATTTTTTGGGAAAAAAAATTAAAAACATATTCAATTTATATTAAAATGAAAAAAAATTATTTTTTGTATTTTTTAATTTTTTAATTTTTTAATTTGTTTGCATTTTTCATAATTTTATTTTTTTTAACTTTGCATTTAAAAAAATTAAGAATTGTTTCATTTCAAATCTAAGTTGCTTTTATTTTTTACTTTTTTATTTTAAAATGCTAGTTTTTAATATTCATTTAAAAAATGTAACTTTTTGTATTTTATTTTTTAAAATTTTGAATTTATCCTTATAAAAAGATAATTTGAATTAATTGAATTTTTTAAAAAATTAAAAAAACATAAATATATACATTACAAGTACGAAGGATTAAATAGTACATTGTGATAAATTATAGAATTATTAATGTATATCTTAAAATATAGATAAATAAAATAAATTTCAAGAATTATATGAATTAAAAAAATCTCAATCTTAAACTTTTCATATGTTTTAATGGTATTATAATTTATTAATTTTAACTTTTTATTTATTATTTTATTACATTTTATACCAAAACTTATGTTATCAACTTGTGTTTCCAAATTGTAGTATAGTGCACCATATTCTCTTTATGAGATGCGCAAACGAAAGATTAAGGGTATAGTTTTTATGTGTAATATTATTTCAACAAATTAGTATCAAAGATTATGATACTTTGAATTTCATATGTGAATTCGTGTATTAAATTAAAATTTTTATTATGAAAAATTTAGAGTTTAAATTTTTTTATTGATATTTAAAGATTGATTAATGTTAAAAGTGTGTTATCTCATTACATTAAATGTTTCATTTAATATTCTTCTCTACTCATCTTATTTAAGTCTCATCACATCTCATTTCGACACATAAATTATATTTGTACCTTATTTTAAATATAATTTCTTATCAATTTTTTTCTATTAAACTTCCATATTTTTAGATGGAAAAATCACTTAATACATATAACCTCATTTGAATGGTTCACATCACTATTAAAAAGTCAAATAAATACAATCGGTTCAAACTTATCTCAATTTGAATTCAAAATAATCAATTTATAATAAGCTTTTTGAATTTAATAAAAATATTAATGTCTTAAATCTACATTTATGTAATGTCATAATATATTAAATAATTTATATATTATTTATTCAATATTTAAATTAATATAAATATTTTATATATTAATTAATAAGTATAAGTTATTTACAAGATTTTGATTAACCAAATCTATTTAAATGTCATTTCTACCTCAAAATGTATGCATAAGTAAACGCTTAAATTTTTCAAATTCTATCTAATCTAAGCTCATTATAAAAAAAACTGACTTAAACATTGTAGTGGATATAACAACCTAAAAATATTGTCCCTTCTAATGACTTGCAATATTAACACTATAAGAATGTAGTGAACACAAAAATAGGCTTCAACACATATTATAGAATTTTATTTATTTTTTCATTATTTTTTGTATTTTCTAATTTGTCCTATTTAGGTTCCTTTAGAATAAATGATATATCAATTTTTATACCATCATAACACATTAAAAAATAAATTTGACAAAAGGAGATTGATTTGGGTTAATATGACATCTCATCTCACTTTACATCTTATGATTAAATTTTAATAGAATTTTGTGGATTTGTTTTCTATACATTCATGAATTTTATGGTATTAAAAAGACAAACACAATATTAGAAAGATATAAAAAAAATTAAAATCTTTAAAATCCATAAAATTCTATAAATAAGACAAGAAGTGGTAAAGATTTTATCAAGTATATTTTTAACTCAAAACTTCATCATAATCCTGAAAATCCATGAGTTTTAAAGTTATATATAAAATCTTAACTAAAGTCGAAGATTCTTATACGTAAAAATAATTACATAAGGTTAATTACTCTTTCAATTCAAATAGGTAGTCGAGATTTAGATAATGGGTATAAACGCCATCCCATAAAATCTTTTCGTGAGCTCTATTCCAATTCAACCAAGCGGGCCTCACAAAAGTGAATTAAGCAAATTACACAATAAAAGTACAAAATAACATGCTTAATTCAACATCTAACTAAAACAATCAACATATACGAAAACTACAATCTATATTAAACATACTAGTAATGATGTGCCTCACAGACTCCTGTCCAGACTAATAGCATGCATAAACACCTCAAGCATCATACAACATGAAATCAAACACTATATAGCAAACTAATTAAAGAGTCTACCACCCAATACATAACCATGGTAAGGAGACTCATATTAAACTCGCATATAGATCATAAGCAAAAGCAATATAAATTAATAAGGAAGCAGACATATTAATTTGATACAACATAAGTAATGATTAGAAAACTATAGGTATGCTATAAGAAAGAAAAGAAAGTATGCATCAACATATATCAGAATATACATCTAGTATGTTAGAACATATACAATAGAAACTCAGCTTATACTAACAAACATACTGATTATGCATAACACTAGATATAATGAGGTAAATCCCCATAAATCATTATCTATTTGATAACATCTTCGGGTTGCTTAAGGTAACCACTCATTAGAAAACAATCCACTAAATAATAAATAATTACAACTCTGATAGAAATAAAACCATCAATATCTTTATCAATCTGGATCTCTGTTTGAATTGTCTATTGCTACTCTTGCTTACTACTTCTACAATGACTTGGTTCGATCCACGAACCCAGCTTACCTCCAAAGCCAACACTACCCAATGTGGTATGATTAGAAACCGTAGACTAGTAATGTGAACAATAAGGACCACCCTCAAACACTAATAACCAACCATTTCTAGGGACAAACAGTCCACCACAAACCATCAAAGGACACACATTCCAATATATGAGAGAACTCAAAGAATTTAACTCAACTTACTATCACAATAAGGTTCTGACATAAGAAGAAAAGTTGCAAGAGGATAACTACATGTCTACACATGACTCACACGACAAATCACTAATATCGAATAATGCACAAGGTATTAGTGATTTGAAAATAGAAAATCAAGATGTCAATTTTAAGAGAAATTGGGTATTTATAGAATTGATTTGCCACCTCGCTAACTACCTCGCAAAACACCTCACCAAAGATGGTGGCGAGAGTTGTGGCAAGGTGTGTGGCGAGGTGCCAAAAAAATCTCATTTTTGGTTTCAAAAAATTTCCAACTAATTTTTATAAATACATGCACCTAAGATGAAACAATAACATGAGCGACAATGTTGACAAGCGAGCGTCAACCTAGCATGCACACTATGAAAACCAACCCAGTAGTATGTGTAAACATACTCATATACAAAGTGTATGTAACTATGTACGTGTGTACATTACTGATCAACAGTAACCAACCTTATACAGAGGGAAACAGAATACCATGTTTTATACACGAGAAGCCCACACACAAACACTAAGAACAACATGACTTACACTCTATCTCTTTGGCTTTTCGTGTCAAAACACTACACAACTAAATACATATGCACATCTATCATGAGATGATCATGAAGATGGCCTAAAGATGTTTATTCCCATAAGCAAAACATCAACACGCACCCAAGCTTGAAAAAAACACATAAACCAAGTGTATCTAACTTGTGAGCTCCATCCACCTTTATGTAACAACTTATCCACTATGTCACTCTAAAACACGAGGATCTTAACACCACTACACACAATACATATGATGCTCGAAGACTTCAATCTACACCTGTAACCTGTACACAAGAAGCAAACACATACTCATGAACTTATCATGCAAAAACAGTGAGTATTCTATCAGATACTATCGTGTTATCTATATACAGTTACACATCGATAGGCTAAGCATAGTTACCATGTAGTACAAACAAAAATAATCTACATACAATGCAAGTATACAAATATGCAACACTCTTCCTAAGAGTATGCATATCAGATAACATGATACAGTGCAAAATATACTTACCATCCCATATAGCAACTAGTATGTTAACAAATAAATACAATGCATAGACAAACACAAGTTGTGCACAAATTTTCCCCTTTTAACATGGAAAGTCAAAGCAAGCACACATAGTGTGCAACATACCAAACCTTTATATGAAAGAGATAATTTAAACAAAAATGAAATAATCTTTAAACTCATGCACCACAATAGAGAATATTAGAGCAAAATGCAATAAGAAACAACATATGCAATCATACAAGAAAGACAAAAAAATAACATTAAGACAATAGCAAGGTAAAGTATACAACAAGTAAGAAACTAAATGCACAAACAAACCAAGAGAAGTGCAAATAGAAAACATCTCCCAAATGTGATATATAGCATGGATCCGTACATCTATACGTGTTGTGGGAGGGCATAAGGGACTTTCTAATGTGCATGACCTAACACCAATGCCACATAGATGTGTCAATGAATTTGTAAGAAGAAGTTGACTAGGAGTCTAACTATCTTCTAAGTTGATACATTCCTATTGACTTAACTATCTTCTCCCAAAACATCAACGCCACATAGATATGTCAGCAAATCCCTAAGAAGAAGTTCACTAGGAGTCCAACTATTTTCCAAGTTGACACATTCCTAGTGATTCAATTATCTTCCCCTAACAACAATTGGGTGTATTCAATCTTGCAATCTCACTCCATATTATGTACACATACAAAAAGATACCCCAATCTACTAAAGAAAACATTTATCATGCATTCTAACAACATATGCCAGGCTATTAACTATATGTAAAAAACATGCAATAACTCACTACAACAAGGAAGCAAGTAACTAGATAGGAATACATATAAGTAAGATATTGTATATAATGCATGTAACAAGTCATACTAACAATCCTATTTATGCATAGTTCATACAAAGTGATGTCAAAAAGACAGAAGCATCACAACATAACAACATAACATAAACAAGACAAACAATAAGAATGTAAAACAAACACAGTACTCCCCTTGCCAACATATATTTTACACACATTATCCCCCTAAATGTATGCATGTGAGTCAATAAACATATTATGTATCTTATTCTCAAAACTCTCCCAAAACTGAAGCATCTACACACAATAGAAAACAAGTAATACAATAAAAAGGAAGCAAAGTATACATGTTTAATAAAAGGTCATTAGATTAACCAATACACTCTACTTAGATATCCATATAGCCATCAATCCATGATGCATTCATGTAAGGGTATGACTAAATTTTTTGATGACATGCATTGTGTATAATATGCTAAACTTGTTTACTCTATATGCTATCAAGATATGCTTATGCGAACCAACAAATCAAAAATATAGACTCAAGTAGAACCAAACTTCACAAGTCCACATTTAGTGTCTCTTTCCAATAATGTAAGTGTCAACTTAGATGAAAATAATAGATCTTCCAAAGCTTAAAATTATAGGCTAAGGTATGGGTAGGAGAGATGACATTTAGGCTCAAACACACCTTTGACAATCCAAAAACAAACCAAATAGTTCATGTCTATGATAAATATACCTTCAAACTTTGGTTTTTTTTTCTTCACTTCTCAAAATTCATGCATAAACAAAGTTATTGTGAGAATGTACAACAAATTCAACAACTTATACATCATCCCTTTTAAACATCAACATTATTTCTTCTCATTCTTTTCCTTTTTTATTTTAAAAAATAATCATTCTTTTTATTCCTTTTTTTAAGTGAAACCAAGAAGGTAATGCAAACAAACTTAGGATAAGCATTTGGGCTAGGTTTAAAAAGGTGCTGTGAAAAGAAGGATTAACATAAAAGCTCAAAAAGGGGTAAAGAGGGACATAAATAAACATGAGTGGCTTGAAAGATTCAAATGATCTAAAGAAGGCCAAAATCCTTTGTCTACCTAAGTAATGCCTAAGATTTTGCATCAAGGGACTAAAGTGAGTTCTAAAGCTTGTTAGAGCTATACAAATCATTAAAGTAAGAAATCTAGGCAAACTTCAAAATATCCATACAAATTCACAAAGTTATAACATGTGTAAGAAAAAGTTCATTTTAAATAAAATATAAGAATTTATCCATACATGCACTCAAGGAATACACAATGAAAAAAAGACACACTTCAGTTCAAGTCAAAAGCATGCCAATCATATATCATCATTGGTCCCTATTAATTTCATTTCACATGTAGTAAGTTAGCTAGACAAAAAAATATAGAGTTGTTCTAGGAAGAGAGAGAAAGAGAGAAATGGTAACAAATTACACACAGTTGTCTTAATAGAGATCATTGACAACACTCACATCATCGCTAGTCAATAAAAGGAATGAAATTGACTAACTAGTGAGCAACATAAGCAACATCCTCAAGAGAGACAAGAAATAAGGAATGTTACTAAAACATCTAAGCATGTGAGAAAGACTAAAGTTCCAACACAAAAACAAAAGACATGCTTAGACATGGAGAATACCCCAAACATTAGGAATGCTAGCTAAACACATAAGTCTAGACATAACAATGCATGTAAGTCAAGAGTCCTAAAGATAGGTAAATAATCTATATGACATATAGATACACAAGATAAACCCAAACAAGCATAGTATAGAGAAAAGAGAATAAGCACTCATGTACACAAGCTTGTACCATACCATAATTTCTCCAAAATGACATCTAAAGCACAAGAAAAAGAAGAGATGGCAAAAGAAGAGCAATAATCAATAAGAGATAATTAGTGAACCAATACTCAACATACTAGGTACAAGAAAGAACAACCTAGTAGTGTAGATAAGATGCAATCAACATGATAAGACATATGAAAGATAAGACTATAAGAAGAAAGATCATATAATGGATATTACATGATGAAAACATGTGAAATGATGCTAATGCAAACAATCACAATAGAAGAAGTAAGTAATGAGTAAGGAAAACATGCATAAAGAGCATGCTAAAGCAACTAGCAGGTGAGAAAGCTATAAAATGATGAAACAATTAGGCATAAAAATAAATATGACAATTAACATACTATGTAAGACAAGAAGTAGTGAGAAAGAGATGTGCATGAACAAAATCAAGGGGACATGCAAACAAAAAAAGTTCACAGAGATATACAACCTTATAGAACCACAACAACTACTTTGATGGAGACAAAATACACACATATACAAGGTGTGCATATATGAAGATAAAGCTCTAGGATAGAGCATCCATGTGGTTACGCCTAAATAGGGATGACTTGCTCTGATATCATTGAAGATTCCCATACATAGGAACAATTGCATAAGATCAATTGTTCTTTTAGTTCAAATAGGTAAGCAAGACCTTGATAACGGGTGTAAATGCCAACACATGGAATCTTTTCGTAAGCTCTACTCTATACCAATTCACTAAAGCAGGCCTCATAAACATGAATTAGGTAAATTACATAATGAAAATACAAAACAACATCCTTAATTCAACATCCAACTAAAATAATCAATAGATACGAAAACTACAATCTGCATTAAACACATTAGTGACGATGTGCCTCATAGGCTCATGTCCAAGCTAATAACATGTATAAACGGCTCAAACATCACACAATATGCAATCAAACACTACATAGAAAATCAATTAAAGAGTCTAACACTCGGTACATAACTAAGGTAAAAAGATACAAATTCCTTAAAGAATCACAACAAACTCGCATGTTAATCACACGAAAAAGAAATATAAATTAATCAAAAGGTAGACAGATCAATTTAATACAGCATAAGCAATGATTAGAAAGCTATAGGAATGCTACAATAAAGGAAAGGAAAGAAAGCATGCATCAACATATAACAAATATGCTTTATAATCAAAATATACATCTAGTATGTTAGAACATACATGATAGAAACTCAAATTATAACCCACATAAAAATCATATCTATGTGGTAACATTCTTATGTTGCTTAAGGTAACCACTTAGTAGCAAATAATCCACGAAACAATAAACAATTACAACTCTAATATAAATAAAACCATCAATACTTCTATCAATTGGGACTTATGTTCAAACTACCTATTGTTACTCTTGCTTGCTTACTACTTCTACAATGGCTTGGTTTGACACACAAACTTGGTTCATCTCCAAAGCCAACACCACCTAACGTGGTATGATTAGAAACAACATACCAATAATGTGAACAATAAGGACCACCTTTAGACAGAATCGTGCTCAGTCCCAGCTACTACCCAAAAACCAATTGTCCTCCTACTACCTTTTCTCATTTTTTGGTCACCTCTGACCACCAATTTTAGCATTGTTTAACGGGTTTTCTTCCTATCCAATTTCTCTTTTAGATCCACTATTTTTTAGCATAATACTCAAAAATATTATACCCATTCTCCTTCACTTTCTCACTTACTAAACACCATTTTTTCTTTATTTTCTTCATTTTGTCACTTTATTTACTCTTGTAAGTATTTCTATGAATTATTTTATGCTTATTATTCATATTTTATTATTTTTTTGTTTATTATGTGTTATTTGTTTATGTGTACAAATTTTTGTGTTATGTACGTTGTGTATTTTTATTCAAGCATAGAAGAGAAGATAATATTTTTATTCATTTATTTATTTTAATAATTTTATGTATTTAAGTTTTTGATATATATTAATTTATTTTAAACTTAAAATTTTTGAAAATTATTTACATGTACATAATATATATATATATATATATATATATATATAGAGTTTATTATTAATTGTTCATTTTTTATGTATTTATTTTTATATGATGTTTTAATAGATATTTTAATAATTATAGAATTCATATATAATATAATATCTAAAGTATATTAGTTGGATACATATTTAATATGTTTAATGTCATTAATAGAAAATGGACAAATATTGGATGTCAAAGTGTAGAATTGACTAGGGCTACATTTTTAGATTTGAAAGTTTCTTGGAATTTGCTCGTAGAAATAGTAATAATGAAATTAGTATGATTCGATACTCATGTGTTAAATGTAAAAATGAGAAATTTCATGATGTTGACGAGGTTAAGTATTACCTTAACCGTAATTGTATTCTTTGAGTTATAAATGTTGGTGTTATCATGGAGAAAATATTGATAATACTCATGGGAAGAGATAAATAAGAATGTGAGTGAATTATATACATATTATCATAAAGTACAGAAATAAAATATGTTTCAAGCTGTGAAGATGAACTATATAAGGATGATCCCGAAATCTTTAAAAAACTTTTAGAAGATGCCAAAACACTATTGTATCCAGAATGCAAGAAATACACTAAAATGTCAGGATTGGTTCATTTGTACAATATGAAAGCAAAAAATGGTTTTTCTGACAAGGGATTCAAAAAATTATTAAATGTACTAGTAGATATGTTTCTTTAGTGTATTGAATTGTCATCTTCAATGTATGAAGTGAAGAAATATCTTAGTCGATTTGGCATGGAATATCATAAGATTCATGCTTGTCCAAATAATTACATTTTTTATAGAAAAGAATATAAGACATTAAATGATTGTCCGATGTGTAAAGAATCGAGATGAAAGAATGCTATAAATAAGGCAACACCTAAGAAAGGCATGCCCGCAAAGGTTCTTTGGTACTTTCCTCTGATTCCTCACTTTCAAGGGTTGTTCAAAAGTAAAGAGACATCAAAGATGTTGACTTAGCATTTAGATAATTGATCTAACATTGAGATGCTACATCATCCTTGTGATTCTCCAAACTAGAAAGTAGTAGATAATTTATACCTTCAATTTGCATCTGATCCGCGCAATCTTCATCTTTCCATTGCTACTGATGGACGTAATCCACATAGTTCCCTTAGTAGTAGATATAGATGTTGTCCAGTAATTATGGCAACATACAACCTTCCTCCCTGTTTGTGTATGAAAAGAAAATTCATGATGTTAACATTATTGATCTCAGGATTGAAATAACCCGGAGTTGATATTGTTGTATATTTGTAGCCTCTAATAGATGATTTAAAGACGTTGTGAAATGATGGTATAAATGTTTATGATGCACATAAAGAAACATACTTTAACTTGAGAGGGGTACTTTTATGGACAATTAATGATTTTCCTGCCTATGGGAACTTATCAGAACATGTAACAAAAAGTTATATTGAATGCCTTATTTATAGTGATGACACTTCTGCAACTTATCTTGTTCACATACGAAAGATGTCTTATAGAATACATAGGAGATTTTTTCCATGACACAAGTTTAGATACCAAAATAAATTGTTTGATGGTGAAGAAGATCATGATCCTACACTAAGACCTTTGGGAGGTGTTGAGATATTAAGGTAATTGAATGGTATGACATTCAAATGATATAGAAAGATGAAAAAAAGAATACTCACTAATGGAGGGAAACGAAAGAAGTCAACTAATAAAAGGGTTAAAAAGGAAAATGTTACTAAATTAGTAGATCATGGTTATTGGAATAAAAAATCAATATTTTGGGAATTACCTTATTGAAAAGACCTACACATTCGTCACATTTTAGATGTCATGCACATTGAGAAAAATGTATGTGAGAACTTGATTTGTGCATTACTTAATATACCTGGAAAAACAAAGTATGGAATTAAAGCAAGACTGGATTTAAAGAAACTAGGCATACGACCTGAATTGGCACCAAGGGTGAAAAATGATAAGAATCGAACATACTTGTCACCAGTATCATATACAATGTCAAAAAAGAAAAGCATATGTTTTGTAAATGTTTGGCGGGTGTGAAAGTTCCTGATGGTTACTCATCCAACTTAAGAAATTTTGTGTCTATCATCGATAAGAAACTTTATAGATTGAAATGACATGACTGTCATATCTTAATGCAATAGTTATTACCAGTTACTATTAGGTTAATTCTTCCAAAACATGTTCGATTATCAATAATTCATCTTTGTTCATTCTTCAATACAATATGCAAGAAATCTATATCAATTGGCGAGCTAAACTCTTTACAGAAAGATGTTGTGGAGAATTTGTGTCTACTTGAAAAATATTTTCCTCCTTTTTTTGATATAATGATTCACTTGTGTGTACATTTAGTTCGAGAGGTTCAATTATATAGTCCTACTTACTTAAGGTGTATGTATCATTTTGAGAGATACATGTCCTTGAAGAATATGTAAATAATAGAAATCGTCCTGAAGGATGCATGGTGGAATGTTACATTTTTGAAAAGGCCATTGAGTTTTATTCTGAATACTTTAGTGGTTGCATTGAAATTGGGAATCCTACGCACAAGTTGTTCTTAAAACGTCACATGATCCAAGTAGGTAACCCTATACTTGGTGGAAGTAAGAAATTGTTTATTGATCGCACTCGATGGGAAAAAGCACACCGAATCATTTTGGTAAATAATAATGAGGCACAATTGTACATAAAGTAAGTGATGACAGGTTCAACCTTTTCATTTAAAATAAAATTATTTTCTATTTAACTATTAATGATACCTAATTGATATATCTTGAATAACATTACAGAATGCATTTAAACTTATTGAAGATCGATTCTCTTTATAAAAAAAGCAGGAGAAATATGGTTGTATGATGACCATAAATGAGAGCTTATTAATTGGTTTCACACCCAAGTAAGTGTCACATATGAGAATTCATTAGTACTTCTATATAATGTTTTAAAACTTTGTTTTAAACATATTTCATGCTGTTATATGCATAGATTTGGGTAAAACTCAACAAACCCAATCATAAAATAATAGAAAGTTTATAATGGCTTGAATATGGTCCAAAATTCGATGTTAAATCATTTTTAGTTTCACAATTAATGGATCGAGGTTTACAACTCAAGCAAGGGACAAAGTACAAGTAAATCAAAATAGTGGTGTGAAGATGGTTGCACAAACTATGCAAATTTTCAGTTCAAAAGATGGTAATCCTATACTTTTTGATAGAACATATTATGGTATAATTCAAGAGATTTGGGAACTGGACTATGAGGTCTTCCATGAAACAGTTTTCTTGTATGATTGGGTCGAAGATGTTATCAATGTTGGATATAAAATAGATGATTTTGGATTTACCCTTATAAATTTATCCAAGATAAGTCACACTGATGATCTTTTCATGTTAGTACTTCATGCAAAATATTTATTTTACGCGAGCAATCAAATTGACACAAGATGGTCTGTTGTGTTAACGCCTCCACAAAAAGAGTTCTACCATTGTGATGCTTTAGAAGATGATTACATGCTTGATACATTATCCAATATTAGTCATTTCTCAAACAAATTGCCTAATAACTCTTGTTTATATGTTTGCACTTAAAATTGTCAATTAATTTATATTTCATCATTGTTTGCAGATGTTTCATGGATCCTAGGGTACCAGAGACTGTAAATCCAAATGATCTATTAGGGAATTTGAAAAGAAAGGGTTGGACTAATATACATGATGGTCCACTTAACCGAGATGATAAAGTACTCGTTCAATTTGATGCTAGTGGTAATCCATTAGGAAAAAATGGCCAACAATTGAAATCTTCTATTGGTAGACTTGTGGAGTCAACTGTAGCTTTGGGACTATTCACTCGATTCCGAGGTTAAAGAATGGGTCGAATTGAATTGAATTGAAGTTGGATATGAGTAAGGCACTTAATAAAATAAGATGTGATTATATTGTTAAAATTTAGAGGGTGATGAAGCTTTCAGATATGTGGCTTTATTTAATATATCACTGCACTTCCACTATTAGTTATTCAATTAATATTAATGGCTTGTTTATGATTTATGAGACATCCACCCAATGAGAGGGCTCCATGTGATCCGATATTAAAATGAACAGTTAATTTAAGTATTATTTTAAAATGTTTTAAATATGTAAATTAATAGAAAGATTTTAAAAATTAACTTTTATTTATTAAAATAAAGGATTTTAATTTTCTAAACTAAAAATTAATAAAATTAAAAATAAAATATAAAAATTATGATAAAGATTCGAATAAAAAAGATTGCATGATCATTTTCCACTAATATGTATTACAAATCAACAAAAGCATATTTTATTCTCATGTTTTTTAGATTATATCAACTTAGAGAAATTTATTCACATAAAAATCTTCATATCTTCTTACCTATTCGTTGAATTAAACAAGCTTTTAATCTAAATTCTTTTTAATAGAAAATCTAGAATAAGTTTTTTTAATTTAATCTATCAAAAACATTTAATTTTAACAAAAAAATTGAATCAACATTAAATATATCATCTCAGTTTATTTATCTTGGGTATTAATTCTAATATATCACTAACTATTTAAATTGATCAAGAAATTACTTACTCAATTAATTAAATTGATTAACGAAATAATTTTACTATTTAATTGCATATTTAAATAATCAAAAAAATTCATACAAATATTCAAATTAAGAATTAATGTATAATAAAAAAGAAATGGATAAAATTCTTTTTAAATATTGCAATTCATGTCTCGAGCTTTGAAATCACTCATAATCAACTATAAAATTAGTTACTCATGAAAAACAATAATTTAAAAATATTATTCATAAAAACAATAAAAGAAAGAAGAAGAAATCTTAGGATTGATATTTTTGAATTTAATCTTCAACTCTTTTAATTGTCTCTTAAATATTTTTCTTAATTCTATAAATTATGTATCTAAATCTCTCTATATCTATATTATGATATCCTCCTTTATTTTGTATGTTGTGTTTTATATTTATATGAGAATAATCAAATCAAGATGTAACTTAGTGTGCACATGTCAAAAGGATAAGCTGTAATAGTTAAAAAGATAGGATAAGTTGTGATAGTTAAAGGTATAGAATAAGATGTGATAAAAATAAGTTGTAAAATATATCTACTTAATTTTTAAGTCAATACATCTAACAAATAAAAAATCCATAAAAATCTCAAAAAATAAAAATAAAAATAATATATTTTTTAATAAATATAAAATAAATAATTTTAACTCATTATAATAATATATATATAAATATAAATGAATTTATATCTATATCTATATATATATATATATAATAGCAATTATCATGATTTAATCCATCCTTGTTTTTATTATGTGGTGAAGGTCTCTCACCGTTACTTAGATGGTCGGAGGGTGTTGTTGTAATTAATGATGCAAAAGCATCCCGTTTGGGACCTAGTGTTTCTGATTTATTCTTTGTTGACAATGCACTTATATTTTGTAATGTGTCTTACATAGAGTCAGAAGGTAAAGCACGTTTTGGGGATTTATGAACTTAGTACTAGACAACAGGTAAATTTTGAAAAATTTGTTGTATCTTTTAGTTTGAGTACTACTCAACTAGTTCAGGAAGGAATTCTAGAAGCGTTAGGTGTTAACAAAGTCTCTTATCATGAAAAATATTTGAGATTTTCAATTGAGCTAAAAGTAGATAATATGACTTCTTTCCAAGTGATCCGGTAAAGGTGTATGCGACGGCTAGTGGTGGAAGGAACAGACTCTTTCTAAGGCTAGTAAGGAGGTTCTACTGAAATTGTAGTCCCAACTTAAATTATGGGTTCAAATTGTCCGATAGTCTATTTATTAAAATTGTCTGATAATTTATGCAATGAGATTGATAGTTTGGGAGCACTATGTTGGTAGTCTAATAAAGAGAATAGTGGTAGCATTTATTGGGTGGCTAAGCTGTGAACCTGAGCACTTATACATGAAAAATTTCATGAAAATGTTGATAACATGTCCACACAATTATTTAAAGAATTCAAGATCCACGGGAGGCAACCAACAACAAAATGGTGTGGAGCAAAAGCATCCAAGAACATGTCTACATAATTATGTCTATTTTTAATCATTATAATTTTCTTTTTGTTTTGTATAAATTAGATTGTAAACATTCATTTATTTAGTGAATAAAATTATTTCTTACATGATATAAGAGCATAGGAAGTAGTTATCTGAAAATCCAGCTAACACAAAAAAAATTTCTTCCTTCCAAATTTTGTTTATTTTCAAAATCAATTTCGAATCACATACACAATTTCAAATTCATCCCATTATAATCTCCAGAAAATTCTAAGCAATATGCAATTTTTTTCAAGCCAAGACGACCATCAATGCCCCTACACACGCGTTCGTTGAAGAAGATGACTCAAACAACATGTCGTTTAAACTGCTATATGAAGAAAACAACGCATCGTTATCCGATTTGGTCTTCTATTTGGTACAGTCGCTATCCGTTTCAATCGTTAGCCGATTCATTCGTCACCCGGTTCAGTTTTTCAACCATCGGATTAGTCATTCTAGACGCCGATTCACCCACTATCCGAGTGGTTCGCCAACTAAAATTTCCGATTCTGGAATCCTTGATACATTTTCTATAAAATACAACCCATTTTAGTTCATTATTTTTTCATAAACAATCATTATTGTCTAAAACACACTAAACCTTATCCCATTCTTGAATTTTTCACTCAACAATTATGTCTGAAACTACCAATAGCAACCCCACTTTACCAAAATGGTATGATGATCCTAGCAATTCATTATACCTACACCACTCAGACCAACCGGTCATGGTTCTATTGGCTCAATCCTTAAATCAAGAAAACTATCATATTTAGAGTCATGCGATGCTCATGGCTCTCATCACCAAAAACAAAGATAGATTTATTGACGGCACAATCACGAGGCCACTAGCAAATTCTGAGGTAGAAACCAAACAAAGGGACTCGCTGCAACATTCTTGTCAAAGGATAGATTCTTAATACCATATCACCTAAAATTGCAAAAAAGTGTCATGTATAATGACACTACATATGAGCTATGGGAAGAATTGAAGGAACGTTTTTCACACACCAATAGTATGCACCTATTTCAAATCGAGCAAGAGATCCATAACTACATAGAAAAAGGTACGAGCATTAGAGAATACTACCCCAAGTTGAAAAGCCTATAGGATACTCAAGATGCACTATGTCCCCTTCCACATTGTGGAAGAAACGCCGGAAGGGAACTACAGGAATACCAACAAAAGCAACGAACCATAAAGTTCCTCATGGGGCTTAACATAGTTTACATAGCAGCACGAGGACAAATCTTTCTCATGGAACCTTTACCTACAGTAAAATAAGGTATACTCACTCATTGTTAAAGATGAAAATCGAAGAGCTGTATCCACACAAACCATAGGAAGGATGTTAGAAGCTATTGCACTTATCGCCAAGGATAGTCGTCCACAATATCATCCACAATATCCTTATAAGAATTACCCACCACAAAACTCACATCTCAAGTGCGATCGATGTAACAATATTGGCCACAATTTTGAAAGCTACCGAAATCACCTCAAATGTGATCTTTGTGGTCTCAATGGACACAATTCTAAATGCTGTTGAAATTGCCTCAAATGTTGTTTCTATGGTTTGAATGGACATGACATCAACATATTTCGGAAGAAAAAAGAAATTCAAGACAAGAGAAATGCAAGTAATAGCTTTCCTTCTAAAGCTCACCATACTGACTTTCAGGCAAGCAACTGCAACACAAGAACACCATCCTACAATCTTACATTTGCCCAATATCATGAGATCCTTACACTTCTCAATCAAGCCAAATTAGGTAGCATGGCAAGTCAAGTGACTATTCCTTTAGGTAACACATCATGTGTGAGTGTTTTCCATTCAAAAACCCGTTGGATTTTTGATACAAGGGTAATTAATCACATGGTCTGTTCCCATAGCCTTATGAGCTCCAACATTCCTGTCACTAATCGGCATGTGCATTTACCTGATCATTTATTTGCTCGTATCACATATATCGACATTGTACATTTATCCAATAATTTCATAATCTATAATGTCTTATGTGTTTCCTCATTCAAATTAAACTTGGTTTCAGTAGCCAAACTCACTCAAACTATATTTTGTCACGTCACCTTCACTAATAATGTGTGTTTGGTTTAGGAAAAATGCTCGGGGAAGACGATTGGGATGGGAACTAAGAAAACAAGACTTTACTACCTGACTATTTCAAAAAAGGCTAGATGTTTCTCCATTTCAAATAATGCTCCAACCAACCCTCATCTCTAGCATCAACGATTTGGTCATTTATCTTATAACAGTTTACATGTAATTTCTCTTTTCATCAATATACCCTTCTATTTTATTAGTGATTGTTCTATTTGTCCACTAGCTAAGCAAACTCGTAATCCATTTCCTTTAAGCTCTATCAATAGAAAAGCACCTTTTGAACTGATTCATGTTGATATTTGGGGTGGCTATCACATTTCAACACTTAATAGAGCACGTTATTTCCTCACTATTGTTGATGACTACTCAAAATGCATATGGGTCTATCTCTTAAACATTAAATCTGATACACACACATTTCTCATCACTTTCATTAATCTTGTTGAAACATAATTTGCATCCAGAGTTAAAATCATTCATAGCGATAATGGACCAGAATTCTCTATGACCCAGTTGTTTTCTACCAAAGGAATCCTTCATCACACCAGTTGTGTCTCTACCCCTCAACAAAATGGTGTTGTTGAATGCAAACATCGTCACCTTCTCAATGTAGCTTGCACATTTCTCTTCCAAGCCAACCTCCTTAAACAATTATGGGGAGATGTCATTATTACAACCACATACCTCATAAATTGTACTCCAACATATGTTCTCAAGGGTAAAACACCATTTGAAATCCTTTTTCACAAAGTTTCTAGGTATGAACATATTCGTGTCTTTGGTTCTCTTTACTTTGCATCTGCACATCATGATCGACCCACCAAGTTTGATGCTAGATCACATCGATGCATATTCATTATGTATCCATCTAGGATAAAAGGTTACCGAGTCTACAATCTAGAAACATGCAAAACTTTCGTGTCTAGTGATATTATCTTTCATGAACATGTGTTTCCTTATTCCACTTCCGCTGTCAACACTTTAACTTTATTCATTCCATCAGAAAATACTATGACATGCTTGACATTCATCAATCAACCACTTCAAATACATCACTTAATCATACACAATCTAACCTTCCAGCAATCGACTCATACACCCCTAATCTTCAAGATACATATCCTAAAACACCACCATCAACTTCCGCACCACACATGACTCCTTCAACACTAGTTACACATAGACTCTACCGATCCACTCATGTTCCTAGCTATCTTCACAAGTATTATATAGAAGCTTCCTTGCCTTCTCGATCCTTCCTTTCGTCTAACTAAGCATCATCTGATAACAAAGTTATTTCTCATTCTCTATCTTATGTACTTAATTATGACCGATTATCACTTACACATCGTACCTTTGCTACTTATATTTCCATTCTCAGGGAACCAACCACATTTGCTGAAGCTTTCAAAGATTCAAAATGGCAGCTTGCTATGAAATAAGAACTGGATGCTCTCAAAATTTATGGAACTTGGATTTTCTAATAGCTTCCTCCAAACAAGAAACCAATTGGTTGTAAATGGCTATACAAAATCAAGTATAATTTTGATGGCTCTATGGAATAATACAAGGCTCGGTTAGTGGCCAAAGAATATAGTCAGATTCAAGGTTTTGATTACAAAGAAACTTTTGCACCTATAGCCAAACTTGTCATTGTTCGTCTCCTTCTTGCCATTACTGCTATTTAAAATTGGCATCTTAGCCAACTTGATGTCAAAAATGTCTTTCTCTATGATGATTTTTACAAAGATGTCTACATGTTTCTTCCACCCAGATTTAGACGAAATGATAAAACACGAGTATGTAAACTACACAAATCTTTGTATGGACTCAATCAAGCCTTAAGATAATGGTTCATCAAGCTATCAACAACACTTAAGCTAGCTGGTTTAACCAATCCAAATATGATCACTCACTATATGTCCAAACTCGTGGTAATTCCTTCTTTGTTCTTCTTGTCTATGTAGACAATATAATCATAATAGGAAACAATCTACAAGACATTGAAGAAACTAAGAATCATCTTATGCGACAATTCAAGCTAAATGATCTGAGTGAATTAAAGTATTTTTTGGGCATAGAAGTTTCATGATCCAAGAAGGGAATTATTCTATCACAACGCAAGTACGTACTTGAAATATTGGAAGATATGGGTTATCTTGGTGCCAAACCTTCCAATTCACCTATGGAACATAATTTATCCCTCAACAAGGTTGAATGAGAATTCATTAGTGACCCCACAACCTATCGAAGACTTATTGGGAGATTAATATACTTGATTATCACACAACCTAAATTAGTGTATGTTGTGCACACTCTTAGTAAATATATGGACAAACCACGACAGCCACATTTGGAAACAGCTCAAAGAGTGTTACGATATGTCAAGAATAATCCAGGATAAGGTCACTTTTTCTCAACAGCTAGTTCACTATAGCTAAATGTTTTCTATGACATAGAATGAGCTAGATGCACAGACACAACGATTAACCATGGGATATTGTATGTTTCTTGGAAACTCACTAATTTCTTGGAAGACTAAAAAGCAAAAAACAATCTCACGATCAGTGTAGAAGCAAAATATAGTTCTATGGCAGAAGTCTCTTGTAAAGTAACCTGATTACGATACATTTTGGATGATTTGGGTATCAAACACTCCCAACCGGCCAAGTTATATTGCGACAATTAAGTTGCCTTTCACATTGCATCAAATCCATTGCTTCATGAATGAACCAAACACATAGAAATCGATTTCCATCTAGTGAGGGAAAAGATTCAAGCTGAAATGATCAAGACTTATCATATCTCTACATCGTAGCAACCATCAAATATCTTTACCAAATCCTTAAGTTTTCCATAGTTTTCAAGCTTACTTAACAAGTCAGGAATAATTAACATACATTCCAACTTGAAGGGAAATGTTATAGAATTCGAGATCTAGTTGGAGGTAACCAATATACCAGTTGGAAACAACTAACAACAAAATGGTGGGGAGCAACAAGAATCCAAGAACATGTGTCCATATAATTATGTCTATTTTTAATCATTATAATTTTCCTTTTATTTTGTATAAATTAGATTGTAAATAATCATTTATTTAGAGAATAAAACCATTTCTTACAAAAGAGTAATTCTACTTACATCCACCACTCAAAACTAAATACAATCCTTATATCTTTTGTAAGCCCTTACAAAATAAAAGTAAGAATATGTAAACCTTAAAAATATTTTTTTTATCCTTAAAATGTCAAAAATAATAAAAACAAATCAAGAAATAATGGTAGAAATAGTAGAAAATCAAGAAATAATGGAAATAGAAACATAAGACATCTTAGATGTTTTTCACAAACAATAATAATTAGCAAAATTTTTTTGAAGAAATAGAAAATTTAAAATTAAATCTTAAAGAAAAAAGATAGATTCAAAGATTCATCATTCTCAATAATAAATAAAATAATTCTAATAGTTTATTATAGAATAAGTAATACATAGATGAATATTAATATTACAGATGTAAAAAATATATATAATATACAATTAATTGACAACTAAATCATTATGATAACTATGAAAAATACCTTAGAATGATAAAAATAATTCGATTAAGATATAATTTATTATGGAATAAGTAATAAAAAATTAGTATTAATATTATATAAATGTAAAAGAAATGTATAATATAATATTAATTGATAAAAAATCATTATAGATAAACTATCAAAAATTACTCAAAAGGATAAAAGAAAAATTTGATACATCTATTTAGGGGGAATCCAAATACTAATAAAAATAAATTTTAGAGAATGAATTAATACACCAATAAAAGTAGCATGGCTAAACAATATAATAATAAATAGAAAAGATAATTTATTAGGGATGATGCATGAAAACATATGATACCAGAAATTAAAAGTCACAACATATCTTAGGTTTGTCATTAATATTAATGATAAAAACTTAAAACAAGTATTAAGTTTAGCTTATGAGTTTGAAAGAGAATATATAGCGAAAGAAAAAAATCATCCATTTTTAATACACTTTATTACATGATATTTATTAGCAATCAGTCATAATAGTTCAATATATGGACAAAATGAATTCATAAAAATATATTAAACTTTTCAAGAAATTGAACAAATAATAAAATTAGAAATATTAACAAAGTTTGAAATATCTAAAGAATGAAACATAGATGTTAAACAAAAACCCTTGTTACTAGAAAAAGTAATGTAACAAGAAAAGTAATACATTAAGGTTTACGTTTATAGATTCTCAAGAAGTAACCTCTAAAAAAGAAAGCACAGTAATAAAACTAAAATAAGAAGTTAAACATATAAAGAATTTAGTCTATGATTTAATATTAGGAAGAAAATAATATCATTATTATCCTAATAATGTTCAAAAATAAACTATAGGATATATAATTAGATTATAATGAAAGTCTAACAAGCATATCAAATAACCAAATAGCTATAATAAAAAGGTTTAACTCTTTTAACATAAGAAAAAATATAGCACAAGAATCAAACATCAAATTCTTATAAGACATAATGAAACACAAAAAGAATTATTAAAAGAAATAGAGAACATGGTAATAATTAGAAATTCCAACAAAACATATATAAGAAATATACATAATTAAGAAAAGATATAAATAACATACTTAGGTTACAAGTTTGATTTATTTGTAAGATTAAAAAAAGAACCACTTCCTAGGAGATTAGATGCATTGATACCTAAGAATGAGAAAAAGAAAAATGAGAAAAACCTAAAGATAAAGAAGAAGCTATAATCCTAAGAATATATAAATGAATTAAAAGAATAATTTGTGAACCCTGAAAATAGAGACGGAGAAAAAATTAGTTAGTGTTAGCCTAACAAATATAGGACTAGAAAAACATTATACAAATATGACAATAGTTAGTGAAATTGATTCTAAACTAGAAAATATAATCTCAAAAAGTCATATGAAATGTATTACATTACCAATCCCTCTTGAAAAAGGAACATTTGACCTACATAGGAAAGAAATAAATAGCCAAAGGTCAGAAGAACTTGACATTCCTTATGGAAGAAAACATTAACCTAAAATGGAAGAATGATTACATTGGGAAACTAGAAGCAATATTCCACAAGAATTCAAACTTTATAAAAATTATAAATATGATATTTTAGATTTAGATTGTATAAGAGATAGAAAAAAAGGCTTTAGATGAATGATTTAGTGAAATGAATGTAATCATCCAAACTTCTCTAATCACATAATTAAATCTTTCAACTTTTAGAGTATTAATAGCTCATAAAATAATATAAAATGTTAAAATTTGGTTTAAAAATTTAACAAAACAATAACATTTAAAAATGTAAGGAAATGCTTAAGTATACAAAACCTAGATACTATAGTAAATGAGATGTACAAATTATTCATTGGAGAAGACAAATGTAGACATATCATTGAATTTAGTGAATATGAAATTGAGGAAGCTAAATGGCATTTAACAAATATTGAGTTATGTGACATGTGTTATATAGATTCTTTTATTTGTGAATATGAAATGAATCATCACAAGTTATTACCCTTTATGCAATAAACTTATAAAAAAATGTATTTTTTCTTCATAAATTATCTGAAACATTACATAAAACTATAACATAATGATGAAATAAAAGAAATAGAGAAATTATACCAGACATCTTAGAAGGAAGAATAAGAACTCGCAATAATTGAATGATTATTAAATGTCAAGAAAGAGAAAAATATAAAGAATTAAGAAGAAATGATAAAATCTATTGTGATATAAGAGATTTTAAGATGCTAGAAAAATATGAATGTAAAATAAAATCTTATAAACAAAAATATAAAAATTAAAAAAATAAAACTTTCAAAAATATAATAAAAGGTATAGCCAAAAATATTATAGAAAATGATATTTTAGGAGAAAAAGTATAGGCCATCATAAAAGAAATGCAGATGTTGGATTTATAAGAGTAAGGAAATTATCTTAATGAATGTTCTAACATACTTCAACATGAAGACGAATTTTCACAGATAGCAAAAATAGTAGAAAAATCTTTTAAACTGTAATTAGAACCAATAGAGGAATCAAAAATAGATTATACTTGTAGTATTTATCCATTAGAAGAAACTAAAGAAAAAATAACTGACTTAGAATTCCAATATTCTTCATCAGGTGATTAATGATTTGTATAGTATTACAAATCCAAATAGTACTTATATTAAAGTAGTGAAAATTATAGTTATGGATCTAATTAACTAGAGGTGATGAATAGGTAATTAATCAAATTATGTCAAATTAAAAAATAACAAGAGGTAATACATGCAATTGTATGTAATAAATATAAAGCATATGTAATAAAATTTGACAAATGATATTTAGGTGAAAACAATCTAAGCTATAACAATGACCTAATATGAAAACCATCGGTCCACTCGATAACCTAACTATCCACTATGAAAATAAGGTTCAATTACAAGGATATTACTTAAACTACCCTCCAAGATAATGTCCCTAAGTAATCTACTTACAAGCTGCTGCTTTCTTTCACATTCTACACAAAAAGTTGTTCAAATTCAAACCAACAATCTGATAAACTCGAGTCACATGAGCAATCGAATCCATTCAATTAGCACTTGAAATATTAGCATAATACCACAAGTGCAAAATGAGTCCTATAGAAGATTTAATAATGAATAACCCTAATTAGAATATTCAAAAATATATTAGTTAACTTTAAATCATATAACAACCCAGAACAAGTAGATTAAGCCTAGGTTTATTAAAGATATTTTTTTTATAATTAAATAATCAAATCAAATAATTATGATATTACACACACAATTATTTGATCGAAGAATTCAAGAACATAATAAAGAAGAAGCTATATGAACATATAATAAAAATATCATAAATTAAATAGGTTTTTTAATCAATCAAACATAACCACCAATGTTTGACAGATTAATTAAAGAAAAAATCCTAAGAAAATATGGTCTTGTTTTTGCAAAATGTTTTGAGAAAGAGAGTACAAAAACAACTAAAAAATTATAATGAATATGGTTGATTAAAATATGGAGCAATAGGTTGTTTATATAGGAAATATTGAAGCCCTAATGTTAAGTTACAATCCAATTACAAATCTTTCCATTTAACAATTCATAGAGCAGTAAATAACAAGGACAATATTATAATTGACATATTTGGCTTGAATAAATAATTAGGTTATCAATTGAAGCCATCGTCACTCGATTGATTCAGACCAAGCTCAATCAATCGAACCAATAAGATTGATCAATTAAAACCATTTTGGATCGATCCAAGCAACGATTAATAAAACTCAAGACTAGGTAGATCGAATATGATCATACCTTGATCAATCAAGTTCCTTGATCAATCGAATCCAAAACTTTGATCTATCTACCGTAATTTTAAAATTAATTTTGAGAAGACTTAGATCTTAATAGATCGATCCTTGATCGATTTACATCCTCAATCGATCAAGTAACCTACATACTAAATGTTCCTATGTGTGTAATATGAATTCTAGCATGCATAAGAACAGAAGTATACCTGAGATAAATTTATTTGATTCTATGTAGTTTGTTTGACTTGAATAGTGATATTGAAAGATGTTCTTAAAAGCTAAATTATATTTAAATTTTTTGTTCACGAATATCGCCAACATTTATAAACTTTACAATTTCCCTCTTTGATATATTTATGTGACAAAACCTCTCTTTCACTGCATCACACTCATAGGAAAAATACTTTTTACGTAGTGAAACTATCATATGATCCAAAACCATCTTCATTCTAATCTTGATAGCTCATATGTACAATGAAAAATGAAAAAAACAAATAGGAATGCAACTATTCTCAAAAGATTATTTGTTTATTAGTTTAATGTGTATAATAATAGGAAAGTGAAGAAACAAACATAAGTAGTGAGTAATAATAGATAGAAAATTACTCCCCTATATGACATATAAAAGTGAACACTTAGGGTATTATCCCCCTATGTGCAGTCTCTCCCATTAAATAATATTTCTCCCATTGGGTACTTTCCACCTATGTGTACTATCTCTCTCCTTTTTTGTCATACGAATACGTAATATAATATTGAAGCTTAAATTTGATATTAGCAAGAATAAGATGTATTCAATGAAAGAACTCCTCCTAAATTTTATGTCTCTCCAAAATAAAGTAGAAGAAAACAAAAATTTATAAAATCTGAGAGTAGTATGCTTATTTATATATATATATTCTTTTTTATTGAGAGGAGTAGACTTATTTAAACATGACTAGAATAAAACACTCAATTAATGATAATAATCTTGTTCAAATTTTGACTCTCCATTAAAAGTATAAGTATATGGAAAAGACATATAGACATACTAACACATATGGTGATATATCAAAAATCACCCAAACGTAGGATATATATTTGAACTGTAATAACATGTCAATTTATTCATTATGATCACTCATGAAAGATTCAAAAGAAAAAACATCACTAATCATGAAAAACTGCAATTGAATCCTTACTTTCACAAAATAAAATTATCTATCAATATAGAACTTAATTTATTTTTTGGCTCTTTCTTTTTATGCATGCAATTATTTTTGTTTTGTTTTATTTTCATTTAATATTTTTTTGTTAAGGAAATATGCACGAACCATAAACCTAGTATGATGACTTTCACACTAGTTGTAAGGTAGCCCATATTTGCTCATTACAGTAGCTATACACATAAAAGTAGATACCCCTTTCAAAACTAGGTTTCCTTCTATAGTAGCATTTTAGAAAGTGAAAGACAGAGCTCAAAGACATTTTTGCAGTCAAGGTTGTCTCAAGTCCTAGAATATCATAAAAGCTATCATAAACTTCAAGCATGATATATTTAAGGTTTATGAGTGTTGGGTGATATTCATAAATAAAGCATCCAAATGTAATTTTAGTTTATAGGTGAGTCTTTCAAGAGTATCTTTCAAGCCAAAGAAACTATCGAGATCAAACGAACACGTCTTAGGTAATGATATGCTTATGTGAACTATGCAAATCAAAATATAGACTCAAGTGGAACCAAGTTTCATAAGTCCTCAATTAGTCTCTCTTTCCACTAATGTAAGTGCCAGTCTAGAAGAAATCAATAGGTCTTTCAAAGTTTATAAAGATAGGCTATAGGTATAGGTGGAAGAGAGAAGACATTTAAACTAGAACATACCTTTGTTGATCCAATAAAATAAATGAGATCATATCCATGATACTCGTACCCTTAAACATTGTTTTTTTTCTCTTTACTTCTCAAACTTCAACCAATGAAATTAAGAGAATAGTACACAAAAAATAGATGTTTAAATAACATTGCCTCATCATCTTTTCACTTTTTCTTTCCTTTTCACTTTTTCTTAATCTTTTCTACTTACTCTTTTTTACAGAAACAAATCTTAACACTTTTTTTTCTTTTCTCCATTTTTCTCATTTTTTTATATATTCAACATTTCATTATCACTCTTCTTTCTTTTTTCATCCCCCTTTTCTTTTTTGTTTTTATAGAAACCAAGATGGTAAAACTGACAAACCTAGAACATACAAGCTCAATCAAAGGATGAGTAAGGTAAGTGGGAATAAATCTTTAGGCAAGGCTAGTATTTAGAGGCAAACAAATGACGGGATACCACAAAGGCTAAAGAGGAGAGACTAAGGATATGAGAACAATGGTGGCAAGAAAGGAACAAATGATTCAAAGATGGCCTAAATCTTTTTCTAACCAAGTAACACCTAGAATTTTCCTTGAAAGACACTAAAGGTGGATTCTAGAGCCTATTAAAGAAATACAAATCATTAAAGCGTGAGATTCACACAAGCTTCTCAAAATAACCATACAAATTCATGAAGATATGGCATGTGCAAATGAAAATTTCATTTGAGATAAGACAAACAAGAAAAATTTAGCCATATATGTTTTCACAAAATACATATGTCAAAACAACCATATTTTAATTCAGGTCAAAAGCATACCAAACATATATTAACATGATCTCTCTAAAATTCATTTTATATGCAATAGTAGTAGAGAGAAAAGATGTCACTCTAATGAAACACAGATGAAATATTAACAGGTGAGATGACAAGAATGGACTCAAAATAGGTCAAACTGCAAAAGGATGGGAAGGTGTCTCAAAAGAGATAAACAATAACACTCACATCATTGCTAATCAGGAGAAAGAAAGAAACAAGATAACTTGTTATCATTAAAAGTAGCACACCAAAGGCAAAGAAGAAACAAGGAAAGCTACTAAAACCTCTAAGTAGGTGAGAAAGAAAAAAGTTTCAACACAAAAACACAAGACATGCTTAGATAGGAACAATAACTCAAACATCACGAGTGCCAACAAAATTCACAGGTTTAGTTAAAACATTATAAGCATGTCAAAAGTCCTAAGGACATGTAAACAATCTATATGATGTATAGATGTATAAAGCAAACTAAGGCAAACCCAGAAAAGTATGACATAAAAATATACAAGTAAGAAAGATATCTCAGTTAATTTCAAAGAATTAATTGCAAAGTAGAAGGATAAGAAGATGAAATATTGGTAAAAGATGGAAGAAGTCACAAGGAGACAAACAGAGAATTAACACACAACATGCTAGGTACAAGAACTGAATGCCTCGTATAATAGATAAGAAGAATTCTAAATGACATAGTATAAGAATGAGAGGATAGTAGAAAGATAATCCTAATAGAATAACACTATATGATGATAACATGTGACATGATACACATGCAAAAATCCACAAAATAAGTAAATAGTAAATAATGAAGAAAGCTAGTAACAAATCAAATAGTTAGGCATAACATCAAATAAAATAGTTAAAGCACTATGCAAGACAAAGACACAAGGAGAATGCTTGAGGTATGCATGAACAAGAAAATAAGACACATAGAGACAACAAAAAAACATAAATTCACATACATAAAAACTACAAACAAAGAGAGAAATGAAAGTAAGCAACTCAATCCCAACATATCACCCAAAAATAATGATCAGATTACATCCCTCTATTTAAAAAATTTGTGAGAGACAATAGAACTTTGAGATAGTCTCTGACTCATGTAAGCATAAGGTGTATATGACACTTGTGATTTATTTTGTTTATAATATCTAGAAAATTCTAAAGAGTCATCCATATAAGCAAGACATGGTAGATTTTTTGAAAAAGATTTATTTCTTTCCGTACTATGGGTTAGGTGTATAATGAAATAATGAAACATGCTTGAACATGCTCAAATGAGCCCCAATATAGAAAAGAAGGTGAGGGTGAATAAGGTGAAGTACTACGAGATGAATTACTCACATATCTAGAACACTACCTAGTTAGGTGGCTATTAGTGCCACAAAGATAATAGGTATGATGAATGAAGTTAAAGAATTGCTTCCTAACTTTGAGGATTTGTATGAGAATGAGAGAAAGAAAAAGGAGCTCGTGTTAACTTTCATACAAGGATAAGAAGTTAATTTTCTACAATGAAATCTTATATGCCCTAGTTCATCACAATGGTGACAAGTAGGAATAATAATAGGTAGAGGTAGTAGAACACTACTAGAGTGATGGAAAATGTTAGCCTTAGGTGAATGGTTCACATTGCTAGAGGAACTATGCTGGAGCATGATAATCGATTTACCTTTAGGGGTAGTAACAATTAACTTTAACTTAGAATCTTGATCAATAAACTTGAAAAACTTAGGAGCTATAGACTTAAAAGTATAAATCCTTTCATTTTACCCAATACCACGTTTATCACCAAACGACTTTGTGCTACTAATAATTTCACTTAACTTTTGGGGACCAAAAATAATTTTGTTAACAATAGAGAAAGATTGAGCCTGTTATTTTTCACTCAGGTAAGGTTTATTTTTTATAGTTATAATCAACTCTTCCTTTTTCTTAAGGAAAGATTCTAGGTAAGCCGTTGAATTGTTGAGAATCCCAACTCTCTCATTCATATGTCTCACACTTCAGCTTCTTTCTCAATGAGGGTATAAGTTAGATGCTCCTTGACACTTTCAAGGTCAATTATTTGCTTTTTTAATTGTTCAATATCATTATTTTGATCCTTTGAGTTATCATGATTGACATACAATAGAGTAGCTTTAACAAAGGTGGAAGACTTCAATTGTTCCTCAAATATCTTCATCTTCTCAAGTTTTGAAACTAGTGGTAGAGTTGTAGATTATATTGTTGAGGATAAAGATATGGAAAATATGACTGTTTCTAAACCTTCTTGTTAGGACTTGTTTGAAAATGAAGTACATACGTGAATAGAAGCATTGTCAACCAAAGTAGATGGTATAGAACAAAGGATGATTGCTACGGATGAATGATAAAAGGCAATGTATTCCATGATCAAGGACACCCATTAACAGTACGAGTTCAATCTCCAAGATAACAATTTTCTATATCTTATTTTGTTGTTTTGTACTTTTCTATTGGTCATTTTGAAGCCATTTTGTTTTCAACTTTTCATGTTTTAAAGTATGTTTGATATCTGTTTGATGTTGTACATGGATCATATCAGTCAATTCACTACATTTTCTTCACCTATTAGTGCGTACTTCATCTATATATTGCTTATTTTTGTAAATCTGCTTTTAAATTTCACAATAATCTTAAATTAAAATGCAACATTCATGCATGTAATTTTTTTTAGTTGTTTATTCGTATGATAAAAAGAGGAATAAAAATTGGATTTTTAATGAAAAATCTAAAAAAAAGTGGAGAACTATTTTAGGGGGAGAATTACTTTGAAAAGGGACAATTACTTGCTTTGAATTTTTTTTTGAGATATTACACATAAAAGGAATTGTGTTTTTAATCTCTATTTGTTGATTACTCACTCTTATGAATATTCTTTGTTTTTTATTGATATACACTAAACTAATGAACAATGAGTCTTTTAGGACAAGTTGTTTGGTTGTTTATGTTTTTGTCTTTTATTGTAATCATGAGCTATTGAGATTTGAGCGAGGATGGTTTCACTGGATCATAGGATAGTTCCACTACGTATAATTTATTTTTTCCTACGAATGTTATGTAGTGAGAGAGAGATTTTGTCATGTAATATGCAAAAATGGGGAGATTGTAAGGTTTATGAGTGTTCACAATATTCGTGAACAAAACATCTAAATATAATTTTAGTTTATAGATGAGTCATTCAAAAATATTTTTCAAGCCAAAGAAACTATCAAGTTCTAATGAACACATCTCATGTATATATCTATTTGTATACACATTAAATTTATATTAGACACATAGAAATATTTTGCATATAAGTCACTCGATCGATTGAGATATGCCTAGATCGATTAAGGTGAATAGATTGATTTAGAATCAATTTATCTTAATTAAAGAGTCTCTGAATTAACTTTCAATTGAGGTATATTGATCGAGGGATTAATGTTTGATCAATCCACCTCTAGATCGATTAAAAATTGAGTAAATTGATCGTTCTTTTTGGATCGATCAATCAAGCTCAACTCAGATCAATCGAGCGGTGAGGTTTTAAACTTTAACCTAAATTTTACTCGAGTTAAATGTTTCAATTACTATTTTCCCTATTATTTATTACTCTATAAATTGTTTAATGGAAAAAATTGTTAGTATACTTTAACTTAACATTAGGGCTTCAATTTTTTCTATATAAAGAACCTGATGCTCCATATTTTGTTTAACCACAACTGAATCAACTTTTTCATTCTAAGATTTATCTCTAAATATGTTTTGCAAAAACTATTATGACATGCTTTTTTCATTAGTTAATTTATCAAACATTTTTATGGTTGTGTTTGATTGATTAACAATCCTACAATATTTAAGTTATTGTGCTTAAACATCTATTATAATGTTGCTAGTGATTTTGACTTATCTGTTATTCTATTAAATCATCTAACTAGGATTTTTCATTGTTTAATCCACTCTAGGACACACTTTGCACTTGTGTTATTATGCTAACTTTTTAGGTGCCAAATGAACGAGTTTGATAACCTATATGACTCGAGTTTATTGAAATATTGGTCTAGATCCGAACACTATGCTTGTAGAGACTGTGAAAAAAAACGGAGACTTGTAAGTAGGTTACTTGGGGGCATTACCATGGTAGGTAGTTTAAGTTCTAGCCTTGTAATCAAATGTTATTTTCATAGTGGATATTTAGGTGGTCTAGTGGACCGGTGATTTTTCTCTTAGGTTATTGTTGTGGCTTAGATTGTTTTTACCTAAAAATCTCATTTGTTATTTTATTTTTTTGCATTATTTTATTTACATATGATTGCATGTCTAGCTGTCCATAAAAATTTAAATTTTTCATATTTCTACTAATTATCTATTCATCCCCTCTAGCTAAATATATTTATAACTAAATAAACTTTACACATACATTTTTTTCAATAATTATGTGAATAGGTTCTTGTCAACATTAATCACTACAAATAAAAACTATGTAAATGCATGAGTCAAAAATACTCATTTGTACAATGTAAAGTCAACCAAAAAAAGTGAAGTGATGTGAAAATAATATATAAAGTTCATGTTAATATTAAAACAAATCTACTCTTCACTTTTTATTAAAATTAAAGAAATATCAATAAAAATAAAAATAAACAGACAAGCAAACTAAAGATGCTCACCTAGTGTTAATTAAGCACTCAAACAAAGGTACCTAGGTGAACATTAAATGGCGATCAGATGACCAGAATGAGACAATCTTTACTAACCCAAACTTCCTTGAATTTTGATTTCTTTGTATCTTTGGGTTGGAAATCAACTACCTTAGTTGCCATTGGCATGTTCTTGGACTTACCTTTAGATTTCTCATCCATCCTAAATGAAGATGCAATATGCATGGTAGGATGATGATAATTAGTCCTAGAATTAAAGTTTTGAAGTTCACTTGCCTCTTTAAACCAACAACTTCATACTTTCTAGTATAATTTTTGAAAATGTTATTATAAATTTCATTCATTCTAGAATATGATGTAACATGTATAGATGAATGATGATTATAATTCCTACTATGTGAAACATGGAAATTATTATTAAATTTAGGAGCATTCATCAAAAATCTATACTTGGTCCTGATATAACCTTTCCTACTACAATGATGACACATATGCACAAAGTTAATAATTTTTTCAATTATATGTGCAATGATTATTTGTGCATAAATAGTAACTATAATAGTAGAGTCAGAAGGCCTCACATATGTGGTTTTTGATGTTGAAGGAGTTGAGCTCTCATCCTTATAACAAAGGCCATGTGTATCATGTGAGAAAGGATCAAAAGATTTTAGAAACTGAGTTGTATTTGAAGAAAATAGTGTATAGTGTTAATCTACATATCCTAGCCCTTTTTTGTCTACAAAAGGTTTTTCATAACCAAGAACATTGTTTAGCTTTTCAACACCAATTGTAAGACTCTTCATGCCTTCCTTTACCTACACAAGATTCTTGTTTTCCTATTTAAGCTCTACAAGACTTGAATTCAAACTATCAATAAGTTTAGACAATTCAATTTTTCTTTTTCTATGATCGAGGCATTTAATTCATAGAATTTAGTTTATCATTTAACTTGGTTACTTCTACAAACAACCTATCATTTTCCTTTTTAGAACCTACTAAATCTATAAATAATTCATCAAGAATATTAACATTAAATTTATTTAGCATGAATTTAGAATCATTTTCCTTATAATCTGAATCAATGTCAAACTTACTGGAATGTCCACCATTAGTTACAATAAATTCCAAATAGTTGGTGCCATTATTTTTTGATTCATTTGGATTGTCACTGTCACATTCCAAAATAAATAAGTGTAGTATTAAAAGCTCTTCCAGTTCTTTTCTTTTTAATAGCATACTTAGTTATAAAGTGACCAATCCCATTGCATTTAGGTTTAATGAGTTTAGATTTCTTATCTTCTGAACTCATAGGTTTGAGTTCTCTTAGATTTTGATCCATAATAAAGTCCTAGGTAAACACTAAGTATATCTAGTGACTCGCTCTAATATCAATTGAAATTTTTTAGCTACGGATTAATTAACTAGGGGAGTGAATAGGTAATTGGTCAAATTAAAAAATCATAGCAACTAAACATGCAATCGTGTGAAATAAATAAAACACGACACATGATATTTTAGATGGAAACAACCTAGGCCACAATAATGACTTAAGAGGAAAATCACCAGTCCATTGAACCACCTAAATATCCACTATGAAAATAAGGCTTAATTACAAGACCATGACTTAAAATGCCTCAAAGTAATCTACTTATAAACCACTGTGTTCCTTCATAATCTCCACAAGAAATATGTTCAAATCCAGAACAACATTTTGATAAACTCAAGTGACACGAACAATTGAACCCATTTAATCAGCATCTACAATATTAGCACAATAACACAAGTGCAAAGTGTGTCTTAGAGTATATTCAATAATAAATAAACCTAACTAAAAGATTTAAGAATATACAAGTTAATTTTAAATCATCTACCAATCCTAGAATAAGAAAATTAAGCACATGTTCAATAAAAATAACTTATTTAAAGTTAAATAATCAAATCAAATAATTATGATATTACACACATAATTATTTGATCCAAGAATTTAAGAACATAATAAAGAAGTTATATGAATATATAATCAAAATATCATAAATTAAATAGGCTTATTAATCAATCAAACACAACTATCAATATTTGATAGATTAATTAAAGAAAGAAACCTAAATAAATATGATCTTGTTTTTGCAAAACATTTTGAGAGAGAGAGAGCACAAAGACAATTAGAAAATTATAATGAATATAGTTGATTAAAATATAGAGCATTAGGTTCTTTATATAGGAAAGAATGAAGCCCTAATGCTAGGTTAAAGTCTAATTACAAATTTTTCATTTAACAGTTCATAAAGTAGTAAATAACAACGACACTATTATTATTGACATGTTTGACTCGAGTAAATAATTAGGTTATAAGTTGAAGCCCTCATTGCTCGATGGATCGAAACCCTTTTCCATCGATCCAAGCAAAAATTAATAAAACTCAAGATCAGGTAGTTCAAATTCGATCGTACCTTGATCAATCCAATCCCTCGATCGAGAGTACTTAGATCATATTATATTGATGCTCGATAATTTCTTCGACTTGAAGAGTGAATATTCTTATAGGTCTAATATGGAATCTAACGTGCATAATAACACAAGTATACCTTAGATGTATTCATTTGATGCTCGATAGTTTCTTTGACTTGAATAGTGATCTTGAAGGGCATGCCTAGAAACTAAATTAAATTTAAATGTCTTGTTCATGAATATCTTCAACACTCATAAACCTTACAAGTAGTATTAAAATTTAAAGGTTGCATAAGTTACCATTCACATGCATATATTGATACATGAGTTAGTGTGTGTACCTAATAAATATGTATTTCTAGAAGAACTATGAAAACAAACACCAAAAGATTTAATTGTAAAATTTGCTTACATTAAAATAGGATTAAAATTTAAAGGTTATACAAGTTATTATTTACACATTAAGTATATATGTAGATAGTATGTTTTTCCAGAAGAACTATGAAAACAAACATTAAAAGATTTATTTGTTAAAATTGCTAATAATACTATAAAAAATCTTAATAAAGTCTTAAACGATACAGATATAATAACAGGATGGGAGAAATTTCATATTCCTACCATATATCAACAAGAGACATGAATTGATTTATTAATAGGAAATAACTTCCTAAACTTATATCAATCTTTTACACAATATTTGGGCAAAATAAGTCTAACAACACTAGATAACAAAATCATTTATGTGTCAAACGTAAAAAAAAAACTTTGACTGTACCAAATCAAACTTTTATGCAACAACATAAAAATAAAAAAATACGATCTAAAATCATTAGACACAAAGAAGCAATGAAAACCTTATTTAGAAAATATTTCATTAGACAAAAGAGAAACAAAACTCTTTTCTTAAATAAATTCAAGAAGATAAAGCTTTGATAGGTATCAAAAAATTATTAAAAACAATAAGTTTAGAAAATCTTTTAGACAAAAAAAATAGGTCTAAAATGATTGTTAACATAAAATTTAAAGACTCTAGCAAATTCATTAGAGTAAAATCCATAATTTATACTCTAGAAGACAAGATTGAGTTTGGAAAACAAATTCAATTACTTTCAAAACTAAAAGTTATAATACTAAGTAATTCACCTTACTCTATTCCTGTATTCTTATATTATAAAGTTTTGATTCAAAAAGTGGATTATGATAAATAAGACTTGATGTGGAATCTCAAAAGTTAACAGTATTAGTTGATCCCAAGGATAATTCCAATTGACTATTGTACCCTTCGGATTAAAATAAACTCCATATATCTTTCAAAGATATATGGACAATATTTTTAAGAAATTAAGAATATTTGTTTATTTACATAGATGATATTTTGGTTTTTAGTAATGAATTAAATAAACATTATTTTGATATTATTAATATTCTACAAGAATACAAGAAATAATGTATTGTACTTTCTAAGAAGAAAACAGTAATTGCTCACCAAAAAATTAAGTATTTAGAGTTAGAAATTGAAGATGAAAAATATCATATACATCCCCATATACTAAATAACATTAAAGGATTTTCTAATAAATTAAAAGACAAAAATTAATTACAAAATTTTTCAGGATGTTTAGCATATGCTGAAGCATAAATTAAGATACTCTAATATAGACAAGGTAAAAGCTCAAGTAAAGAATCTACCAACTTTATACCATCAAGATTCAAATGATAAAATGATAATGAAACATATACCGCACATGAATATTGAAAAGTAGTTTTCAAAAAAAAAGTAGATGATAAAGATGAATATCTTTTCAGATATATATCATGATCTTTTCAAGGTCTGAAATTAAATTAGCATAGTGGCAAAAAAAGAATATTTAGCTATCAAGAAAACTATTAAAAAATTTGTAATATATGTATTAAGTTCCAAATTTATTGTCAGAACTAATAATAAGAATTTTGGTTACTTTTTAAGAATTAATATTACAAGTGATTATAAGCAAAGAAGATTAATCAGATGTCAACAATGGTTTAACCATTACAATTTTGATGTTAAACATTGATAAGAGTCAAATTATTGCATTTTTGTTATGATTTAAAGGTTGATATTTGTGTAAAAATTTCGTTTTATTTGATTATTTAATCCACAAATGTCATTTCACGGGTATTTCGTGTTTAAAGTGCAATTTCAGGTAAAATCATAATTTTGGAGAAGTTTGGGACAAATTTCAATGACCGGGATTGAGTGCAAATAAAAAGAAAACAAAATTTCAAAATTTGGAATTTTGCCACCGGCGAGAATATTCTCGCTGCCGGCGAAAACCTTACGGAGAAAATGTTGAAAATCATTTTGGCAAAGCAATCTCGCCGCCGGCCAAGTGAATCTCGCCGCCGGCCAAGTGAATCTCGCCGCCGGCCACAATAATCTAGCCGCCGGCAAGACTTAGCAGAACCGAAATCGTACGTTTTCCAGAAATCTCGCCGCGGCGAGAATAACTTCACCGCCAGCGAGTTTCGTTTGAAAACACATTTTTATGTTGTTTTGTTCCAAAATTGCCCCCTAAACCCTAGATCTATATATACATTATGATGGAGAAAGAGGGGGACGACAGAAAGGGGAATTCAAAGACATTTTTGGAGGAGAGAAAGAAATTTTGGAGAAACTTGAAGGATCTTCACCATTGATGCTACCAAGTCTTCATCTTCTAGAGTTTTTCATCTCTTTTCCTCAGCTTTTATATTCTACAATTTATTCAGTTTTATTATTAATGGATTCAATTGAAATAATGGTTGTTCGTATTTTCGTTATAAACTAATTTTTTTTTTGCTAAGGCTATGATGTAGTTAAATCAAGGAAATCTGATTTCTTTTGTTATTGTTATATGAATTCATTGTTTTCAAGTTGAGTATTTATTTCCATGCTTAATGCTTTTAAATTTCTGATCAAGATTTAGATGATTTTTTGCATTATATTGAGACCGAGAGGAGATGTGTAATGAATGCTTCTTGTGATAAATACCGTATGTTGAATGCGAGTTTGACACCTAATGCATGATGTATGTGGTTATTCTAGAAATTCCATAAATCGTAATGTGCTTATTTGTGATTAAATCTTCATAGAAATATAGTTGGTTTTCATAGATAAGTAATTCTAATATAACTTGAGAGAGAGTATTAGATAAGTTTGAGTTTTTCAACCATCACTTTTAGCTTTGATTCTCATATAACATGACTTGAAATCGGATTGAATTGATTTAGTGAAATCAAATGTCTTAGCGTTCTTAATCATTTGTGAACAACGTTAAATTTTGTTATTTATGTTTAGTTTTATGTTAATTTGCTTTTAAAACAATTTCAACAATTCAGTTTTCAAATAAAATTAAGGTTAGTCAATTTCGATACTTAGTAACGTCATTCCTTGTGGGTTCGATATCCATACTTTTGTACACTTTATTACTTGAAAGATTCGTACACTTGCGAAAATAAGCATCAAACATCTCTTAAGAAACATGAGAATAATTTAACCGATGTTCTTACAAGAGAATTAGCACATTTAACTATTTTGTTTTTGTGGAAATAAAACATCTTGACATCAAAATAAAGAGAAAATAAAAAGAGAAAAAATTCTTCAGAAACAACTCAAGGTTTTATACTTAAAGAAGTCTTTTTTAGTGACATGAATTAAGTAAGAAGAACTTAACAACTCAAAACCAGTATTAGAGTCCAAAGACTATAAAGAGGAATTCACCTAAAAAATTCATTATAAAAAGGTAAAACTTCTAAAGTAGAAATTCAAAATAAAAAGGAAGAATGTAACAGTTCAAGGTTATGAAAGCCAAAAAAGACTAACATCTCTAAAAAGAAAAAAAGAAAATCTTAATTGGACTGAAGAAGAAGAAAAAAAAGACTATAAAAAAAACTTACATGGCCTATAATGGTCTAAAACAAGGAATTTATAACAAGTGGTATGAAATAAGCAAAGTTATTATCAAATTTAGTGGAATAACTCAGAAAGATTTCACTAATGGAATAGAAGTTGAAGGCAACTATGCAAACTATAAAGTACTAAAGCTATTAACTCTAGAAGATATAATTAAAAATTATTCTATAGCATTACAATAATCACTCATGGCACCATGCAGATTGAAGACCTTAGGAAAGATAGTATGAGTACTAATACTATTTAGAGAAGTGTCTCCCACATAGACAAGAAAGATAATATGACTACCAATATTATTTAAGAAAACATCCCCTAGAAACACATTGGTTGTCAAAGACGAAAAAGATCAATATAGAAACTTAAATAGATCACAATGGTAGAGTCTCTATAACTTAGCCGGATAATCCATTCAGGAACATATCAAAGATATGAAATTTTAGATCACATAAGAATAATTTCTTGCAAGTAGTAAATTTAATATTCTTGAAAAAGTTTATACAATTTTACATGTATGTTTAATTAAGAATTTATATCCAAAAATTAATTTAAATAAGTTAAATTATTTTCCTAAAAAATTTAAGAAGGATATTAAAAACTCCATGCATGTGCATTTACTCTTTTTTTTATTTTCTAATAAATCTATATTGGATACCATAGATTATATGGATGCAACAGGTTTACCATTACTAGGAGGGTATTAGAGTTAGAACAAACTGAGTCATATAAGTGTAACAAAAGAAGACGAACAACGAAAGGAAAGAACATAATAGACCCATTAAATTCAAGTACGATAATTATAATTTTCAGTCAATTAAAGATCTTGAATGATTAAATATTTGCTTATAACATTTATAAAACTAATAAATAAGAAAATGAAAACAAAAACTAGACTCAAGTTTGTATACAAATAAACATAAGAAAATTATAAAGTTAAAATCAATGTTTTGATAAAAACTTAAATATTTCTTTTTAAATAATAATATGTCGAAAGTAACAAATAGCACTGTAAAACAACTAGCCTTTGATTTGATATTAGAGACGTCTACATCATAAGAAACAAAATATTATTAATAAATTATCATAATTTTATAAGTTCTACAAAATCAATAAAAAGCTTGTAAACCTGATATCAATAAAAAAAATATATATGTATAAGAATATATATGCGGGCAAAATCTCTCGTATGGTCCAATAGGTTACACGACCCAACTTTTATTTTGTAAACACCCATCTTTGTTATTGAAATAGGATTGGTGATTTCTTGGGGAAAAAATATATGTATCCATTCTAATATATACGTTATTTATTATTTTTAGAATATATTTTATTTTAATCATATTAGTTGTTTTTTCTATCAAGAATTGAGTATTTGTGTTTTATAAAAAAAAATGAGTACATTAATCTTATATTTCATTAAAATTAAATATCGCATTACTTATTTCTAACAGTAAATAATTTCTCTTAAAATATTTTCCTCATTATTATTGAAATTGTTAGATATTTAGTTAAGGTTGGGCACACTTTTCAAAAACTACCTAATCCATTAAATTCAAAACTAAATGGAACCTATACTTTTTTATAATTTGGTTGATATCTAGTATAAGTTCTACGATTAAAAATCCGACTAAGTCGGGTTAATTAGTTTTTTTTGTTTTATTAAACGTACAGTAAATTTTAATTTATTATATTTATAATATTTATATATATCAATTAATATATTTATTATTTTTTATAAATAATAATCTTTAAATGTGCGTACAAATTAAATTTTTTTTTTTTAATTTTAGGAAGCGTAGAAACATATTTTAACAAAATTTTTTTTTAATCTACATGAATTTTATTTCTAATTTGTTTTCAAAATCCAATCACTTTCAAAATCTTTATCATTCTTTACTCTATATTAATTTAAGGTATGAAGCACAATTTAAAATCATTTTTAAAAAACTTTAATTCTTAAAAAATTAAACATTTTTAAATAATAATATACAACAAAAATATATCAAAATATATCATGCAAATAATTCTTCTTAGTTTTAAATTATACAAACCACCAAACCGACTACTCTCAAACAAACGTTGTAGGTCACCTTGAAGAACAACTTTTAAAAGTTTATAAGTCTATTAAGGTTTTAGATTTTTCAAAACTATCGAAGTAAAATATACTTCCACCATGAAAGGTAAAAAGGGATAAAGGTATTTTGTGTTGATTGTTTTCTAAATGGAAGTAAAATAAACCAATAACCAACCAAATCGATATCGATAGAACCCACCTACCAATAGCAGGCAGCTCAAACAAATACTACCACCTATCAATAGCAGGCAGCTCAAACAAATACTTCCACCTGCTATTGGTAGGTAAACAATACAAGAATTCCAATCGAATCATATAAAAACAGGACACAATGTTTCATAGGTACGAAAGTTCTAATGGATTTGCTACAACTTTAAAAAGCGCGACAGAAGGATAGGAGATGTGGATAGAACACAACATTGACAATCCACATTACATTAAATGTCAAGGGATTTGAACCGAGTAACAAAGAGCACAATGTTTTGCTTAGACTGTCTGTTTTACCAGGGCACTATACCACAGGTTGGTTTATTTTGCTCATGGAAACATATCCATGTCTGCCCAAAAAACACAGTAAATATCTTATTTGTTCCACCAAAGGCTGAAATCCTTGCGCCTGTTGATCTTCTTCTGCAGCTGAAGAAGACCATATAGGAGAGCCTCAGCTGTGGGAGGACATCCAGGAACATAGATGTCAACGGGAACAATCCTGTCACAACCCCTAACAACGGAATACGAGTAGTGGTAGTATCCACCACCATTTGCACAGCTTCCCATAGAGATAACCCACCTAGGTTCAGGCATTTGGTCATAAACCCTGCCATAAGATTTAAGATACAAGCAGAAAACGACTTATTTTCTTTGTCATTAACACTTTGGAATATAACAACCAAGGATATTTCAGAATTCAGAGTAAGGGATGCACAAGAAATTGTTTTCAAACATCTATAGTCAAATAAACTAGTACAGAAAAAAGAGGGGGGGGGGGGGGGGTGTGTGAAATAGAAATAATTACAGCATAGGGTAGGATTCCCATAAAAAAAAGATGGGGACATCAAAAGACTGTACTACCTTTTAATCAATAACAGAATTCAGTTTTTACCTTTCTAACTGTCTCTAAAACTATATGTGGTGCATTGCTCATCCACCAACCAAAATGGAAATTTCAATATTGATAACAAAGGGTGACCATGTATATAAAACACAAATTCCGGCTTGATAGTACGGTTAATATCACAGCCCAAATATCCCTCATAAATTAATGAGGCATTCCAAAAATTAATAGACCCTGGGCATTATACAGGTGTTATGCAAGTAGAATTCTTAATAGGTGATTAGCAAGGTTAACTATCAATAAAATAAATGGCACGGCACATCAAATTAAAACAACTTTAAACATGCACATTATAATCCTATACAAAACGAAAGGACAGCTAAATTCTACAAGGCTTTCTTTGGTACTAGCTTTGAAATTCATCGGTTTGAATCCTTTTGGCAGCATGTATCAATAAGGAGACCATTCTCGTGTGTACATATGTAAAACTAAGCCAGCTACAACAGCTCACAAAGCTGAAAAATCAGCTCCTACATTATCATTCAGAGACAAAAGTTAATGACCTTTTTTAAGGATTCAAACCGATGAACTTCTATAGCTGACTTGACAAATATGTTGCGTATAGGCTTGAAGAAACAAAGTTCGAGTTTTTAAGGATTCAAACCGATTAATTTGAATTTGTTAACCTCAATCATTCGATAAGAGGGGTGATTTCAAATTCCTAAGTGTGTGTGTATATATATTCTTTTCTTTTTTGATAATCCAAATTCATTGGTACAACTACAATTCAACAAAGTAATAAATTTATTTGAACGGAAATAATGACTTGAACGAGCATCTCCAATCAAATCCAAAGCACCACAAGACATTAAAACAATCCCATCGATACAGCAGTACCCAATTCACAAAATGATAACCAACGGAACCATAGAAAGTAAATAAATGAATGAGGGAGAGATTAACATACTTGCGAAGAGCAGGAGCCATCTTATTGGTTAGAGTACCAGCGACAATCATACAATCGGACTGGCGAGGGCTGGGCCGGAAAATAATACCGAAACGATCAAGATCGTAGCGAGCAGCACCTGTGTGCATCATCTCGACGGCACAACAGGCCAGCCCAAAAGTCATGGGCCAGATGGAGCCCCTACGAGCCCAGTTCATCAGATCATCGACCTTCGAGATTACGTACTCGGCCGCCTTTGATATACCAGCCGGCGACGACATCGATGGTGGTAGAAGACGAGCATAGGTCGTTGGAGTACTGTCGCCGGTGGCGGGTGAGAGAGATGGAACTGTTGTGTGGAGAAATAGGGTGCGCTGGGCTGCCAATTGCAATGGGTGTCGCGAAGAGGAGGCTCGAGTCAGGAGAGCCATGGTGCAATCGCGAGAGAGATCAGAGAGGGAATGCAAATGTTTGTCCCAGAAAGAAAACAAACAAACAAAAAAATCGAACTTTTATTTCGTTCTTAAACCAAAAATAGGTCTGGTTCTTTAATCTTTTATTTTAAGTTTGGTAATTTAGTATAAATAATTTTTCATTAGTTCATTTTTTAATTTCCCACGTGAATACTAGAAAAAGAAGAAACCGATATAAAACAGAATCTTAATAATAAATTTTGTAAAGTGTTAGAGGTTATTTGTGAAATTCAATTCCTAATGGAAGTTTATTTCATGTGATTTAATCTTGAATTTATCTTAATAATTAACGAAAGTTTAAAAAATTTGATTTAATTGTATAATATAATCATTTTTATAAATATAATTTTATTTTTAATCTTTAAATAAAAATATTTATTTATTTTTTATCGTATAAATAAACATATATTTTTTAACCTAGTAAGAAAATAAATAAATATTTTTTATTCAAAAGATTAAAAATAAAATTAAGTAATTAATTATATTATTTATAAAAAAATAATCTCTTTTGTCTCTTTATATTTGTTCCTCCCTGTTCTATCTATGTAATCATAATATATTTTGTATTTAATTGATAAACTATGGTAAAGAAAAAAAATAATATTTTTCAATATATTGGTAAAAAAATTTAAAATAATATTTACTTATTTATTGTTTTAAGATGTAGATTAAAATCACAATAAATATCATTTGTTTGATAGAAGAAATTTTATTAGGGAAAAAATTGGTGAGAATTTCTTTTGGTTTGTTATTTTAGTTTTAAGAGAAAATATAATTTTTATTTCTTAAAAAATATTGTTGTTTAACAGTTTTATTTTATTAACTGATTATTAATATATTAAATTAAAAAAAGCCTAAATTGTATTCATTAAATAATTATATAATTATTTGTTAAAAAAAAGTGTTTCAAACTAATTTTGATAAATTAAATAATTGATGATTACGTAAACAAATTAAATGTATTATTGATATAAAATATATAAATAAATAAGTTTTTTTTAATAAATGAGATTAGATATAAATAAATTTGATTCTCAATTGTGAAACATGAAATACGTATATAGCAAATTAGGAAAATATATGTATTAAATGTCTCTAAAACATGAGATAATTTTCTTAGGAATAAGATTGAAGGTCTTAAATACTAACTATGGATTACAAAAATTTGTGTTTTGACAAACGTGCTAATTGTTTGAAAATAATTTTTGTGTTAAAGATTCTAGTGATTTTTAGAGAGAAGTAAAAATATTGATAAAATAAATAGATCATGTATTCTTTCTATTAAAGAAGTATAAATAACACCTATTAAGTAGGTGTCGAGCTTACATAGGTTGGAGCTCTCAAGTGACTAAAATATATACAATTCAGTCCTAATAAGTCAGGTCATTATAGGTATTACATAAACAAGTCGTTATAGACATACTGTTTAAGGCCATACAATAAGATATGATCCAGGTCGTTAGGACGGTATACAAGATCGTTTATTTAGGCCACATGTCTTTGTCTTCAAGTCTTGGTTCTCGGGTCTTGACCATCGGGTCTTGACTACTAGGTCTTGATCTTCAGGTTCATCAAGTAGCTATGTACAGAGACTATCCTTAAATATGAGCGAGGTATCTTAGGTTGTTGGGTCACGTACTTGTTACATAAATAATACCAAACAATTGTGTTTGATTTTATTTTCTTTGTATAGTTTAGTAATTTTTAGAATTTTATGATTAATTTTAAAAAAATTCTCACAAAAATTTATCATTTCTTTAAATCAAATTTAAATAAATAGTTAAATCTTTTACATTGTTAGATTAATTTTTGAAAACATATAATTGAGTATATGGTAATTAGTTAGTTTTTGTCATAAGTAATATTTCATGATAAAGTGTGAAAATTATAATGAACCAAAAATTGGTGTTTAGGAATCAAATAGTGGAGACTACCATTATGAGATATAATTTGAGCCTAATTTCCTTTATTCTAAGTGAAATATATTTTTTCAACTCCAAACACATTTCTTACTACTTTAAAATTTTAGATGATATCTATAGGTATTAACATTGAATGTTAGGATTTTCACATTTAGTAAAGTGTCATATGTTGTTTTTATTGCTTTAATTGAACGACTTAATTATAAATTGATAATATATTCCCTTTTATCCTTCATGCATGACTTATACCAAAAGAGATATATTTGGGATTACCTAAACCAAATCAAATAGAAAAGCCACAAAATTAACCACTCATTAAAATCTTACAAAATGTACAATCTATACATGAGTCCACTCTCTAAAAAATATATTAAAAAAATATCTTAAATTAAAAAAAGAAAAGAAAAATGAATAGTATAATCTATATACTATACAAAATTGTGAGAAAATGCTAATTACAAAAAAAAGTTATAGAAAATAAATCCCTAAAAAGTCATTGCACTTTTTTTTCATTCTATAAGTCATATATCTTGAAATTTTTATTTAATGACTTTGATTGAGACATGAAAATAATTTTGTGAACTCTTTACAAAATCATAAACATTTGATTCCTTTTATGAGATCAAAGTTATGCACTTTTTTAAGCCTTCTTCTTTTATAAGTATGTGAACTTATTAATTCATTTTTAAACATAAACTCTATTCGCATACGCCTTCGTGTGAGTGCTTGAACCCATAGGATTAAATGTTTTGAAAATATTGGCTTGTAAGGATAGATTTAAAGTGAATTCGAATTTATGATACTAAAATTGGGCAAATTTAAATTGAAATATTTTTGAAATGAAGTATGAAAATGATTTTCAACTAATTATTATTATAAATTATGATTGTTTTTAAAGGAGATTAAAAAGGATGAAACATTTTTATGTTTTATTTTATTTTAAAGTTAATTTTTGATTTTATTTAGTTTTTATTTTGTTATAATTTTAGTTTTTGATTTGTTATTTTTTGATTTTTGTTATTTCTTTTTAATTTTTACACTTAATTCAATGTTTGTGGGTATTATTACTAAAAACCCTCACGAGATTCAAAATCGTCCATTAGGACAACCTAGGGGTTTAACGGCTTGTTGCATGTACTAAATACAACCATATTAATCCACATAAGTGATTTAGGATAATTTGATTTTTAGTTTTTACCACTTCTCTAACTAAGGGACTAGCAAGAAGGTGGTTGAGGGTTATGATAAGTACCTAAAAAACACTAAAATTATCATATTTTTATGATTTTATCATATTTTAATTGATTAAATAAATTTATATTTTTATATAAATTTATCTTTTCATAATTACAGGTATTTTTATTGTTTTTCGGGTATTTTCGTTCAAAACTAATTTAAAGACTTGAACGAAAATGGGTCAAAATGATCAAAAATGCCAAGTCCCATGCTTGCCCCATGTGCAACCTGCACACGCTCGTGCCTATCCTACACGCATGTCACATGCTTGCGAGCGCCCGTCTACCACAAATCTTGCCCCTGACACGCGTGCCAACCTGTCCAAATGAGTCTAAGATCAATTTTTGAGATATTGTCCCATTTTTTAGCATTTTCCTCACCTATAAAAGAATCTTTTCTCACATTGTAAAATTCATCCCTCAAATCCCAAAAAATCTCTTCTCTTTTTCTCTCTAAAAAACTTTCATAATTTTTTTAGTTTTAAAGTTTTTCTCTTTGTGAGAAGAACTAGCTATGTTTTTGTAAATTTCTAATTTTTGATTCAATAAACGAAAATAAAAATCATTTAGAGGTTTTTCAGAAACAAAATTAGCATCAATGTTTTGTAAGGATTCTTTTGAGGTATAATTTTAAAATGAATTCTTTATAGTTATTTTTATGTTTTATTCTTATATCTTATATTTAATTTTTTTGTCATTAAATTTAACATGGCTGGTTGTTTGTAAATATGATATAATAATAACGTTGTTATGCTTACGAAATATTAAATAGGTAAAACATTTCTATAAAATAAATTAATTTTGTTTTTATTTAAGATTTTATATTAAGAATGTTAGAGAGAAATATATTATTTTTCATTACAAACTTAAATTTAAAAATTAGATTTTAAGGTTTAATTATCCGGTCTGATTTAGAGTAATGCTCTTTTATTAGTAGGTACAATCAACTAGTAATTAAAGTAAAACTCTATTTCTAAAGTTTTTTATAAGAACTATTATTCAAAAACGTATTGACAATAAATTTTCAGTAATGGTTTTATAATTTGAAAATTAGTACTCGAATAATTAAATCTTAGATTTAATTTTGACACTTAGAATAAAGTTTAAAATGTTTAATCCCACCAAATGTGGCATTTAAATGATTCATTTTCAATCTCTTAAAAAAAGAATTAATTTAATTAACCAAATTAATTATCGACCTCATCCATAGATGTTAATTGATTTTTTTAATTAATAAAGAATATCTAATCACACCAAATGTGATATTTATATATAAAAAAAGAGTCAATAAATATCAATTTATATCTTTAATAACTTAACTAATATGAGCAAGTATAATTAACTTAATTATTATATTTATAAATACTCCACTGTTATGGATGATAAAAATTTGCATAATTATTTATTGAATTTATATCTATGTTTATTTTTTTATGTTATTAGATTAGAAAACACAAAAAATCAAAATATTATGACAGGATGTTTATGATTTAATTTCGTTTTTAAAAATTTGAATAACAAATTAAAAACCACATATATTCATTCCTTAGATCGATCTTGAGAGTATATTTTTCATTTTCTATATAATAATTCATGCATTTGTGAGTGTTTTACAAATATAAAACCAAATTATCTATAAAATTGGTATTTTTAACCCGATGTCAATTTTGTCTCATCATTTCGTAATAATTAAAAAAATTATGCTTTTAAAACTTATGATTACTAATTTTTTTTTCATATATATGCTATATATATTTTATGCTATTTATGAAGCATTGATTAAGAAAAGTATTTTATTTATTTTTATTGTGTTTGATTTTTTATAATATTATTTTTAAATATTCAAATAGAGTAAAAAATATATAATACTAAAAGTAAATTCCATATTATGTGTTTATAAAATTAATTATTATTTTTATAATTTATTTAAAATATTACAATAAAAATGCATTATAATAAATAAAAATATTTTTCTATTTAATTCAGGAATATTAAATTTTTATGTATAACACATGTAACAGTGACCAGTATACTTAAAAAAAATAACTTGAATATAATTCTTTCTACCATTTTTCGTCTCTTCTACTTTGTTTTTTTTTTTTCTTTCTAAGATCATATTTATCAAAGTGGAATCGGAAACAAGAAAATAGGTTGGTTCTCATTCATATTGTTTACTTCTTAAATTGTATCGGAAATAAAAATGAGGTTATTTTTATGTTACTATTATCATTTACCTTTTACACTCAAATATGTTCCCAATTCCAACCTTATTATTGATTGTCTTTCCTTATCAAAATTATTTTATTTATTTTTTGAGTTTTAAAGTTTGGCAAAATTATCTTTATTTAAATTTATCAATTATGAAAATAAGTTGTCTTTTTACATATTACGATTAATCACATACATTATTTTATTATTTATATATAGTATTTAATTTAATTACCTACTAATTATTTTAAATTTTTTATTTATTTATCCACTATGTAATATAAAAAAATAAAAATTTAAAATAGGAAGGTGTATTATATTTCATTAAAAAATTCTTATTTTATTTAGGTAAAATATAATATATATTTTTTTCAATATTTTCTGCTTATTTTAACTCCAAAAAAGAGTTAGTTAATAGTATTGATATTATATATCCCAATTCCTTTTTATTCAAAGTCTTTCATCTCTCTTCTCTCGTTATATTGGTGCCTCTCTATTTACTTTATGTAAGTATAATATATTTTATTTTTAATTGATAAAATTTCATAAAGCAAAAAAAAAAAAACAATTTTTGTAGACAAAAAAAAAAGACACAAATGAGAGTGATAAAATGGTTCATTTAATTGTACGAAGGTAATACTCACACATTTTTTATTTCAAATTGAAGGCTCGAATAACAATAAATACTATTTGTTAAAAAAAAGAAATAAGAGTAAAAGAAATTGCTTTTCTTTGGGAATAAAAATGGAGAAATTATTTTTAGTTTTAAGAGAAATTACGAATACTAATTAAAAAAAATATTAAGTTAAAAAAATTTCATTTTATTAATTTTATTTAAAAATTAATACATTGAACTTAATAAATTGAATGTTCAATGACTTAATAAACAAATAAATATATTATTGATATAAGGATGGATAAAAATAATTTTATTTTATTTTTTTAAAAACAAATGAGATTAGATATAAATAAGTTTTGCTATAAAGTATGAAATATGTAAAGTAAATTTGGAATGTTAAAATATTTACCAAGAATTGTGTAACATAATTTGAGTTAATTAGTGATGTTTGGACATATGGATCGACTTAGAGTCCGACTCCAGCCCGAAAAACAACTCGAGCCCAAAAGATAGTCCAAGCCATAAGATGAATCACTCCCAAAGACTTGCCTTTGCTCGCATCCACGAATACACTCATAGGAGAGAAATTTCCTATTGGGTTTCAGCATCTAGAGGGTCGATCACCAGACCGAGCTTTGGGGTGGTCGACCTCAGTCTATAAATATACTAATTTTTACCTATATGCCCCATATGACACAATTGTATGTGAATAACTTAGGTAATCGATACTTGTATGTGTAAAACCCTATATATACATGACTCTCTAAAAGATCCACACATTCCATTAATTGCTCTAACTTCTCTCTATTTTCTCTCTTTACAAATTGGACCAATCTTAACATTTTGGCACCCACCGTGGGGCTTAGATTCTAAGGTCTAGCTTTGGCTTCTAACCCTATACTTTCAAGGATTCACCCCGAATTCTGAGAGAGACTTAACACTTTGTCCCATGCATACCCAAAATCACAATCATCATGGTAGGAACACGCACTATAAGACGATTGAGACAAGAAAAAGAAGAAGCAACGACAACAACTGATAACGTATTGCAAATCCATGACGAAGACAGAACAGAGACCGACCCCCTTCAAAAGTTGGCTCGGTAACTTCTCGAGTTAAGAAGAGAGCTCGATGAGACCAGACAAGAGAACAGGACGCTGTGCTCACAGTACAATTTAATACTCTCTGATGGTCATGCCATTGGCCTGGTTGGTAGAAACAGACTAGATTGCATTATGCTTAAGCTTAACTGATGTGTATTTTTGCAAGTGTATGAATCATTCAAGTAATAAAGTGTACAAAAGTACAGATATCGAACCACAAGGAATTGCGTTACTAAGTACCGAAATTGACTAATCCTAATTTTATTTGAAAACCCAATTTTTGAAATTGTTTAAGAAGCAAATTAACTTAAAAATAAACGCAAATAACACAATTGAATGTTGTTCACAAATGATTAAAAATGCTAAGGCATTTGATTTCGCTAAATCAATTCAATCCGATTTCAAGTCATGTTATATGAGAATCAAAGCTAAAAGTGATGGTTGTAAAACCCAAATTTACCTAATACTCTCTCTCGAGTTATATTAGAATTACTTATCTATGAAAACCAACTATATTTCTATGAAGATTTAATCACAAACAAGCACATTACGATTTATGGAATTTCTAGAATAACCACATACATCATGCATTAGGTCTCACACTCGCATTCAATATACGGTATTTATCACAAGAAGCATTCATTACACATCTCCTCTCGGTCTCAATATAATGCAACAAATCATCTAAATCTTGGCTAGAAATTTAAAAGCATTAAGCATGGAAATAAATACTCAACTTGAAAACAATGAACTCATATAACAATAACAAAGAAATCAGATTTTCTTGATTCAACTACATCATAGCCTTAGCAAAAACGAATTAGTTCATAATGGAAATAAGAACAAACATTATCTCAATTGAATCCATGAATAACAAATCTGAATAAAATGTAGAAAATGAAAGCTAAAGAGAAGAGATGAAAAACTCTTGAAGATGAACACTTGGTAGCAACAATGGTGATAATCCTTCAAGCTTCTCCAAACTTTCTCTCCAAAATTGTCTTCTCTCCTCCAAAAATGTCTCAGACCTCCTCCTCTCTGTCGTGGCCTCTTTCTCCATCTTATGGTATATATAGATCTAGGGTTTTGGGGGCAATTTTGGAACAAAATAACATAAAAAATGTGTTTTCAGACGAAACTCGCCGGTGGCAACATTATTCTCGCCGTGGCGAGATTTCTGGAAAAATTAAAATTTTGGTTCCTCTGATTCTCGTCGGTGGCGAGATGAAATTGTTTGGCGGCGAAAAGTGTCTCGTCGGCGGCGAGATTTGCATCTGCCAAAACCCGTACTCTCGGTAAGATTTTTGCCGGTGGTGAGAATCTTCTCGCCGGCGGCGGGATTTCCAAATTTTGAAAACTTTGTTTTATTTTTTATTTTTTTTATTTTCACTCAATCTCAATCATTGAAATTTGTCCCAAACTTCTCCAAAATCATGATTTTACCTGAAATTGTACTTAAAACACGAAATACCCGTGAAATGACATTTGTGGATTAAATAATCAAATAAACACAATTTTCACACAAATATCAACATTTAAATCATAACAAAAATGCAATAATTTGACTCTTATCATTAACCAAGGAGAATGCGAGGTTTGGGATGATCCTTTTCTAGTTAGGTAGGGCCTAGTAACGAGCAGTGGTTACTGGAAAGAAAAGAACTAGAAGAGACGAGTCCATGCTCTAGAAGAGACCAATAGAAAGCAAGACCAAGCCTTGAGGATGACTAATGAAAGATAAGTAAAGGGTAAAGCCCTCTATGATGTAGATAGAAATTGTGAGCAATTATGTATCTCACCATTTTTTTGATAAAATAGAGAAGGACGAGCCACTGGCCCAGTTCAATGCTCCTAAGTGTCCTGACTATCAAGGAATTAAGGACCTTGTGACTTATGTGCAACACTTCAAGATGGTTATGGCCCCTATGAGCCTTATGCAGGGCAAAAGAGATGCCATAATGTGTAAACAGTTCACTGCCACCCTTTGTGATGAGCCTAGAAATGGTTCAATAACCTAGCACCCTATACCATAACCTTATTATCACAGTTTGCAAGGTTGTTTATCACCAATTACACCTATAACAAGCCACTTAAGAAGGAGTCTCATCACCTTTTCTCTATCATTTAGGAAAGATGTGAGTCTAACAAAGCATATATGTGACTCAATTGTTATAGAAGCCTTCAATCAAGGTCTTCTAAAAAACTCCGATTTATTTATAGAGCTAACAAAAACAATCCCTCAAAAGTTGGAAGAGGCATATGAGGAGGCAAGAAAATCATCAATCTTGAAAGAGAGCTAGGGTCCTATGACATTTTCTGAATCATGTTAACACTAAAAGTTTCGTGGATCTTTTTTTTTCTATGCATAGCAAAAGCCCTAGGCTTGAAAGAGATTGATATTATAAGGAGAGAGTTACCCTTGGTAGGATTCAACAGTCACACTACTTACGCAGTTGGGACCGTGGTACTACTTGTCATGGCCAAATGAGTAATAGTGATGACTAACTTCGTGGCCATTGATGTCCTAGCTCATTACAACGCCATTTTGGGTAGGCCATAGATATATAAAATGAAGGTAGTCCCATCCACCTTCCACCAGGTGATCAAATTTTCATTGAGGGAGGCACATAGGAGATAAAAGAAGACCCAAAAAAGGCCATAAGTTGTTACAATGCCACCATGAAAGGGGTCATTCCCAAGTAGCAATCACAGCAAGGTCTCTCCGAAAAAAGGCCAAGGGATAAAAGTCTAGCATGATATATCAACACAATTGAAGTACGAGACCTATCAATTGGAGATAAGGAGGATAAGTACCCTTTAAAACTAAGAGTGGATATGACAACAAAGATAGAGGAGAAATTGACTCAATTTCTCCAAGAAAAATTTGATGTTTTTGCATGGACCCTTTCATACATGCCAAGGATTGACCAAAGAGTTATAACCCACTCGATAAATGTTGGTCCAAAGGCTAGAACTATCCGACAAAGAAAGAGGAAGTTTCCTGGGGACAAAATTGAGGTGATTAAAAGCTAGGTCAACACCCTCAAGGAGATAGATTATAAAGGAAGTCAACTACCCTACTTGGTTATCAAACATGGTACTGGTGAAGGTGTGAGGATCATCCTATATATGTATGGCCTTTATTGACTTGAATGAGGCATGCCCCAAAGATTGTTTCCACTTCTCTAGTATTGATCAGCTAGTTGATGTCACCACTGGTTTTGGATTAATAAGTTTTTTGGATGCTTACTCTAGTTACCATCAAATTAGGATGCATCTAGAAGATAAGGAGAAAACATCTTTTTTCACCAAAGAAGGGACCTCCTGATATACTAGAATGCCATTTGGGTTAAAAAATGTGGGCACCACATATCAATGCCTCATCAATAAAATGTTTGTAAACTAGTTGGGAAAAAACTTGGAGGCATATATGGATGATATGGTGGTAAAATTAGCACAACCACTAAACCATGTCAAAGATTTGGAGGAGATATTTGATGTGATCCAAAGGTACGGTATAAGGTTTAACCCCAAGAAGTGTCTTCGATGTTACCTTTGGAAAGTTCTTAGGATACCTCTTATCTACCTGAGGAATTGAGGCTAATCTAGACAAGATATAGGCCATAATGAGTATGAGGCCTCCCACTAATCTAAAAGGGATCCAACAATTGAACAGAATGATACTAGCCCCCAGACTTGTAGTGTCATACTCCTAGCCAAAAGGAACAAGGTTCAACATCCCATTGATGAGACAAAATTGGCATCGAGTTTGTAATACCGATTTTGCAAATACTTTGGTTTTATATTTGTAAAACTTTTACAAGTGCATGAATCATTTTATAGAAAATGACAAGTATACTCTCAAGGTTGATCTAAGAAATGAATATATATAGTTTTTAATTTATTATTCAAACTTAAAAAAATTAATTAAATCCTAAACATCTTGTCACAATATTTTGATTTTTTGTGTTTTTTAATCTAATAACATAAAAAAATAAACATAGATATGGATTCAATAAACATTTATGCAAATATTTTTATTCATAATAGTTGAGTATTTATGGATAGAATAATTAAGTTAATTATGTTTGCTCATATTATTTAGTTTATTAAATATATAAATTGATATTTATTGATTCTTTCTTTTTTATATATATACCACATTTGGTAGGGTTAGATATTCTTTGTTAATTAAACAAATCAATTAACACCTATAAGTGAGTTTGATAATTAATTTAGTTAATTAAATTAATTTCTTTTTTTCTAAGAGATTAAAAATGAACCATTTAAATGCCACCTTTAATAGGATTAGACATTTTAAACTTTATTCAAGGTGTCCAAATTAAACCTAAGAATTTAATTATTTGAGTACTAACTTTCAAGTTTTAAAGCTACTATTGAAAATATGTTGTCAATACATTTTCAAATAATAATTCTTATAAAAACTTTTGAAATAGAGCTTCATTCTAACTATCGGGCAATTATACCAACAAATAAAAAGACACTACTCTAAATCAAACCAGATAATTAAACCTTAAAGTCTAATTTTCATATTTAAGTTTGTAATGAAAAATAATATATTTCTCTCTAACATCCTTACAATATAAAATCTTAAATAAAAACAAATCAATTTATTCTATAGAAATGTTTTACCTATTTACTATTTGGCAATCATAACAACGTTATTATTATATCATATTTACAAACTGCAGCCAACCATGTTAAATTTAATCATAGATAAATTAAATATAACATATAAGAATAAAACATAAAAATAACTATAAAGAATTTAATTTAAAATTATACCTCAAAATAATCCTTACAGAACTTTTATGCTAATTCTGTTTCTAGAAAACCTACAAATGGATTTTTATTTCCGTTTATTGAAATAATCCTTACAGAACTTTTATGCTAATTCTGTTTCTAGAAAACCTACAAATGGATTTTTATTTCCGTTTATTGAATCAAAACTAGAAATTTACAAAAGCATAACTTGTTCTTCTCACGAAGAGAAGAACTTTAAAACTAAAAAACTAAGAGAGTTTTCTAGAGAGAGAAAGAGAAAGATTTTTTGGGATGATTTTTATAATAGGGAGAGGGTCCTTTTATGGCTGAGAAAAGGCTAAAAAAGTGGGAAAATATCTCAAAAATTGGTCTTAAATGTGTTTGAATAGGCTGACATGCTTGTGAAGGGCAAGATTTATGGTAGACTAGCCCTTGCAGCACTCGATATGACATGAGAAGAGTTGAGATTTTTAGGGATGATTTTTACAATGGGGGAGAGCATCCTTATATAGGTGAGGAAAATGCTAAAAAAAGTGAAAAAATATATTGAAAATGAGTGTTAGACGCATTTCAGATAGGCTGGTACGCGTGTGGGCAGCTGGCGTTCGCGAGATTCGATAGATGTGCGTAGATAAGGGCGTGGATCTCAGTATGATATACACACAACTATGCATGGGGCAGGTTTGGCATGCATGTGACTGCACGCGGGACTTGGCAAAGGCGTGCGGCTCAACGCAGATTGTGGCATTTTTTTAACCTTTTTGACCCATTTTGTCTAATTTTTTCATTTTTTTTTTACTTTTTCTCATTTTTTTGACATATTTGTGATGTATTGCCTCTAGTATTTTTATTTGAGTCGTTAAATTATTTTTGAAAGAAAATACCTAAAAAACAATAAAAATATCCATGATTCCGAAAAGATAAATTTATATAAAATTATGATAAAATCATGCATATATAAATATATTTAATCAATTAAAATACATTAAATCATGGTAATTTTAGTGTTTTTTAAGCATTCATTACCCTTCTATTATATCATCCAAATTCTGACAAACACCCAAAAAAGATACTCAATGATCGAAAAGTTGGCCTTCGATCTAAAAATTAGCACGTAGAAGCTCAAGCATTACTTTGGCTCATACCCAGTGGTAGTACTCATCTCCCAACCATTAAAAATCATTTTGACGAGGCCAGAAGTTTCAAGAAGGTTGGCATAATTCACCATAGAGTTGGGTGAGTACGACATTAAGAACATGGTTAGAACAGTCATCAAAGGTCAAGCAGTGGTTGATTTTGTGGCAGAGTTCAGTGAAACACCGGAGGTTGATGAGGCACAAGAAGAAGTATGTGCTATGGATCAAAAAGAAATGCCAAAGGTGGTCATAATTGATCAAAAACAACTTTAATGGCGTTGGGCTAAGGGTGGGCATAATTGATCATAACAAAAATTGTTTCAAGTACGTTGTCAGGTTGGATTTCTAGGCAACCAATAATGTTGCATAGTATAAGGTAGCTATATTTGGGGCCATGACATCAAAGAAACTTGGGGCAGGCAAGATCACCTTACATAGTGACTCTCGACTAGTAGTAAACCAGTATTTGGGGATGTTCGAAGCCAAAGATGGTAAGATGAGAAAATACCTAGAGAGGCTAAAACAAGAGTGCTCTAAGTTTTCTCACATCAAGATCAAAAAAATAGCCAAAAATGAGAATGATCACGCTAATGCTTTGGCCACACTAGTATCTATTTGAGAAACCAATCGAAATTAGATGGTATCAATAATAATCCTAGCAGTAGCAAGTTTGGAAGAGGTTGAGACAATAGTCGGGTCTATAGATGCTTCTATCGATGACTTGCATAATTTGGCATAATTTATAACTTCTCAACTTTAACTTTAGTCTAATTTTATTTATTTTTATTGATTTTAGACTTCATCATTATTATTTAAATTTTATTACAAATTTAAAAAAAATGAAAATTTATTGGAATCAAATATACATGAAGATTTATCGAAAGAAAAGGAAAGTTAATATATATATATATAATGATAAATGTGCTGAAGAGTGGACACATGAGTGCAGAACGAAATATATATATGAGATTAAGAAAAAGCGGAAAAGGGGACACATGAGTGCAGAACGAGAACACAAGAAAAAGAAAAAAAATGGCGATGTGCAAAAAAAAAACAAGAAGAAAAAAACAGTGCCGCTAGGGAGAGAATATAAACGCAAGAATGAGAAAAGGCGAAATCAGATTGGAGCACACCAAATTAACGCAAAAACAGATTCTTTTTGTGATTCATTTTTCTTTTGATTCTTCTCGGAAAAATTATAATGAATTCGTTTATGTTAAATTTAATTTTTAGCATGAATTAAATTTTCTTTATTCTAAAAAAAAGATGTAATTTAATTCTAAACTATGGTTGATTTTCTATATTAATTTGAATTATTTTTCTTCATGTTTGTCTGATTTATTATGATTTTATTGCTTTTAACTAACTGGCCATTAATTAGATGATTTTAATCTTAGGATTTTCTATGAAAATAGGAAATAATAAGATAGATCTGAAATATTTCGGCATAAGTAAATATAGAGATTGAAAGACTTGTATGAACCTATGTAGTATTAAAATCGTTGGTCTTAATGTTTTCTTGCTCTATTAAATTGCATATTCTTGTGTAAATTGATGAACAAAAATGTTTCCAATTGATTGTCGAAAGAGGCTTTTGGATGTTTTTAGAGATTGCTAACAAACAGAGAGAATTAAATTAAATTAAATTAGCTAGATGAGTAAATCATAGTGAGGGATTAGATGAAATCGATTTCCTAAAAATTTTCTCCCCATTAATTTGATCATTAAACAACATATTTATTTTCTTTTGTTCATTTTCTTTAAATTGATTTTATTTTAAATTTCAATTACAACAAACTTAGTGACTTCTTTAGATAAAGTTGAGATTAGTATAATTTTTGTATTTGTCAACAGGAAGTTACCAATAGTTGAGGATGATGCTCTTCTTATTACTTTACTATAAAACTATGATACTATGCACTTGTAGTTTTGCATCGATCAGGTTTTTAGCACTGTTATGAAGGATTATTTTTTCTTATTTTTTCCAATATCAATACAAAGTAATCTTGGTTTTAATTTAGAATCATATTTTATTTCATTTTTATTTATATTTTTTATTATTTTTCTCTTGGTGTGTTTTTGACGTTGGATGCACCGTGCTAGAACTCAAAACATTATTCCTTTTGATCAGGAGATTGAAAGAACCTTTAGATGACAAAGAAAGAAGAAAGTACTAGCCATGGATGAAGTAGAACAGAATGCACAGCCATGCACCTTGAAGGATTATGTGAGGCCAATTGTGAATGAAAATTATTCTGGTGTAAAATGCCAGGCCATTAATGCCAATAATTTTGAGCTTAACCCTATGATGATCAGTATGGTGCAACAAGTCCAATTTAGCGGATAGCCACTTAATGATCCCAATATTCATTTGGCGATGTTTTGGAGATTTGTGACACTATCAAGATGAATGGTGTTATTGAAGACATCATTAGACTGAGATTGTTTCCTTATTCATTGAGGGACAATGCTAAAGGTTCCCTACAATCTCTACAACCGAGAATCATCACTAGTTGGAAGGACATGGAAGAAAATTTTATTGCTAAATTCTTTACACATGCAAAAACAGCCCAACTTATGAGTAAGATTGGTCAATTCAGACAAAATGATTTTGAGACACTCTATGAAGCATAAGAAAGATGAAAAGATATGATTCAACATTACCCTTAGCATGGATTGTTGGATTGGTTGCAATTTTAGATGTTCTATAATGGGTTAAATGGCCAAACTAGAACTATAGTTGATGATGCTTCTAGTGGAACTTTGATGTCAAAGACAACTAAAGGTGCTACTTATCTTTTGGAAGAAATGACCTAAAACAACTATCAATGGCCAACTAAAAGATCTATGGCTAAGAAAGTTGATGGGATTCCTAAATTGGAGTCGTTTGCTGCCCTTTCAGCTCAAGTTGCTTCTCTATCTCATCAGATTTCAGTCTTGACAACCCAAAGAATACAACAAAGTGTAAAATATGTTGCAACTTCAAGTATGACAATTCCGATGAATGAAGCAAGTTAGGAACATGTTCAATACATCAACAATCGGAACACAACTATTGTGGTAATCCTATGTATAATTACTACCATCCAGGGCTTCAAAATCATGAGAAAGTTTCTTATGGAAACATAAAGAATGTGTTGCAACCTTTTCCAGGGTTTGATAGTAAACCAAGCGAAAAGAAGATGTCACTTGAGGATGTCATGGCTTCATTTTTTGAGGAGATTAAAGCAAGGTTTAAAAAGACTGATTCAAGGATGGATAACATTGTGACTCATTTTAGCAATATGGGAGCCACTATGAAAAATCTTGAAGTGCAAATTGGGAAACTAGCCATGACTATCAATGCTCAATAAAGAGGAACTTTTTCTAGCAATACAGAAGTGAATCCAAAGGAACAATACAAGGTCATTACACTTAAGGGTGGAAGAGAAATGGAGACCATCAAAAGAACTCGATTTCACCCCTACAACTCCAGACAATGGCCAAAGCAATAATAAGGTAGAAGAATAGGAGATTATTGATGATACACTAAGAGAGGTTGACATGTGATAAACAAAATTAGCAATGCCAATTTTGCAAATACTTTGGTTTTATATTTGTAAAACTCTCGTAAGTGCATGAATCATTTTATATAAAATGACAAGTATATTCTCAAGGTTGATCTAATGAAGGAATATATGTGGTTTTTAATTTATTATTCAAACTTTTTAAAACAAAATTAAATCCTAAACATCCTTTCACGATATTTTGATTTTTGTGTTTCTTAATCTAATAACAAAAAAAAATATAGATATCATTCAATAAACAATTTTGCATATTTTTATAATTTATAACGGTGGAGTATTTATTAATATAATAATTAAGTTAATTATGTTTGCTCATATTATTTAAGTTATTAAATATATAAATTGACATTTATTGATTCTTTTTTTTATATGAATACCACATTTGGTGGGATTAGATATTCTTTGTTAATTAAACAAATCAATTAACACCTATGAGTGAGGTTGTTAATTAAATTAATTCTTTTTTTTCTAAGAGTTTGAAAATTTAAGAATTTAACTATCTGAAAAATAACTTTTAGGTTTTAAAACTATTTAAGAAAATATGTTGTCAATACATTTTCAAATAATATTTTTTGTAAAAAACCTTTAAAATAAAGCTTTGCTCTAAATATCCAAATAATTAAATCTAAAATAAAAAAGTATTACTCCAAATTAAGTCCCAATAATTAAATCTTAATTTTAACTCTTATATTAAGTTTGTTATTAAGAGTAACGTACTCCTTCAAAAACAATTCTTTATAAAAATCTTGAATAAAAATAAAATCAATTTATTTTTTTAGAGATGTTTTACCTATTTAATATTTCGGAAGCATAAAAACGTTATTATTATATTATATTTACAAATAGCCAGTCATGTTAAATTTAATCACACACAAATTAAACATAGCATATAAGAATAAAACATAAAAAATAACTATAAAGAATTCATTTTAAAATTATAACTCAAAAGAATCCTTACAAAACTTTGATCCTAATTCTGTTGCTAGAAAACCTCTAAATAGATTTGCATTCCTATTTATTGAATCAAAACTAGAAATATATAAAAGCATAATTAGTTCTTCTCAAAAAGATAAGAACTTTAAAACTAAAAAAACTTGCTAGAGAGAAAGCACTGAGAAAATTATGTTTTTGGGTTGATTTTTACCATGGGGGAGAGGGTCCTTTTATAGATGAGGAAAAGGCTAAAAAAGAGGAAAAATATCTAAAAAAATTGATCTTGGACACGTTTTTGATAGGCTGGCATGTGTGTGGGGCAAGATTTGCAGAGGGATGGACATTGGCGCGTGTAGTTGGTGCAGATTGGGTGTTGGCGCGTGTAGCTGGTGCAGACTGGGTATTGGTACGTGCAGTTGGTAATGAGTGGGTGATATTTGTGGCGTGGCATACATGCATCGCACGTGAGACTCATTATGACACACACGAGGTTAGGTAGATTGGGGCATGACATGGGTGCGGCACATATGGGTGTGCCCAGTTCGGAGCATTTTTAACCCATTTTGTCCAATTTTTCCATTATTTTGACTTTTTCTCAACATATTTGTCATATATTACCTCCAGTATTTTTCTTCGAGTCTTTAAATTATTTTTGAACGAAAATACCTGAAAAACAATAAAAATAGCCGTAATTCCAAAAAGATAAATTTATATAAAAATATGATAAAATCATACAAATATAAATCTATTTAATCAATTAAAGTACATTAAATCATGGTAATTTTGGTGCTTTTTAAGCACTTGTCAACATGCCTCCATCAATTTCATTTCCTGACAATCCTCATATTCTCTCTACTCCACTTCCTTATCCTCAACGCTTTCAAAAACAAAAATTAGATAAGCAATTTTCTAAGTTTTTGGATATTTTTTAAAAAATTCACCAAAATATTTCTTTTGCAGATGCCTTAGAACAAATGCAAATTATGCCAAATTCCTAAAGGACATCATGTCAATGAAGGGAAGGTTGGAGGAGTTTGAAATAGTGAAGCTTTTTGAAGAATGTAGTGCCATTCTTCCAAAGAAATTACCTTAAAAATTAAAATATCCATTGAATTTCACTTTGCCTTACACTATTGGAAATTCATTTTTTGATAAATTTTTATTTGATCTTGGTGCTAGCATTAATCTTATGCCACTGTATGTTTATAGGAAATTAGGACTTAGAGAGATGAAACAAACAACCATTTCTTTGTGACTAGTAGACTGATCCATCAAGTATCCATATGGAATCATAGAAGATGTATTGGTAAAGGTGGATAAATTTATTTTTCCTGCTGATTTTGTGGTGTAAGATATGGATGAAGACCAAGATGTCCCACTAATTCTTGGCCAACCATTCTTGGCTATTGGAAAGGCTTTAATGGATGTTCAAAAGGGTGAGTTAACATTAAGAGTGAACAAGGAAGAGCGTGCATTTAACATCTACGAAGCTATGATATTTCCTAAAGATCCAAGCAATTATTTTTCAGGTAGATTTCATTAAGCAATGTGTAGTAAAAGCCTTTCAAGAGGATATGTCAGCCGATCACCTAGAACGATGTATCACCTCTTCATATCATGTTTATGATTTCAATAAATCTGTAGTTTCTGAATATGATTTACCTTTTGTTAGTGAATAATTTCACCATTAAGTATTTTCCTTGGAAGTATTGCAGTAGGTTACATCATTTAGCAAAGAAGTTGAGAGGCTAGAGCCAATGGTAGAAAAGACGGATTCTGTAATCTCTTCAAAAAAAGTGCAACAAACTATAACTCCAAAGTTGAAGCAATTTCCTGAGCATTTTCACTATGTATTCTTAGGTGATAGTTACATATTTCTAGTGATTGTTGTGGCATCATTTACACCCGAAGAAGAGGAAAAGTTATTATGGTGTTAAGGGAGCATATAATAGCTTTGGGTTGGACTATCTCTAACATAAAAGGTATAAGTCCTTCCATTTGCATGCACAAGATTCTAATGGAAAATCTTTACAAACCATTAATTAAGCCTCAAAGAAGATTAAATCCAGCAATAAAGGAAGTTATAAGAGCTAAAATTTTGAAGCTTTTCAATGTTAGAATTATTTATGCTATTTCAGACAGGTCATGGGTAAGTCCAGTGTAGGTTGTACCAAAAGAGGGTGGAATAACGGTGGTGAAAGTTGACACTAATGAGCTTATTTCTATAAGAATAGTCAGAAGTTAGCGTGTATGTATGGATTACCACAAGTTGAACAAAGCAATAAGGAATGATCATTTTCCACTTTCATTCATTGATCAAATGTTAGATCGATTGGTTGGATATCCTCATTATTGCTTCCTAAATGGTTATTCGGGGTATAACCAGATTGCCATAGCCCCCGAAGATCAAAATAAAATTACATTTACATGCCCTTATGAAACATTTGCCTTTAGAAGGATGTCCTTTGGATTATGAAATACCCTAGCAACATTCCAATGTTACATGATGGCTATTTTTTCTCATATGGTGGAAGATATAATGGAAATTTTCATGGATGACCATTCGGTTTTTGGTATATCTTTTTATCATTGTTTGCATAATTTAGCTTTGTAGAGATGTGAATATAAAAACCTTGTCCTAAAATGGGAAAAGTGTAATTTCATGGTTCAAGAAGCGATTGTGCTTGGCCATAGAGTGTCATCTAAAGGAATCAAGGTTGATAGAGCTAAAATTGTAACCATAAAAAAACTACCACCTCCAAATAATGTGAAGGGAATCATAAGTTTTTTAGGACATGCAGGATTTTATAGAAGATTTATAAAGGATTTTTCTAAACTCTCTAAACCTTTATGTAATCTTCTTGAAAAAAATTATGCATTTGACTTTAATGATGTTTGTTTGCAGGCCTTTAAGGCAATCAAGGAGAAACTAATTTCAGCACCAGTAATGATTGTACCTTAGATTAGTGTCAACCTTTTGAAGTCATGTGCGATGCAAGTGACTTCACAATTGGAGCAGTGTTAGGACAAAAGTGAGACAAACTATTTAGGTCCATATACTATGTGAGCCGGATATTGAATGAATTCTAATTGAATTATACAACAATTGAGAAAAAGATGCTTGATGTGGTATTTTCTTGTGACAAATTTTGGTCTTACCTCATTGGTACAAAGGTGATAGTGTTCACTGATCATGCAACATTTTGTTATTTTTTTAGTAAGAAGGATGCTAAGCCTAAACTGATTTGTTGGATCCTTCTTCTTTAAGAACTTGATTTGGAAGTTCGAGATAAGAAAGGAAGTGAAAATTGAGTTGTTGACCATCTCTCTTGATTAGAGAAAGAGGAAGTAAAACCATATTTAGTGATCCAAGAAGCATTCCCTAATGAGCAGTTGTTTGCATGTGAGATCAAGCTTCATTGGTATGATGATATTGTAAACTACCTAGCTTGTAGGGTATTACCACCAACGTAAGAAGTTTTTATATGATGTGAAATATTATTTTTGGGATGAGCCTTTGCTTTTTAAAAGATGCCCTGATCAAATCATCCAAAGATATGTGCCTTAAAAAGGGATGAAATCCATTCTCTATAATTTCCATTCCTCATCATATGGAGGACATTTTTGAGTAACATAAACTGTAGCTAAGGAATAAAGAGCTAGAAATTACAAATTAATGCAGATCCACCATAAAACCAGGGAAGTTCCTTTCATTTCTTTAATTTGTCTCACTTTTGAATTACAATAAGAACATTGTTTAGTTTAAGTTTAAGGGTGTAAACTCCTATACTCTTGAGTTGTTGGATTCTCTTATCAAGCATGTATTTGAGTATGATTAAATTTTCTATGACTCTAAAATTTATGATTGAGGATGGTTTTTAGAATTTTTTTTAAAAATATGCTATTATGTTAGTTAGAGTTTTGTGGATACTTTGATTGAAATCCATGTCTTTGAAAATAATTGAGCACATGATCACCACCCAAATTGTGTGTGGAATGAATACGCAAATATACGTATCACAACAAGTAATATAATGATAAGAAAAGATCGTTTCCATGTATATTATTTTATTATAAACTAATTTTTAAAACTAAAAAAAACAAAAATCAATTTTTTTGTGTTTTTATATTTTAAGGAAGCAAAATTAAAATAACTAAAAGCAAATAGCAATAATTAATTAAATTAGATTTAGTAACTAAGAAGATATATGAGAAAATATTTAGAAATACTTAATCCTCCAATTTTCTAAACATGTGAATCGCTAAAATCCCTCCAATATAATTATCAATCAATTAATTATGATCAATTGAATCTAGCTAACCAAGTATGTACTCATCTCTCAAGTAAACTACACACCATATAGTAATTAATTTAATCACTCTCATGCCATTTAAATTTCATACTACTGATTAAGTTCATCAATTATGAATCACATACATAAGAATTATACATCTCTACTTAAAAACTATACATGTTATTTAATCAAGACAAACAATTAAATAATTCTCTTAAATTTATTTAATTGCCTCTATAGATAAATTGTTGGTCAAACAATTAATAGTATAAAAAATCAGATTAAATAATATAATTAAATTATAATTTTAATTATAATTGGGGTAAAATATTAGATCATCACATGGTGAAAATTGGGTTAATAAAATCCCTAGATTAATAAATTAACTACATATAATTATGTTCATAAAACTCATATTTTTCATAAAAAAACATAAAAATTGATAAAGAAAAAAGTAAAAGAAGAAACATAAGCAACATCTTGAATTGTAGTGCTAATCTCCTTTTAGATCTCTACCAAAATTGTATCCCCTCTTGAATATTTCTATATTTTTCTCTCTTTTTAAATTCAAAAATTGACCAAAATTATGCTAATAGGAGTTCATTAGGGTTTATAAGGTGATTAGGGACTTAAATATAGCTCAGGTGCAATCTGGACTGTCAGATCAGTTTCAGAATAAGGGTTAAGATAAAAACAAGAAAAATGAACAGTGTGAGTCAATCACAACGTGACAAATGGCACATAGAATTCAGTAGGCGAATTAGAGCGCGACGCATGGTAGAAGAGACTGATCCAAGTCAACGCTCACTAAGTTAGTGGCACGCGGTGCAATGTGATTCACTGTAATGGATGGCATGGCGCACGGGAGGAACGTGGGTAGTAATCGTATGGTGACACTTGGCAGTACTGTTTGACTACACTACGAAGTTGGATTAAACATCATGCTAACATATGGCATGTGGTTCGTTCTCCTCACACGTGGAAATCTATGATTCATTGACCCAGCTTGTATGGCGTCAGCATGGCTTGCCCAGTCAGCTCCTCTACTTGCGTGGTAGGCCACGTGGTAGCTCTTGATTGACCTTGCGTTAAAAATTCATAAAATATCCATAAAAATTCCAAAATAATCCCAAAAAATTCCAAGATTTATATTTTCACTCATTTTCACTAAAACATTTATATTTTAATATTTTTGGTCCTAAAAATACTATTTATTGAATAAAACAAGTAAATGTTTTCTACTCCATTTTGCCTAAGAAGAGAAGGAGTTGAGTTAATTGGGTTAGGAAAGTTCAATCTTGCTTTGCTCTAGAATCTTTTGATGGATCTTTGAGGCAAAATCCTAGTTAATACCAAATATTAGAGAAATTATCTAGGTAATTTTTGCATCATAACCAAAAAGCTTTCCCAGCCGTCCTAATTATCACACCATTATTGCATAGTGTATTCCCATAGTTAACTCATTTGAGCCTTATTTTACATAAGCCTTTATTTTTTATTTTAACTACATAAACCATTCCCATTCTAAGCTTGAAAAACCATGAATTTACCTTAAATTTTGAGAAAATACTTTGGTGAAAATTTACATTTAAAAATAAAGTTAGTTCAAATTAAATAATCCACATTATGTTTTCTCTATTTGATCAAAGTGTGAAAAAAAGAAAGTGAAAGGCAAGAATTTAAGGAAGGGTTTAAGTGGTTGAAAATCAGAAAAGGCTATGAGTATTAAGGTGTTGAAAAAAAAAAGAGAAAAGCATTCCACTTATTGAGTATAGCACTAATATTGTCATCAGTATGAGCATATTGTCGAGAAAGAGATATAGTGTGAATCCTATGGATATTCTTATTGTTTCTTTTCTACCTGGTATTTTCCTGATTTGCTTTGATTTTCCATATCCATTTCTTTTTTAGCCCTTACCTTGTGGCCTGCCATTACACCTCTAATTAAAGACCTTTTGATCTCTAATTTTGGTATTTGATTACATTAGTGGAGAGGATTTCTTAAAATTGGACTTATGGAGTTAAGTTTTGAGAGAATTCTTTTGATCTTAATTGTTCTACTTTTATGTGAATTTGCTAGTAGTTTGGAGTTAAATGACTATTTCACACTTATACTCAAGGACTTAGATTTAGGTTAAAGTAAATGCTTACTTTTGCTTGACAAATTGCTGATTTTTTGATCGATTTTCCTGCTATCTTAAATGTAAAAAGAGTAAGTTATTAGTGATGAAATCTAAATTCAGATTATAACTTGGTGAGTGATGATAGTTTTCTATAGGGTCTAGTTGGTAATATCTATAGCTGTCTTTTATTTTATTTTCTTTTAGTTTGAGGACAAACAAAGTTATAAGTTTAGGGGTGTTTGATTACTTGCATAATTTATCATAATTATAATTTTTCAACTTTAACTTTAGTCTAATTTTATTTATTTTTATTGATTTCAGACTTTATTATTATTATTTAAATTTTATTACAAATTTAAAGAAAATGAAAATTTATTGGAATCAAATATACAAGAAGATTTGTTGAAACAAAAGGTTATATATATATATACATATATAGATATATACATATACATATACATGTATAGATATATATATATATATATATACATATACATACATATATATATATATATATATATATATATATATATATATATATATATATGTATTTATACATGTATATATACATATACATATATGATTAAGAAAAAGTGGAAGTGGGACACAAGAGTGTAAAACGACAACACAAGAAAAATGAAAGGAAAAGGCGGCGCACAAAACATAAATAGAGGAAAGAGAAAAGTGAAATTAGATTGGAATGCATCAAATTGGAGCATAATAGATTAATGCAAAAGCAAATTCTTTTTGTGATTCATTTTTCTTTTGATTATTCTCACAAAAATTATGGTGATTTTGTTTATGTTAAATTTAATTTTTAGCATGAACTAAATTTTCTTTATTTTAAGAAAAAGATGTAATTTAATTCTAAATTATACTTGATTTTCTATGTTAATTTGAATTATTTCCCTTCATGTTTGTCTGATTTATTTTGAGTTTATTGCTTTTAATTAACTGGACATTAGTTAGATAATTTTACTCTTATGATTTACTATAGAAAGAGGAAATTATAGGATAGATCTGGAATATTTCGGCATAGATAAATATAGAGATCGAAAGACTTGTATGAACCTATGTAGTATTAAAATCATTGGTCTTAATGCTTTCTTGCTTTATTAAATTTCATATTCTTGTGTAAATTGATAAACAATAATGTTTTCAATTGACTTTGAAAGAGGCTTTTGGATGTTTTTGGAGATTTCTAATAAATAGAGAGAATTAAATTAAATTCAATTAGCTAGATGAGTAAAGCATAGTGAGAGATTAGGTGAAATCGATTTCCTAGAAGTTTTTTCCCAATTAATTTGATCTTTGAACAACATCTTTATTTTCTTTTGTGCATTTTCTTTAAATTGATTTTATTTTAAATTTCAATTATAATAATCTTAGTGACTTTTCTAGATAAAATTGAGAATAGTATAATTTTGGTATTTGTCAAAAGTAAGTTACCAATCCCTGAGGATGATACTCTTCTTATAACTTTATTATAAAACTATGATACTATGCACTTGCATTTTTGCACCAATCATTTACCAACCCATAGTTCACCCCTATCTCTAACTTCTTGAAAATGGGAGACCTATTTGAGGATTGCAAACTTGTAAAGGAAATCAAGACCAAGGCAAGATGATACCTAAACGAAGATGGTAAGCTATATAGATGAACTACACTTGGACCCAGGATCTTGTGCATTCCTAAGGAGGGATTTGAAAGAATAATGTTTGAAGAGCATGAAGGGGAGTACAACTCTCACTCAGGTGAGAAGAAGTTATCTCAATGGATTATGAGGTAGGGCTACTATTATCCCACTATGCTGGTAGATTGTACAAAATACACTCAGGAGTGCAATAAGTGCCAAAGATTTTCCCCGTTGTCACACATGCCTCCAAACACCATGATAGGGGTGGTAAGTCCTTGGCCCTTATACAAGTGGTGACTTGACATATTAGGACCTCTACCTCAAGAAAAAGGTTAAAAGAATTTTTTACTAGTAGCCACTGTTTAATTTTCCAAATGGATTTAAGTGGAAACTTTAGGAAGAATATGGGAGGATGAGGTGATTCAATTTATCTAACAATCTATAATTTGTCGGTTTTGCCTACCCAAAGAGCTCGTTATTGATAATAGGAGGCAATTTACAAATTGTAACATCAAGAAGTTTGCTATCAAATACAACATCAAGATGTGTCACTTAATGCCATATTATCCCCAAGCCAATGGTCAGGCATAATATTCCAACAAACTAATAATCAACCTACTAAAGAAAAGGTTGGAGGATGTCAAAGGAAGTTATGTTAAGGAGCTTCTTGGGGCATTATAGGCTGTTAGGACTAGTCCCCGAGGGAGCACTAACGAGATACCTTTCTCCCTAGTATATGAGACTGAAGCTATGATCCCAATTGAAGTTACAATACCCATTATGAAGTCGACCCTAACAAAGGAGAAGAATGTTGTAAGTAGGGAAATCGAAGTGACCCTAATAGAGAAAAAAAGGACATGACCTTGAGGAGGATAATCGATCAAAAAAGGAAAGTATCAGATTATTATAATAAGGCTGTGTATTTCAAAGCTTTCGTTATAGGTGATTGGGTTCTCAGAAGGGTCATCCCAAACAAGAAGAAATGGATCGCTAGCAAAATAGGTGCAAATTAGGAAAGACCTACTTATTAAGAAGCATTGAAGAAGTTGAGGATGGAACAAGATGGAATGACCAACACTTAAAAAAATAGTTCTTCTGATATATCTCAATTTACTACTTTCATGTACCATCATTATATGCATACACATGAAGTATGTCTTTTCAAGAAATGGTTCTCTCCTAGAAGTCTCCCACTAATACATCTCATGGGTTGATCCCCTCGATTAGAAACCAGGTAGAAATCCTTAACACTTACAAAAGCCATGAGTCAGCCACCTCAGTTAGGAACAAGGTAGGGCACTCTAGCATTAAAGCACGAGTTGAGCACCTCGGTCAAGAACTAGGTAAAACACTCTTTCCCACTAATACATGTCACAAGTTGATCACCTTGATTAGAAACCAGGTAGAATGCCCTAACACTTGCAAAAGCCATGAGTCAGCCACCTCAATCAGGAAGCTAGTAAGGTGCTCTAGCACTAAAGAGAGAGTCAAGCACCTCAGTTAGGAACTAAGTAGAATGCTCTCTCCCGCTAACACAGGTCACAGATTGATCATCTCGATTAGGAACTAGGTAAAACGCTCTGACACTTGCAAAAGAAACGAGTCAACCACCTCGATTAAGAAATAGATAAAGCATTCTAGCACTAAATAGAGAGTTGAGTACCTTGGTCAGGAACCGGGTATAACACACTCTCTCACTAATACATGCCTCAGGCTAATCGCCTCTGTCACCTTGAGGAAGGAACAAATTCATATGAAAATGGAAACATACATCGGTCTGACATATTAGGTGCATTATATTAAAAATAATTTATTGTTTGAGCTTACAATGCTTTTAAAATTTTTATTAATACATAGCCTGATCTCCTAAAGTTAAAAAAATTTCAAGTGATTAGACACACGATAGGTGTCTAGGTAATCTATTTCCTCCACCAAAGGCAAGAAATTGCCTTGAATCTTCATAATTTTCTTTTAAGCATTGGCCACTATTTCGGGAGGGATCGAGCTCAATGCTAGCACATTATGCTCCAATTTTTCAATGACCCCAATTGCCTTAAGAAACACCCCTTCAGATTGCTTCATATAGAATTTTACCTAGTATTACTCCCTATCCATAAGGGCAACCATTTTAGTCATAGTCCTTCTCTCCAGAGCTTGAGTTTGGGATAGTTGCACTTTATAAGAGGCAAGATCACACTTGGCTTCCTTATAAAGTTTTTAACTTATCCTCGAGTTTAGACACCTCAATTTTTAATTCTCTTACCTTAGTCTTGAGTCTACCATTTTCCAGTTTCAAATCTCATACTAAATGCCAGTTTGTCCAATTAGAATCCATAAGGTTCAAGCAAGAAAGATGGAGAAGGAGTTGGAAATTATTTCAATAATATTGTCTGAATTTAACAAGTGTCCCAACCCCTTTTTTATAAGGGATGATGCTAAGAAAAGATTTAATGACACATGTTCCAAAATAGGTAGGTACTTGATGAGCACAAGATCGACAATGTTGATCTTGCGGATACTTTGGTTTTATAATTTGTAAAACTCTCACAAGTGCACTAATCATTTTATAGAAAATAACAAGTATACTCTCAAGGTCAATTTAAGGAAGAAATATATGTGGTTTTAATTTATTATTCAAACTTTTAAAAACGAAATTAAATCTTAAACATCTTGTCACTATATTTTGGTTTTGTGTGTTTTCTAATCTAATAACATAAAAAATAAACATATATATGGATTCAATAAACATTTATGAATTTTTTTTATCATTTATACTAGTAGAGTATTTATGGATATAATAACTAAGTTAATTATACTTGCTAATATTATTTAGGTTATTAAAGATATGAAATAGAGCTTCATTCTAACTACCGGACGATTGTACCAATAAATAAAAGAACACTACTCTAAATTAGACCAGATATTTAAACCTTCAAATCTAATTTTTAGATTTAAGTTTGTAATATTTCTCTCTAAATTCTTAATATAAAATCTTGAATAACAACAAAATCAATTCAACTTATAGAGATTTTTACCTATTTAATATTTCGCAAGCATAACAACGTTATTATTATATCATGTTTACAAATAGCCAGCCATGTTAACTTTAATCACAAACAAATTAAATATAACATATAAGAATAAAACATAAAAAATAACTGTAAAAACTTACAGCACTTTGATGCTAATTCTGTTGCTAGAAAACCTCCAAATGGATTTGCATCTCCGCTTATTGAATCAAAAACTAAAAATCTATAAAAACATAGCTAGTTCTTTCCAAAAAGAGAAGAACTTTAAAACTAAAAACTAAAAAAAAAACTTTCTAGAGAGAGAAAGGGCTTAAAAATTATGTTTTACAATGAGGGAAGATGATCCTTTTATTGGTGAGAAAAAGGCTAAAAAAGGGGAAAAATATTTCAAAATTTGAATTTGGATGCTTTTGGACAGGTTGGCACACATATGGGGTGTGCAAATTTTAGTAGACGGGCATTTGGCATGGAAGACGGGTGTTAGGCGCATGCGGGACATGGCGTAGGAGTGTGTAGGTGTGCTAGACATGGTGTAGGGGATTATCGGGCATGTGCCGGCTGTGTGCAAGCGTGTACTAGGCATGTGTTGACCATGTGCAAGCGTGTGCTGGGCATGCACGTGGAAGCCGTTGTGGATAAGCGACTGCATGTAAGATTTTGGCCTTTTTGACATTTTTTTACCGTGTCAACCCATTTTATCCAATTATTTCCATCCTTTTGACTTTTTCTCATTTTTTTCTCAATTTATTTGTGATGTATTGCCTCCAGTATTTTTCTTCGTGTCTTTAAGTTATTTTTTAACGAAAATATCTGAAAAAAATAAAAAAAAACCCGTGATTCCAAAAAGAAAAATTTAAAAAAAATATTTTAAAATCATACAAATATAAATCTATTTAATTAATTAAAGTACATTAAATCATGGTAATTTTATTGCTTTTTAAGCACTAATTAGTAGGTCAATACCATAAATAAACACTACAAGTGATATAAATACAAAATTATACAAGCAATTGGTTTTCATTTATAAAATTTAAGCTTACAAAAGGTTGAACTCGCTACCATATAAATGGAAGTGGTGTCAAGCTCAGGAAAATATAAAAAGCATATGGGACCGTAGGATTTATTTCATTAGGAAGCTCGAGCCATAAAGGATTAGTGGTCCCTGACGCCACCTTTTGGGCCTGTCACCTCAGGCCCATCACCACTCTCACTAGAGTCTGAGCCTTCTTCATCGTCCCCCTCTTGAGATTAGGTAGGCACATATTAGGGGTGACCGAGATATCTAAAATCTAATAGTAGTATTCCTCCAAGTCCCTCATTTTAGCTTCCATTTTGAAGGAGTCCATGGCTAACTCATACCCTATCTCAATGGTCAAGGTGAAATATTTAGCCATTGCATCAAGCTCGACCTTTGCCTTCTCTTTTGTCTCTGCCAACATGCCATTACATGCCTCAATCTCGACATAAGCTTTCCTATGAGCCTCTTTGAGCTCAGCGAAACACTTCGAGTTTTTATTCAGCTCAGCAACGGTCTTAGATAGCTTTTCCTCTTTGTCTATGGCCTCGCTTTCCCACTTATTGGCCTTTTCCAGCAGCACCACGTACTTAGCTCTAGTACAGGCATGACCCTTTTTTTCTTATGCTAGCTCATACTTTAAGTGCCTCTCACTTTGAGCCTTCTCAAACTCATACAGTAGTTGTAACTGAAAAAAAAAGACTCAACGAGGTCAAACATAAGAAATATATATAGTAACAAAAAAGTGTATACATAAGAAGCGAGGTAAGATTAACACATATGGTATATGAGGCGTCTGATCATAACCTTAGGGCCCGTGTCCTCATATATAGCTTCCAGTTGCTTCTTATGGGCCATCAAATGAAGGTGACTCACATAGTGGTCAAGTTGCTTTGGTGCCATGCCCCGATATAGAGCTACCCATCCAGGTCAGTGGTAAGATCATTCATAATACCATTCTCTTTCCATGAATCCCATACAAGGTAGTCAAATTCTTGAGGACCCGAGCTAGGAGGTGGTGAAGTGTATTGTTCCTGAAACGTGGATAATGGCTCTAAGACATTCAAAGGCTCTAGTCTAAACACGGGCTCATTGATGGTCACTTTCTTCTTCCTTCTAGATAGGTTGGAGAGGCCTTCTTGACTAGAAGATTTTCTCCTCTTCTTACCATTAGAGGAGTCCTTCCCTGGTATAAGAGATGTAGTTTTCTAGGGAGTGACTGATGAGCACAAGATCAACAATGCAATACCGATCTTACGAATACTTTGGTTTTATATTTGTAAAATTCTCTCAAGTGCACGAATCATTTTATAGCAAATGATAAGTATACTATCAAAATCGATTTAAGGAAGGAATATATGTGGTTTTTAATTTATTATTCAAAATTTTAAAACGAAATTAAATCTTAAACATCTTGTCACAGTATTTTGGTTTGTTTGTTTCCTAATCTAAAAACGTAAAAATAAATAAATATAGATATGGATTCAATAAACAATTATGTAAATTTTTATCATTCATAATAGTGAAGTATTTATGGATATAATAATTAAGTTAATTATACTTGCTCATATTATTTAGGTTATTAAAGATATAAATTGATAAGTGTTAATTGTCTTTTTTTGGTATGAAAGTATCCTTAAGCGGGGCCCAAATTATTTTGTTTAATATTAATTAACTAATATCCTTAGGCGGGGCCTATTGATTAATTAAGTATTAAATTTTAGCTTTATTTCTAAGAAAATAGTAAACAATCTAATCACAACTTTAGGCGAAGTTAGTTAATTAGACTTTATTCAAGATGTCTAAATTAAACCTAAGAATTTAATTATTCGAGTACTAAATTTCAAGTTTTAAAACCATTATTGAAAATATATTGTCAATATATTTTCGAATAATAGTTCTTATAAAAAAGTTTTACCTATTTAATATTTCGCAAGCATAAAAACGTTATTATTATATCATATTTACAAACAACTAGCCATGTTAAATTTAATCACAAACAAATTAAATATAACATATAAGAATAAAACATAAAAATAACTGTAAAGAATAAGTATCTTTACAGAACTTTAACGCTAATTCTATTGTTAGAAAACCTCCAAATGGAAAAATTTATAAAAAGAGAAATCTAGAAAGATAAAGAGGTGAGATAATTGTGTGTTTTATAATGGGGGAAGATGATTCTTTTATAGGTGAGGAAAAGCCAAAAAAGGTGGGAAAATATTTCAAAAATTGATTTTGGACACATTTTGATAGGCTAGCACGCATGTAGGACCCAAAAATTATGACAGACAGGCGTTTGGTGCACGTGGGTCATGGCATAGGCGTGCGCTGGTATGAACGGGACACATCTTGGGTGTGTTCTGGCACGCGCGAATATTGGCCTGGCGTATGCTAGGTGTGTGCTGGACGTGTACTAGCTGTGCGTATACATACGTGTGCTGGGGGTGTGGGTGCCATGTGTAGGCATGTGTTGGGAATTTTCCATCTACGTACTAAGCATGTGCCCACGCACACATTGGTACACACAGGACTTGATGTGATTAGGTAGTACGGGCAGGATTTCAACCTTTTTTACCATTTTGACCCATTTTGTCCAATATTTCCATCTTTTTGACTTTTTCTCATTTATTTTCTCAATATATTTGTGATGTATTGTTTCTAGTATTTTTCTTTTTGTCTTTAAGTTATTTTGGAATGAAAATACTTGAAAAATAATAAAAATACTCATGATTCCAAAAAGACAAATTTATATAAAAATATGATAAAATCGTACAAATATAAATCTATATAATCAATTAGAGTACATTAAATCATGATAATTTTAGTGCTTTTAAGCACTCATCAATGACCTTACTCTTAAGACGAGTCAAGAGAGAGGCAACATCGAACTCCATAGTGCAAAACAAGGTCAATGAGGTATTAGTATTATGGGGTTTAGTCCATAAAAAATGGATATTTCAAGTATTATGGATAGTTCACCATCGTCAGCAACCATCTTAAACCTTCCCCCATAGTTTGTGGGAAGGGTCTGGTGCTTGGAGGTGGCACGAGGTTTACAAATGATTTGGTGAGGGGGCTCCACTGAACCTTGCCTCATCAACCCACATGCGACAAAGCGTGGGGTGTTTAATAGTTATTTCCACGAGGTTCACTCAGGTAGATAGTTTTGGATATCAACCAAGCATTGCTTTGCATCCTCACTTAAGGTCGTTATGAAGGAACCCATGTTCCTTATCACGACCTTTATGTCAGTCTAGGTACTCCTTATTAGCCTTATATTACTAAAAGGAGTCTCCTACCAACCTGAGACGTAGAAGAAATATTCCTTCCAATTTTTCTCGTTCTTAGGAAAGGCCACATTTATACCATGGTCCTACTTTATGAACATATATACCCTTCTTGGGTCTATGGGGTTCTATTTTAGCATATAGGCTTCATTAAACTCGGACATCTCCAAGTCCACCTCAAGCTCTTTACATATTAGTGTAAGATAGATCAAGTACTTCAAACCAGTAAGCATCAGATGACTTGGTGATAACTCTGTGTTTTAGAGCTATTTTGTCAAATTTATTAATTATAATGGGTATATTCTTAAGGTTTTTAGTTAATTTTAAGATTCTAAATTATTATTTGTTGTTAATTTTGTAAGAAATTATATTTTTAGAGAAAATGAAACAATTTGAATTAAAAAAGGACTTAAATGTAAATAACAAAAGTTGAAAATTTAATTTGAATTAAAAAGTGGACTTAAATACAATTAACAAAAAATTTCTTTTGACGTAGAGTGAAGTTCCACATGCAGAACGAGTCACTCATGTCTCGAGCTGTTGGATCAAACATTTAACAGTACAGATTAGGAGAGTGAGATTCAAATGCTATGTGGGCAAGGATTTCCAGTTGTTCTACAAAGTTCGGCACTCAGAGTGGGGTCCACTTGTCTACATAGTCTGGCACATAGATTTTTCCTGCAACACACCCTCGCGTCACCCACCATTAGAGAATGATGAACGGTCTAGATCATGCATGTTGGCCACACTCCACGCGAGAGAGTCATGAGTGGAGTCTAGTTGTTCTGCATAACTCAGCGTGAAACTCCCTACGATGCAGTCCACCGAAGCTTCATATGCCCTCGCGTCTCTCCCAGTCAACATGTGCCACTTGTACGATTCTCCTGCCAAAAAATCAGAGATCACCACGTGTCATGCATAGTGTAAAAACAATTTAGAAAATTTCATGCGCAGTCCAGCTTTTTTGCACATTTTTTCTACCCTTTTTGCTCGCCTCTTTAGAGGAATTCATGGTGTATATTTTGGAGAACATGTAGAAGCCATAAAGAGAGTTTGTGGTCATTATGTTGCCAAAATAGAGAGAACACGCAGAAGTCATTTTTTGGAGTTTTAGTTCTTGTTTTATTGTTGAAGAAAATAGAAAGAACAAGGTAGAGAGCAAAAAAGAAGGCAAATGGAGGACCTCCATTTTTTTATTGAGGAATCATCAAGAGTTTCTTCTAATCTCTTTTTATTTTAATTTAATTTTTCTAAAATGTCTAAATATTTTTGGATTGTAATTTCAATATTTTCTAGGAATTAAATTATTTGTTTTAGGGTTGCAATGTAGCTTACATTATGAAACTTGAATTAATTATTTTTGAATGATTTGTGGATGTTGTTTTTAATTTTTTAATTTTATTTTTCCTTAATGGCTTTGATTGTTGGAAGATTAATCAATTGATCTATGAACCTTAATGAACTTAGAAAAGGAATTTTTGTGTTTTTCTCTTGGATAGAATAACATATATATATATGGGATAAGAATATACCTTTATTGTATGTGTAGCTATGAAGAACTTTGAGCTTAATGAATCTTCGATAAATTTAATTCTTCTAGGAATATAGTGAATTAATTATCAGAAGAGACGTGTGGATAAATTAGGAGTCCTTAGTTTACAAATTAAATGTAAGAACATAAATCAAGAGAAAATAATATGATTCAAGTGGATTAATTTGGTGAAATTGCAACCCTAGAGTTTTCTTAATTGTTAATCTCATATATTGTTATTTAGAATTAGTTTAGTTTAACTCTATCCAAATATCAATTATTTTGATAAAATTAGGTTGAGATATTTTTAGTACTTAACAAAGATTAGTAACAAATCTCCGTGGGAACGATATCGTATTTATCACTTATTACTTGTGACCATATATACTTGCACGTTGATGTTCTTTTAAGAAACCAACAAGTTTTTGGCACCTTTGCCGGGGATTTGATTTTCTATTTTTTTATATTAATACCAATCAATCTAATTTTAATTCAAACCTTTCATTTATTTTTTATTGTTATTTTTACTTTATTAGATTTATTTTTCTAATTTTCAAGTGAATTGGGACGTTGTATGCGACGCATAAGAAGTCATGGATGAGGAGATTCCTGAAGTGGAAGAACCAAGATCTCTAAGAAACTATATAGTGCCTCTTGTTGGTGGGATTCATTCAAGCATTAGAAGACCTGCGATTCAAGCCAATAATTTTGAGATTAAGCCTGCGATCATTCCGATAATTCAAACTTTAGTCTAGTTTGGAGGCTTACCCAATGATGACCTAAACTCTCATATATCCAATTTTTTAGAAATTTGTTACACTTTCAAGCATAATGGAGTCACTGATGATGCTATCAGGCTAAGAATTTTCCCTTTTTCACTCCGGGATAAGGCAAAGAGTTGGTTAAGTTTATAGCCATCTGGTTCTATCACCACTTGGGATTATTTGGCTAAACAATTCTTAACTAAATATTTTCCACCAATAAAGACTACAAATATGAGGAATGATATCACTACCTTTGTGTAGTTTGACTCAGAACCGTTATATGAGGCTTGTGAGAGGTATAAGGATCTACTTAGAAGATGCCCTCACCATGGTCTACCAAATTGGATTCAAGTTCAGATATTTTATAATAGTTTGATGGGTTCGACTAGAAACATGATTGATGCTACAACATGTGGTGCTATTATGGAAAAATCTATTGATGAAGCCTATAACTTATTAGAGGAAATGGCTTCTAACAGCTACCAGTGACCATCAATGAGGATGGTGCCTAAGAGAGCAGCTGGAATTCATAAGATTGATGCTATGTCTGCTTTAATTGTTCAAATGTTAGCTTTGGCAAAGAAGATTGATACTCTAGGTGTCCATTCTATTTAGAGTCCTTTTGTTGCATGCGAAATTTGCAATGGAATTCATGCCAGTAAGAGATGTCATCACAACTTTGAATCTGTCAATTTTGTTATCAACTACAATAGGCATCAAAACAACCCTTATGACAACACTAACAATTCAGATTGGAAGGAATCATCCTAATTTTTATTGGAGTAACCAAGACCCATCATCTTCTATAAAGCCTACATATCCTCTAGGTTTTCACAATCAAGCTTCACCACAAGAGAATAAACCATCACTGGAAGATATGTTTGCTCAATACATGGTTAAAAATAGGACTATTCTTCATAATCAAGTGGCATCTATCAGAAATCTTGAAGTTCAATTGGGTCAACTTGCTACTATTTTCAACAATCACCCTCAAGGAGCTTTTGCTAGTGATACTGAAACCAATCCAAAGAGAGAAGAAAAATATCATTGTAAGGTAGTCACACTTAGAAGAGGAAAAGAGTTTAAAGAAATGCAAAAGCCTATTTTTCCTCCAACTCCTATTGTTGAAGCTATTGGCCTAGAAAAATAAGATCAGGGGGAAGAGAAAGCCAAAGAGAATGAAGCAACATAAAAATTGGTGATGAAATCAGGTTCAGATAGTCCCAAGCCTCACACTCCACCAATTCTGTTTCCTCAACGCTTTCATAAGCAAAAGCTTGATAAGTAGTTCTCCAAGTTTCTTGAAGTATTTAAAAAGCTTCATATTAACATTCCTTTTGCTAATGCTTTGGAGAAAATGCCTAGCTATATCAAATTTATGAAGGATATCTTATCTAAGAAGAGGAGGTTAGGTGATTTCGAGATAGTAGCTCTTACATAGGAGTGTAACGCTATCCTTTAGAAAAAGCTACCACAAAAGCTTAAAGATCTAGAAAGTTTCACCATTCCTTATACTATTGGTGAGAGCTCTATGTGAACTGGGTGCCAGCATTAATTTGATGCCACTTTCCATCTATTAAAGACTTGGATTAGGATAAGCACACCCGATCACTACCACTCTTCAGCTTGCAGATAGGTCTTCAAAGCACTCAAGAGGCATTATAAAGGATATGCTTGTGAAGGTATACAAGTTTATCTTTCTTTTGGATTTCATAATTCTCGATATGGAGGAAGACAAAGAAATCATTATTATTCTCGGGAGGCCATATTTAGCAATAGGTAGGACTTTGAGTGATGTTCAAAAGTGGGAGCTCACCATGAGAGTTCAAGACCAAGATGTAACTTTCAATGTTTTTAAAGCTATGAAATTTCTAGGTGAATCTAATGATTGTTATAGAGTTGATGTGGTAAATGAGTTAGTTGAAAATAGGTTCACAGAAAACTTTACTACTGATTCTTTGGAAGTTTCTCTTGTGAAGGATAATGTTATTAATAACCTAGAATCTCTTGAGTATCTTAAGATACTTGAAGCATCTCCACATATCTGTAGTTCTCAGACTAAAGTTGAGGCATCACAAGTTATGACACCTTCTAAATATATTCATATGAAGCCATATGTGGAAGAACAACCATCATTAGAGCTTAAGCCATTACCTAATTATCTATGGTATTCTTATTTGGGTGATATGTCTACTCTACCCATGATTATTTCATCCTCTCTAGATGAAGATCAAGAAAAAAAGTTGTTAAGAGTGTTGAGAAATTACAAGATAGCTTTGGAGTGGTCTATAGCTGATATTAAAGGGATAAGCCCTTCATTATGCATGCACAAGATCTTGTTTGAGGAATATTGAAGCCTACTATTGAGCATCAACATTGTTTAAATCCAATCATGGATGTAGTGAAAAACGAGATCATTAAGTGGTTAGTTGCAAGTATTATCTATCCCATTTCAGATAGCTCTTGGGTTATCCCAATTCATTGTGTGCCGAAGAAAGGAGGAATTATGGTGGAGGCTAATAGCAATAATGAGCATATTCCCAAAAGAAAAGTGACAGATTGGCGATTCTGTATGGATTATCGAAAGCTCAACAAGGCTACTCGGAAGGATCATTTCCCTCTTCTATTCATTGATCAGATGCGTGATAGATTGGTTGGACATTCATTCTATTGTTTCTTGGATGGGTATTTGGGATACAACTAAATTGCTATAGCTCCCGAGGATCAAGAGACGACCACTTTCACTTGTCCATATGGAAATTTTGCTTTTCGGAGAATGCCTTTTGGACTTTGCAATGCCCTAACTACTTTTCAAAGGTGTATGATGGCTATCTTTTCAGACATGGTGGAGAATTTCATTGAGATATTTATGGATGACTTCTCAATTTTTTGGTGATTCATTTGATATGTGTTTGTATAACCTTTCTTTGGTCCTACAAAGATGTGAAGAGACAAACTTGGTGTTAAATTGGGAAAAGTGTTATTTCATGGTACAAAAAAGGTGTTGTTCTTGGACATCTAATTTCTTTGAAAGGAATTGAAGTGGATAGGGCAAAGATTAAGACTATTGAGAAGCTACCACCTCCAACATTTTTCAAAGGAATTAGAAGTTTTCTTGGTCATGCGGGATTTTATAGGCGGTTCATCAAGGAATTTTTCAAGATATCTAAGCCTCTTTGCAATCTTTTGGAGAAATATAGGAAATTCAATTTTGATGAAGATTGTCTAGAAGCTTTTTGGGCGTTGAAAGAGAAGCTGATCACTACTCCCATCATTATTGCACCATATTGGAGTCTACTATTTAAGCTCATGTGTGATACTAGTGACTTTGTAGTTGGAGCTATTTTGGGTCAATGTAAAAGGATAGTATTCCATGCCATCTACTATGCTAGCAAGACTTTGACCGATGCTTAGCTTAATTATGCTACCTTAGAAAAGGAGTTACTTGTTGTTGTATATGCTTTTGAAAATTTCTGCTCCTATCTAATTAATATTAAGGTGATAGTTTACACTAATCATTCTTCCATAAAATATCTTATTGCTAAGAAGGATGCAAAGCTAAGATTGAATATATTGGTACTCCTATTGCAAGAATTCGATTTAGAGATCAAGGATAAGAAGGTAACCAAGAATCAAGTGGCATATCATCTATCTAAACTAGAGAACAGTGATGGTGTCATAGTCAAGACTATCATTGGCGAGACTTTTCCAAATGAGCAACTATTTTCCTTTGATCATAGAAGTGTGCCATGGTATACTAATTATGTTAATTATATTGTGAGCAATGTGTTTCCACCTGATTTATCTTTCCAACAGAAGAAGAAATTCTTACATGATGTCAAATACTATGTATGGGATAAGCCTTTCTTGTTTAAGTAATGTGTGGATCAAATTATTATAAAGTGTGTTCCCAAGGAAGAAATTGAAGACAAACTTAGGCATTGTCATTCTTTAGCCTATGGGGGTCATTTTGGAGGAGAAAGAATAATGACTAAGGTTATTCAATCAGGTTTTTACTGGCCAACTCTATTTAAAGATGCATATTTCTTTGTCTCATGCTGTGACAGGTGCTAAAGAGTTGGCAACATTTCAAAGAAACACGAGATGCCTCTTAACAACATTCTTGAGGTGGATATATTTGATGTTTGGGGTATTAATTTCATGGGACCTTTTATCTCTTCCTACAAAAACCTCTACATTCTTGTTGTTGTGGATTACGTTTCTAAGTGGGTGAAAGCAGTTTCCTTGCCTACCAATGACTCCAAGGTGGTGTTGAATTTCTTAAAGAAAAACATTTTTACTCATTTTGGCACTCTAAGGGCAATCATCAGTGATGGGGGAACACATTTTTGCAACAAATATTTTTAAGCCCTCTTTACCAAATATGGGGTCACTCACAAGATCACAACTGCTTACCATCCTCAAATAAGTGGGAAAGTTGAGATTTCAAATAAAGAGGTGAAGAGGATCTTTGAGAAGATAATAAACCTTCTAGGAAGGATTGGTCTAAGAGGTTAGAAGATGCACTTTGGGCATACCAGACAGCATATAAGACACCCATTGAGATGTCTCCATATCGATTAGTTTTTGGGATAGCTTGTCATCTCCTAGTTAAACTAGAGCACAATGCGTATTGGGCAATCAAGAATCTGAATTTTGACTTGAGAGCCATTGGCGAAAAACATCTTTTACAACTCTATGAGATGGATGACTTCTGTCCATAAGCATATGAAAATGCTAAGATTTATAAGGAAAAGACAAAGAGATGGCATGACAACAAGATCTTGCATCGGCACTTTGAACCAGGACATAAAGTTTTGCTCTTCAATTCTCGTTTGAAGTTATTTCCAAGGAAACTCAAATCTAAGTGGTCAAGTCCTTTCACTATTACCAAAGTGCACCCATATAGAGCTATTGAGATTAAAGGCAAATAATCACAAAGGACTTTCCAAGTGAATGGGAAAAGACTCAAACATTATTAGGGAGTCAAGTCCATTGTTTTGTTATCTGACCCTACCTAAAGCAGAGAAACAAGAATTCAAGCCGATGACTCTAAATCAAGCGCTTCTTGGGAGGCAACCCAGGTGTTTTAGTTTTTATTTATATTACTTAGTTGCACATGTATTAGTTTGACTATTCCTTTATTTTGTTATTTTGTTTGATAGGTGCAAATTGGAGAAAGTGAAGCTATTCTTTTTGGATTTCAATCTTACAAGCCAACTCACCAACCAAGGAAGTTTCTTTTAACCCATCTCCTTTTTTCTTTAATTTTCACACATCGAGGACAATGTGCATATTAAGTTTGAGGGTGGAGAGATTGAACTTATTTGAATTATTTGCTTGGTATTGTTGCTTGTGTAGCTTTGTTTGTTTGGTTGATTGAAACTTGAGGATATATTATGCTTTTTGTGGTGATTTATTTTTATTTCTTTGGTTGGATTGATGCATAGCTCTTTGAAAAATGTGAATATTGTCTAATTTTGTGTGTAATTTTTTAGTAAGTTTCATTTTGACAATAATATGTCTATTTATGAGCACTAGTCTTGATCGTTGAGTTGTTATGCTAATTTAGAGAAGGTTTATGTGAATATGCAATTTTATTGATCTCCTTTGGTTTCACATGTCTTAGAATTTGTTTGATTTTCTCTCAAGGTGAAATCCAAGACAACACTTAGCTAAGGAAATGATTTAGGCCATCTTTGGATTGTTTGAGTATTTCTATCAAACTTTACATGTTTTATCCATAGTATACCTCATTTGAGCCTTTATGTTGACTTTTATTTGTCACCCACATATTAGCCTAGTAAAAAAACAAAAAAAATCAATCAAAAATCAAAATGAGATTGTGGCATGAGAAGTTATATACCCACTTTTAAAGTGTTTATTGAGATGTTAGAAGGTATCTTGTTATGATCCTACAATGATATGTATTTAGGGAAAATTTGAGCCAAATATTGTCCTTTATCCTACCTTTACCTAAGCCATACATTACAAGCTTAATAAATTCCTATTGATCTTTGGTTTGTGTTTGTCTACATTAGTGGAGAGAGAATTAAAAAACAAACTTATGAGATTTGTGATTTCATTAAGATTAATTGCTTCCATATTTGCATAAACTCATCTGGATTTCATATGATGAATTATGAAAAGACTTCACACACACACAAGAAAATTCAATGTGAAAATGTGACATACTCTTGAATTGCTTTCAATTCTTAGATAAAATTCTTGTATTTTTATAAGTTATGTTATTGATATGACCAAGGAAAAATGTTTTGAAAATCACTATTTTGAGTGCATATATCCTTGTTTTATTTATTTTCTTTTGCTCGAGGACTAGAAAAATCTTAGGTTTGGGGGTGTGATAACTCTGTGTTTTAGAGTTATTTTTCTCAATTTATTAATTATAATTTTTATGTTCTTAAGGTTTTTAGTTAATTTTAAGTTTCTAAATTATTATTTGTTGTTAGTTTGTAAAAAATTATATTTTTAGAGAAAATTAAACAATTTGAATTAAAAAAGGACTTAAATGCAATTAACAAAAAAATTCTTTTGACATAGAGTAAAGTTCCACACGCGGAATGAGTCGTGCGTGTCTCGAGCCGTTGGATTAAGCATTTAAAGGTGTAAATTAGGAGAGTGAGATTCAAATGCTATATGGACGAGGATTTCTAGTTATTCTGCATAATTTGGTGCACAGAGTGAGGTCTACCTGTCTGTGTAGTCCTACGCGTTGAGTGGGGTCCACTTGTCTACGTAGTCTGGCCCGCAGAGTGGGATCCATATGTCTGCACAGTCCTGTGCTCAGATTTTCCCTACAATGTGCCTTCGCGTCACCCACCGTCAAATCAAATGATGAACGGTCCAGATCGTGCATGTTGGCCACGCTCTATGCGAGGGAGTCACGAGTGGAGTTTAACTGTTCTGCACAACCTAGCGCACGAAACTCCCTATGATACGATCCACCAAAACTTTGTGCACCTTCACATCTCACCTAGTCTGCATACGCCACGTGTACGATTCTCCTGCTAACAAATTAAAGATCCCCACTTGTCATGTGTAGTGTAAAAACAATTCAAAAAATTTCACACGTAGTCTAACTCTTTTGCATGTTTTTTCTACCCTTTTTGCACGCCTCTTTAGAGGAATTTTTGGTGTATATTTTGGAGAACATGCAGAAGCCATAAAGAGAGTTTGTGGTTGTTTTATTGATGAAAATAGAGAGAACACACAGAAGCTATTTTTTGGAGTTTTAGTTGTTTTGTTGCTGAAGAAAATAGAGAGAAGAAGGCAAAGGGAGAAACTCCATTTTTTTATTGAGGAATCATCAAAGAGTTTCTTCTAATATCTTTTTCTTTTAATTTAATTTTTCTGAAATGTCTAAATATTTTTGGATTGTAATTTCAATATTTGCTATGAACTAAACTATTTGTTCTAGGGTTGCAATGTAGTTTACATTATGAAACTTGAATTAATTATTTTTAAATGATTTATGGGATGTTGTTTTTAATTTGTTTATTCTATTTGTACTTAATGCCTTTGATTGTTGGAAGATTAATCAATTGATTTGTGAATCTTAATGAACTTAGAAAAGGAATTTTTGTGTTTTGCTCTTGGATAGAATAACACACACACACACACACACATATATATATATATGGGATATGAATATACCTTTATTGTATGTGTAGCTATGGAGACGTTGACCTTAATAAATCTTGGGTAAATTTAATTTTCATAGGAATATAATGAATTAATTTAGTAAGATGTGTCTATCTGTTATCGGAAGAGACATGTAGATAAATTAGAAGTTCTTGGTTGACAAATTAAATGTAATAACATAAATCAAGAGATAATAATATGATTTAAGTGGATTAATTTGGTGAAATTGCAACATTAGAGTTTTCTTAATTGTTAATCTCATATATTGTTATTTAGAATTAGTTTAGTTTAACTCTATCCAAATATCGATTGTTTGGAAAAGATTAGGTTGAGATAATTTTAGTACTTAACAAAGATTAGTAACAAATCTCCATGAGAATGATATCGTATTTATCACTTATTACTTATGGCCGTGTATAATTACACGTTGATGTTCTTTTAAGAAACCAACACCTGACGCGAGCTGAGTCCTGGCTAAAAACCTTCTTATGAAAGGGTACAGGGAAAACTTGATCCCTAACCACAAAGCCTTCTCATGAAAGACCATCCACCTAATTGGGGGTGGATCACTGTCATGGCCCCAAACATTGGAATCATTATTTTAACCGAGGTAGGGATGTTATAGGTCCTCCTCAACCTCTTCTCATCTTAAGGTGACAAACCACTAGTCTTGACCTTAGCTGATTAACCTTTGGTAAGGCATGTAGGTTCCCCAGTCCCTAGATTCCTTATTTACTTCTTCTATGATCTAGAGACTGATATCTATGTTTGAGGCATATTCAACCTAATAGTTGGTATGACTTACAGATGAGAAGTAGAGGTGGAAGGTTGTGGCTAGGATGGACCCGCTCTACTAGAAGATCTCGTCTCGCTTGAGGACCCCATATTGTCACTCTGCATAACCCAAGAAGCTGGGATACTGTGGGCTTTCTTAGGAGGCTAAGCCTAAATTCTCTTCTCTGTGTATGGTCTCTACAAAAATAGCAAAAAACATAAAAGGGGTAAGGCACAAAAAAAAGAGATTACCTAGGGTTGAGTTTAAAATAAAAGGAAAAATGATTCTTTAAAACCGACTTGTAAAGAAAGTAGAAAGACGTTAGACTCGAATAATTTTTCACTTTAAAACTCGAGTAAGTAATCTATGTGCCGAGATGGTTTTTTACCACCAAACTGAAAACTTTTTATGGCTCCAGTTGATGCAACATAGTGTTTTTCTTCTTGATTTTTGTCTGATGTGTAAGAAATGATAAGATAAAGCTTAGCCCAGACACTTCCTTATATAGAGGCCCAGATTTCTCTCTCCAATCAATTGGTACGTATTTATTAAGGGAGCAAACAATTCGAATTCACTACATGAGCATTACTCATACACCTCAATTTAGAACTCGACTTAAAAGAATAAGGGGTCTGGATGTTTGAACATATGGATCGACTTGGAGTTCGACCTGAGCCTATAGAACAACTTGAGCCCATAAGACATTTTGAGTCGTAAGACGAGTCACTCCCAAAGACCTGCCTCTGCTCGCATATACGAATATACTCGTGGGATAGACCTTTCTTGTTGGGTTTTGGCATATGGAGGGTCAACCACTAGCACGAGCTTTAGGGAGGTCGACCTCAGTTTATAAATATACTAGTTCTTACCTTTATGCCCCCATGACACACATGTACGTGTATACTTTAGGTAATCGATACATGTACGTGTAAAACTCTATATATACATAAATTCTTTAAGAAATCCACACATTTTATCAATTTTTTTAACTTTTGTCTAATTTATGTATCTGTAAATAAGACTAATTCCAATAAAAAACTCTTAATGATATTTTCTTTATTCATAGCAATCAACTCTAAATATACATATTATAATATATATATAAAGTAACAATGCCCTGTGTGCTAACCAAATCCAAATCAAGAAAAAAGATTGATTCTTATGCATTATTTACTTCTTAAATTGTATAAAAAATATGTTTTCTCTTTATTCCGTTTCCAAAAAAGAATTAGTAAATAGAATCAAAGATAATCATATTATATATCCCATTTCTTTTTTATTACAATTCATTTACATTTCGATTATGTTTGGTTTCATTCTGGATTAATAAACGTGCCCCATTAGCTCTGTAGTATGTTATCAACACAATAAACATGCGTGAAATGACCAATACCCAATTATTATGAAAATTATATATATATATATATATATAATATTATATATAAATAAAATAATATCACAATTAGATTAAAAATATTAAATCTCTATAATAATTTATTAAGTGTCTAATCATATTTCTTATTATTTTTGATTTCTAAGTTATAATTATAAATAATATATTTTATTATAATTATATAATTTAAAATTTTAAATGTTTGTATATATTGTGTTTTATATATAACAATAATTTATAAATAAATTTTAACATCAAAAGATTTTATTCGATTTAAAAAAAATTGATATGTTGAAATTTATATTAATTCAAATTAATTATATCATTAAATTATATTTAAATTCAATTCGGATCATAACATTCAAATTATTGAAAAATACGTAGTTTTGATCAATTGTTTAATGATTACCCCTATAATTCATGATAAGCTTAATCTCTAAAATTAATTGAATTTCTCCGTAGTTCTCTCTCGCTAACATTTTTTTAAAGGGATACATAGAATTCAAATTTGGGTTTATGTTCGTGGATGAAGACGCATTATATCTAGACCACAAATCAATCCTTTAAAATAGACAAGTAATTTTAATTTAAAAGGGTAAATATATTCTTAAGATTTTTCAAGAAATATTAAATATTTTAATTTATATTAAATAATTATTTAAAAGGATTAATAATATGTCAAATATTTAATTGGTTCAAAGTATGAATATTAAGGATACTGTTTTATGCATTCTCATAAGTCTTTAGAATATGTTAATTAAATATTAAAAAAAGAAAATGTTATCTTAAAGATCACTAAAAATGTGTTATTTATACATTTTGATTATATAATTTTTGTAAAAAATATATAAATTATTCGATTTTTAAAATTAATATACTTTAATTACATAACTTCAACTAAAGTATCCATTTTTTATAATAAAAATTGTGTAAAAAATGAACACTTTGTCATATATTTTACATTATATTTATGTGATTAAAGTGTTTTTATTTTAAAAATCAAATAATTTATGTATTTATTATAAAAATTACGTGATTAAATTATCATAATGAAATAAATAAAATAATTTAAAAAATTAATCTTCTTAAAACATATATATATATATATATATATAAATGTATACACAAATAGAACAATTCTTAGCATTATTATATATTTTCATTTTTTTTAACTTTATATATATTTCAAATAACTAACAAATTTTTAACACCATTTATTTTGTAAGGTCTCTATGAATACATAAAAAAATCTTGAGTTATGTTGGTGATATTATGGGTTATTTTTCCTTAAACATTTTGTAAATATATCAAGTTCATTTAAATTCTAAGGTTTTCTTAAATAAATGACATCCATTGAGTTATTCAAGAAAGAAAATATTTATTCAAATAGCTTACAAAATAAGTGATTTAGAATTTTTTTATTTAATTTTAAATTTAAAAAAGTTTGTGATATAATGACAAAGTTGGTGGGTATTAATAAAATTTACCCGAAAAAAAAAGTAATTATGTAAGGGGTAAATATATCTTAAAGTTTTTCTAAATATCATTGAAGTTTCAAATGTCTTACTTTATATCAAACAATTACTTTAAAATATCATTTAATTTTAAATAAATTCAAGTAACTTGTAAATAATAAAATAATACAAAATAAATTAATCTTTTTATGAAATTAAAACCTTAATTTTTAAATGAAAAAATATAAATAAATTACAATATAAGTCAGAGGAAAGTAGATCAAATTAAATATTACCCTTCCACTTAATACTTTTTTCACCATCATTTATAATTTAGATTTCAATTATATTATTTTTAAAATTTAAATTTTTTATTATTTGAAAAAATTTAAGGGTGTAATTGATATTTATCTTTTTGATAAAGAGAGAGACAATTCAAAACTGTCGGTATGGCCTAACCGTGGTTATATCTAAACTATTGTATATGGTTAGCCCTCTCCGTTCATACTAATTACTACATACGGACCGCTCGTGACACCGTGTGGGTCTAGGATGGAGCGTCGGTGACTCGGTTTAACTCGGACGATTTAACTGCAAGTTTTAAAGAAGAGAGAGAACGAAGAATTGAAGATTTGATATATAAATCACATATATAAGCAAAGAAATACAAGCCCATTGTCTCAGGCTCTCAGCATATTGAGGGAACTTTTCGGGCTACGCCAAGAGAAAATAGAGATGGTGGATTCGAGTGATTCAGTGTCGGTGGATATGGAGGGAGTTTCTCTTGGCGGAAAGGTACCTACATTTTTCTTAGATATTCAACCAATCATACGTTTATGTTCTTCTATTTTGTTTGGTTTCCGAGAAAATGCTGGTGTGGAGTTATTCTAAATTTTTGGGGTGTTTTCGGTTTGCATTTTTGAAATTAATTCTTCTTGCTTTATATATTGTATTGGTCTTTGATGTTCAGAAATGCATATCAAACCTTCTTTTTTTATTCATCCATCGTTTTGTTAATACTCTATAGTTGGGATATTGAATAAATTATATTATCTATATCAATAATGAGCTTTCGAAAATTTATTTATTGTTCCCCGTAAATGTGATTTTAACGAATTGGGTTTACTTCAAAACAATGTATAGCATATATTTTGAATTTATTATTAACTTTTCTTGTTATTTTTTCTTGCTTGTTCTAAATCTTTAAAAAAAAATTATGGTTTGATTTTCTTTTTCAACTGCCGAGGTTATTCAACCATCTTTATGTTGTAGATAACCAAACGGCTTCAGCTTCTGCCTTCTGATCAGAACTTCAAAAAGTGCTGCTGCACATGTAGCATCGGTTTTCCAAATTGCATATAAATGGATGTGAATGATTGTCATTAATACCTTTTATAAATAAACCGGTGTTTTTTTTCTCTCTTTGTCACGGGTTTGTACATATAGTTCATGTGCCTTTGTTTTTTTTTTGTTTGAGACTGATATTATTATTATTATTTCTTCTTTTGTATATATTGGCTTGTACATACGCTTATTGGATTTTTTTTTCGTGCAGGAGCATCATATAAATACGAGTCATGGTTATGTATCAGTTGCTGTGTTTGGAGATCAAGACAAGCCAGCTCTCATCACTTACCCTGATTTAGCTTTAAATTGTAAGCAAAATTGAAATAATTTATGCTCTTTATTCTCAGCTTTGGCTTTGTTATAGTTTTAGTTTGTCATGCATGCTTGTCAAAACTTACTAACACTAGTATACTTGTTTATGGGTGGAGCTTATCATTGTTGTAAAAGGCTATTTTGAGGCTAGGTTAAAAAAAAAAAGGTTCCTTCATGTGGTAAATTAAGGCTTATCCGTTAAGCTTTTATGCCTCGAGCTGATTGAAGCTTTAGCTTTAAATGATTAATTTTTTAAGTTGGTTCATGTGTTATCTATAAAATCCATACTTGATTTCACAAATTGAGTCGTAGATAAGAAAAACAAAAAGAAGAATATTATAATCTCATGAACAAACGTGATTAGGGTTATTTCCTTAACATTCTTTGATCTTTTTTCACCTATCACCTCTATTTATTTATATTTGTAATTTTACTCCTGCTCAAAATTAATGTTTGAGTTACTTTCCATTATATTTATTGCTTATTAGATTAAATTTTATTTATTAATATTTAAATGTTTTTGAAAATTAAAGTTTGAGGCTTGCGCCTTGGACTACCTCAAATCTTAAGCCTCACCTCATTAAAAGAAAATGCCTCTGTACTTAAAATAGTCTTTTATAACATTGGAGCTTACATTTTTACCTTTCTAGTTAGGACATAAGTTTAGGAATTTGATTTTCTGTGTTATATAATAAAGAAAATCCTAAAGCGCATTTAGGAAATCATGATTTTTAAGCAAAATGTTTGTAAGTTTGAGTCTGCAAGTTCTCGTTTGGGTTGAACTGCCTGTCTCACATGGTCACATGTTGTCCTTTTTCTTTTTTTAAAATACCAACACATCGTTCCTATAAATATTGGATTATGGAGCATCATTAATTAGTTGAATTTAGATTTTACTTCTTGTAGGCCACTAAGATATGTAAAAATATGCAGTAATCAAGGTTACTTAGAAGCCTTGATGGTTTTATGTAAATATCAAAGGTTTAGAGTTATAAATACATTATGCACATTGTTTCTTTTAATTTAAATTACTATTAGTCCAACTTATCTTTTGTCCTTATGTGTGCTCGACCAGACGTGTCTTGCTTTCAAGGATTATTCTTTTGTCCAGAAGCGTGCTCCTTGTTGCTACATAACTTTTGCATATACCATATTAGTCCTCCTGGGCATGAGGTTTGTAACTCAATAACTTGACTGCATATATTGGCATTTCTTGGATGCCCCCTTGACCAGAGTATTCTCTGATCCTCACTTCCCCCAAGAGCTATAGCTCACATAGTTTCTTATCTAGTCCTTTCTTCAAGAGCTATTGCAGTTAGGAGCTCAAACAATTGGCCCTGATGGTCCCTTGCTTTCCGCTGATGACTTAGTAGATCAGATAGCTGAGGTTCTTAACTATTTTAGGCAAGTAACTCCACTTGGGAGCTAAGCTGTTTCTGAATTTTTTTATTAGTCTTCTGCTAGGATGTAAAAGATGCATCTATTGTAGATAGAGATGAAGAAAAAGTATCTTCTATTATTAATTATCCCTCTCTCTTCCTCTCTTCACAGGCTTGGTTCAGTGATGTGTATGGGTGTTACAGCTGGAGCTTACATCCTTACCCTTTTTGCTGTAAGTTGTCTTCCTTGACATATTTATAGGATTTTGTACGTGGTTAGAGAGTTATACTTGAAAATTTAAGTAATCTTTGACTTTCTGTGATTCTTTGCAACAGTTGAAATACAGACAACGGGTTATGGGTTTGATACTTGTTTCTCCTCTTTGCAGAAAACCCTCGTGGACAGAATGGTTGTGTAATAAGGTTTATTTTCTTGACTTGAACATGCTATTGTTGGGAGTCAAATACTCATATGCTTAAATAAAAGTTCAAATTCTTGTCAGGTTGTGTCAAATTTACTGTACTTCTATGGCATGTGTAGCGTAGTAAAGGAGTTGTTGCTCAAGCGGTACTTCAGCAAGGTATCCCAATGTTTAATTTTTTTGAATGTCTTAATTTCAATGGAGTTGGCATGAATTTTCATTTGGTTTTCATCCTGGTAGCAGGAAGTTCGTGGTAATGCTAATGTGCCAGAATTAGACATTGTTCAGGCATGCAGAAGAGTTAGTATTCTTTATTTTCTAGTTAATTGACTTGTCTTAGATTTTGGAAGTGAATTAAACGTGGCTCTAATTTTTGTTTGTTTATTTTTAACAGTTGCTTGATGAAAGGCAGAGTTCAAACATTTGGCGGTTTCTTGAAGCAATTAATGGGTAAATCCTAGTTCTTTTATATTTATCAAAGACATGAAAAACTATTGGGTTGTGATTTCCTCCTTACATACATGATCAGTCTCAGGATTTTAACTCCTTGTATTCAGTTTCTAATAAATCATTATTTTAATATTAGCAAAGAATGGTGGTCCATGCTTGATGAGCATGAGAATCCATTGGTGCTTTAGAGATGGATGGTTTGATCTTTGTTTTCTGAAATTCTGTCAGGAGACCTGATGTTTCCGATGCATTGAGAAAACTACAGTGTCGTACCCTGATTTTTGTTGGGGATAGCTCTCCATTTCATTCGGAGGCTCTCTACATGGCTTCAAAACTAGATGGGCGATATAGTGCGTTGGTTGAGGTATGTATCACCGATCTATTTCTATCAATACGTGAATTGCAGAAAGCCTTGTTAACTATATGTTTGGAGGCTTGCAGGTTCAGGCATGTGGGACAATGGTAACGGAGGAGCAGCCTCATGCAATGTTGATTCCATTGGAGTACTTTCTCATGGGATATGGCTTACACAGACCACCTAAGATGAGTGTCAGCCCAAGAAGTCCATTGAGTCCATTATGCATATCGCCAGAGCTTCTTTCTCCCGAAAGCATGGGCTTGAAGCTAAAACCAATAAAAACTCGGATTTCATTGGATCTTTGAAACAAAGTGAGGAAGGTTGGTAGAAAAATCACCTATTGTAATCTATTTATGGAAAAGAGTTTGTAATTTTACCTGATTATTTGGGAAGGATTAGGTTGGGGTGGAGGGGGTGCCACTTTTGGTATGTCAGTGTATGCGTCACTATGCAGCAGCATATGCATGGGCAAAAACCCACTTTTATACAAGGAAAGCCCACCTTGTCCGTCATTTTCCCCACGTGTCTACTCTTATTGGTGGCACATACACTGGCGCATCCTTTGTGGACTAAGTAAGTAAATAGGTGAGAAAGAGGAAAGATAGCATTGGAAATATATAGAAAGAAAGTAAGAAACAACAGACATTGTCATTCTTTCATTTGTAACCATAAAATGTTAGTTGGGAGTTGAGTTGTAAAAAATTATATGTAAATTGTTGGAATAATTATATAACAATGACAATAAATAATAATAATAATGAAAATAATGGATGGTGAACTTGTAAAGTTTAAGTTTTAAAATTATTCATCTTTTATGCCTCCCCCATTTTCCAATTAATAATTTTGATCTTTTGAAAGGAGACAAGCCTCTTGTATATTCAAATAATATAGAGCCGGTAAAATTGGTGGATGAATATGCATTACAATTCTCAATTTTATCAATTACCACATATCCACATAAAGTTGTAAAAATGTGTTTTGCCATCATGAAGTTGGTAAACCTTGCCTTTGCAAAGAGGGAGCAACCTTAGAGGTAGGGTTAAATCATTTTCTCAATTTATAACGTTTGTTTATAATTATTAGTAGGGTTTGGAGTCATTTGGGTCTTCTAATTATAACTTTCATATATTTTGTAATTATTGAGATGAGATTATTTAGTCATGAAAGTATAATTATTTATGTAAATTTTCAAAATTAAGATTCTTTTTTGGGAAAAATGAAGTTTACATATTTTATTAATAATTTTTTTTGAAATAGCAAGAAAATAAAAAAAATATATAGATAAAATAAAAAATCAACATTTTCCATTCTTTCTATATATTCTCTTACTTTCTCCCCCATTCTTAGTTTCTCTATCCCTTTTTTATTTTTATTAATAAAAAGTAAAAAATTGAGAAAGAAAGTGAGCGGTGGAGGGAGAGAAAACAAGTGAGAGAAGGAGAGAGTGAGAGTGAGAGGTAGGGGTGTCCATGGTTCGGTCCGATCCGATTTTTCCTAAAAAAAATTTAATCGGATCAGACCGGACCGTTTGAAACGGTTTTAAGAAATAAAAACCAGACCGGACCGTTTAACTTATAAAATTGTTCGGTCCAGTTTTATTCCCGATTTGGTTCGATTTTTTTATAATTTAATGAAGAATAATGTAAAAAATTTAATATATTATTAAACCGGTCCGGTCCGGTTTGAACGGTTTAAAATTAATACAAACTAGACCGGACCATTTGATTAGTAAAATCGTTCGATTTGGTCCGATCTGGTCTGATTTTACGGTTTGGTTCGGTTTATGGACCCCCCTAGTGAGAAGGGAGAGTGATGGAGAGATAAATAGAGTGTTTGAGCCTGTTTTTAATATTTTTTTATTAAATATATAATACACATTTAACTTTTAAAAACATCTAATTATTTAAAAATTTAATTTAATTGATCATACTTTTAAATTATAAGATTAAAGAAACTTGTTCTAATAATCGCACCATAAAAATTTAAAAATTTATGAAGTTTATAGTGATAAGATTTTAAGAGCTCAATATTAATAATATATAAAAGGTCAAATTTTGATGAGAATTATTCTATTTTTTGCTTTTATATATTATTTTATTTTTTCATAGTTTACTAAATGTATGTTTTAATACATGAGAAAAACAATCATAAAATTATTATTATTTATTATTGCAAAAGATACATAAAACTCAAATTTAAATGTAACATATCTTTACTTTTTGTTTGATAGAGTTTTAATAAGAGTGCTACACATATGATAGTTTTAAAAGTTCTTTGAGTTTACTCGTCATGTATTTATATTAAAGAAATGATACACGTGTTAATACTTTGTTAAAAAATTTACTGAAGTTATGGATATGTATGAAATCCTTGGTATGAATATGGGTAAGTTGATTGATTGATATGTCAGGAATATAATTCGTATAATGTTTCGTCCATGTGAGACCCTTATTAAGATGCGGGTTGGTTTCATACTTGAATTTGGGCTGTGTTAGGCTGATGAGTGATGATCAACAGGTAAATTCGGGCTAATATGAGTTATGCCTTATAGGCTTAACTTAGACTGGTATGAGTTATATCCTTTGGGTTAAACTCAAAATATTATGGGCCCTAATTCTCAAGATAAAAATAGTTAGTTGGGCTCTTAGTTGGTGGATCCCTTTGTTTACTATAGGTCTTCCCTATAATAATAGGGTACCCAATTCCATTGTATCAAGGAATATGATCATATATTTGTTGTTATTTTTATTTGTTAATTTTAATACATTCTTTATCTAAGAGTTAAAATATTATTTTTTATTAATAGCTTCAAATCATCACATGAGTTGGATGTAAAATAGATAGTTGAGATTTTAAAACAAGTAGAAATAAGTACAAAAAAAATGTTAAAATTATCCAAAATATATGATTTTAAGTTAAATTCTATTTTTTATCAAAATGTTGGAGGTAATGCTTATTACTGTTATGATAAGGCATTATCTGTTGGAGTAAAATAAAATTTATATATTTTATTAATAAAAAAATTTTAAAATAGAAAAAAATAAAAAATAAAAAATCAGCATTTTCCATTCTTTCTATATATTTTCTTAGTCTTTCTCCCCCATTCTTAGTCTCTCCATTCCCTCTTTAATTTTTATTAATAAAAAACAAAAATAAAAATTTGGGAAAGAAAGAGTGGTAGAGAGAGAGAGAACAAGTGAGGGGTAGAGAGAGCGAGTGAGTGGTGAAAGAGAAAACAAGTGAGAGAAAGGGAAAGAGTGAGTGAGAGTGAGAATGAGAGTTATAGTAAGAATAAGAGGGAAAAGAAGAGGGGAGAGACAAGGGATCAAGATTGAGAAGGGAGGGAAGGGGAGGGATATACAGGATGCTCGAGATATTTTTTAATGTTTTTTTAATAAAATATACAATACTCAGTTAATTTAATTGATCATATTTTTAAATTATAAGACTAAATAAACTTGTTCTAATAATCACATGATGAAAATTTGTGAAACTTATAGTGATAAGATTTTAAAGACTCAATATCAATAATATATAAAGGGTTAAATTTTGATGAAAATTACTCTATTTTTTGGTTTTATATATTATTTTACTTTTCATAATTTACTAAATGTATGTCTTAATGCTAGAAAAACAATCATGAAATTATTTTTATTATTATTACGAAAGGTATATACATAAAAAACTACAACTTTAAATGTAATAGATTATTACTTTTTGTTTGAGAGAGTTCCAATAAGAGGGTTACACATATGATAGTTTTAAAAGTCCATTGAGTTTACTCATCACGTATTTATACTAAAGAAATGATACACGTGTTAATACCTTATTAAAAATTTACTGAAGTTAGGGATATGTATGAAATCCTTGGTACAAATATAGGTAAGTTGATTGATTGGCATGTTAGGAATATGATTCGTATAATGTTTCATCCATGTGAGACCCTTATTAAGATGCGGGTTGGTTTCAGACGAATTTGGGTTGTGTGTTGGGCTAATGAGAGATGACCTTCAGGTAAATTCAACTAATATGGGTTATGCCCTATAGGCTTAGCTTAGACCGGAATGGGTTATGTCTTTTGGACTAAACTCAAACTATTATGGGGTCCAATTCTCGGGACAAAAATGGTTAGTTAGGCTCCTAGTTGGTGGATCCCCTTGTTTACGATAGGTCTTCTCTATAGTAAGAGGGTTCTCAATTCCTTTGTATTAAGAAATATGATCATATATTTGTTGTTATTTTTATTTGTTAATTCTAATACATTTTTTATCTAAGAGTTAAAATATTATTTTTTATTAATAGCTTCAAATCATCACATGAGTTAGATGTAAAATAGATAATTGAGATTTTAAAACAAGTAAAAATAAGTATAGAAAAAATGTCAAAATTACCCAAAATTGTATGATTTTAGATTAAATCCTATTTTTTATCAAAATGTTTGGAGATAATGCTTATCATTGTGGTGGTAAGACATTATTTATATAAATCTTACTATGATACTAGATTGCTTCCTACATTAGGTTAATGTCTTTATATTGAATTAATGCCTTCCCACACTCACCATAAAATTCGTTGGTGGCCAACAATAGTCGTATGAGTTTCGTTCATGATTCTATAATGTAAATGTATTTTTGTATTAATATTATATTTATAAGATATAAGTGAGATCATATTGATAAAAAATATTTAGTTGTAAAATTTATACTAATTTGATAAATCATTCGTAAAAAAAATAAACACTTGTATTATATGTTGTTACATTGTAAAGATAAAAAATAAAAAAAAATTGATAACGAAAGTTTAGTCCGGAAAATCGTGTATAATGCTTTTCACTGAAAAGTAAGGGTATTATTTTTTGTATATCTGAAAATTATTTAAAAATAAAAATATTTTTAATTAATTAGTAACTAAGAGCATAATATACAAACGTTATATGAAAAAAATGGTAACTATGGTTTGGTTGGGCCCATTTATGAGGAATCATATTGGCGAGAGTTTTTTCTCACTATGAATAATAATGGTGAGAGATGAAACACACTAATTATTAGAATAATGATGAAACACGCTAGTTTGTTCTATGTCCTTTTGAATCTATTATTATCATAAAGTTTCTATATAAGGAATTGGAATCTTACTCTGACCCTTTTCTTTTCTTCTCTTTAACTTCTCTAACTCGTGAAAAGGCCTACATGTCGAACCACTAATACATACTCAGCTGCACAGCTCAAATGCCCCCTAATTTTTTCTTTCTTTCTTTCTTTCTAATGTCAAATGCCCTATGATTTAGGTAACAATCTCTCAGCATTTTTCTTCTTCATCAAATTAGAGTTATATAATTCCAACTTACGATTGGAAGCAAAAGAGGGATAAATATTATGTAATTCTAGCATCGATTAGTGAGTTTTCTTACTTTCTAACTAATCTTTTAGATCTCCTTTTTTTTTAGCAAAATATTCAAATTTTTTATACCTATTTCTCACTTACAAAACACCATTTTTTCTTCATTTCTTTCATTTTTTCACTTCATTTATTCTTGTAAGTATTTCTATTAATCCTATACACTTATTATTCATATTTTTTTATGTTATTATGTGTTATTATTTATGTGTATAAATTTTTATATTATATATATAGGTTTGTATTATAACACTAAAAGAAGAATATGATGATCTTGAATAACATAGGACAACATTATGGTAATTTTTCTACTATTAATTAATATTTTATTTTTTAATTATTTATATTATTTAAACTATTTGTTAAACAAATTTTTTTTCTTGTTATTATTTAGTAATCAAATATAGGTTTTAATTTGAGTATAACAAAAAATGAATAAATTTTGTAAAACAAAAGTTAAAAATTTAAAATCGGTTCGTTTAAATTGGTTTAAAGTTGCTTTTTAACTAACTTAATTAAATACTCCTTTTTATAGTAGTGAATAGTGTTGGTTTTAAAATTGTCCTTGAGATACCCTTAGCTTAGATTAGGATTTATTTAATAGTAACTTTGATAGGAAAAGCAAGAAAGAAAGAAACAACAATTTGATTGAAAAAAATAATAACTTACTCTTTTATTGTAGTTAATATCAATCGTTAATCTTATTTTTATTTGTTATATTTTTTTTATTTTTTTTATAAAAAATTAGGATCAAAATAAATTTATTCTATCACGTGTCTATATCACTATTGTATGTAAGATTTTCTTTTAACGAGTGAAAACACACGACAAGGAAGAAAGGAAGAAAGGAAGAAAGGAAAAAAAAACCTTAAAGATTATTGTAGTTGGATTACTCAAATTTGAAGAGCAAGCACTCCCCTTTTTAAATTTTGACCATTATTTTTCGAGTTTAATGGAGTATGTACGAGGGCTACTTTCTTTAGAATTTTTTTTTTTTGAAGTGATCTGATGTGAATCTTCTCAAAAGTTGTATATTCTTTAAGTGCAAGTCAATTTTGGACGGTGGAATCCAAAAGGTTAAGGAATGGTTACATTGTTACGATTTTTATAAACCCATCATATTATTAAATTTAACATTTTTATCTCTAATGTCTTTTTAAAGTGAGTTTTTATCTCCGGTGAAATATACCGATTTATATTCTTAATCTATTTGGCTATTTTATTCTCTTGCTTCCTACTTGATCACGGTATAAATTGTCTCTAATAAATACGTAGGTATACGTATCGCAATAAGTAATATATTGATAAAAAAAATCGTTTTCATAGAGATTATTTTATTAAAAACTAATTTTTAAAACTAAAAAAATAAAAAATCAATTTTTTTTTTGTGTTTTTATATTTTAAGAAAACAAAATTAAATCTAAATAATAATAATTAACTAAATCAGATTTGATAACTAGTAATATATATGAGAAAATATCTAGGAGTACTTCTCAATTTTCTAAACATATGAATTACTAAAATACCTCCAATATAATTATCAATCAATTAATTACATGATCAATTGAATCTAATCTAACATGTATTATTCTCTCAATTAAACTACATACCATATAGTAATTAATTTAATCATACTCTCATGCCAATTAAATTACATATTATTCATTAAGTTCATCAATTATGGATCATATACATAAGAATCATACATGTCTGCCTATAAATTATGCATGTTATTTAATCAAGACAAACAATTAAATAATTCTCTCAAATCTATTTAATTACCTCTATAAAGAAATTGTCGACCAAATAATTAATAATATAAAATCAGAATAAATAATATAATTAAATTAAATTTATAATTGGGGTAAAATATTAAATCATAACATGGTAAAAATTGTGTTCATAAGATCCCTAGATTAATAAATTAGCTATACATAATTTTTTCCATAAAGCTCATATTTTTTCATAAAGAAAGACATAAAAATTGACAAAGAAAAAAGTAGAAGAAGAAATACAATCAATCTCTTGAATTGTAGTACTAATCTAATCTTAAATCTCCACCAAAATTGTATATCCTTTTGAATTTTTTTCTGTATTTTTTACTCTTTTTAGCTCCAAAAATTGACCAAAACTATATTAATGGTGGCTTCTTAAGGTTTATGGGGTGATTAAGGGCTTAAATATAGCTCAAGTGCAATCTGGACCATCAGATCAATGGTTGAGATCAAACAAGCAAAATGAACAAAGCTAGCCAATCACATCACGACACGTGGTACATAGAATTTACTAGGCAAATCAAAGCGCGACGCGTGGTAGGAGAGACTGGTCCGAGTCAACGCATGCTAAGTCAGTGCCACGTAGAGTAACATGATTCACGACAACGGATGGCGTGGTGAATGGGTAGAATGTGGGGAGTAATCGCGTGATGACACGTGGCTTGAAGGTTTGACCGCTCTTCGAACTCGGATTGAACATTGCATTGACATGTGGCATGCACTACATCGCTCCTCACATGTGACGATCTACGATTCATTGTTCCTACTTGCATGACATCCATGTGACTTGGCCAGTTAGCTCCTCTGCTTGCATGGCAAGCCATGTGGCAGCTTCTGATTGGCCCTACGTTAAAAATTCATAAAAAATTCATTAAAACTCTAAAAAACTCCCAAAAAAATCAAAAATTATAGTTTCACCCTTTTTCACTAAAAAAAATTTATGTTTTTAATATTTTGAGCCCCAAAATACTATTTATTGAATAAAACAAGTAAATATTAAGTAAAAAAGTACGCTAATGACTCTATTTTCATAGAGTCATCACACCCATAAACTTAACTCTTTACTTGTCCTCAAGTAAAGCCAAATATAACTAAATAAAATAACATGGGTAGTATATTCATAAATGTACTTCTATTAGTACATGCATATTTCACGAAAACTATCCCTCTCAAAAGCTGTACAATCCTATGATAAGAAGGTTCATATATTTGTCAATCAACGTTTCATCAATACAAGGATATGCAAGGTTTTTGACAAATTGATTCATATGTGTGTGTTGCACATAATATCATCCAATGTACTCATGAAATCAACTTATATGAGTATGCTAATCAATTAAATCTTAGAACAAGTCTCATAAGTCTATTTTTCATATCCTTTTTCACTAATATAAATATGCACTTAGTTAAAGATCAATAAGGACTTTACATGGTTGTAATGTAAGGATTAGGTGGGAGTCGATAAATGAAGACATTTAGGCTCTTTACATACCTTAGCTTTCTTTCTGTTCATCATGCACTTCTTAACTACAATTGAGCTTTAACTTGATATTTCAATGCACCATCATTTGTCATTCTTTTCATATTATTTTATTCCACATCTCTTTTCTCTATCTCTTTTTTTGTAACTTCACAACACCACCACACTTATTTTCAATTCTATTTTATTTTTCTTTAAAATGATAATTGTGTTGTGAGTTTTGCTTCTTTTTTTTTTCTCTTTTTAGGGTGCATTACATTTCACCTTACTCTATAGCATAACACATGATTGCATTTTTTTCTTTTCATACAAGCTAAAGGTGCAAGAATAAAGGTAATGCTTATTAGTTAGGCATAAAATGTGGCTTAAATATAGGAATGGTTCTTTGTTATGCTCAAATAGGTGACTAAATATATTAACAATGGTTAGCTTGAAGTGCTCAATTGATCCAAATAAGGCATAAATCATTTCTCTTACTAAATACTATTTAGAGTTGTTCTACAAGGGATGATCAAATAGATTCTAAAACCTAGTACATCTTATCAAGTCGCATAACTCAGTACAAATTTTCTCTCAATAAGAGCACCAAAATCAATCATAAACATGTGTATAAAAATTTGAATCAATTCAATTAAAACTAGCAAGCATATCACTTGATTAATGTAAATATCTTAACAATATGTTACATTCTTTATCCTAGTCATGAAAACCAATTTTATCATTGAGTTCATATGTTTCATATCATGCATGCATGCATTTAGTTTCCATATATTTATCAATTTATACCCAAATCATGATTAAAAATATCCTAAGAATTAAAAAAATTCCTTAAAAAATTTAAAATGCATGGTAAATACTAAAGTAGAGAATGAAGCTCCCTCACCTAAATTTAAATTATACATTGTCCCCAATGTGCATATATATATATGAAAAAGTAAAAGGAAAGAAAACTCCCTTAGCTTTGGTACACCACATCTGTCGCTAAAATGCTCAATCTTGTTATGCCATTGATCTTCATATTTATTCACCTATAAAACAAAAACAATAAAAATATAAGTAAAATAATATTGGGTTGCCTCCCAACCAGCATCACATTTAACGTCTTTGACTAGACGGTCATATCAAGTCCTAAGGCACATCCCTTTGTGTCCATTTACTTTTGAGTTTGCCTAGAAACAATTTGAGTCTTGATTTGTTCAATAATACCTTATGTTATGGTTCACAAACATGGTGCTCAATTCTCTTCTCATGCCGTATTTTTGTTTTATTTTTGAACTTTGTGGCATTCTTATAAGCACTCCACTGTAACTCATCCAATTTATATATTTCCAGTATCTTTTTCACCTCTCTATTGGTCTTTCACTTTCATACTTGACTGAGGTTGAATGGATAAAAGTGTGAGGTCTAAACTTATTGGCCCTTCAATTGATGGTTTGAGCTTAGATCTTATCTCAAAATTTTCCATAATCACCTTTGATACATACATGAGAGGCGCATCCTCCAAAACGTTCACACAGTCTACAATATTAACCTTCAATTTCTTACTTTCAAAGTTAAAACAAGTTGAGTTGTTTTATTGTGAGTTTATATCTTTTTTCATAGTATCACGTGTAATACTCTTAAGTGTGGACGACTCAACAGATTCTTTTAAGTTATCCTCACATTCAGTAACATTTATCCTTAAGCATTCATTAGCACTATCAATGTCAAAGGGTTCATATGCTTTAAAAACTTTAAACATTACTTGTTCATCTTGCACTCTCATTATAAGTTCACCTTTTTGTATATCAATGAGTGCTCTTCCGGTTGCTAAGAATGGATAACCAAGTATGATAGGAATGTCACGGTTCTTTTCCATGTCTAGCACAATAAAGTTTGGTAGAATGATGAATTTGTCTACTTTTACTAGCAAATCTTCTACCACACTCTGAGGTCTTTTAATTGATCTATCTGACATTTCTAATATTACTTAAGTGGGTTTGCCTTTACCAACCCCAATCTCTTGAAGACTAATAATGGCATGAGGTTTATGCTAGAACCCAAGTCACATAGTGCCTTGCCAAAACGGATGTTCCCAATAGTACAAGGGATGTCAAAACTACCTAGATCTTTCAATTTTTGTGGTAGTTTTCTATTGAGGATGGTATTATAACTTTCAGTCAAGGTTATTGTTTCATGATTTCCAAGCCTCCTTTTCTTTGATAGTATATCCTTCATGAATTTGGAATAAGACGACATTTGTTCAAGTTCCTTTACAAATAGTATATTTACATGCAGCTTCTTGAAGACTTTCAAATTTTTTGAAAACTACATATCTAACTTTTTCTTTTACAGTCTTTGAGGGAAAGGAATAGTAGGTTTGTAAAGGTTGTTTTTCTTTGGTTGAATTATTTCATTTTTAGTGCTTTCTTTATCCATTAGTTCCTCCTCATCCTTGTTAATTTTTGGTTTCTCCTCATCCTTTTCTGTCTTATGTTCCTGTTCTAAAGCTTTACCAATCCTCAAGGATATGGTGTTGCATTGGTTCTTACCTTCTCTTCATAGGTTTACAATCATATCACTTGGAAGATTATCTTGGGGCCTTTGACTTATAGCCTGAGCGAGTTTCCTTATTTGGTTATCCAAATTTTGAATTGAAGCCCCTTGAGTGGCCACTTTTATATTTACTGATTGGATGAAGTCTTTCATCATTCCCATTAAAGCATTTGTATTGTCCTCAGTAGGTGGCTTCTTCTCTTAGGTTTGTGATTGTTGTGGTTGTTGAAAACCAGGTGGTGGAAATGATTGATGGTTGAATTGATTACCACCTTGACTATTTTTATTACTCTAAGAGAAATTTTGATGTTGTCTCCATCCTAGGTTATATGTGTTCGTATTACCCACATAACATACGAAGTCAGGATTATTTGGACAATTATCAAACAAATAAGATCCTCTACAAAACACACACAATATTCCTGAATCTTGGACCTAGTTTATACTCGTTAGCGAGTTTTGAGCCTTTAAAAGATTAACCAAAGATGACACTTGAGCTGTAAGTGCTATGAAATCATTTACCTCATGCATTCTGGCTACTCTTCTTGTGGTTGTCATTCTGTCCATTGGCCATTGATAATTATTGCTAGTCATTTTCTCAAGTAAATCATAAGCTTGATTGTAAGATTTGGCTAGCAAATCTCCATTAGCAGATGCATAAACAATAGTTCTTGTTTGAGCATTGAGACCATTGTAAAAAGCATCCATTTGAATCTAAGAAGGAATACCATGATAAGGACACTTCCTTAGCAATTCCTTGAATATTTCCCATACTTCCTATAAAGATTCTCCTTCATATTGTTGGTAGGAAGTAATATCATTCCTAAGCTTGATATTCTTTATTAGTAGAAAGTATTTCATCAAGAATTTCTTTGCCAAACCATTCCAAGTTGTAATGAAATCAGGTGGCAAAGAGTTTAGCTAAGCTCGAGCATGATCTCGTAAAGAGTAAGGGAACAATCTAAACCTAAATGTCTCATCAGTCACACCATTGAACTTAAATAAATCTACAACTTCAATAAACAATCTGAAATGAACTTGAGGATTCTCTGTTGGTAATCCGCTAAATTGTTCAACTATTTGTAACATTTGAAATATTACTTTAGTTCAAACTGATTAGCTTGAATGTTTGGCCTTGTAATACGTGAATTCAGTCCTTTCAACGTAGGTATTGCATATTAATTCATAGCTATATCCCTATCATCCATTAAAAGTATCTGATTGTTTAAGTTTAACTCATTATTGTTTATTTCTAATGGATTAGCTATTTTTTCCTCTCGGGTGAAACCTTGTTTTCTAATTGATCTCAAAGTACACTCAATTTTAAGATCTAAAGACAAGATTTCTCTTTCACGAACTCTACTTATGCAATAGACTCAAATGTATTTCTAAAATCACTAAAAAAGATGTCTAAATTAAATCTAAATAAAAATTAAAAATAAATAACTAAATAAAAAAATTAAATAAGTAAAGAAAATAAACTAAAATAAATAAATAGATAACTAACTAACTAACTATATAAATAAATAAAAATTAAAATTAAAATTATGAAAAATAAATAAATAAAAATAACTAAAATAAAAGAAAAAAATTAATTTTTAATAGTTATAATCCGACAACAACGCCAAAAACTTGATTGCTACAGAAATTGTGTGTGCAATGAATATGCAAGTATACGTATTGCAACAAATAATATAATGATAAGAAAATATCGTTTCTACATAGATTAATTTATTATAAACTAAATTTTAAAACTAAAAAACTAAAAATCAATTTTTTTGTGTTTTTATATTTTAAGAAAGAAAAATTAAAATAACTAAAAGTAAATAGAAACAATTAATTAAATAAAATTTGGTAACTAAAAAGATATATGAAAAAATATCTAGTAATACTTAATCCCCCAATTTTCTAAACATGTGAATCGCTAAAATCTCCCCAATATAATTATCAATCAATTAATTACATGATCAATTGAATCTAACCTAGTATGTATTTTTCTCTTAAGTAAACTACACATCATATAGTAATTAATTTAATCACACTCTCATGCCAATTAAATTACATACTACTCATTAAGTTCATCAATTATGGATCACATACATAAGAATCATACATCTTTGCCTAGAAACTATGCATGTTATTTAATCAAGAGAAACAATTATAATTCTCTCAAATCTATTTAATTGTCTCTATAGATAAATTGTTGGTCAAAAAATTAATAAAATAAAATCAGATTAAATAATATAATTAAATTAAATTTATAATTTGGGTAAAATATTATATCATCACGCGGTAAAAATTGGGTTTATAAGATCCCTAGATTAATAAATTAGCTATATATAATTTTGTTCATAAAACTCATATTTTTCATAAATAAAGACATTAAATTTGATAAAGAAAAGAGTAGAAGAAGAAATGCAATCAATCTCTTGAATTGTAGTTTTAATCTTCTCTTGAATCTCCACCAAAATTGTATCTCCTTTTGAATTTTTTACGTATTTTTCTCTCTTTTTAGCTCCAAAAACTAACCAAAACTATGCTAATGGCAGATCCTTAGGGTTTATGGGGTGATTAGGAACTTAAATATAACTCAGGTGCAATCTGGATCATCAGATCAGCTTCAAGTCAAAGGTTAATATCAAAACAAGCAAAATGAATAAAACCAGCCAATCATAACGTAAAACGTGGTACACATAATTCACTAAGTGAATCAGAGCATGATGCATGTCAAGGGATATCGGTTAGAGTCAATGTATGATAAGTCAGCACCATGTGGCTTAATGTGATGCACGATAATGGATAGCGTGACGTAGGGTGGAACGTGGGGAGCAATCGCATGACAACATTTAGCATGAAGGTTTGACACGTGGCACAGGCTACATCACTCCTCACACGTGACGATCTACAATTCATTCTCCTTGCTTGCGTGGAAGGCCACACGGTAGCTTTTGACTGACCCTACGTTAAAAATTCATAAAAAATCCATAAAATTACAAAAAATCTTAAAAAATTCAAAAAATTATATTTTCATTAAAAAGTTTATATTTTAATATTTTTAGCCTCCAAAATACTATTTATTGAATAAAACAAGTAAATATTAAGTAAAAAAAGTGCATTAATAACTCTACTTTCATAGAGTAATCACTACTTTGTATATGTAACTTTTTTTATTATATTCTAATTCTATTGGGTCACTTGTCTTTATTATTGCAAGACATGTTGTTATTTAGTTGGTTTTAAAATATTCTCTTACAATTAGGATTTTATCCATAATAATATTATATATTGTTATGGAATGTATTGTTTTCGTATTTGCAATTGTAGAATAGAATAAGCTACCCTTTTTGCAGATATGTTATATTTGTTTTAATGATGTGCAATAACTTTGGATATTATTAGCAAGATTAGTTTAAGTGTGTTGAGACTTTATAAGGCAACAAGCACCTAAAGACTACATAAGGATGATGGTAAATGGCTTAATGTCCACCTTTTAATCACCAATTCATTTTTTATAAAGATACAAGATGATAATTTCTTTAGAACTTTGTAGTTAAACGTGATTGACTTGGTGAAACTCAAGAATAGGTGACCCTCTGGTCAGCATTTTTATCCTATAAGTGGTATTAGAGCATGGTTCTATGTTTGGTAGTGGGTTAGTATTGTATCAACTAGCACATAAGTTAACATTGTGTCAAACAATAAGTGAGCTGATAATGTATTAACTAGCAAGTGGGCTGACTCTATGTCAACTAGTAGAAGGCCAAGATGGCTAGATAGTCGAAATATGGGCATATGACAAGGTTCGAGTCCTCAAGCTATCATTGAGAAGGAGATGGTTGAGCCTATCATAGGGAAACAAGAACATATGGATTATGAGGGGATGAAATTAAATGGTTTAATGTTCACCTTCTAAGCACTAATTGATTTTTAGAAGGATGTGAAAAATAATTTCTTCAGAAATCTATAGTTAAGCGTGTTTGGTTTGGAAAAACCCAAAGATGGATTACCCTTGGGAAGTTCCTTTATCCTACAAATCATTTCTTGCTTTTGTTGTTACTGTTTGGTAGAGAATTTTAGTGGATTTAAGGTTTGGTTTAAAGTGACTTATTTTAGATATTAGTATTTGTATTATCTATTTGATTATTAGTGAATTTTTTTTATGTGGCCTCACTAGTGAAGTAAGCTTTTCATATTGAAAGATCAAAGAACTTAAATCTTCATGTGCAATTTATTTTCTTATTACTTATTATTTTTCCTTAACACATTAAAATTTATTTGTGCAATCTAAATTGATTCATGACTCTTGTTTTCGTATTTGTCAATTTATAACAAATTGGTATTAGAGCATAGTTTCATCCATTATTTTTGGGATTAATCAAGTTTGTTTTTTTTTATTTTCTTGAACTTCTAGTAAATTTGTGGTTGTGCTTCTTTTGATTTAATTTTGGTTTTTTTGTTATGGAGACAAAATAAGAAATTGAAAACAAAATCGATGCTAATTTGTGGCTTAATTTAGAGAGTTTGACTCTTTTGGAAAAACACGTTGCATGTTATTATAGGTTGTTTTGGGCATATTTTTTTGGATTGAAGCTTGAAATACCTATTATTTGATAAATTGGTCTTCATCAATTATATTTGTGTTGAATACTTTGTTTGAAAATAAAAAGTATGTTTTAGTAGTTAAAAATAAAGTGTTAATGAACAAGTGGAGCTTGAGAATAGATTTACTAATAAAGTGCAAGTTGGCCTTTTAGTTCAACTTTTAGTATATAAGTTCAAGCATTGTTTAGGCATAGTTGGTGTTCATAATATATGATTGCTCTTTGAGACTTTAGGCGGTAACCATTTGGTATTTGGAGGAATTAATTTTTTGAAGAACTTGATTTCATGTTGAGTTAAGATGAAAATTTGTTATTTAGTTAGCTTTAAAATATTCTAATACAATTAAGATTGTATTATTAATAATATCATTGGTATACAAAGCACTTTTTTTATTTATTGAATATGATGCTATTTATTTTATTTTTAATTAAATAGATTTAATATTATTGAAATTTGACAAATGATAAGAGATTTGGTAATATATGTTACCCTTTTTGCACCAACTGAACATGTGAGCTATGATAGTTTGGAAGCCACAATTATAATATGTTGAGGCCACCCTTAGATCTTAGACATAGTATTCGTGGGTTTGCATTTGAATAATAGAGAAATCTTTTGCTTTTGAAGATATGCTATATTCATTTCAATGACGTGTAGTAACTTTGGTTATCATTATCGAGATTTTTTTACTGTAAATTGCAGATAAGAAGATAAAACAAGAAGAAGAAACAGAGGGGGAGCTAGATTTGGTGTAAAAATCTCTATCTCCTTTTCTGATTTCTAAGTGGCTTTATATATAGTCTTGCGAGAACAGAATTGACGAACAAACCCTAATAGATTTCTGACATTTCTAACAAAATTCTTAGCCCTAATTTATTCAGTGGTCCTTTTTCTGTTTTTTTCCTAACCAAATTCGCACGCTTTCCTCTAAGCCTACCCTTCGCACGCAATGTTTTTATGATGAGGATGAGCAGGATGAGTTCGTATCATTCCTCCCTCCCTAGGAGAATCCTTATTCTCAAAGATTAAGGTTGGATATGTTTTCAAAAAAATGCCACTCATATTCCCAAGTAACTTCTTCGATTGGAATGTCTTTCTGTTTGACCAAAATTTCTATCTTGGGTCGATCCTTTTTGGGTCACACGACAGTTGAGAATGGTTTCAGGTTGAGGAAGAATTGTTGCTTGTTCAGAGACTAGAGGAAGTTGGTTTGAGCTTGATGGTATTTCCCCTTTGTGTTTTTTTAGCAAGCTTACATGAAAGACATCATGTATTTGTGAAGTGCGAGGTAGTGCCAGCTTGTAAGCCACTGGTTATATTCGAGCGATGATAATGTATGGCCCAAAAACGAGGAGCTAATTTTCTTGATAAGCGAAAGGCAACTGATGATTGTCTATAGGGTTGGAGCCTCAGGTATACATAATCTCCCTCCTTGAAGATGATTTCTCGCCAATGTCTACCAGTTTTGCATTTCATCCGGTTATGAGCTTATAACAAGTTGTGCCTTAATTCTCGTAGTAGGTGATCTTTGGTCCGTAAGTGCTCATCCACAGCTGGCACTTGAGCAGTTTTGGGGACATATGTTAGTATGAGAGGAGGTGGAACGCCGTAAACTGCCTCAAAGGGAGTCATCTGTGTTGTGCAATGGATGGAGGTGTTGTAGTTGTACTCAGCCCAAGGGATCCAATCAATCCATTTGCGTGGTTGATCCCCAGTGAAGCAACGCAGATACTGTTCTAGTGTGTGGTTGGTTACCTCAGTTTTTCCATCTGTTTGAGGGTGGTAGCTGGAGCTCATGCACAATTGGGTTCCTTGTAAGCGAAACAACTCTTGCTAGAAAGAACTAATAAACACCTTATCACGATCACTGACGATAGAAGTAGGCATACCATGCAGTCGCAGGATGTTGGACACAAATGTCTTGGCCACCGTGGGGGCTGAAAATTGGTGCTTCATAGGGATGAAATAAGCATATTTACTCAAGCAATCCACAATCACCATTATAACTATATGTCCTTTTGAAGTTGGTAATCCTTCCACAAAATCCATTGAGATATCAGCCCAAATCTTCTCAGGTATGGGAAGAGGTTGGAGCAACCCTACTGGTTTCATAGTTTATGTTTTGAACCTTTGGCAAGTGTCACATTCCCTGAGGACTTTTTTTAACATTTAGCACAGTTTGGGCCAAGTGAAGCTATTTTTGATGCGAGATAGGGTTTTAAGGAATCCAAAGTGTCCCCCCATTGGGGAAGAGTGGCAATCAGGGATGATTTGAGGTATAAGGGAGAATTTAGGGCTCAGATATACCTTGTTGTTTTTAAACCAGACCCCATCTCTTTGTAACAATTTATGAGGAATTACAGGAGTAGATTTGGCTATCAGGTTTGCGTAGAAGGGATCCTGCTGAACTTCATTCTATAATTGTGGCCACCAATCCATCTGTGGCTGAGATATACTTAAAAAGAATAATTCCACTACTCGTGAAAGAGAATCAGCCCCTTGGTTTTCCTTCCCACGTTTGTACTCAATCTTATAATCATATCCAAGTAGCTTAGGCAACCATCGTGCCTGTATTGGGGCGGTAATACGCTGCTCCAACAGATACTTGAGGCTCCTCTAATCAGTGAGGATGGTAAATGGTTTTCCTAATAGGTAAGGGTTCCATACCCGTATAGCTTTAATGATAGCTAACATTTCTTTCTCATATATTGATAGAGTCAATGCTGAACCCTTGAGAGCTTGGTTGAAGTAAGCTATTGGCCTCTCTGCATGAGTGAGGATAGCTCCCAACCCAATGCCACTGGCATCACATTCAATTACAAATCTTTGGGAAAAATTAGGAAGGCTTAAAACTGGTGGTGTTGTTAAGGCCTCCTTTAGCTATTTAAATGCGTTTTCAACAACTGCATTCCAGTTAAACCCTTCCTTGCTTAAGAGATGAATTATGAGAGCTTCCAAACTACCAAAATTATGCACAAATTTTTTGTAATAACCAGCTAACCCCAGGAAGCCTCTGATTCCTTTAGATGTGGTTGGTGTGGGCCATTCCTTAACAGCTTAGATCTTTGAGGGGTTCACAGAGACCCCTTGATCTGAGACCACATGGCCTAAATATTCTATTTGTTTCACCCCGAATTGGCATTTGGTTTCCTTGGCATACAAATTGTTGCTTGCTAGAAGTTGAAGGGATACCTTTACATGCTCCAAATGGTCATCCCTTGATTGGGAGTAGATCAAGATGTCATCAAAGAATACCAGGATGAACTTTCGAAGGTAAGGTTTGAATAGGTCATCCATAAGACCTTGGAAAGTAGCTGGGGCATTAGTGAGGCCAAAAGGCATTACTAAGAATTCATAATGGCCTTCATGGGTTCTAAAAGCTGTCTTAGGGATATCCTCCTAATAAACTCGTATTTGATGATACCCTTATCGCAGATCTATTGGAGAAAGCATGAGCCTCGTGGAGCTCATCCAGTAGCTCATCAATCATAGGGATAGGGTACTTGTCCTTAACTGTGCAATCATTCAGAGCTCGATAGTCTACACAGAATCTGCAACTGTCGTCAAATTTTTTTACCAACAACATTAATGAAGAAAATGGGCTACTGCTATGCCTGATTAGCCTAGAATGAAGGAGTTCCTTAACCATCTTCTCAATCTCTGTCTTTTGATAGTAGGGGTAGCGATAGGGTCTGACATTAACTGGCCCTGCTCCTAGCTTCAGAGGGATACAATGATCTTGTTGTCTTATTGGAGGCAGCTTGGAGGGTAGCTCAAATATATGAGAGAACTCTGTTAATAATTGTCTCATTTTTGGAAATGGGGACACATCCTCTTGTGGGTCATGATCCTATATGGCCAAAATCTGAAGGAATAACCCTATATTCTGCAGCTCACTACATTCCTTGTTGGTTAGGGTTGAACTATTAGTTCTTTGTAAGCCTTGGAATGTATGAGTGGCTCCTCCTATCTTGAAGCTGAGAGTGAGTCTTTTATAATCCATTTATATTGGACCTAGGGTTTCAAGCCACTAAACCTCGAGCACTAGCTGGCATGCAGCTACTGGTAGCACAAAATAATCTGTTGAGACCATATACCCTTGAATTGAAAGAGTAAGGCCCCTGCATTGTCCTTTGCACTCAATCTTTTCACGATTGGCTATCATAACTTCCAATTTCTGATTCTGAGTGATAGGGAAACCAAGGTTTGATCAATGAAATTATGTGTACTACCCATCTATCAGAATTAGTACCTTTTATTGCGTGAAACGAGATTTCTGGCACCAACTCCTGAGGTTCTTGTTCAGGGTGTTCTTCTTCTGGAGTTTCAATAGGGTTTTGAGGCAATTCCTCTATCATAAACATTTAGGGTCACACGCAACGGTGACCTGCTACAAACTTCTCATCACAGTAGTAGCACAAGCCTTTATCTCTTCGTTCTCATGCCTCCTGATTAGTGATTCTTTTAAAAGTCATTGGTTGGGGTGGATTGGGTCGTTGTAGAGGTGTGGGTCCCAACACACCAGCATGCGAGTGGTTTGTTGTCTTTGGATTGTTTGTGTAAGACTGGTAATGTGGATTCTGGGAAGATTTCTTCTGCAATAGATTTCTCTTTTTAATGAGCCTTGCTACTCCAATGGCCTCATCCAATGTTTTAGGCTATTTGATCTTAACATCGAGGTGGACTTCATCTTTTAATCCAGCTATAAAGCATCCTATTAGGAATGCTTCCGGTAGTCCATCCATTCCGTGTGACAATCTTTCAAAGGCTTCTTTGTATGTTTCTACATTGGTGGTATGCCTTAGGCGAGTTAGAGCTTCTGAGGGGTCTTCGTAATCTGTTGGTCCAAATTTGAGTTGAACGAAGTTGGTGAATTCCTCCCAAGTGAGAGGTCCTCGAAACTTGGTTAGCCAACGATGTCACTGCAATGCAATACCTTCCAAATGGAAGGATGCGAGTTGCACCTCTTGATCTTGGCTAACATTAGTGAACTCAAAATATTACTCAGCTCTATAGATCCATCCAGTTGGATCTTCACCAAAGAATCTAGGAAATGAAAGTTTTAAGTTAAGGTGGGGGTTGTCTGTGGTAGATCGCGAAGTATGGGGGTGAGGTCGCAACGTTCCTTCGCGCGCGAAGGGGTTAACCTCTGGGGGGTACTGAGTTGATCGGATTGCTTGTAACTGAGAGAGCACAGTGTCGAGGGTTTTCATAACCTTAGTACAAAATTCCACATTGGATATTCCCCGAGTATCCATGGTCGAATGGCTCTGATACCAATGTTACTGTAAATTTTAGATAAGAAGATAAAACAAGAAGAAGAAACAGAGGAGGAGTTGGATTTGGTGTAAAATTCTCTATCTCCTTTTCTAATTTCTAAGTGGCTTTATATATAGCCTTGTGAGAACATAATTGACGAAAAAATCCTAACAGATTTCTGACATTTTTAACAAAAATTTTAGCCCTAATTTATTTAGTGGTCTCTTTTTTGTTTTTTTTCCTAACCGAATTCGTGCGCCTTCTTCTGTGCCTACCCTTCGCGCGCGATGTTTTTTTTATGAGGATGAACAGGACGAGTTTGTATCAGATTTTTTCAACTGTTTCTTGCTTATTTTGTTAGCATTTAGTAGATATATTTAGCTGATGGATTTGGAGATTTAATTTAATTTGACTTTTTTTAGATATTGATATTGTAATTTTCCTATGATTATTGATAAAAAAATTCAAATAAAATATGCTTTTTATTTTAAAAAGTCAATCCATTTTAATCTTTCTATGTTTTTATTTTATTATTATTTATTATTTTATCTTAATTTATTATTATTTATGTACACAATCCAAATTAATTCTTTAACTTTTTACACTTGCCATTATATATAAAGTGTACTTTTTTTTCCTTGACAGAAGCCCACAAACTTTTGGTCTAAAAAACATGATTAATTTTTGATATAATGTGAATTTTTTAGAATGCATAAACATAAAATACCCAATTTCAAAAAAATTAACCCCAAATGTATTGATACGTGGCTTCATTAATTAATGAAGAAAAAAAAAAGATATTACACCACTACCAAAGGAAGAGTCAAATCCTAATCTTGAATTTGAACACCACTGAACTATAACAATAAAAAGGAAAAATTATAGAACTTTTAAATCTTAAATCTTTGACATTGAAAAAATAATAATTAAATAATTACAAATCAAAGTAAATATTAGGGGTTAAAAAAGGGGCAAGTAATCCTGATGGACCTGATCCAATTTAAGATATAAATTGTGTACTGAAATGGAGAGATGCATTTTGAGAACGTAGTTGCATCTTTACCTATGACTCCTCAAATATTCAGTTTTGTTTCAATGAACAAAGCCTTATTCATTTTAAATAACAGGAAAATGTTGCATCAAGAAACAAACCACCAAGAAGTTATTGCCGCCGCAGCCGCAGCCACCACCATCATCCAACCATTGCATATTATATTAAAAATAGGATGATCATCCCAAAAAAACACAAGCTTCTTGTAATCTTCCTAGTAACTGATTAGCTTAATTACACATTCATGCATAGGATAACAATAATGGTTTTAAATTATAGTTTTATTATATACAATTTAATATTGTGGATACGTGTAATTTGTTCCCCCTTTGTTATGTACCTTTTCTTCAACTTCAATTTCAGATTTCTCTTGGATTGTTGGTACTTCTGTAATTGTATTCTGTATTCTCATTTTGACACAGCATTCGACGGTTCATCTCTGCATACATTTCTTCAATCAAAGGTTTCCATAGCCGAACACGTGCATTTATAAACCAATTGGATACCTGAAGATACAAAGATACATAGAAAAATAAGTGCACAATTATAGCTCAAAATCTAAGATAATATATAACATTGGGAAAAAATAAGCACATGACTCATAATTGATTTAGATTTTCTTTACGAGGACTTCAAAAATCATATATTTACGTACTCAATAAGATATTGGGTGAATGATAATTGAGTCTGAAAGTTCAATCATTAAAGAAAATGTGGTGGTTTTGTTTTGTATTTATCGCACATGAAAATAATAATAACACATTTAAGACTTTATATAATATTTGCTTTCCTAAGAATGATAAGTTAGTTTAGCAAGAATGCTTTCTCTACATGCGTGCACATTGAAGGGTGCAAATCCCTAGATATTGTTGGCATTTGAGTTGTGTGACAGACAAGCAGATAACAAGCAAAGGTGGCAGACAAGAATAATAGTGAAAATTAATAATGTTGTAATTAGTTTACTTTCCGCTTATCTTAATATACAAATACTATACTCGTGTATAGAGAATTGAGAACAGAGAAATACAAAAAATACAGAAACAATAATTTGACATGGTATCAGAGCAGAGTTAGGTGATCCTAATGGAAGAAATAAGTTACCTGCTACGTTGATTCTGTTCTCCTTGGCTAATTTGATGTGATAAGCTCAACAGATTGTGGTAATCTGTGGGTATTTGGCTGATTATTTGGCCAGGATTTGGGGTAGCCATTCAAGCTGCTCGTTGGAGTCATCACAGTTCCTCATAAACAAAAAAAAACAAGCAGCTTCAACTGCTTTGCTTTCTGTGAATATTTTTTTTTCAGGTTTAGAGAACACAAGTTGTACCACCGGCTCTTTTGAAGGTGGAAGCTCCATTTGGAAGTTGTGGTTGGCTAGGGTTCAACAATCTTGATTGTCCATCAGAAGAAGGAAGGCGCTGCTCTACCGCAAGCCTTCAGCAGCTGTGGCCTCACACCAACTGGAAGTGATGACTGGCTCGGACACAGTTGAGGAACGCAGTCAGAGAAGCTGCGCTGAGGAACACTGAAGAAGTTGCGATGAGGAAGCTGCGCTGAGGAACGCCGAAGAAGCTGCGCTGAGAAAGTTGCGCGAATTTGGACAGGGAAATTAGGGTTACGCAGAGGGAGCTGTGCGAAGTGAAAAAAAAAATGCTTTAGGGTTACGAAAGTTTTTCATGGCGGAATCTAGGGATTTATCTACCAATTTCATATTGGAAGATTTGACGGCAAAAATGACGAAAATTCTAACTAGAGCTCAAATTAGCTCACAACCTCTGCTAACTGAAGCGTCGACTGCTCCCATTAGTATCAAGTTGGGAGGATCCAACTATGCCTTATGGTCCCAGGTGGTGGAGATGTATATCTCTGGCAAAGACAAACTGGGATATATTAATGGGGATTTTCCTCAACTTGCTGAAACCGACCCCTTATTTAGAAGATGGCGTACTGAAAATGCCATTGTCAAAGGATGGTTGATCAATTCGATGGACCCCTCCTTAATTGCAAATTTTATTCGATTCCCAACTGCAAAACAGGTTTGGGACTCGGTGGCTACCACTTACTATGATGGGACAGACACGTCTCAAGTGTATGATCTTCGCCGTCAAGTAACTCGTACGAAGCAAGCGGGTGGATCCATTGAAAAATACTACAACGACCTTCAAGGGTTGTGGTGTGAAATTGATTTCCGTCGTCCTAATCCAATGGAGTGTGCGATTGATATACAAAAATACAACTCCATCGTACAGGAAGATCGAGTGTATACCTTCCTCGATGGACTTGATGATAGATTGGATAAAACTCGAAGTGATGTGCTTCAGATCAAACCATTCCCTACGGTGGAACAAGCCTATGGATTCATCCGTAGGGAAGAGATCAAGCAGACCGTGATGATCACAGGTGTAGATACGACACCCGGAGCAGTTATGGCTTTTAAAGGGGTCAAGGGACACCATAATCTAATGCTACCAAAAACAGGAACTTCTTTGGGTAACAAGAAATCCACGGAAAATCCACCATCTCTTGACATGAAATGTGGCCATTGCGGAAACTCCAAACACACCCGTGAAAACTGCTTCAAACTACATGGGTATCCAGAATGGTGGAATGATCTTCAAGCACGGAAGAAACGGGACACCACTCTCGCCACTGTGGTTACCAATAATGCCTTATTATCCCTTACTTCTCAGGCCGAATCTTCCCAGGATCCAGGTATTTCAAGTAAAGCATTTCACATCTTTACTCGTAGTGATAAGGAGGATTGGATTCTGGACTCTAGAGCTACAGATCACATGACATTTGACCCAAATAATCTCTCCAATACAACTCAGCCAAGACGGAGTCGTGTTGCCAATGCAAATGGGGTTACTTATCCAGTTACAGGAGCTGGAACAGTGACCTTATCTCCTTCATTATCATTATCTAATACTTTACTTGTACCCTCTCTGTCAAACCGACTAATGTCTGTAAGTCAGGTCACTTCAGATCTTAACTGTGTAGTACTGATGTATTCTACTTTTTGCCTTCTACAGGATATTCTCACCAAGGAGATCATTGGGCGTGGTACTAGGAGAGAGGGGCTATATTATATGGATGACCTCAGTTCAGAAAGAGCCAATCACATGCAAAACACTGCTGGTAACAAAGAACGATAGATTTGGCTATGTCATCGTAGATTTGGGCATCCATCATTCGGGTATTTAAAGCACCTACTCCCCAGTTTATTTTCAAATATCACACATTCAGATTTCAAATGTGATACTTGTATCCTAGCAAAAAGTCATAGGGTGTCTTATCCTATGAGCATGAATAAAAGTATGACTCCTTTTGTTTTGGTACATTCTGATGTTTGGGGACCTTCCCCGGTCATTACGTCATCGGGTCATCGTTGGTTTGTTATTTTTGTTAATGATTGTACACGAATGACATGACTTTACCTTCTCAAACACAAATATGAAGTATTTGCTACATTTCACCTATTTCACACCATGGTTCAGACACAATTTTCCAAAAAAATTAAGATACTTAGGTCTGATAATGGAGGGAAATATGTTAATCAACAATTCCGGACATACTTGGACAACCATGGTATTCTCTATGAAACCTCGTGTTCACAAACCCCACAATAGAATGGGACTGCGGAGAGGAAGAATCGGCATATTTTAGAAACGGCTCGGGCCTTACTAATCGGTGCACATATGCCTAATAAATACTGGAGTGATGCTCTTACTACAGCGGTGTATCTACTGAATCGTATGCCCACAAAAACCTTACAATTTCAGACTCCATTAAAGGTGCTATCTGATCATTTTCCTTTGCCTACTATTTTGATGCTTCTGCCCCGAATTTTTAGATGTGTTGCTTTTGTCCACCTCCATAAAAATCAACGAACTAAGTTGGATCCATGTGCTGTCCGATGTGTATTCTTGGGGTATGGAGTACAAAAAAAGGGTTACCGATTCTATGATCCAATTACTAAAAGAACCTATATTACCATGGATGTCACTTTCCTCGAATCAGAATGGATTTTCCCATCACCGGTATCCAATTCCACTCTTCAGGAGGAGAGTTATGGTGAAGAACGAAATTGACTTGATGTTGAAATATTAGACACTAGTCCAACATACTCGGATCGTGCCAATCATATGGAGGAACCAGTATCGAGACCCGAGTTTGAACTTCCAAGAACTGAAGCTAAAGTAGTAATTGAATCTCCAGAAGATGAAGTGGTTGATGTACCACTCAACTCCCTAGTACCCAATGATCCTCCTGCTGAGAATACTCCTGAGGTAAGTTATCCTATCACACCTTTACAAACTAATGCTATAGATACATCTGTTGGTTATGTTTTACATTTCAGACACAATCGAGGCAAACCTCCAAATCGATACTCCCCAGAAAGAGAAGAACGACAATCCAAGTATCCAATAGCAAATTATGTATCTACTCAAAGGTTATCAGAACCTATCAGGGCATTTGCACAAACACTCTCCTCGTGTCAAATTCCAAGTAGCATTGAAGAAGCCTTATCTGATCCAAAATGGGCTCAAGCTATAAAAGAGGAATTTGAGGCATTGCAGAAGAATAACACATGGGTGTTAAGCGAGTTGCCTCAAGGGAGGAAGATGGTAGGATGCAAGTGGATTTTCTCCATTAAGTATAAAGTAGATGGGTTAGTTGATCGATACAAGGCAAGGCTTGTAACAAAAGGATATACACAGAAACACGGGATAGATTATCAAGAAACCTTCTCACCAGTGGCAAAACTAAAAATCGTTAGAGTTTTGTTATCTCTTGCGGCAAATTTAGATTGGCCATTGCACCAACTTGACGTAAAAAATGCCTTCCTTCATGGTGATCTTGAAGAAGAGATTTACATGGATATCCCACCAGGATATATTGTTACATCAGGAAAAGAAACTGCATGTAGATTACAACGAGCATTGTATGGACTAAAACAATCACCTCGAGCATGGTTTGGTAGGTTGAGTTCAGCAATGAAGAAATATGGTTTCCAACAAAGCAACTCTGATCATACTCTTTTCCTAAAACATCGATCAAGGAAGATAGCAGCCTTTATAATCTATGTAGACGACATGATCATTACAAGGGATGATAAAGAAGAAATCTCTAAGCTTCAAGAACAACTGTCAAATGAGTTTGAAATGAAGAATTTGGGAGGGCTCAAATACTTCTTAGGTATTGAGGTAACAAGATCAAAACAAGGCATATGTCTTTCCCAAAGAAAATATACTTTGGACCTACTAGCAAAGGCAGGACTACTAGATTGTAAACCTGTCGATATTCCAATGGTTCAAAATCATAAATTTGGAGAATATGTGGACCAAGTACCAGCAGATAAACAAAGATATCAACGGTTAGTAGGTAAACTCATATATTTATCTCATACTCGACCAGATATTGCTTATGCTATGAGTGTCGTGAGTCAGTTCATGCACTGCTCAAGTGAAGACCATATGGATGCCGTCATACGAATACTTCGTTATTTAAAATCCTCCCCTGGAAAGAGACTTATGTTTTCAAGGAATGGTCAATTGGAAGTCGTTGGATATACAGATTCAGACTGGGCAGGGAATATCAAGGATAGAAAATCTACTGCTGGGTACTTTACTTTTGTGGGGGGTAATCTGGTTACATGGAGGAGCAAGAAGCAAAAGGTAGTGGCCTTATCTAGCGCTGAAGCTGAATTTCGAGGAATGGTCAAGGGAATATGTGAGCTCCTTTGGTTGAAAAAACTTCTAACCGAGATTGGTGTTGCTCCTAACACTGAAATGAACTTATTTTGTGATAACAAAGCATGTTGAAGTGGATCGGAACTTCATCAAACAGAATCTTGAAGAAAAAATTATTCAACTTCCATTTGTTAAATCAGAAGATCAATTGGCTGATATACTCACAAAATTTGTGTCTGCAAAGAATTTCTACAACTCACTTGACAAGTTGGGCATAAGAGACATATATGCACCACCTTGAGGAGGAGTGTTGGCATTTGAGTTGTGTGGCAGACAACAGTGCAGTTAATTATGGCAGATAACAAGCAAAGGTAACAGACAAGAATAATAGTGGAAATTAATAATGTTGTAATTAGTTTACTTTCCACTTATCTTAGTATACAAATACTATACTCGTGTATAGAGAATTGAGAACAGAGAAATACAAAAAATACAGAAACAATAATTTGACAGATATTTGGTCCAAAAATCGAAAACTCCAATCGCGTGTGCACGCATGGTCTTGTGAATATGAGTAATTTTCATCTTTCTTATTTGTATTTAATGTTTAAATCTTGTTTGTCTACTGCATTATTTCCTACAACATGATCTTGGATTTTCATCAATTACCATATATGACAAGTATGTGCACTTGAAATCAAAAGTAAATTCATACACACCTGACTTCTAGTCAAGCCACTTTTGACTGCAAGCAAATGTTTCTCTGAATCTTTAGGATACCTAAAATTTCATTGTGCTAGTAAGATATTGCAGCCTCTCTTGTTAAGAAAAATAGTGAGATTCATCGCATCCAAAATTCAACTCTTTCGCCTAATACAAAGCTAAAAAACTATATTTCATTTCATAAACATGTATTAAACAACGATAAATAAGTAAAAAATGCTCACGGATGAAGGAAGTTTTGAAACATCCAACCCCTTAAAACCGAGACGGATCGTTCTGGCAAGCCTCTCTGGGGTCTCCATAACCGGTTATCTTTCTTTTTTAGCTGCTGAAGAGCCCACTGCTTGGGGATGAAGGAAGTCTCAAATGATGATTCACTATCTCTATCACAAACAGGGTTGAAATGTGCTTCCATTGCAATAAAATAGTTGCTGATCTTTTCTCTCAAGTTTTTATACAGTGACGAGATTGTTTGAAGAGCAAAGCGAGCATGTATCTGAGGATTCAACTTCGTAACTTCATGAAATGCAGATATAACTGTATGGAGTTCATCCATACACTGGTTGTAACAATCATCCACCTGAATCACAGAAAATATTAATAGCATTGCATATTACCTCAATATGCCAAATTTTATGTCCAGAACACCAATACGTTAAAAAGACCATGGGATAAATTCAGAAACCGGAAATTAGATGGCTAATGTCTGAATATGGTATAAAGTATGATGATTTAATCATCATCATTCATATCTCTAGTTCAATATGGCCAATTCCACTAGTTCATAGCACAAGTTTGCTTACCATTTCTAGTAAAGTTAGCAGTTTTGCTTTGTTAATTTCGAATGTCCGTCTTTGCAATGCAGGATCCATTTGTACTTCATGTCTGCTACCTATTTGAGTATCCATGAGAAATGTCTCTCGTTCAGGCCAGCTTGGAGAGAATGGGGTGTTAGTAGAAATACTGGTGGCCGCCAGAGAACTTGTTTGATCTAGATTTTCAAAGGCATGATTCGCTATCTGACCAAGTATGTCCTGAATGACACACATGTATCTCGATTCCAATCCTGCTTTTGAGAATCGAGGGGTTCCACCATATGAACCGAATCTAGGTGAGAGCTCCTCACTGTTGCAGGAAGTATGCTCTGAGGCAAACCTAGTTTCATTCAAAAAATTGTGAGCTACGACAGATGTAGTCATATCTGGGTATTTATCTTGAATATACATCCCACTAATAACAGATGGATGGGAGGTGCCGAGGGTTAGTGACAGTTCATTCCCAAACCGAGCACCATTTGATGATATCCATCCGGTAGCATCCAGGTCTCCTGATGCATTAGATTGGAGATCGGTTCTTGTCGGAGCTTTCCCAAATGAAACTACAGAACCGGGGTACTTAGGGATATCCCAACGATTGCTTCCATTCCCAAAAATTTCATTATACTCGCAATACTTAGGGAGGGTACCAAACCGAGAACTTGGAGAGTTTGAATATTCATTTGAAACATAATCAGTCAAAACTTGTGAAGAATAGATTGTAGGCACTGAAACTCCAAAATTGTTGATATTATCTTGAAGATCACCTCTTGCAGCAAGAAAGCTAGCAACTGCAGTAGCAGAAATAGGTGTTTCTCCAAACTCTGAGTTAGAAGTGACACTTAAAGCATCATGTGAGGCATTTCTAGCAGCATTCCTTGTATGGTGGTAACCAGCGTTTGGTTCAATTGTTGAATGCAGTGGAATGGCCATGATATGGTGTTGGTCATTAAGGTCAAGTCCATAGGATTGAACAAGAGAGTTCATGGAACTATGTGGTGAAACACCATCTAGGACAAGAGAGTTTCTATTTGCAGCATCCAATGTGAAATTTGAGATTTGATTCTGCATTGTATCACAAGACCAGGATAAACAAAAAACTCGAAAACTAACCGTATGCAGAAATATGCGGGCACACTTGGAAACAATCAACCAGGAAAATGTGAAAGCTTTAAGGATCCAACTGTCACTTGGATGGTTTCCATTAAGTGTTAATCAACCTGAGAACATTCATAAAAAGATCATTACTTTAACATGCTCTCATAATATTTACATTAAGTGCTGACTCCTAATACCTAGACTGTCCATTTTCCGTAAAGCACTCATGTACAGTCAACATGACATGAACATGATATGGTAATCGAACACTTCAATTTAGTGGACATTTAAAGAAAATTAAGAAAAAATGGGTGTCAAGATAAAATCCTAAAAGAATAATAAAAGAGTGTCGGTAACATAGCCTAATGCAGAAAAAGGAACAAATTTAATAGTAGCAATAATTCATTAAGATGACAAGAATCAGAGAAATAACATTAAAGTGTGGAACTCCAAGGAAGAGATCTCTAATTTTTTTTTTTGTCTAGAATTAATAACACAAAATCTGATTCTGTACAAACCAGTAAAACATCACATAAGAATTTAGAAAAAGGCTACCTTCAATTCCTTTGCAGAAGTCTTATTCATTATTCAACATCAAACCGAGAATGCAGCATTTTTACCAAAGCTTTCTGAAAGCAAAATATGAGGTTAAAACTAAGCTCATCCAAAATTAGACCATGAAGAGCCAAAATATCAAACAGCAAAGAATCCAAAAGGTGGTTTATTTTCTTTGCATGAAGAGAAAATGTGGGTTTTATTTATTTTTATTTTTTAAAGAATCCAAAGCCCAAGCAAGTGAAGAAATAGAAATTCAGAGTCTTCTTTCTCGAGACAGACCCCATACAAGATTGATGGTCACTAAATTTGGTTCTGACGACAAGCTAGATTAAATTCAAAGATGAAAAGCATTAATGGGTAGAGAAGCCATTATAAGGAAGAAAGAGAGTGCTAAAAAAGACCGCAAAAAAAAATAAAAATAGTTACATGAGGTTAAATAATTATTAATTTAAAAATTCTAGCTTCTAATTATTACATTAAATATTAAAAATTTCATACTTATTTTTTAAATGTTATAATAATTTTATTATTATGCAATTTTAATTTGATAATTTTTAATTTAAATATCTATGATCTTACTATTTATAAATTAGGTATTATAAATATTTATTTTAATAAATTATAAAATTAAAAGTATCTATTTTTATAATAAAAAGGTTGTTAATAGTTAAATTATAAATTACGAAAATAAGGAATAAAGTATTTGTTATAAAAATATATAGAAATTTTAAATTCTAACCGGATAATTATAAAATGAATATGTTTATTTGTTAAACTTACTTCATAATTATAAGATGGATATATTGATTTAGTAAAAATTACTACTCTTCTAAAAAAGGCCTTTTTTTTTTTTTTGCCTTTTCTAATGAGAGGAAAATGACGTTGAATGAATGAAATGGACCCAGCAAATTAAGATAGATGAAGAGAAAACCCATTACACTTGGTTTGGCTGCAGAGAAAGTAACTCAGACTTCAAAGAGGCGATCCCTATTCTTCTGTTTTTGTTTAGGAAGGGGATCACATTATAAGTATCATATAGTATTATTAATAAGTAAAATTAAATTAATTATTATGTTAATTTGATTGCGGTATAAAAATGATTGTTTATATATATATATATATATATATATATATATAAATTAGCTTGTTTACCTTACAACCTCTCATTGTCTGCTCCTACTCTGCAATCAAAATATCTGAATTCTCTCTGTTTCATATTCCTGTTCATTCCAGCTCTTTTCATTTGCAGATAAAGTCCTTTGCTTTTGTTCCATTTCAGACACTAAGTATGAGACATTTCAGTAAATAAAGCAACAGCCTTTGTTTTCAAAAATGCTATATATTTCAAACATATATAAATTTACACATAAATTAATATATTTATATTATTTATTTTTAAAAGTCATATATTATTAAATTTTTAATATAATATCAATATTTATAATATAATTATTAGGTTAGTGTAAAATATAATATTATTAATAAATATAATTCATCAATTTATACCTAAGTTATAAAAAATTAACATATAAAATAAAATTATAATAAATTTGTGGTATATTGTTGTATCATACACCATACACCATACACCATACACCATAAACCTAAGCAAATGGAGTGAGAGAACAAAAAGAAAAAAAAAAAGGATAAATATTTTTAGCAGTGTACTGTTTTGGGAGTTCCAAACGGGAAGAGATGAAAAATGTTGATCTAGCTGATGCAAGCAAGCCTCAATGGTGACGATACAATTTGGTGAGCATATCTTTGACGAATTTAACATAGTAATTGCAAAGTTGGGAAGAAAAAAAAAACCATATTAATTGCAAGGACTATATACTACTATTATTTTTCTTTTCTTTTCTATTCATTTTTGTTTTTTTTAATATTATTATATATTATAATTATAATTCATTTAATATTTTTTATTAAATTTAATTCTATATATTTAAATGTATTTATTAATAAAATTATATTACTATCATTTAAAATTTATCTTAAATTTAATATAAATAAATATTCATTAATATAATTTGAAGTTTAGGTTTTTATAAGTGAGATGTTATTTGATAAAGAGTGCTCTGTTATGTATTAATTTGTTATATAATGATAATTATTATATTAGATGATTATTAATTAAAATAATAAAATTTAATTTTTTATTAAAAAATTTATTTGTCACACGATGAATTATAAATAATATTATTAATAAAAATAATTTATTTGTTAGTCTTATAATTATATATGAATTAGTTGTTTGTATAACAAATAATAATAATTTATTGCATAAAGAATATTGGTCTGGTAAAATGATGAATGTATTTACGTGTTATCAGATGCCTTGATCTGGATTTGATGTGATGGTACAATCTTGCCCTTTTTTTTTTCCTTTTTTCCCGCTGAATGATGGTCCTATGCATCTTACTTCCTTCAGCATTATTATCACATGTGACACTTCGAGTTAAATTTTTCTTTCTTTTCAAAATTCTAGTTATATATATATAAAAGACTTGTTGTGTCTTATTTATTCGGTATGTTTTATTTAATAAATTATATTAAAAAAATAATATAATTTTTCTTTTTTACTTTATATATTATAAAGTAATATTTTTATATTTATTTTATATATTTTTATTATTAAAAAATTAACATATCATTTTATTTTAAATTTTGTATAATTAGATATCAATTAAATTTATTTAATTTTAAAAATTATTTAATTAAATTTATTAATATTATTAAGATATATTTTTATTATTATAAATTTTAAGATATTATTTTTTATAATTTTATAATTATATTTAATAATTTATTTATTTTTATTTAATATCTATTACTATGTATAATAAAAGAGAGTTACTTTTCCTTATCAAACAATATTTATTTAACAAATGACTTGTTTGGTATTTTATATTTTATTTTATTAATCAAATTGGTAATGATAATGTATTATTAAGTCGATCAAATTAAAAGAAATACGATACTAAATTAAACTAAGAAAAACGATTAAGTTATACAAAATTTTCAAATCTATTTAATTAGTAAAATTAATAAAAAAATATAAGAGATTAATATATCTCGTTAAATTTAGTATATGTAATGTTAAATTTCTTAAATTTAATTAAATAATTAATAAAATGTACCCATTATTATTATATTTTTATTATTAAAAAGATATTTAGAGACCGTAACGAATCCAAGACCAATTCTAGTTATAAAATCTGAGAGGCAAAGATATAGAACGCTAGACTTTTTAATTTTATATTCTTATGATTTTTAATTAATTTTTAATTTTTAAATAACACTCTACAATCTACATTCACTACATTAAGATTGAACCCTTCAATATATCTTTGCCTCTTCAAATTTTAAATAGACAAATCAGCATGCTAATGTAGTATAGGGATGAACAAAAAAACCGCGGGTTCGGATAACCGAACCGACGGTTTAGTTTTTAACCGATAAAAACCGTAACCACCTATACTCGAAATTAATTATATTTAATTAATTAATTTATATATTTTAAAAAATTAATTATATATTAAATTAAAAATTAATTATATATTAAATTAAAAATTAATTATATATATTTAATCAATTAAGTTATATATATTTTTGAGTTTTTTTTCATAATCATTACTCATGGATAAAAAATCGTCTCCAAACTATAATGGTTTTGAGGCGATTTTGGGTATAAGTTTTATAATTTAATTCGGGGACGGTTATATCAAAAACTATCCCCGTCTGTCCCATGCCCATTCCTACTGTAGTACAACAATGTATTTTATATCGAGTTTCAATATATTGTTACATGTGCTAGTGTATTTTTGTTTCTTAATAATTTTTGTTTGGATAAAAGAAATTAATTGTTCGTGATTTTTATTTATATGCTTTTTTTTAACAAAAATAGTAAAATAAAAAATAAAAAAGTTATTTTAGGTTTTAGCCTTTACTTCTCCGTATCTATTTACTTGATCGAGTATGTTAAAGGGAGTCTTAGAATTTAATGAAAATGTTTCCATTAAGGAGGAGTTTAAATTACTTGTGCTCCATGATTGTATATGCTTTATCATTGTTCTTGATTATATGTTTTTTCCTTATATGTTTTTGAATTTTTCATATGACAAAAGGCAGAGAAATTTTGTATGGTAGAAACATGAAAAACACATAGGTGAGTTTGAAGTTGTGTCCCCCTTTAAATATTTCGTTGGAGTCGTTTTAGATTTTACTAACAACTTAACCTATAAGATGTAAGAAGCTTGTTCATTTGTTTGATTTTGTGTTATGTTACAACAATTAGGATATTAAAAGCGATATCAACTTTATATTTTAATTCTACTATAAATCTTAAAACTTTATTGTATTTATCACTTGTGTCAAATAGGAAAATCTCTAGGCACGTGTGATACGGTTTGATTGATTTACATCAAATTTGAACAATTAAATGGATACAGTTAGTATACAGTTATATATATATATATATATATCTTTTACTATTTAATTAAAAATAAATATTAATGATTCATTTTATATTTATAGAAGATTTAATATTCTAAATAATTAAATATTTAAATATTATACTTTAATATTAATTAATTAATATTGATTATTTATGATTATGCTATTCGTTAAACCTATAAATAGGTCCTCATAAATAAATAAAAAGATATGCCTAAACGCATAAGTTTATCACTTAAATTCTCTCAAACTTCTTATGATCTTAGGTTTTCTCTTATAATCTCACTTAAGTATTAGAACGGATACAATATCTACTACTGTCATCACATTTGACATGATTTTCTAGTGATTTATAGATCTATGTGTCAAGAGAATGCGATCTAATAGAAATTGGCTTTAACATTTGGCATCGTTAGTGAAAAAGAAATTTGGTGTTCAACCGACTGAGCTAGTGAAACACTCAAGAATTCAAAGCGTTATTGTCTTATTCACTCTATTTGTCATGTTCTTCATTTAATTATCTCCTAATAATGCGCTTGATCTATTAAGTCACTAGGATGAGCTCCTAACATTTTCCTCATGACATCTTACTATATCGACATGTTCATGACCTAGCTAGAACCTAGGACCATCGCTCTACTCTTAAAATGCTCCAAGAGAATTGGAACACCTAGAAGGAGCTCAATTGCCTTGATTATGGATCACCTACCTCTTACACCTTAGATCCAAATCAAGTAGCAAACCCCTATGAGGAGCTCATAGGAGCACCTGAGTAGAAGTTAGACCTTAGGCTACCCTAGTCACTTAGCCAACTAAGGAGACTAGACTTCTCATCTTGTTAGAACATAATAGGAACCATACAAGGCTATCCAAGAGAAGCTTGATCAACCTATCTTGGTTGAAACCACCTAGAATAGACATCTATTCATCCACCTAAAAGATGTACTTCAACATGCAGTACAATGAGGCAACTAGTCAAGTAGGCCATCCAAGTAATGTAGTTAGGTAGATCATCCTCCTAGGAAGAGTAGTTGACACGATTAAAAATACGCAAGTATATGTGACCAAATTATACAAATAATAAGTAAATTAAGAACAAAGGTTGTTGAATCCACAAGAATTATGACAGTAATTAGCACTACTTATTAGCTTGTTAGTTAATTAGAAAATGAGATTTTAAAAAAAATTAAATAAAAATAAAATAATGAGCACATATATTATGAGAAATATGTGATTATGTGACTATTCTCACCCCTAGTCTATAAGCTAATCAATTATATCAGGAATCAATATTCAATTTCTTAATCCTAAATTACTATCGTGACCTATAATCATAATTGAATTCTCTTAACTTTAGCTTTAGAAATCTAGATACACTTAAAACTTCCCACATTTTCTTAATGTTTATTAATTAATGATACAATCTACTAACCAATTTAAATTGAACAACCTAGAAGTTCATTTACTATATTTAATCCATTCGTTCCATTAAGTTCTAAAAAGGAGATAACTAAGCAACACAAAATTACAACAATCATTTACCTATTTAAAGAACATATTTAACCCTACTTATGACAAAGGCCACTAAGTATCACTTTGAATAAGAATATTAGCGATTATATACCAATATTTTAGACTAGATATAAACATACACATGTAATAAACTAGTTGATCACTCTAATTCATACATGCATAGTTATGAAATTTAAATATAGAGTCAAGCACATCAAAAATCAAGGATTGAATCTAAAAATTCATCATGATTTTAAATTAATACAACTATAGTCTAGGGCTTAAAAATTACCCATAATCACATAAATAAATTAGTTAGATATGGATTCTTAAATAATCATAATTAAAATCATAGAAAACAAGAACAAAAAGAAAAAGAAAAAAACTAAGACTAATGTCTATGACTAATCTCCAACTCTTCAATTGCCTCATTGAATCCTATCTTGCCTCTAGCCTCCAAATTCTTTATAGATCTAAGTGTATTTTTTTGTAAATTCTATGTCTAAAATCTATGCATCTTTTTTTGTTAATGCTAGTTACCTATTTATAATATAAGAGTTACACACAATGTAATTAGGATTAGGGTTGTAGATGTCTAAAATAATTAGAATTCTATGCCTAGAAAATTTTGGAGTAAGTGGGATTGGGAGTACTAAAAATATGGTGTTTTAGTGCAAATATGAGAGCACAGACCACAACGTGCTTAAACTTATTTCGCAAAGTGACTTTGTTTCTAGTTCTGTGAAATTCCATCTGAGAGACTGGTGTCATAGTGCACATATATTCATACTGTGGTCTGCTCTTATTTTTCACACCTTCATGTTTTGACCTCTCCTTGATGTATTTTGTACAAATGTTTGCATTTAGGTCGTATGAGAATTATGCCCCTGATTGTGAGGATTTTTTTGATCCTTTGTTATCTGCATCTTTTAACGTTCAAAAGTACTTGAAAATGTACCTTCCCATTTATTTCATAATCACGAGGTACATTTTCATAACGCCATAGGCTTATCTTTCAATTCACTATGCATTAATACAAAATGGTCACACTAATTTAGATCAATTGGTCTTTATCATGGTTATAACATTAGGCCAAGGTGTGGGGTTATGAAATAAATGGGAAGTTGAGTCACAAAACAAGAGAACTCAAACACAATTATTTTATTCTAAGTATAGAGTTAACTTTAAGTGTCACCCACTCATTCAATCATAATTTAACTCTTCATCCATAATTAATGTACTCCTCATTTTACTTCTTTTGTATATCACTACATCCCTTGACTTCAAATATTATTAGTAATAATTTTATTTTGAATCTAAAAATTTAGAGTATACAGATAGCATAAAATATCACATGTCATAAAATTTGAAGTCCAACAAAAATATTTACAACTATAAACCTATTGTTTTCCATATATTCTTGGGTTGTAATCTTTTTTCTCCTTTCATTAATACTCTTTCTTTTCCAGAGTTTGTACTAAATGTGTTTTTGATAAGTTCTTTTAGGAATTAAAAAGGGTAGGATAATGTACTTTTTGGCTCATAAAAGAGATGGGTTATAACAAACTAAATAAACAAAAACCTACATCAGCTACCAAGAAGAGAGAAAAGAGAGAAAAATTTCAAGAGAAGATTAAAGAAGACACAATTTTTTGAAGAATTTAAGAGAAGATTAGTGCTACAAATCAAGGGATTGGGCATATCTCTTGTTATTCTTCTTTATTTATCAATTTTTATGTCTTTCTTTATGAAATATGAGCTTTATGAACTTAATTATCTCTAACTAATTTATTAATCTAGGGGTCTTATAAAATCAATTTTTTACATGTGATGATATGATATATTTACCCCAATTGTGATTACAATTCAATTATATTATTTAATTTATTTTATGGTACTAATCAAGTGGCTAATAGTTGATTAATAGAAGTAATTAAATAGATTTGAGAGAATTATTTTTTTGTTTGTCTTGATTAAATAACATGCATAATCGTTAGGCAGAGATGTATGATTCTTATGTGTGTGATCCATAATTGATGAACTTAATGAGTAGTATGCAATCTAATTGGTATGGAAGTGTGATTATATTAATTATTATATGGTGTGTAGTTTACTTGAGAGATGAATGCATATTAAGTTAGATTCAATTGATTATATAATTGATTGGTAATTATTTTGGGGGAAATTTTAGATTCACATGCTTATAAAATTAGGGATTAAAGATTTGTAGATCATTTTCTCATATATTTTCATAGTTGTTAAGTTTTGGTTTTAGTAATTAGTTGTTATTTATTTTGTGTTTTTATAATTTTCTATTGCCAAATAGTATTCATAATAGTCACATTGGTACTAGGTTGTAAGTTACACAAGTTATATACTCATGGTTAGCGTGTCAAGTTTTTGGCACCATTGTCAGGGAGTTAATTACTTGTAATAGATATCAATAACGGTTACTAATATACTAGTTTGGATGCTTTAATTTTTGTTTTAGTTTTTCCATTGTATTCTTAGTGATAGGTGACAATTTTGTACCTTATGATCTAAAAATGGAGAGAACCTTACACCGTTTAAGAAAAAAAAAACAGTTAACACAAAATCAACTAGGGGTATTATGCTTGAACAAGGGGATCAACGGATACTAGTGGTCCCTAAATCTTTAAGGGATTTTGCACTTCTGCAAGTAGATTGAGCTTAATCAATATCAATAGATCAGGCATCAATGCTAATAAACATCATCGCTTAATGTGGCCTTTGCAATGGAGATCCTATTTCCTCATATATATTCTTAATTTTTGTATAATTCTAACTAGAATGATTTGAAGAGCTGAAATATGAATTTTCTTCATGGGATTAAGGTTGCCAAAAATGCTCCTCCTATATCCCATATTCTTTATGTTGATGATATTTCCATTTTTTTGAGAGCCAATGTGAATAAAGCTATAAATCTTAAGAAAATATGGGATCAATATCATGTTAGATCATAATTCAATCTAGAAACATTCAGGAAACCATATGAACGTAAAATTTTAAATACAGTGGAAACAAAAATGGTTTGAAAACATACCTCCTGCCATTAATCAAATTTCAACACCTTCACGAGAATTCCAATGGATTTTTGATTTGATGCTCTCATTGGTTTATCACACTTACTCTTTGCATTTTGATGGTGTATATGAATAAATTAGTGAGTAGTGAGAGGACTTGATGCCTTTATAAAGGTTCTCCCATCAAGAACCTTGTATGGTTTTGTAACCGACGTACGATTTCGAAGAAACTGAACTGTTACCACCGTCCACCATTCCATTACACCACTTTGATACTACATTCTCCCACTTGGTGTAAACGTTAAGTGAAATTATCTTAAGTAACAAAATACCTGAATCATAGCAATAGGTCATCTAAGGGAGAGTATTATCTTCCATGTATTACAATGTATTTAGTTTCTCAAGTATTATACTTTATGTCGTAACAAAACTTAATGAATAAATCCTATATTTATTCTTGCTCTAATAAAATATATATTTTCTCAAATAAATTAAGGTGCATATGAATATGAGAATATATCACAATATACAATATATAAGAGTTTCATTAATAAATTGTATATATATACATTTACAAAGTGGAACCAATTCCCATTTTCTCCACATGATCCTTAAATTTCAATGGTGGCCTACCTTTAGTCAAAGGATTGGCAATCATCAACTCATTTCTAACATTCTCAATCACCAATTTCTTTTCCTTAACACGTTCTCTTATGGCTAAGTGTTTAATGTCGATGTTCTTACTACGACTACCATTCTTTTTTTTCTTAGCCATAAACACAACAGCTGAGTTGTCACAGTATAATCTTAATGGCCTAGAAATAGAGTCAACTACTCTAAGCATTAAAATGAAACTCTTTAACCATACACCATGTGATGTGGCCTCAAAACATGATACGAAATTGGCCTCCATAATAGAAGTAGCAGTCAAGGACTATTTCGCACTCCTCCAAGACAAAGCTCCACCGGCAAGCATGAAAATGTAACTAGATGTTGATTTGTGTGAATCAACACAACTAGCAAAATGCACATCGGAGTAGCCAATTACTTCCAGATCTTCAATTTGTCTATACATGAGCATATAGTCCCTAGTTCCTTGCAAGTACCTCATCACTTTCTTTGCAGCTTTCCAATGGTCAACACCTGGGTTACTATGATATCTCCCTAGCATCCCAACAATAAATGCAATGTCAAGTCTGGTGTAAACTTGAACATATATCAAGCTTCCAACTACTGAAGCATATAGAATGTTTTTCATCTGTTCTCTTTCAAAAAAATTCTTTGGGCATTGGACCAAATTGAACTTATCGCCCTTCATAATGAGAGAAACACTTGGTGAACAATATTTCATCCGAAATCTCTCTAAAACTTTATTAATATAGGTTTCCTGAGATAAACCTAAGATGCCTCGAATTCTATCTCTATGGATCTTAATGCCAATGAAATAAGATGCCTCACCCATATCCTTCATATCAAAATGTTTAGAGAGGAATTGTTTTATCTCGTGTAGCAAACCTTTATCATTGGCTGGAAGAAAAATATCATCCACATATAGCACCAAAAAACAAATCTTACTCCCACTAACCTTCTGGTATATACATTGATCCATGACGTTCTCTTCAAAACCAAATGAAGTGATGATGTAATGAAATTTCAAATACCATTGACGGGAAGCTTGTTTTAATCCATATATGGATTTATTAAAATTACAAACCAAATGCTCACCATCACTAGAGAAGAATCCTTCAGGTTGTTTCATATAAACCTCTTCCTTTAGGTTGCCATCTTCACATCAATTTTATGCAAATCCAAATCAAAATGGGCAACCAATGCCATGACCACACAAAGTGAATCTTTTTAGATACAGGAGAAAATGTCTTCGTGTAGTCGATTCCTTCCCTTTGAGTGAATTGTTTGGAAAAAAGGTATTGCCTTATGTCTCTCAATGTTACCTTGTGAGTCTTTCTTTGTCTTAAAGTCCCATTTACATCCAATTGCTTTCACACTATCAGGCAACTTGATGTGATCCCAGACTCGGTTAGATGTCATAGAATCCATCTCTTCTTTCATGAAATTGTACCATAAGTTCGAAACCTTAGAACTCATGGCCTGTGAAAATGATTCGGGATCATCCATAGCTTCAATTTTACAATTAGATTCTTATATATACACAACATAATCACTAGGAATTTCTAACCTTTTAGTTCTAGTAGATCTTCTTGATGTCGCACCACCATCTTCTTGGGAAGTATGAGGTTTAACTTGTTGTTTAGAAGTTTCAAGTATCTCTTGAATAGCATGATTTATTGGAATATTGTCAACAACTTGTGGAATTTTAGATATTGGTTGTTCAACACCAACTTGTACTTGAGGGGTGTTGTGAACAACAATCAATCTATCTTTTGAAGTAAAAGATTGAGACTCTAAGTGATTAGTATCAAAAATTATGTTCCTGATTTGATCGCTCCCACTAATCAGGTCATGATGAGTGCTCAAAAAGCACTAAAATAACCATGATTTTATGCACATTAATTGATTAATATATATATATATTTATATGTTTTATCATATATTTATATATATTTGTCTTTTTCGGAATCACGGGTATTTTTATTGTTTTTCAGGTATTTTGGCTTAAAAACGTAACTTAAAGACTCAAAGAGGAATACTGGAAGCAATACATCACAAATATATTAATAAATAAATGGGGAAAGGTCAATAAATATGGAAAAATTGGATAAAATGGGTCAAAAAGGTCAAAAATGTCAAAAAGGAGAAAATTGCGCCCATGCGCCAGTAGCCACTGCGAGCAACGCGCGCGCCCCCGGCACGCCCCACGTCCGCCGCGCATCGGCGCGCGCCGATCTAGTTCCGCGCGCGCCGCTCATCTCGCTCCACTCCGCGCGCGCCGTGCGCGCCGCCTGCCATCGCCGCGCCCCACTGCGCCACTGCCCTCCGCGCGCGCGACGCCCATTTCGCCCCATTTTTCACGTGCGGCCGCCCATCACGTCATGCTGACGTCATCAATGACCTCAGCATTTGCACTACGCGTTTTCACATTTTTTTAACATTTTTTCACTCATTTTTTCTCTCCATCCTCACCTATAAATACCCCCCTTCCCTTCACTTCAAAACACACCTTCAAAACACACTTCTCTCTTCTTTCTTTCTCTCTTTTCTTAGATTTTTAGGTTTTTTTAGTTTTTCTTAGTTAATTTCTCTTAGTTTTAGAGTTCTTCCCTTTTTGGGAAGAACTAGTTATGTTTTTGTAATTTTTTAGATTTTTGATTCAATAAATGGGAGTGCAAATTCCGCTTGGAGGTTTTCCAGCTACGGGAATAGCGTCGAAGTTCTGTAAGGATTTTATTTTCTTTACAGTTATTTTTATGCTTTATTCTTACATGTTATATTCAACTTGTCTGTGGTTAAATTTAACTATGCTGGCTGTTTAGTAAATATGATGTAATAATAACGTTGTTATGCTTGCGAAATATTAAATAGGTAAAAATCTCTAAAATGAATTGATTTTGTTTTTATTCAAGATTTTATATTAAGAATGTTAGAGAGAAATATATTATTTTTCATTACAAACTTAAATCTGAAAATTAGATTTTAAGGTTTAGTTATCCTATTCGATTTAGAGTAGTGCTCTTTTATTTGTTGGTACAATCGCCTTAGGTAGTTAGAGTGAAGCTCTATTTCAAAAGTTTTTATAAGAATTATTATCTGAAAATGTATTAACAACATGTTTTCAGTAGTGGTTTTAAAACTTGAAAGTTAGTACTCGGATAACTAAATTCTTAGGTTTAATTTGGACACCTTGAATAAAGTTTAAATCGCCTAACCCCACCAAAGGTGGCATTTAAATGGTTCATTTTCAATCTCTTAGAAAAAGAAATTAATTTAATTAACCAAATTAGTTATCAACCCCACCCATAGGTGTTAATTGATTTGTTTAGTTAACAAAGAATATCTAACCCACCAAAGGTGGTATTCATATAAAAAGAGAGAATCAATAAATATCAATTCATATCTTTAATAACCTAAATAATATGAGCAAGCATAATTAACTTAGTTATTATATCCATAAATACTCCACTATTTTAAATGATAAAATTTGCATAAATATTTATTGAATCTTTGTTTATTTTTATGTTAATAGATTAAAAACACAAAACCCCAAAATATCGTGACAGGATGTTTAGGATTTAATTTCGTTTTTAAAAGTTTGAATAATAAATTTAAAACCACATACATTCCTTCCTTAGATCGACCTTGGGAGTATACTTATCATTTTCTACGAAATGATTCGTGCACTTGCGAGTTTTATAAATACATAAAACCAAATGAGCAGGCGAGGATCAGCGATGTCGGTTACGCCTGATCAAGTTTTTGGCGCCATTAGAGGATGGTATCAAGTTTTTGGCCGTCTTGGGAAGGAATAAGCGTTTTTAAATTATTTATCGAAATTTTAAAAACTTTTTGTGTTGTAAATAATTGTGATTTTTTTATTAAAAAATTAAAAAAATAAAAAATTTTGTTGTTTGTGAAAAGTAAAAAAAAAATTCAAATTTCAATTTCGTAATAAATAAAAAAAAATATAGCATGAATAATAAAATAATTTTGCATTTTGAAATTTGAAGTAAAAAAAATAATAAAATTAAAAAAATTAATAAAAAAAATAAAAACAAATAAAAAAATAATAAAAAAAATAATAAAAAAATAATAAAAAATAATAAATAAAATAAAAAAATCAAAAAAAATCAAAAACTTTATTTTCAATTTTTTTTTTTTTTTTTTTTTGTTGTTTTTTCTTTTTCTTTTTTTTTCTTTTACCTTTTTCAATTATTTTTTTTCAATTTATTTTATTTTATTTTTATTTTATTTTTTTTTGGCTTAATTTTTATTTTTTCTCTTTTTCTCTTTTTATTTTTTTATTTTTCTTTTACTTTTTCAATTTATTTTATTTTTGGTTTAATTTTTTTTTTTTTTTTTTCAAATTTTTTTTTAATTTTCGTTTAAGTTAATTAACTTAGGTTTTTAGTAACTTAATTTACTAACTTAATTAATTTAATTTACTAACTTAATTAACTTAGATTTTCATTAACTTAATTAACCTACCTTTTTATTAACTTAATTAACTTAAATTTTAACTTAACTTAACTTAATTAACTTAATTTTAATAGCATGAAAAGTAAAGATCTAAGGGAGTTAAATGCAGGAGACTAGTTCTTGGAAGCCTTTGTGCCACTAGTCTTTCCTGGGAACGTTGCTCTGTCTAGGAGGATGGTTTTTAAGGAGCCTTTGCCCCACCATTCTTTCCTGGGAGCACTCTTGGTTAATACTGATTATGTTATTTTAACTTAAAAAAATTAAAAAAAAAAAAAAAAAATTTCTGAAACTATCTCCAAAATCTTAAAGTTTTAATTACAATCTCAAGAGTTAGTTTCTTTGTTTGTTCTAGGTACAATTGTGTTTTGATGCCTTAATTATTTGATTTGCACCTAGATGTGGGTTATCTAAAACCCTCAAGCATGCCCCTAGTTTTTGGTACAGAAAAATTTGAAAATCAATAGGGCATGTTTGAAACAGTATAGGTTGACAACATTGTCTTACTTGTAGGTTTGATTGACTCAATGATGAGGGGACATTGAGTTTACTTAAAAGGCAATCCCCAAGTTACGTCTTGCTAAGACGCGTTAAACTAAGCTTATTTGGATGGGAGGCAACCCATCATTTTAGGTAATTTTTTGTTATTTGTTTTAATTTTATTGTTTATTTTGGTTTAATTATATGTGAATAATTTTTAAATTGTTAAAACTAAAAATATTTTTTGAGTTGTTAGAAGTTCACAGCAATCTGTCTGTATACACTTTAATGATGAATATGATGAATATGATGAATGCACTTGCATTTCTCCATTACTACTTACACATTCTCAAGAAATAGGTAATCTTTCTTCTCTTTTCTCTTTATCTTTAATTTACAGTTGTTACATTGAGGACAATGTAAGTTCTTGGTTGGGGGTGGTGAAAAGTTACCATGCTTAATTAGAAAAAAAAAAAAAGATTTAACAATTTAAAAAAAAAATTTCAAAAAAAAAAAAAATTATTTTTTTTTCTTTTTTATGTTCACATCTTCATTTTTTGTGTTTGTTTTGTGTGATTTAGTAATTTTTGAAATTTAAAAAAAAAATTAAAAAAAAAATATTTTCTCACAAAAATTTATCATTTCTTTAAATCAAATTTAAGTAAAGAGTTAAGTCTTTTGTACTGTTAGATTAATTTTTGAAAACATATCATGAAATATTTTGTAATTGTTTTTGATAATTAGTTAATTTTTGTCATAACTAGTATTTCTTGATAAGATGTAGAAATTATATTAAACCCAAAATCGGTGTTTATGAATTTGTTTTAGTGGAGACTACCTTTGTGAGATATAATTTGAGCCTAATTTCCTTTATTCAGAGTGAAATATATATTTTTTCTACTCCAAACACATTTCTTATTTCTTCAAATTCTTAGATGATCTCTATAGGCATTAATATTGAATGTATGAATTTTTTCTCATCTTAATAGAGTATCGTATATTTTTTATTATTATTTTTGCTTAGATTAAATGATTTGAGTAGAAATTGATAGTATATGCTTTTATCTCATTCGTGCATGACTATTAGAAAAAAAAGAGAGACATATCTGGGGCTACCTAAACCAAGATCAAACAAAAAAGCCACAAAATTAACCACTCACCAAAATCCTAAAAAAAAAATGTACAATCTGTACATGGGTTGACTCTCTAAAAAAATGATATATATTGAAAAGTATCTTCAGAAAAAAATAGAGATAAAGAATATATAGTATAATCTACATACTATGACCCATATTACCCAAAAAAAAATGTACAATCATACATGGGTTGACTCTCTAAAAAATGATATATATTGAAAAATATCTTCAAAAAATATAGAGAGAAAAAATATATAGTATAATCTACATACTATGACCCACATTGCTTAGAAAGTTGTGAGTAAAGGCTAATTACAAAAGAAAGATATAGGAAGTAATTCCTAAAAAGTCATTGCACTTTCTTCATTTGTAAAAGGCATATATCTTGAAATTTTTTCTTAATGAGTTTGATTTATGCATGAAAATAATTTTTATATATGATATCTTTATAATTTATACATTTGATTCCTTCCATGAGATCAACGTCAAAATAACACTTTGAGCCTTTCTTCTTTATACATATGCGAACATATTAGTTCATTTCTATACATCAACTCTTTCGCATATAAATTAGTATGAGTGTTTGAACCCATGGGATTCGGTGTTTTGAGAGTATTGACTTGTGAGGAATAGAGTCGTTTAATTCGGATTTATAACACCGAAATTGGGTGAAATTAAATTGATACATTTTTGATATGAAATATGAAAATGATTTCCGACTAATTATTATAATAAATCATGATTGTTTAAAAAGATTAAAATAACTTATGCTTGAGATTTTAATTATGATCTTAAAGGAGATTAAAAAGTATGAGACATTTTTGTGATATGTTGTTTTCTTTTTATTCTTAAACGTTAATTTTTGATTTTGTTGTAATTTTAGTTTTTAAGTTGATTGTTGTTATTATTTGTTTTAATTTTTACATTTAGTTCTATGTTTGTGGGTATCATTCTTGAAAACCCTCACGACACTCAAACTCGTCCACTAGGGCATCCTAGGGGTTTAAAGGCTTGTTGCATAGGCTAAATGCAACCGTGTCAATCTACGGAAGTGATTTAGGATAGTTTAATTTTTAGTTTTTATCGCTTCTCTTGCTAAGGGACTAGCAAGAAGGCGGTTGGGGAGTTGTGATGAGTGCTCAAAAAGCACTAAAATAACCATGATTTTATGCACATTAATTGATTAATATATATATATATTTATATGTTTTATCATATATTTATATATATTTGTCTTTTTCGAATCACGGGTATTTTTATTGTTTTTCAGGTATTTTGGCTTAAAAACGTAACTTAAAGACTCAAAGAGGAATACTGGAAGCAATACATCACAAATATATTAATAAATAAATGGGGAAAGGTCAATAAATATGGAAAAATTGGATAAAATGGGTCAAAAAGGTCAAAAATGTCAAAAAGGAGAAAATTGCGCCATTGCCGCGCTTCACCAGTAGTCTTGAAAGCAGCGCCACAGCCGTATCGCGCTACGCCCACGTCCGCGCGCGTCGGCCGATCTAGTTCCGCGCGCGCGCCGCGCATCTCACCTGCTCCGCGCGCCGTGCGCGCAGCCCTGCCATCGGCGCGCCCTGCGCCGCCCGCCCGCGCCGACGCCCTTATTCGCCCCATTTTTCACGTGCGGCCGCCCGTGACGTCATCTTTGGCGTCATCAATGACCTCGACATTTGCACTACGCGTTTTCACATTTTTTAACATTTTTTCACTCATTTTTCTCTCCATCCTCACCTATAAATACCCCTTCCCTTCACTTCAAAACACACCTTAAAAACACACTTCTCTCTTCTTTCTTTCTCTCTTTTCTTAGATTTTTAGGTTTTTTTAGTTTTTCTTAGTTAATTTCTCTTAGTTTTAGAGTTCTTCCCTTTTTGGGAAGAACTAGTTATGTTTTTGTAATTTTTAGATTTTTGATTCAATAAATGGGAGTGCAAATTCCGCTTGGAGGTTTTCCACTACGGAATAGCGTCGAAGTTCTGTAAGGATTTTATTTTCTTCTACGCTTATTTTTATGCTTTATTCTTACATGTTATATTCAACTTGTCTGTGGTTAAATTTAACTATCTTTGGTACATTTAGTAAACATGATGTAATAATAACGTTGTTATGCTTGAGAAATATTAAATAGGTAAAAATCTCTAAAATGAATTGATTTTGTTTTTATTCAAGATTTTATATTAAGAATGTTAGAGAGAAATATATTATTTTTCATTACAAACTTAAATCTGAAAATTAGATTTTAAGGTTTAGTTATCCTATTCGATTTAGAGTAGTGCTCTTTTATTTGTTGGTACAATCGCCGGTAGTTAGAGTGAAGCTCTATTTCAAAAGTTTTTATAAGAATTATTATCTGAAAATGTATTAACAACATGTTTTCGGTATTGGTTTTAAAGCGTGAAAGTTAGTAGTCAGATAACTAAAGTCTTAGGTTTAATTTGGACACCTTGAATAAAGTTTAAATCGTCTAACCCCACCAAAGGTGGCATTTAAATGGTTCATTTTCAATCTCTTAGAAAAAGAAATTAATTTAATTAACCAAATTAGTTATCAACCCCACCCATAGGTGTTAATTGATTTGTTTAGTTAACAAAGAATATCTAACCCCACCAAAGGTGGTATTCATATAAAAAAGAGAGAATCAATAAATATCAATTCATATCTTTAATAACCTAAATAATATGAGCAAGCATAATTAACTTAGTTATTATATCCATAAATACTCCACTATTTTAAATGATAAAATTTGCATAAATATTTATTGAATCTTTGTTTATTTTTATGTTAATAGATTAAAAACACAAAACCCCAAAATATCGTGACAGGATGTTTAGGATTTAATTTCGTTTTTAAAAGTTTGAATAATAAATTTAAAACCACATACATTCCTTCCTTAGATCGACCTTGGGAGTATACTTATCATTTTCTACGAAATGATTCGTGCACTTGCGAGAGTTTTATAAATACATAAAACCAAATGAACGGGCAGGATCGGCGATGTCGGTTCTGCCCCGATCAGGTCATATTCAAGAAACTTTACATTTCTTGATTCCACAAACCTAGTGTTGTGTGATGGACAGTAAAATATGTAACCCTTAGACCGTTCGATATATCCAATGAAATACCCACTAATGGTCCTTGGGTCCAGCTTCTTCTCTTGTGGATTATAAATTTTCACTTTAGGCAGGCATCTCCAAAAGCACATATGTCGCAAACTCGGTTTCCAACCTTTCCATAATTCAAATGGCGTCTCTGAGAAAGCCTTGGTTGGAACTCAGTTTAATATATACACAACCGTATTTAAAGCTTCAATCCACAAGGATTTAGGAAGATTGGAGTTACTAAGCATATTCTACACCATGTCCAATAATGTTCGGTTTCTCCTTTCTGCTACACCATTCTGGTCTAGTGAATCAGGCATAGTGTATTGGGCAATTATCCCATGTTCTTGAAGAAACTTAGCAAATAGATTAGGTGCTTGTTTATTCTCAGTGTATCTACCATAATATTCACCACCTCTATCTGATCTCACAACCTTTATTTACTTTCCATATTGTTTCTCTACTTCAACCTTAAAGCTCTTGAAGGCAGCTAACGCTTCGCTCTATTTATGAAGCATGTAAAGATATATATATATATATATATATATATATATATATATATCAAGAAAAATCATCAATAAGGGTGGTAAAATATTTATGACCTTGAATGTACATGTTTGGACAACATATATCTGTATGTATGATTTCTAATATGTTTGAACTCATATTGGCACCTTTCTTTGACTTGTTAGTCTACTTTCCCTTAATGTAGTCGACACATGTCTCAAAATAAGTAAAATCTAGAGTACTAAGTACCCCATCTTTCACTAATCTTTTAACTCTTTCTATAGAGATATGTCCTAATCTCCTATGCCATAATGTAAAAGAATCCTCGTCAATAATACACCTTTTAGTGCCAACTTAAACATGCATAGCGTTATGAGTAGCATTATTTCATAAATTAATGTAGTAAAGACCATCACATAAAATATCATTCCCAACACAATCAGATTTATTAAATAAACTTAAAGATGTTTCTGAAAATGAAAGGAATAACTAAAAGGTACAAGTATTGAAATCAAAATCAAGTTTCTAGAGAAACTTGGAACATAAAAGGTATTTTCTAATTCTAAAATCAAACCAATACTTAAAATCAAATTGCATGTCCCTATAGCCTCCACATGTGAGCCCATCTTGTTACTGGATAAGATGTATTACTCACTTCCCACTTGCTTCCTTAGATTTTGTATACCTTGTAAGGAGTTTGCAACATGGATTGTAGATATAGAATTAATCCACCAAGTATTAATATTAATATTAACCATATTAGATTCATAACAAACAAATGAGGTTGGATTACCTCTTCCTTCAAGCCTTTTTTGGAATTTGATACATTCCTTCTTTATGTGTCCCTTATTTTTATAGAAGAAACACCTGGCTTCTTTCTTAATATTAGCTTGAGGTGGAATTATTCTTTTCCCTTTATATTTGTTTTGAGATTTATCTTTCTCATTGGTGAGTCTTAAGGAAGAGAACTTCATAATAAGGGTGCTTGCCATAGCCTTATCTGAAGTGATGAATTGATCATCAATGGATTTTAGCAGATCCTGAACATTGTTATGTTGATCAACAGAACCATGAATACCAGTAGAGATCTTTGTCTTAATGAACATCACGCCAAGGCGATTAGATCGCTCCCATTATTCATAAAACATGATATTCTCTAGAGTTCTATTTTGAGTAATTTTAGGTGGTTCGTTTTTCCTAATTGCATAGTCAATATCTATCCACCCTAGATGAAGGAGAATTCTTTCCTTCCATATTTTATAATTATCCACTTTCAGATAGGAAATGTCACAACGGATATCAGAGAAATTTACAAGTTGAGAAGTTGTAATTAAAAGTTATATGCTTATTAAAATTTGAGACCTAAATTATAGTCATTCTTTACTAATGTAAATCATGAAAAATATGAATCTAGTGACATAAAACTTTTCTGTGGACTAAAATTCTAATTCAATTATATTCATCTTAACTTTATGATAAAACTATCAAATTATGTTCTTTTTCCTAATCCGTGTGGGTAAATTAGAAAATATAATAAAAATTCATATAGGATAAGATTTATTATATCACATATGATTAATTACAATTAATATTTATTTTATAAATGTAATTCTAAATAAATCTTATTATAGTTTTAATTAATTAAAGATATCGTGACTACTCCCTAATTAATTAAATTATATGAATTACTTAAATATTAGTTAAATCCTTAAGCTTAATTATTGCATAAAACCATAAGCAATATTAATTTAATTTCAAATGTACAAATATTATCTATCTTAAGATTATATATATGATAATAAATTATACAAGCAAAAATAAATAATATCTAATTAAATCCATAAAGAATCATTAACAATTAATTTCATTATGCATAAATTATTTAACCAAATTTTCATATGTATAATTAATTACAAAATTTATATATACAAATATCAAAACAAATAATTTAAGCATAATGTATTTAAATAAATTTTAATGTGCCCAAAAAAATTATTTAAATAAATGTCACATGTATAATAAATATTCTACATATGACAAACCTAAGTTAAATCACATTAAAATTATATTCGGAATTTTTTTTAATAAAATCAAATTCCGAATGTATATATAAAAATTAGTCTGATACAATATAAAATGCAACAACCGTTGCAGCCCGATCTGGGTTTGAATCCCGACAACAACACCTTTTTTTTAATTCTGAAAAACAACAAGTCATTTTTCTTGAAGAACTCGTCTTCAACCTCCAGTGGGGTCATGCGACCCGGTTGGATACACAACTTTTTCTAACAATTTTGGAGACGAAATCTAACATTATTTTTATCAAAATTCTCAGAATTCGATTCTGAATGATTCATGGTCTCATTTTGAATCAAAAACGTTATTTTAAATAAAATGTTAATTAATGATTCAAATGAATTTCCACGGTAAATTGTATTTATTTTCTTCATTATTTTTCAAGTTTAAATTCACAGAATCACTCTAAAATCAATATTGAAACAATTTATAATTTTCATATGCATCAAAAACAAGCAAAATAAAAAACCTAAAATCTCAGTTCCTCGTGAAATAGAGCAAAACATGGATGTTTTCAAAATGACTTTGATACTAAATGTTAGATCATAATTCAATCGAGAAATGTTCAGGAAATCATATGAACGCAAAATTTTAAATACAGCGGGAAAAAAATGGATTGAAAACATACCCTTTACCATTGATCAAATTTCAACACTTACACGGGAATTCCAATGGATTTTTTATTTGATGCTTTAATTGGTTTCTCACACTTACTCTCTACGTTTTGATGGTGCATATGAATGAATCGGTGAGTAGTGAGAAGATCCGATGCCTTTATAAAGGTTCTCTCATCAATAATATCGTATGGTTTCGTAATCGACGTACGGTTTTGATGAAACCGAACCGTTACCACCGTCCATCGTTCCGCTTACATATCGATTATGGTCAGGCCAATCTATAAATATTCAAAAGTATACTATCTTCTACTAAAAAATATTTCTTGAAAGTTAAAGGAGCATATGTGCTCAACTTTACACATTTCTTCAAGATCTGAGCCTATTCTATATTTAGGACATTCGCTGCCTATTGGAAGATAGAAGAAAAGTAAATTTCAGGGCATTATGAAGAAATTGAAAAATAAATTGAAAAGTATGAAAACAAAACTACTTTCCCAATATGGAAGAACGACTTTAATAAAAACAGTTTTGCAAAATATCCTAATTTATTCTATGTGTAGTAGCAGATTATCAATTGGGATTTTTCAATCATCTGATAGTATTGGAGGAAGTTTTGGTGTGTAGATGATCCCAATAGAGAAATATACATCTTACTTATTTCTTGGAACAAAATATGTTTTTCCCAAAGATTGTGGTGGCTTATGATGAAGATAATTTGAGGAGTTCAATAGAGCTACGCCTACTAAAGCTACTTGGGCAATCTTGAAACAACCTTAGAAGCTTTGGGTTCAAGTCTTAAGTGGAAAATATCCATAGCATCACTCTTTTTTAAATGTAACCACTAAGTTTGTAGATTCTTTTATTTGAAAAGAATTACTACGGATGAAAATGCTTTGAAGGAGTGTATATTTCTTAAAACTATAAATGGCTCAATTATAAACATTTGGACTGATCCTTGGATTCCAAGCCTATCTAACCAACGGTTATAGGGTACAATTCAGCCAAATCCAAATCTAATTGTTAGCATGGTGGTTAATTTGTGTCAAGGACTTCAAATCTTAAATTGGTATATTATTATTTTAACTCAATGCTTAGAGCAAAATATTATCCATTTGATTCTTAAATTTCAATCAGTCGATGTTTAAGGCAAAGACTGTTGTATATAATGGTTTGGCACAGGCACTAGAAAATTTTCAAAGGAGAATTTTACGATAACACATTTTCTAAGAGAGGATCTTTTAGCTAAAAAGGCTTTTGCGGTAGTCGTTGTAAAGCCAAAATTCATGAGAGACATAAACTTCTTCTTTGGAAAATCTTTTCTAGTGCTCTATATATTAGGAAGCGCTTCGAAAGGTTTCTATACATTGAAGAACCTTTTCTCTTGCTATGTCATAAGGAAATTGAAGATGAGGAAAATATTTTTATCGAATGCAATTTACTCAAATCTTGGTGGAAGTTTGGGATATGGAACCTTAACTAGATTTTTACTGAAAGGTGGATATTTTCACTTGTATCATGTTAACTCTCAACCCACCAAGACTAATCTTACCTTACTGATTCTCCCCACAATTGATGGAAAAAGATTAATATACTTTTATGCCAAATTCTTGGCAATCCCCACCTTTAAGAGCATATAAATTTAATTTTAATTTAATTGTACTACTACAAAAGATGATATTTAAGTCGAGATTTAAGTTAATTTTTAGAGAAAATTAACTTATAATAAATTTTAATTCAATTTGCTGAAAAATAAACTTAAGAAACCTAGATTGTAGTCGACACTACACGTAGAACCGACGCTACGTCCGACGTGTAGTGTCAGTTCTACATATCAACTGACGCTATCCACGTTTTTATTTTCCTTTTCTCTTCTTTCTTCCCCACTCTTTATCATATTATATATTGTGTTATTATTTATGTGTATAAAATTTTGTATTATGTATGTTATTATTTTTATTGTGTAGGTCTAGTATAAATTTTTGCAATAAATTAAATAATTATGTGATATATTCATAATAATTTTATATATTTATACATTTAACCTTTTTTATATCATTCTGTTGAGAATGATTGTGAATTATGATTAATTTTTAATTAATTTATTTTTGTTAATATAAAATGAGAAATACATGATTCAACAATATGATGTTAATTAAAAATTTAGATTTTAAGTAGTGTAGTTATTTAAAAAAAATATTAATCATCACAAAATTGTTATATAAATTTTATTTTATATATCTTAAATTTGAAATCAACTCAAATGATGTGGCATATTATTATTAGTAATTACAATCAATCTCATATAATTATATTTATGTGTATATATTTGTTATGTTTGGTTTTTATGTATTTATTTTTATATGATGTTTTGATAGATATTCTAATAATTAGGGAATTCATATATAATAATATTAGAAATATGTTGGTTGGATACATATTTTATATGCTTAATGTCATTAATAGAAAATGGACGAATCGTGGATGTCAAAGTGTAGAATTGAGCAGGACTACATTTCTAGAGTTGAAAGTTTCTTGGAATTTGCTTATAGAAATAGTAATAATGATATTAGTATAATTCGATGCCTATGTGTTAAATGTAAAAATGAGTAATTTCATGATGTTGACGAGGTTAAGTATCACCTTATCCTTAGTGGTATTCATTTGAGTTATAAATGTTGGCGTTATTATGGAGAAAATATTGTTAATACTCATGAGGAAGAGATGAATAAGAATGTGAATGGATTATATACATCTTATCATAATGTATAGACAGAAAATATGTTTCATGGTACTGAAGATGAACTACATGAAGATGATCCCAAAACCTTTAAAACAATTCCAGAAGATGCCGAAAAACCATTTTATCTAGAGTGTAAGAAATACACTAAAATGTTGAGATTGATTCATTTGTACAATGTGAAGGCAAAAAATGGTTTTTCTGACAAGGGATTCACAGAATTACTAAATCTACTAATAGATATGTTTCTTGAGGGTATTGAATTGCCATCTTCAATGTATGAAGTGAAGAAATATCTTAGTCGATTTGGCATGGAATATCATAAAATTCATGCTTGTCCAAATGATTGCATTCTTTATAGAAAATAATATAAGACATTAGATGATTGTTTGATATATAAAGAATCAAGATGGAAGTATGCTACAAATGAGACAACACCTAAGAAAGTCGTGCCTACAAAGGTTATTTGGTACTTTCTTCCGATTCAAGAAGAAGCGGTTAAACAATATGTGGCTTGGTCATCGAGTTAAGGTGTGATAAATTTTGACATGGTACTATTTTTTTTACTTAAGATAACACTTTTTAACTACTATTACATTATTATTCTTTTATTGTACTAATATATATAATATCTCTTCCTCCCTGGTTGAGTAAAGATACAAAAGTAATTGTTGAAATGTAAGAGTTATAGCTAGCTATTTTTCTTATATTTTTTTTGTAATATTTAATAAAAAATTAACCCTTTTAAACTTTGATAGGGCATGGAAGCTGTGAAACAAGAGTAGGGACATTGCCCTTAAAAAATCTCATAAGCTTATATGAGACAAAGTTATGGTATGTACAAGTGAATATTAATAATTTAATTAACTTACTATTGAATAATAAAGATGTTCGAATATGAAAAATCATGTACACTTGTTTTTTGTAGGTTCTACAACAAAATGATGGAGTCATGTATGGTTACTATGTCATGAAGTTTATGAGCAAAATCATCACAAATATCAACATTTCAATTAAAGATATGGTCATCTCTTTTACCAATATACATTTTTAACATATATAAGTTATTTTTTTTGTGAATTTATGATATTACATTCTTATTTTGAATTTAAATAGATGTAGTTCTTTGGTTGGAACAAGTCAGACTATGACCTATAAATTTTTGATGATTTATGAGAGGAATTGACAAAACACATGAAACCTTATAAGATCCTATCTTCTTTGAATCTTTGGTGAGTAATATCTACTAAGTCAAGATGAGTGCTTTTAATTTGAATATTAGTTTTCTGTGATCCATTTCAATTTCATTATTGGGTCTTAGGCCATGTCTCTTGTAGTTCTTAAGCCATATCGCATTTGTGGGTTACAAGGTTTATATTGTTGGGTTCAAATTATTTGCTATCAGTGCCTTAGGTTCTAATTTTAGATTCCTTTTATTTTCATTCTTTTATCTTAGTATTCATGAATTGATATGCTGAAAATAATATATATATATACCCCATCTTCTGAATAACTAATTACACCTTTTCTAAAGGCTCAATTTAACTAGTGGTGGGAACACCCAAAAGGCATGCCTTAGTAGTTGTAGACTCTTCCTTTCCTCCTTGTGCGAATCCAATGCTTTGTGCTTTTTTTTTCTTGATCATGTCCTTAAATCGATCCATATCGGGCTCTTAATCTCTATCTTAACTAGTATTCACACCCTGAATCCTCCACCTTTCTTGGAGGTTCCTATTCATATATGTATTTTCTATTTGGTATTGATGTTGTTAATTGGGGAGGAGAAACATGGGTTGGTTTATCTAGCCTATATATATTCTATAGTATTTCATAATCATTTTCCAATTTTTTTTCCTTTTTCTTGTTAATTTCTTGAAATATTTTGTTTAATTTTTGTATCGTAATTTTTAGATTTTTTTCGTGTTTCAATTAAATTTTTTGATATTTTCATATCATTAATTTCTAGATTTGTTTCTTGTTTCAACTAATATTTTTGGAAAATTTATGTGATAGTTACGTATCATAAATTTCGTGTTAGTTTTCTTGGTTTATGAGAGGATTTATTTTAGTTAAAAAGAAACAAAAGGCCTAAAATATCAAAAACAAATGCTATAATCAAATACTTTTGGAAAATTTTAATTCCAAGAACATATTCTACTTTATTATTATTAATAATCATTCATTTACTTAAATCTTCCTTGAGCAATTAATACACTTGAATTTTTGCTATTCCCTCTTGTCCTAATTCGTGCCTATTCTAGTTTTAGGGATTCTAAACACCTTGAAATTGTTCCATTATGCCTTGACTTAATTGGATATTGCGAACTACCATTGGTGATAGTGAATTTTGCATTGTTTGGAATACCTGAATGGTTTGGTTTGCTTATGAGCTAAGGGCTTTTGAGCAATCAACCTAAGTGCTAAACACAAGAGGTAGATGAGTGAAATTAATTTTTATTATTAACATCTTATTGTGTTAGTTGTTCATACTATCCAACATAAATAGATCGAACAGTCAGGAAGAAAGATAGGATAAACATTCATGATGAAGGCTTTGCAATGATCAATTGAAAGAATGAATGCAGTGATGGTAAACATGAATGACAGGATAGAGAGACAAGAAGCCATAATATCCAATTTACAATAGGGAGTTCCAAATGTTAGGATGTCAAATAGACAAGCTCATGTTGAGAAAGAGCCTAAAGATGATAATTAGGAGGATAATGGTGACTTTGAGGAGGAAAAGGAAAGGGTAACTATAAGAAGAGGTATGTTGAGACCATCACTTAGACCACATGATAGGGTTGGTAGGAACTTGGGAAGCATCAAAATGAAGGTGTGACCTTTTCAAGGAAATGTTGATCCTAAATTATGCTTGGAGTGGGAGAAAAAGATGGAACACATCTTTAAGTGCTATAATTATGTGGAAGAGAAAAGAGTAAAATTTCTTGTTATTAAAATTACTAATTATGCATTAAGTGGGATCAAGGAGTGATTGGTAGGAGAAGGAACCATGAAAGGCCAATTAATAATAGGAAGACATAAAGGCTATTATGAGAAAAAGGTTTATTCCTAATTATTACTATAGAGAACTGTACCAGAAATTACAAAGGCTTAATCAAAGATTTAAGAAAATAGATGAATAATATAAGGAAATGGGCATGGTAATGATAAGGGTTAATGTAGAGGAGGATAGTAAAGCCATAATGCCTCGGTTATTAAATGAGCTAAATTAAGATATTGTCAATACTGTGAAACTTTACCATTATGTGGAGTTGGAAGACATGGTCCATATGGAAATTAAAGTGGAGAGGATATTAAGAAAAAGGAGTAACTGGTCACTACCACCAAAGACAAGCCCTACTACACCGAAACCAAATCGTACTACACCTTAGAAATCTAATTGTAAAAAGATGAAGAGATGTGTTACAAGCCTAGATTTGAACCATTCAAAGCCCAAGAAGTGGAGACAAGTAAGGATAAAGATAATATTGAAACCCAACTTGTAATCATGATATTAAGTGTTTTCATTGTTTTGATAGGGCTAATGTTGCATCTCAATGTCGAAACAAGAGAATAATGTTAACACAAGAAAATGGGGAGGGTGGGAACTAATGATGAAAGTAAAGATTAAGAAATGCCCTCGCTAAAGGATGCTACTGATGAGAAAATATGTGCTACAAATGTAGAAGCATTTGTGATAAGGAGAGCCTAAAGTTTTCAAATCAAAGATGATGATATGGAACAACAAAGAGAAAACATCTTTCATACCAAGTTCCATGTGAGCAATAAGGTATGTAAGGTCATTATTGATGGGGAAGTTGTACTAATATAGCTAGTACTACCCTAGTTGAGAAAACATCTTTCATACCAAGTTCCATGTGAGCAATAAGGTATGCAAGGTCATTATTGATGGGGAAGTTGTACTAATATAGCTAGTATTACCCTAGTTGAGAAAACATCTTTCATACCAAGTGCCATGTTGCCTATGATTAAACACCCTAAACCTTATAAGTTAAAATGGTTCAATGATAGCAAAGAAGTAAACATAAATAGATAAGTATTAGTGTCATTCTCTATTGAGAAGTACATAGATGAAGTGTTGTGTGATGTGGTACTAGTGAAAGCTGGGCATATCTTGTTAAGTAGGCCATGGCAATATGATAGGAAGGCTACACGTGATGGGTATAAGAACAAGTACTCTTTTGTGAAAGATAGTAGAAATATTACACTTGTACCTCGTACTTCCAAACAAGTCTTTGAAGACCAACTGAAAATGACAAAAGAAATAGAAAGAGAAAAAGAAAAAGAAAAGAGTGGGAAAGAAAAGGAAAAATAAAAGAGTGGAAAAGCATTTATGCTAAGTCAAGTGAGATCAAGCAAGTTATTTATGCACGTTGACTTATACTTTTACTTTTGTATAAGAAGGCTAATATTTCTACTAATGACCTTAATGCTTCTTTGCCTAGTTCCATTGTTTTTTTGTTGCAAGAAAGGTAAGGAAAACATAGTAAATAATGCTTTATCTTGAAGGTATGCTTTTCTTTCTACATTAAATGCTAGGTTGCTAGTATTTGAATATACTAGGGAAATGTATGTCAATAATGATGATTTTTCTACTATTTATAATGCATGTGACAAGTTTTCCTTCAGTAAGTTTTATAAGTTCGATGGATATTTCTTTAAAGAAAAACAATTGTGTATACTTAATTGTTCTATGCATGAACTTTTAAAAAAATATGCCTATAGGAGAGAGTTAATGGGACATTTCGGTGTGAAAAGACTTTAGAAACTTTGCATGAACATTTTTATTGTCCAAAAATAAGGCTGGATATAGAAAGAATATGTTCTATATGCATTATTTGTAGACAAGCCAAGTCTAATGTCCTACCCCAAGGACTATATACACCATTACCCATACCTAGCACACCTTGGGTAGATATTTCTATGAAATTCATTTTAGGACTGCCTAGATCAAAAAAGGATAAAGACTCTATTTTGTGGTTGTAGATAGGTTTTCTAAAATGGTACACTTTATAGCAAGTCATAAAACTGATGATAGAACTAATATGGCAGAGTTATTCTTTAGCGAGATTGTTAGGCTACATAGGGTATCAAAGAGTATTATATCTTATCAAGATGTTAAATTTCTTAGTTACTTATGGAAGACGTTATGGGCTAAGTTGGGAAATAAATCTTATTTTCTACTACATGTCATCCTTAAACTCATGGTTAAACAAAAATAGTAAACAAAACTTTGTCTACTTTGCTAAGAGCTATAATACAAAATAATTTGAAAAACTGGAATGATTGTTTTCCATTTGTCAAGTTTACTTATAATAGGAGTGTGCACTCAACCATTGACCATTCACCATTTGAAATTATTTATGGTTTTAACCCACTTACTCTTATGGATTTGTTATCTTTTCCTATTTCAGAAATAACTTACTTAGATGGTAAAAGGGAAGCTAAAATGGTAAAGAAGCTACATGAAAGCATTCATGAACATATTGAAAAGAGGAACAATGAATATGCTTCTAAATCTAACAAAGGACGACAAAGAATCATTTTTGAACCTAGTTATTGGGTTTGGTTACACATAAAGAAATAATGCTTTGCTAAAAATAAAGATCCAAGTTGCAACCTAGAAAAGATGGACCATTCTAAGTGCTTGAACGAATTAATGACAATGCTTACAAGTTAGATCTTTTAGATGAGTATAACTTTACCACTTCTTTCAATATTTCTAATTTTTCTCCTTTTGATTATGTAGATGACAATTCGAGGTTGAATCCTTTTAAAAAGAGGAGGAATGATGAAAATAATGCACCATTACAAATTTTGAGTGCACCTATCATGAGATCAAAGATAAAATAAACTCAACGAAACATTGAATAGACTTATTCAAGAGTTAAATTATGATCAAAGAGTGCCCCATATGAATCCCCATGCATGAAGGGAGCCAGTCAATGAAATGAGAGTAATTCTGGATTTTAAAGGCACTATGTGGCTTAAGAAATAATCCACTACAGTCAAGGGTTCTTGAGAAGATTGGAAATTCACAAGAAATATGCACGTTGTGTTAGAAGAAAAGAACACTACAACTAAACCATTTTTTATTGTCCATCAACTTACTAGCCTCCAAACCATATGACATCATGGATTTCTGGTTGTCATTGCCCGCGTAGATTAATTTGTAATTCTCACATTCATCATTTCTCATCTATTATTTCTTTTCCTTTCTTAGGGATCATTATGGTATTGCCAGTGAACAATAATCTCATATTACACATTTTGATTAAATATCAAGTTGAAAACTTTTAATGCTCTTTTTTCCTCTATAAACTGACTTATCAAGGGATTTGTAAACCTTATGGAGTCTTATCATTTTTAAATCTTTGGTGAGTAGTATCCATTGAGTCAAAATGAGTGCTTATAATCTAAATATTAGTTTTTTGGGATCTATTTCAACTTTGTTGTAGGGTATTTGGTTGTGTCTCTTATAGTTCTCAAACCAATCACATTTGTGGGTTACAAGGTCCATGTCCTTGGGTTTGCATCAAGAAATGGAGCTATTTTGAATGGAATTGTTGTGCTCAATTCTTGAGAAAATCTTACAGAACTAGGTGTATGGTCATGGCCAAAGCAAACATAATAGTTAGAACTGGATTATATAATGAAAGATTCTTGTGCAAAGTATGTCATCGTTTACACAAAAGACATAACAACTCAAGGATATCAAGTTACTGTTAGTCAATAAAGTAAACATATTTTCACAATAGAAGATTCAAAGGATAATACCTACTTATCTTATACAGCTCTTGGATCATTGAACTCTATAACCGAATGTTCAATTGATTTGAGTCAATTTCATTTAAAAAACTCCTTCAATTTTCATTCATGTGAGGTATTGTTGGAAAAAATAGGTTGTTAACCCATGGTGATATGCCAATTTTAGGCATCATTTGAGTGGGATTCACTTGGTATAAGTGTGAGATCTTCATTGATTTGAGTTCTCTTCCGCAAGGGCTTCAAATTCAAATATTTACATGCTCAACTCTGGGTTTTTAACCCATAGTGTTATGCTAGTTTGAGGCATCATTTTGAGCTAGACCTACTTGGTATATGTGTGAGATCATGATTAATTTAAGTTATACTTCACGAGGGCTTTGAAATCATATATTTACATGTTTAAAATGATATTAGAGTAAATGAGAAATTAAGTTTTAAAATTCACTCATTAAGAAGGTAAAAAAAATATGATTATTTATGTTTGAAACTAACAACACATGAAATACTTTATATAGCATTTGCTTTCTTACGAGAGGTAAGCTAGTGTAACAAGAAGTATTTCTCCACCTGTGCACGCATTTGGGTACAAATCCTTGGATGTTTGAGCTAAAAATATGAAACTCTAATTCTCTCCTAATTGTGTACCCTTTAACATAAGATTCAATCTTTGTTAATTTTTGTTTCTTTATTTTTCATTGTAAATTTATAATTCATAATATTATTATTATATTTTGATTCATTTCCAAAATTAGAGATAAATAAAATAAATATTACTAGTGGACGGAGAATCAATTTAATTCAAGTTTTGGGTTTTTTTTTTGTTTTTAATTGAACAATATGAGTTGAGTAGTTTCAAAATAAATTAATTGAATTTGAATAAAGCAAATTTTTAACACTCTTCGTTGTTAGTTGGATTGATAGTTAAATTTTGTAAGAATTTTTTTTCATTACAACTTGAAATGTACTCTCAATTTTTGTGCCAAAATTTAATCGATTAAAATGAATTAAACAGTTGAATCTATTTTTATAATCCAATTAATTTCTAACACAACTTAATTAAAAAAAAATGCTCAATTTTATAACCTCTGGTTAGGAGTTTTATATATCCTCGTACTTTCAAATGTGTCTACTATTTCTTAAATTAAAAATAATAATAATAAATAAATTATTACTTTTTAAGAAAGTAATGGGTATCTGTGGATCAATGGAGTAAAACAGAGATCTTGAAAGTCTAACTTGTTTTAATTTATTTGGATATCTGTGGATCAACTGAAAGTAATGATAGCTATATATCTCAGCTCACTAAATGCTTTGGTTTATCCCCATCTTAGTTCCAACCTTGGTTGGTGAAATATTTTTAAGCTTTATCAATCGGTTAATATCTCAATCGGTTAATTTGAACAATTCTAATTATTCTTCTGGTTCACTGCATAATAAGTAAGACAAAGAGACATGAAAAGTATTATGTCTTTTTAAGGATTTATTTCAACCTCTATTCTAATATCCAATAAATAAACAATCTTGAAATGGAGATGATAATAAGCCTTTCAACCAAAATAATTAGCATCTACACAATGAGCTTTATCTATCCAACTATTGACCTTGTTTGAGACACAAACTTCTAGATTTGATTTAACAATCTTATGAAAAGGAAAAAAAAAAACTGTCTTGATTTCCTCCATCTAATCTCACATCCATGTGAAAAGAGTAAAAAGAAGCCTTTTTTATTTAATGTGTAATTTGAAAACCAAAATATAAAAAAGTGAAAGATAATTGAATTTAGAGTTAATTGATGTAATAATCTAAGAATCTAAAATGACTTCATGCAATAGGTTGAAGATGAAATATAGAAGATAGAAATGGAAAATAACTCCCCTGTGTTAAATATCCAAAAATAAATCAAAGTAACTCTCCTCCTAAATTAACTCTCCACCATTTGTAGATTTTTAATTAATATTCTAATTTTTCTCTCCTTTTTTATCTTACAAATAAGCAATATAATCATGAAGTAATGACAATAAGTTGAATAAGTAAACAATGTATTTAATAGTTGAAAAGAGAAATATACATTAAGAAAAGCTCGAGTAATCAAAACAAAGAGTTAAAAATAATATGTTTCTTAAAAATGAATAAACTTCTCTGAATTTTTATGATTCCTTTAAATAAATTAGAATAAAATAAAAAATTATAAAAATTGATATATATAATTTTTATTTCTTTTAATTGAGGACAGTAGACTTAACTTAACATGACTAAAATAATACACACAAATGATAACATTAATTTTGCACAAAGTTTAACTATCTATTGACAACATAAATATACGTAGATAAGTTACACAAACATATTAACACATATAGTGACATATCAAAAGTTTCCAAAAGTGAGATAAAAATCGAAATTTCAATAATATGTCAATTAATCCCTTTAGGATTAACTATGAAGGATTTAAAAGGAATATGGTCACCTATCATAAAAAAATTACACTTGAATTCATATTTACACAAAATAAAATTTACTTAGAAAGAGAGAACTTTAATATATATATAATTTTTTGTATTCCCCTCTTATATTAATTTTTTACGAGGGATTGGATATTTATTTTCTTTTTGTATAATAAATTATGGATCATTATTTTTATACATGAAAAAGCTTTTGTATTTTTCTTTTTCCTTTAATATTATTATTATTTTTAAAAAAATATACACAAGTCAATATACCTAATATAATGACTTCACATTAGTTGTGAGGTAGCCATCTCCGTATACTATAGTAGCTTTTATACATCACAATATGTAGCCCTCTCAAAATTAGGTGTCTCTCTATAACAACATTTTATACAATGAAAGATAGAATTCAACCTTGATTTTCACAATTAAGGTTATCTCATGCCTTAAAATCTCACATAATTAATTATAAACTTCTAGCATGACATACTAATATGTCCAGTGAATGTATGAGTAAGTTTATGTCAACATCGATCACCATATATGAAAAATATGTAAATGCACAAGTCAAAATATTCATTGTATAATGTATTGTCAATCAAAATAAATATGAATGGAGCATGTAATGATCATATCAATGTTAAAGTATATCTACTTTCCTTCTTTTTTCCTTCTTTTTTTGAAATTAAAGAAACATCAATAAAAATAAAAATAAAAACAAACTAAAGATATTTAACTAGAGTCAATTAAGTACTCAAACAAAAGTATCTAGGTGAAACAATAAAGAACAAATGTCGGGTGATCAAAAAGAGATAATCATTCCTAACCCATACTTTTTTGAATTTTGGTTTCTTTATATCTTTGGATTAGAAATCAACGACCTTAGTTGTTATATACATATTCTTGGACTTACTTTTAGATTTCTCACTCATCCTAAATAAAAATATAGCATATATGATAAGATGATGGTAATTAGTCCTGGAATTATGAGTGTAGAATTTTACATACCCCTTTAAACCATCAACTTCATGTTTTCTAGTAAAAAAATTGAACATGTTATAATTTCCATTCATCCTATAATATGATGCAATATGCATAGATGGATGATGGTTATGAGTCCTATTATGTGAAGCATGAAAAATATTATTCAATTTAGGAGCATTTATCAAAAATATACACTTGGGCCTAATGTGACCTTTCCTACCACATTGATGATAGATAAGAACAAACTTAATATATTTTTCAATCATAAGTGCAACTACTCTTTGTGTATAATAAGTAATATTAGGAGTAGGATTATAAAGCCTTATTGATATGGTTTTTGATGTTGAAGGAGTGGAGCTCTCATCCTTATAACCAATGTCATGTGTATCATGTGATGATAACATGTTTGAAGGTTTAAAAAATTCTGTTGATTTTGACAAAGATGGTGTAGTGTACTCGTCTACATATCATAGCCCTCTCTTGTCTCCAGCTGGCTTTCCATAATATAGAAATTTTTCAACCTTTCAGCTTCAATTATTAACCATCTTACCGTTTCCTTTGACTGTTCAAGTTTTTACATAAGATTCGTGTTTTCCTGTTTAACAACTGCAAGACTTGAATTCAAAACTTTAGCACGTTCAGATATTTCAATTTTCTTTTTCTTTTTTCTGTAATTAAGGAATTTATTTCAACAGATTTAAGTTTGTGATTTAGTTTAGCTACTTTCCTTTTACATCTTACATAATCTATGAACACTTCATCAATACTAGTAACATTAAATTTATTGAGTAGAAATTCAGCATCACTTTTCTCCATATTTGAATCAATGTTAGATTATAGAATTGTCGACTAGTAGTTGTAGTAAATTGCAAGTAGTTGGTGCCAGATTCAATTGGATTGCATTGAAAGCTCTTCTAGTTTGGTTTTTATTGTTTTCATAGTCACTTATGAAGTGACTAAAACCTAAACATTCAAAACATTAAGGTCCAATGGGTTTAGATTTCTTACCATCATAACTCACAAATTTTAATTTTCTCAGATTCTAATCCTTTTGACAACTTGGTTGTCTTTTATTTTAAGGATTCTTTTTGTTGAGGATTTTGTATTATCTTATGGTTAAGAGTACCAGTTATTGATCATCATTGTCACTGTCTTCAATCATAGTAGTTTTGAAAGCAATACTTTTATTCTTTAGAGGTTTTTGAAAGCTCGTCTCAAAGGTTTGAAGTGAGTCAACGAGTTCCTCTATTTTGATAATGTTCACATCTTTGCTTTCATCAATGGCAATGACCTTTAGATGGAAGAAATTTGGTAATGAGTAGACAATCTTTCAACCTATTATAAAATTATCAACTTTCTCTCTAAGATTGTCAAAGGCGTTATAATATCATATAATCTAGTATAGAATTCAGAAAAAGGCTTATCTTTTTTCATCTTAATATTCTCAAATTGAGTACTAAACATGCAAAGTTTTGTTCATTTAACTTATGATGTACCCTAATAGGAAACCTGTAAAATATCCCAAGCATACTTAGTAGTTTCAACATGAGAAATACGACGAAACTTATCAGCAAACACAACATTGAGAATATTATTAATATATTTTTTTATTTCAGTTACTACCAATTTTATCTTGATTGGTCCATTCATTCCTAGGTTTAGGAATGACTATACTATCTCTGGCAACCATAAGTGGTTCCCAACCATAAAGTACAAGTTTGAGATGCTTTCATATATAAACTATAGATAGGCTCTCATATGAATCTTCTAATATGGGTAATTAGACCCATTAAAGTAAGGTGCATGGGTTGTAGATGAACCCTCTCTTAAATGATCCATAAAAAGGTCCTAGGCACAATATGTGTATCTAGTGACAGCTCTAAATCCAAATGAAAGTTTGTTCATTTAGTTATATATCCAATTATCTAATTAGCGAGTGAATAGAAGATCAGCGAAAGTATAACAAATTAAAATTTTGTAAGCGACCAAGCATGCAATTACGTGTAAACAAAATAATGCAAAAAATAAAGATGAACACATGAGATTTTTGGTGGAAACAACTCAAGTCACACCAATGATCTAAGAGAAAAACCTGCACCACCTTACTATCTACTATGAAAAATAAGTATCCAATTATAAGGTTATGACTCAAACTACCTACCCAGATAATGCCCTTACGTAAGCTACGTACAACATACTATTTTCTTTATAATCTTTACAAGATAGGCGTTCGAATCCTGGCCAGTGTCTTAACAAACTCAAATCCCATAAGCTAATTGAACCATGACTGCTATCATTTAAAAAGTTAGCACATAAACACAAGTGTGTGTCTTAGAGTAGATCTAACAATGAACAATCCTAACTAGTTGATCTAAACAATATATCATATAAAATGAAAACAATTATCAACTCTAAAATAATCAATTAAAAACATAATAACACAATTATTATTATAGGCTTATTAATCCATCAAACACAACCAAAAATGTTTGATAAATTAATTTAATGAAAAAGCCTACTTGAACAAGAGAGAATAAAAAATGAAGAGAATAAGCACAATTAAGCTCTTATGTGGTTAGTTTCAATTATGTGCTTAAGTTTATATTTATAGAATATTTTAAAGTACTTTAGGTCAAAGTAAAATTACCATCTTTTCTTAAAAATCAATTAAATGAGTTTTAAGGAATAAGGATAATTTAGTAAAAGGCCAATCCAATTCATATTATAAATAGGCTTTAAAATCAAAGCATCAGCCGCTCGATCGATCTAACAAGTGCTCGATCGATCGAGTACATAGTTTTATTGATTGAATGTCCTCTCGATCGATTCAGTGTATCAATCAATTAATTCTAAAAAACATGGATTAATCCAATGCTTGATTGAATGAGTATTAATTCCTCAATCAATCTAGTCATATAATTAATTCAATAGGTAATATAGCTCGATCGATTGAGTAGCCTATTTTCGTATTATTTCTATGTGTCTAATATGTAATATAACGTGTACGAGAATAGAGATATACCTGAGATGTGATCATTGAGTCTTGATAGTTTTTTTGGCTTCAAAATATTCTTCTAAGACACACCTAGAAACTAAAATTATAATTATATGTTTTGTTCATGAATATCGTCAACACTCACATAAACCTTACAGAAGGTATTACACCTAAGGCTACTACATACAGTGGTCCTAGTTCTAGTGAGATGCTTCACAATGCTTAGAGATCATGGCCTGGTTTCTATTATTTCATGAATGTGCACCATATGTAGTTTATTATTTTCTTTTTCACTAATGTAACAACTCATTGTGCTTAGTTTCTTTTGTTTCCTTGCTTTGTAAGCACTTTAATGAGAATGACTTCTCTTCTATTCTCACAAATCAAGAAAATCATGGAATATTTTATTTTCACAATATTGTAGTAATAGTCAAACTTGACAATACCAATTTTACAATCTAGAAACACAAAATTTTGAAAATTTAAAGAAGCTTGAGCTAAAAGACTACGTCTTTAAAGATTCACCATCGAAATTTCTCACCAATAGAGAGCTAGTTCCTCAACTTAAATTTTGAAGTAAACAATATCTGAAGCTAGGCTATTGGCTAATGTCTTGCATGACTAATGAAATCTTGAATTAGATTTCAGGATTTGATATTTCACATGATGTCTAGACAATAATGGAAAATAATTTTTCTTCTAGACCAAGAGCTAGAACAATACAACTCAAAAAATAATTACATAATCTCAAAAGAGATAATATGAAGATCTCTGAGTATATTCTTAAGATCATCTTACTTTCAGACAAGTTGTTAGCTATTGGATGTCCTATTACCAAGGAGGGAAATTGATGAGTATATTAAGTGGATTATATGAGAGTTTTGATAATGTTTTCTCAACAATAACTGAAAAATGCTTAGGTTAGAATGAAGGAGATAAGTGATTACCTTACTTTTACTTAGTGTAAATTTAAGTGTTAAAGACACATCACTAGTTTTTGATTCAAGTTTTGTGAAAGAAAAGGATTATTAGAATATGATTACTCATAGCTCATAGTATACATCACATGTTTATAATCCTCATCAATAACTTCATAATGTCCCTTATAATACTCAATATTCTCCACTTATTGATCAGATGAACCATATGAATGTAGGTGTTCAAGCGAATGTCAATCATCCTCAATTTCAACAAAATTCTTTTGTGCCTTACAATGCTTATGGACGAGGTAGAGAAAGAGGTATAAAAAACAACATGCCACAGTATCAATTATGTGGCAAACTTGGATATATGATTTCTACTTGTTGGTATGGTTTTGACAAAAGATTTCTACCTTATCAAAATCATATCTATTCACCTCCTCCACAAAACACTCTACAAGCACCTCCTAAACTATTACCTATACCAAATCAAAACAATATGCATGTTCTATATGCACTTTTGGTTCAACTCCATCTCGACCTCATGTTTAAAACTATTCACCTTCACAATTTTATCTTTCTTCAATTTCACCTCATAGGTCACCTTCTTCTCAATTACTTGGCTTGCTATCTACACCTTTTTATCCTTCTCATCCTTCACTTTCTCATTCTATATGGTCTTCTATTCCACCTCAGTCAGATACTCTTGAATTTTCTTCTTATAATGTTTGGTATCCTGATTCAGATGCTACATATCATGTGACATATAATCCAAGTAATCTTGCTACTTCTTATAGAAATAGAGGATAAGAGAAACTCATTGATGGAAATAGTAAGGGCCTTCCTATTTCCTGCATCGGTAGTTCTCAATTCTCTTCTTCTTTCAATAATAATTTAAGCTTATTTATGTATAATATGCTACATGTTCCCCTTATAGCAAAAACTTTTCTTAGTATCTCTAAGCTTGCACAAGACAATGATGTGTTTTTTGAGTTTCAACCATTTTCATGTTTTGTTAAAGATCAGGTTATGATGCAAGTTTTGCTTAAGGGTAGAGTCCATAATGGACTATATGAGTTTGATTTAAAGCTAAAAATAACTCATATGACTTAGTCGTTAATGATGCCTACTACTCCTTTAAACGTTTTCCTAATAAATCGTTTACTCTTACAAGTTCAGTGGTTGATCTCTCTTTGGCACAAAAGGCTTGCACATGCTTTTATTTCTATTGTTAAAATTGAATTGTTCAGTGTAGTTTTTCTTTTTCTTATTTCAAGCATGCTAATAGTACATCTTATTTGGGTAAACATCGTAAGCTTCCTTATTTTTTCTTCTTCTTCTCATGCAACTTGTCCACTTCATATTATTCATTCTAATATTTGGGTGTCTCATATCACATCTACTAATGGTTATAATTACTATATCCATTTTGTTGACAAATATTCCCTTTATACATGGATGTATGTTTTGAAAAATAAATCTGGTGTTACTCAAGCTTTTATGCATTTTAAAACGCATACAAAGTTGCATACATGTTGCAAAATTAAAATACTCCAATCAAATTAAGAGGGGTGATTTTCAAGGTTTAATACCCTTGCTCACTCATTATGGAATATTACATGAGACTTCTTTTCCACACTCACAAGGGCAAAATGACTAACTAAAAGTAAACATCATCATTTGGTTGAACTTGGCTTGTTCATGTTATCTCAAGCCTCAATGCCTCTATCCTATTAGATGAGTCTTTTTCTCTAGTGTTTCCATCATTAATGGACTTCCTAAACCTTTTCTTCAAAATAAATCTCCTATTATAGTTTTTTTTACAATTAAACCTGACTATCACTTTCTTTAGGTATTTGGGTGTCTTTATTTTCCATGTCTAGGCCATACGTGTCTCATAAGCTTGAGCCTAGGTCACTTCTACATACCTTTTTGGTTCAAAGTCCATGTCATAAAAGGTACAGTGTCATTCATCTAAGGGTAGGTTATATATCAATTATGATGTGCATTTTGATGAAACTCAATTTTTTTTCTAAGTCATGTCTTAGTCCACCTATGTCTTCAATTAAGGTTGTTACTATTGTTTTTTTTTTAATTTATAGTATCCAAAGCCTATCTCTCTTGCACTGGCCTATTCTAATCCTCAAGACACCTTTTTGTATATTGGCTCTATGTCTCAATCACCCCTTTTGTCCACTAGTTCTTCACTTCATTCCTTTTCTTCTTTTGCTCTATCACTTCCTTCAAATCAGTTTGACTCAACTTGTTTCTCTTCTTCTTCTAAGTCTTCACATGCTATCATTTCTTCTTTGCCAGCATGAATAGCTTTTTTGTCTCTTCCATCATCTACTTCCCTTAAATCTACTTCTTTTCCTGCTTGTATTTCTTATGATCCTCAGAATACACATCAAATGACTACTTGATCTAAATCAGGAATTTTCAAACTAAAAACTTATTTCTTATCTAGAAGTGACTTATATGTTCATTAATCATCGTCTACTAAAGAAGCATTAGATGATTCTAAAATGAGAGCTTTTATGCACTTTGAGTTTGATGTCTTTTTAAAAAATAAGCTTATTATTCCTCATCCTTCCAACAAAAATTTCATTGGTAACAAGTAGGTCTTTCAAATAAAAAGATTACCCACATATCACATTGACAAGAAAACAAGGGTTATGGCCAAAGGCTATGCTCAAGAAGTTAGTTTTGATTTTTTAATTATTTTTAAACCTGTCATTAAATAAGTTAAATGAGACTTGTTATTACTTACTTTCAAATCGAAGGTTCATCAATAATACATTTGTTAAAGGTCAACTTCAAGAGGTAGTTTACGTGGATCAACTATAAAGCTTTGTGCATTGTGATTTTCCTAATCATGTGTGTAGGTTTAATAAGGCCATTTATGGTCTCAAACAAGCACCAAAGGCTTGGTTTGCCACCATGAGAGCATTTCTCCTTCAACTTCAGTTCATTTATTCTAGGGTTGATACATCTCTTTTCTTTACAATCATTTCCACTTTCACTTCCACTTCCACTTCCACTATGTAGTTGTTGATTTATGTGGACAATATTATCATCACAAGGAGTTGTGAGTCTAAGATTCAATCTTTAGTTACTACTCTTCATCAACATTTTGCTTTGAAGTATTTGTGCTTATTGAACTTTTTCTTGGAAATTGAGGTTCACACATTGAAAAATGGGGATTTAATGCTATGCCACTAAGTATATTAGGGACATGCTTGTTAAGACTAATATGCTTGATTCCAAACCCATTGTCATACTTATGTTATTTTCTCCTTCTTTATCGATTAGAGATGGTGATTTGTTTGATAATGGTACATACTATAAAACTGCATTACAATATATTACTATTATTCGCTCTGATTTATATTTTGCTTTCAACAAATTTTGTCAATTTATGAGTGTCTCTCGCTTACCTCATTGGATTGCTATCAAATGCATACCAAGTTATCTCAAAGGTACACTTTATCAAATTTTAATTTTCAAGCTAGCATCTCAGTTATTTTTATAAGGATTTGCATATGCAAATTAGGGTGCTGATTGTAATGATTGTCATTAACCTCAGGTGTGGTTGTGTTTGGGTCCTCATCCTATTTATTGACCTACTAGGAAGCAAGGTGTTGTTTCTCAATCCAACCCAGAGAACAAGTATCGAATGCTTGCTAATGCCACTTCTGAGGTATTATGGATTAAGGCCTTGCTTGCTAAGTTGCACATTTCTTTGCCTAGTGCACCTTCATATGGCGTGACAACTAAAGCATTGTTTCTCTAGCTGCCAATCATGTACTTAATCCTAAGATTGCATATAAAACTGAACCTTCATTTTGTAAGGGAAAAGATACTTGCTCAATTGTTTATTGTGAATCATATACATGCTACATGCTAATCTGTTCACAACAAACTTAGCGTCTTCATTCAACCACTAAGTTTGAGGGAGATTATTTAAGGTATTACACATAAGGCTACTACAAAGAGTGGTCCCAGTTCTAATGAGCAGCGTCACAATGCTTGAAGGCCACAGCTTGTTTTCCCTTATTTCATGAACGTGCACCCTGTGCAGTTTGTTATTTTCCTACTTTGTAAGCACTACAAATACAAATGCTGAGAACTAATGTAGTTTCTTTTTAATGAGAATTACTTTTTCTTCTTGTTTGTTGAGTTCTAGCATTTCTCTCAAACATTCACAGCAGCATCGCAGTTCTCTTTTGCAACACCAATAAGTGAGAATTCTCACGTTTCAAATAACATTAGGAATCAGAAAGAAGCTCTTAGCATCGACTTATTAACAAAATAGCAAGCATCCCAACCTCACGGTTGATTGGTTATTACTTGTAGTTTTCTACAAATCCTATTACTACCTTTTCTCGTTCATTTTGAACATGATTTCGTGTTACCAAGTCTGGAAGCCAGGAAAAACTTTCCAAAGACAGAGAGGTAGTAGCATTGAATTAGTTTATTTCAATTATATAACTTCTAAAAGCCCCTAAACAAGTCGCACGACTCGATTACAGCTGTACGGAGAGAGATTTCAAGAAAATAAGGTCGAGTCAAGCGAATTAAAGGAGTCCATGCAGTCTCAGCTTACGGAGAGAACTGGAAAATTCCATAACCAAGTCAACAACCTAGAGTAATTATGGTCCAATTATACTGTACTTGTTTTCCAGATAAGTCCAGGTCAAGGGTAAAAGGAAACAAATTTTATACAGGGACAACTCTCACAATTTAATTGTATTTGTAAAAAGAAGAATTGATGATATTACATTCAAACCTCTACACATATCAAAAACATATGGCAAACTAGTACCTTACATATCAACCAAAATTGCATAATAGAACTATGTTACAGTTGAAATGAATCGAGGAAAACAGTGGAAAAGAATTACTACTGTAGGTAAGGCTTGTTAGTACTTTCAGCTGTAAGCTAAACCCCTATCTTGTTTCTCCTATATCAACGATTGTAATAACACAATGGGTGTGACTATTCAAGAGCTTCAAATGAGAAAACAAGATCCTGATTAACTTTCTATAAATCACAACATTCAAAAGACTGCTGCTTACTGCTAGTGTTCAAGAATTATGTGCTCCTTGGACCATCAAAATAACACGTTGCTTACCACTATCCACACGGAGGCTATCTCCTTTAAACCCTATCTGAAGTCAACAAAGATACAACATGGTTCAGCTAAGGGAAAATAATATACATGTATACCATCATTGTTTGACCAAAGACATTGGAAGAAAGTCCAAATAATTATATATAAAGCAGCAAAAAGGTCCAAAACTTAATATGAAGTGGGTTACCTCAATAGAAGCATCAGGAGGGAACCAGCGCATTAGAACCCCAAGATGAACGACGGCAGGAATTAGCTTGAAAAGCAGGGGAGTCGTTACCTGAAAGGTATTTTGAGAATTCCTTGCATAGAAACTAAGAAGACATGATAAAATGAAACTAAATTACTTGGTCAATCACTTGTATAATAATTTTGTACCAGACTGAGCGCTGTCGTTCCCAGAAGCAGCAAATACAGTTTTCCCTGATAATAGTCAATATTTCAGCTATTAAGAAGCTTATGAAGTATCTTCTGGCTAAAAATTGTGTTTCCCAATTTTTTTTGGCCTAGAAAAAATTGTTATTTTTTTTATAATACAAAATCTTTATCCACATACGTTATCAGCCACCAAGTACGAGGGCATTAGTCATGTACAATATCAAAAAAAGTTCTCAACAAGTAACACTATAGTTAAATGATAGCACGGACCATGACTAGACGAAGATTGGAGGCACGGCTTAGAAGAACAAATGCAAATTCACCTATCTGTGCAAGAGAAATTCCTACCTACAAATGTACATGATTCCAAAAACCATCAACCAGAGCAACAGCCAAACAAGAACATGAAAATAAGAATTACCATATTGATACTAAAGAGTATTTACATTCTCAATCAGAAAGAGAGATCTTACCAGAACTGAAGTTTTATTGTTGTAACCAAATCCTTTGACAACTGTGGCAATAACTACAGTTTTTACTATTACAACTAATATAACAGACGCTACTAATATGTCAACATGATTCCAAAGAAACTGAACATGAATCAGCATTCCAATGCTCGCAAGGAAAAGAGCTGCAAAAAAGTTGCGGATGGGCTCGATCTGCATAAAAAAGAGCTAAAGCTTAAAAAATGGGAGAAATGACAAAGCTCATGGCATTCCATGTCTGAATACATGGTGGTGATTGACAGAGGTAAGAACTAAGAATGCAAACACATGCCGTAGTCATATAAGCAACTGAACATAGAGGCCAAGGATTACTTTTACAAATATATTCTAGGATTTTTTTCTTTTCTAAATAGGTGATCTCAGTGCACTAGACTGCTGACATATATTGCTACCTAAGAAGAATTAAAATCCAAAATCATCTATATGATGAAATCAGGAGAAGATTAATAAATGACAAAAGGATGACGTTGTATAGTCTCATCTGAAAGGAGATAATGTTTCACTGAGAAGATCGAAAAGGTAATACAAATATTCTTAAAGCAGTTTGGAACAGAGATTCTCAGATGGTGCCACATTTAAAGGGGTTAATATCATATCTTCAAAAGTTGACATGAATATTTGCGGAGAAAAAATATTTTGTACAAATCTGAATAAGTGAAATTTCATGGCAGGAGAGAAAAAAAAAACTCGCAAACAAATCAAGTCATGTTTGGTTTGTAGAAAGAAAATGTAATAGGAATAGGAATAGTAATAGGAATAGAATTCAATGGAAACAATATTTACTATTACTATGTTTGTTTAAGTAGTGTAATTAAAATAATGATAAATATTAAAATAAAATTTATAAAAATATAAATGAAACAAAATTAGAAAATAAGAATTTTTTTAAATGAGATAAAGTGAGAAAAAATAATAAATGATTATACAAATATATGAGAAAAATATAACATTTCAAAATATTCATGAGAGATTTGAGAAAAATGAGCATTTTTATTAATGTTAGAATGTTTTACATTTAATTTCAGATTAACAGTCAAACTAAACACAAGAATACCTTGAATCATTTTCATTAACATTCCTATTACTTTCAACCAAACATGACTCAATAAGAAAAAAGGAATAGAAATATGTTGTAGAAGTCATCCTAATAGCAATGTAGAAGATTAAACTACTTATGTTTCAAAGATGGATAATTTGCATAAAAGCAAATATGCTATTATGGAAGGATAATGCATTCATTGCCTTTATATATCTCTGTACCAAACAGCCAACAGTATATGAACATACTTGTTCTAGCGTATGTTGAGCCAAGTCAGTAGTGGATATCATCACTCCAGCAGCAAAGGAGCCCAGTTCTAAACTCAATCCCAGCTTGTCGCTACACTGCAATCATGCAAACCATCATATAGTCACATCCAATAGGAAACAGAACTCCTAATCTCAAAGTGGTAGACAACTATGAGAAGTAGAAAGAGGGGAAACATGAGCCTACAAGGAACACATAATGATATTACATTGGAATGTTGGAAATAAATAAAAAAAATCCACAAAGTTTATTTAGAAAGCAGAACCAACCCATGCTACAAGCAAGCAGAAGGCAACTGATGCCAATTGATAGAGTTCATTGGTCTGCACACAAATTTATAGTAGGAGAGCTGTATAAGCAAGAAATTAAACTAGAAACAAATCAACCAATTCTAAAAGTGATTTAAGCAGTTTTTTGACTAGAATGAAAATTATACCTGCGATGACAAACTAATCATCAGTTTGAATAACCAAGGAATACAAGTACGGGATAATATTGATAGAACAGCCAAAAACATAATCAACAAAGCCATCCTGGTAATAAAAGATGGTAAGTCTAGAATGCATACAAGAACCGAGGCAAGGTACATAATCAGGGTCAATAGATAAAGGTGATACACAATAAACAATGACGTAAAAGGAGATTCAAAGAGAGAGATCACAGGAATCTTTAAGCATCCTAAGCCCAAAATATGAAAGTACCACTTATAAATTGAAGTTCTTTTTATTATTATCCCAATTCTTTATTGGATTTATTAGCCTTTGAAAGAGAATTCCTCCAGAGTAGTTAAACGGATACTCATATGACTACCTAGTCAAACAGAGAATATGTGAAAACAACTTTGTAACTATTTGAGTGTTGGAGATTTTCATAGAGAAAACATTTATTTGCAAACTAAATTTTAGACTCGTTATCAAGTCTATCAAGCTAAACCGAAAAAACACTCGAGTTCAGGATAATTATATTTTGAAATTCTTAACACATCTCAATCGAGCGTGTGAGCAATTAATGTGATTTAAAATTCCTTTTTTAACTTGACGCCTATGTGAAATTATATAATATCCTTATTTTAATTAAGTGCTTTAAAATGTCATGAAGGTAGTTTAATTTTTTTCATTGAGATCTAGATTTAGGATATCAAAATACTTTATATATTCAAAACCTTTCTCACTTTTACAGAGAGAATATATATTTTCTCACTCTACAAATGTTCTTGTCAGATTCAATTCTAGGTATTCTTAATTGCTATTATTGATACACAAAACACTACCTAGATTACTGCTTTATTATCTGTTCTAGAAATCTTAATTCTATGTTACTGGGATTAGGATTTGTTTCTTATTGAATCCATTTAGAACACACATGAATACTTATATTTTTTGTAGTAACCCTGTATATAGGTTGATCTATGAACACGTTTGATTTGTGAAGAGTTAATCAAAAAGTTAGTTAGAATCTGCTTACACTAATCTTAAAGTCTGTGAAAATAGAACAAGGGCTCGTAAGTAAAATAAATTAAAACATTATCATAGAGAATGTAGTACAAGACCAAGTTTGTACTTGAACATTAAACTTTCATAATGGATAAATTAAGTTGTCTGATAGACCAATCATTTTCCTCTTAAGTCGTAATAATAGTCTAGGTTGTTTTCACCTAAAAATTGTGTTACTTTTAATTAGGTGTTTAGCACCAATAGTCCTATAATTATTTAATTTAAGCAATTTAGTCTTCTAATTAGTGAGTTAGGCATCAAAGATCCCATAATTTTTCAAAATGAGCACTTTAGGCCCATAATTTTTAAGTTAGACACCTATAGTCCTATTATTTATAAAAATTAGGCACTATAAGTCCTATTTTTTATATTTTTGATGGACTAAAAGTGTTCATTTTAATAAATTATAAGACTAAATGTGCTTACTTTTTATAATAAAATATTAATATTGTGCAAATCATAAATTACAGGACTAAAGTACTTATTTTTGAAAAATTATGGGACCTTTATTGCCTAATCCAATAATTACGAGAATAATGTGCTCATTTGGTAACAATTAAAAGGCCTCCAACACTTTTTTTCTAATTTTTAATTCATCATTTTATTATTTATTTACGAGAGATTGCATGTTTGGCCATTGTGATTAAGTTACAAATTTATACTTTGATAAAATTAAAAATAACATATTCATCCCCTCTAGATCTATTTGGTTTGTTTTAAAACTTTCAAACTCCATGCAAATTTGAACTAGTTAGTAATTAGTACAGTAGTAAAACTCCAACATCCGAGATTCTGAGAATAAATTATAGATGCACCTAAGTCACATGAAAGGTAGTTCATTGAAAACGTACAACTTGGACATGGTCATCAATCCTTGAAGAGCACCTGATGTCCCACCAAGAACAGGAAGCAAAGCAAACAGCAAACCCACAGCGCAGTCCTGAAGGCAAAATCTCAGTAAAAAAATTGAAAGCAAGAGTATACAAGTTCATACGAAGAATAAATGTAAAAACCAACAAACCTGCAGAATCAGGGTGCCTATGGTGACCTGACCATGAAGGGAATTTGTTGAGTTCTTATCCATCAGAAACTTCAAAACCTAAGACAACAATGCCACAAATTTTAGACAAGAACATTGGAAGTGTCAAGTCTATATAAAGAGTCGATGTGTGGGAGCACACGCGCTTAAAACAAGCTAACAGATTTTACAACTGCTGTTGACGACATTGAAAGGAATACTCCAACAAAGACCCCCTCTGATGCTTTACCACCACATAACTGCAAACAGCATCCAATCAGAACTACAAGATGAATCATATAACATTTGTGTACAAAAGTAAATTAAACAAATAAATTACTACAAGAAATAAAAACCTATGGATTGAACAGACTCCACAAGAAATTATACAACAAAATTGGAAGTTTATAAAGAGAGACCAGAGGTAGAAGATGGTGAAAAAGCTTGCAGAATATAGAATCGTTGGACCTGATCATGATAGGTGTTGATTCAATAAACAGAGGCAACTTGGGTAATGGCACAAAAGATAGGAAAGAAGGATTGGGTTCATCAGGAGAAATATCCATTTGACCCTCCCTCCCCAATATTATCATAACCCAAAACACGGAGTTCTTTTCCTTTTTTGTCTTTCAGCCAAAAGCATAATATCATTTCAGACCATTCTCTTCATTGTATGCTGAAGGAAGGGGTGGGTCCATTATTTAGGTAATAGTTAAATTTTTAAGCTGTGAAATCATGTGACAGGTGTTATGACTGATTATCTAGCTTCTCAAAGAAAATGGTTAAATCAGAATCCCACTCTTATAGTTGTTGCATTCTAACATACGTATGCATGCTAGCAAATATCAAAGCAGTTCTAATCAGATATGCATATGGTTCCATATCTGCATGGATTTTCCAGAGGCAAAAATGTAAAGGAGATTATGAAAATGAAACATTACTTGTGTAATGATTTTAAACATACATGCATATATACATTCATTGTTAAATGTACAAAATACAAAATTATTTGTACATTATTATGTATTGGACTCTTGGGCTGTGTGTAGTTTTCAAGTTGTTTTTCTCAGGCCCATACGTGCTGGATTTTGGAAAAAGCCTAAAGGGAAAAATGGTCATTTCACATGATCCTTTGCTAGGGCTTTCGGGTGTAAGCTGTTCATTGCCCTCTGTTGTTCTCTCAGAGCACCGTTCGCATCTCTTCTTCTTCTACTCCATTCTTCTCTATGTATACTGATTTTCTATGTATCTTTTCTAGTATTTTGTGAGAGGATATTCATGATTGTGTGCTAGGGATTGCCTCTCCATGTGTGTTAGGTCTTCACCTCTGTAAATTCGTGATGTTTCTTCCCTGTACAAACATTTGATACATAATGGATATATTATTTACCCTTTCTAGTGAATTCGGGGTCGTTTAGGAGCCAAACAACTTTAAATATTGTGTTCTCTTGGTTTCTTGATATTTTTTTAGTTCTTTGCTTAATCTGGTGATTCAATCTCGTGCTAAATGCCTGAATCTTCAGTTAGAATATATTTTGGTAAAATCTTAAGTGTGAAATTGTAACAAAGTGTAATCAGAGCGAGATATTTGTGTTGTTTGGCCTTCAATTTGTCATTGGAATGTACCAAATTCACTAGATCCTCATTCTATTTTCTAGGTTAGGTTCTTAAGTGATTCAATAACACTATGGTTTTCTGAGTCCTTTCAAAGAACTTGACTATTGGATTTCCACGGCTAAAACATGGAGTTTTCTCATCCTTATTTCTTTTTCCTTTGTTTTATACGTTATTTTTGTTGTTTACCATGTCTACACAGTATAAGATAACAGTGTTTGATGGTACAAATGATTATGCCTAATGGAAACGTAATATGAATACACTCTTGGTTCAACAAGAAGTGTATGGTACTCTTGATACAGATGATTTGTCTCAAAAAATATTTGATGCTGATAAGAAAAAGAATGAGAAAAAGGCATATGTTTTCATATCATTGAATCTCTCTGATAAAGTTCTCTAAGAAGTTTCTAAGAAAATTACCTCTTAAAAAGTATTCTCTAAACTTGATTCTCTTTATTTAAAAAATATATATCTGGTAAAGTTCATCTGAAGCATTGTTTTTTACTCTTTTAAAATTGATTCATTCAAAGATCTTGAATAGAAACTTGATGATTTTAAAAAGTTAACAGCTCAAATAGATGATTTTTACTCAAGCTATTGTTTTGTTAAATTCCCTTCCTGATAAAGATAAAGAAGTAAAATTTGGTATAATATATGGGAGAGATAATTTAACTTTTGATCTAGTGGTTTCATCTTAGGTCTAAAGATTTAGAAATAAAAGACAAGAACAAGCAATGGGCTTTGTATTGGAGAAAGGATCATAGGATAGAGAAAAGGGAAAAGAGTTCTAAGGATAAATCAAAAAATAGATCTAAAACAAAATCAAGAAAACATGTTAGATGTCACTTTTGTAGGAAAGGTCACTATAGGAATGAGTGTCCCCTTAGAAAAGATAAAAAGTTTGAAAAACCAGAATTTGGTACTAATAATAAGTCAAACCTAATTTCAGATGGCTATAACAGTTCTAAGTTGCTAGCTATGAGCTCCAATAAGTCAGAGACTAATTGGATCTTAAATTCAAGTTGCTCTTTTTACATGACACCCTTTAGACACTGGTTTAATGATCTAAAAGAAGTTATGGTGATCGAGTACTTCTAGGAAATAATTATAAGTGTCAAGTAAAGAGAATAGGCTCAGTTAAACTATTCTAAATAGATTGAACAATTAGAGTCTTAAATGATGTTAGGTTTTTACCTAAACGTAAGAGAAATTTGATAAATTTGATATCATTATCTAGATGTCACTAAATACTTAAGATTAATAATGGAATTATGAAAGTAACGAGGGAACCTTTGGTTGCACTTAGGGTATTTAAGGTTAATGGTTTGTATTTGTTGCAAGGTTCTACCTTAGACCTTAGTAGAAAGGCTAGTTTAGTTCAATCCTTAGATAGTGCAATCTTATGGCAAGGAGATTAGGACATGTGATTAAAAAAAGGTTTTTAAGTGAGTTATTTAAAGAGAATGTGTTCGGTAATAAACCTTTAGGTAACTTTTTGTGAGCACTATATCTTTGGTAAGCAAAACTAGGCTTAAGTTCTCTAAAGGTCAACGTACTATCACACATGTACTTGACTATATTCACTATGATTTGTGAGGCCTGCTTCTATTCGATCCTTAGGTGGGAATAGGTACTTTTTGTCCTTAATTGATAACCATACTAGGAGAATTTCGACTCTCACCCTAAGAACAAAAGATGAGACCTTTGAAACTAGGAAAACCCTAGTTGAAAACCAAAAGGATAGCAAGGTCAAAATACTTAGAACTGATAATAGTCTGGAATTCTGTAATAAACTCTCTAACAATTATTGTAAGAACCAAGGGATTGGGAAACAGGACAATAGTGGCCACACCTCAAGAAAATGGACTATTTGAGATAATGAACGAGACCATTTTAGAAAAAGTGAGGTGTATGTTATCCCTTTTTGACCAGTCTAAATTGTTTTGGACAAAGATTGTTAGTACAACCACTTGCTAATCAATAGATATCCCTCAATAGCCTTAGAGCTTAAAACACTTGAGGAGCTTTAGACTGGTAAACGTGTAAACTATAGTAACTCTAGAATTTTTAGCAGCATTGCATATAGTCATGTAAATCAAGGCAAGTTACAGGTTAGATTTTTGAAGTGTCTTTATTGGTTATCTTTTGGGTGTTAAAAAGTATAGACTTTGATATCCTTCACTTAGAGGTGTATTACAATTAGAAGTGTGTCTTTAATGAATCCCATTTTTTGTGATTTAAATTTGATTGCTTCCTCAATTAATTTCAAGGATACCTTGATTGAAGTGGAAATAGCTACCACATCCCCTTGTAATAGTAATTCTGAGAATGAAGTGAAGGTACGAACAACTCCTCATCCTCATGATGTTACAATTGATAAAGCAGATACCAATGATTATGACGGAACTATTAAGGATACATTAGGTCCCCTAGTAGTAGTTTCCTTGAATTGAATGACTACCTTCTGGCCAAATACAAGCCGAAAAGATCCATTGTTACTCCTAAAAAATACTCTACCTTCTGGCCAAATACAAGCCGAAAAGATCCATTGTTACTCCTAAAAAGTACTCTAATTCTTTACTTGCATCTAGAAATGAACATATTGATTTGATTGCTTATACTTTATCTGTTGCATCTTAATTAGATGACATTAAACCTAAAACTTATAATGATTCTATGTATTCCTCTGATGCTTCTAATCGGTTAAGTGTAATGCAGGATGAATTCAACTCATTATTTAAAAATAAAACATGGGTTCTAGTAAAAAGGTCTAAGAATTCTAAAGTATTAGGTTCTAGATGGTTGTTTAAAAGAAAAAAGGGTATAAAAGGTGTTGAACTGACTAGGTATAAAGCTAAGTAAGTTGTACAAGGATTTGCACAAAAACAAGGCATTGATTTCAATGAAATATTTCTCCAATAGTTAAGTTAGCCTCAATAAGAATATTGTCATCTTTACTTGTTGTTCAATTAGACTTGTTACTTGATCAAATGGATGTTAAAACAACATTTTTGCATGGTGACTTACAAGAAAAAAATATATAAAAAAACTAGAAAGTTTTGTTAAAAATGGCAACTTGTGTAAAGATTTCTAAGCATACATGCATATATATATTCAGTATTACATGTACAAAATACACAATTATTTATATATTATTATGTATTGGACTCTTGGGCTTTAATGTGCGCATTGGACTATTTCCAAGTTGTTTTTCTCAGGCCCATACGCACTGGATTTTGGAAAAGCCTGAAAGGCATAATGGTCATTTCACGTGATTATACATATACCCTTTGCTAGGGTTTTTTGGTGTAAGTTGTTCATTGTTCTCTCTTGTTCTCTCAAAAAGTCGTTCGCATCTCTTCTTCTACTCCATTCTTCTCTGTATATACTAATTTTCCATGTATCTTAGAGTGTTTTGTAAGAGGAAATTCATGAGTGTGTCATAGGAATTGTCCCTCTATATGTGTTACGTTTTTCACTCTGTAAATTCGTGGTGCTTTTTCTATATACAAACATTTGATACATAGTGGATATGTTAATCCTTTCCAGTGGATTAGGCCGTGTGGTTTAGGGACCAAACCATTTTAAATCCTGTGTTCTCTTGGTTTCTTGATATTTTTTAAGAATATTATCAACTTACCGATGCTATGATTCCAGACAGGCACATAAATAGGAAAATTTGAAGCAGACCCCCAATAATAGCAACTGCTCGAACAACGCGAAGCTAGCATCACAAAAAAGTAAAGTTAGCCTTATGAGCTCTGGGACATGTGTAAGCACTTCAAAGTAGCACACCATTGAGAAGTGAGAAAAGAATGACATGTGTGAGGGCAAAACATAAGCTAACCTTCGTCATTGAAAACTCCAAACCCAAAGCAAAAAGCAGAAAAATTACACCAAACTGAGCCACTGTTTCAACCTAACATGAATTGATATGAAAGGGTCAAGTGAGGCTCTCTAGTCTCCAGAGCATAATAAATATTAACCAAGCTAAGAATGTAAAAGCTGAAAATAGAACAAACCCACACTTTGATGATCATAGAATGCAGAATCCCAAAGTACCACAAAAATACCTCAACCATCTAAGCATTCCAAGAGGAGGGTGATGTACAACCAACCAAAAGTTGAGAATTGATAATCCTTTTCTTTTTTTTTTAATTACCTCAATAATTGATGATCATAGAATACAGAATCCCAAAGTACCACAAAAATACCTCAACCATCTAAGCATTCCAAGAGGAGGGTGATGTACAATCAACCAAAAGTTGAGAATTGATAATCTTTTTTTTTTTTTAATTACCTCAATAATTGAATGGACATTGATAAACTAAGTGAGAACTAAAAGTGCTGAACATGAATTCTTGAAATTTCTATGTAGTTTAGCCATCAATAGTTAAAGTTATTGAATAACCAGTTAACTATTTGATTTTTTTTTCAAATTAATTATTTGAAGTTATAAAAATGATCTTAAACAAACTTAAAGAAATTACATACTGCATCAACTCTAACAGCATAAGGTTTTTACAAACTAATTGATGATAAACAGTTAACATGATCACTCATAAAGACACTGAAAGTTAATCAAGCAAGTTAAAAGTCACAACACAAAACAGATGAATAATTGAGAAAAAGAAGAAAACAATAGGCAAAATATTGGCAAGGAAGAGCATTACCTGCACCATTTCACTGACAAAGTTGAATCCTCCAGGTCCTATCACAGATCCTGCTAACAAATATCCAGTAATAACCTGTGAAGTTTTAGAAGTGTAGAAAATCAGAATGATATAACAGTAGGTTCCACTCTTATCACTAAAGTAAAACTCATATAAAAAATAACCAGACCGGTTGTCCAGCACAAGCAAAGGCAATGCCACCACAGGTTGCAGACACAATAACAACAACCAAATCAGATATCAATCTATAAGGCAAACAAGTAAGAGTCCATATCAGCATGTTTTCCAAGTGCAATAAGAACTTCATTCAATTAATGAAAAATTAGCAATTTACCTCAGATCTAGCTGCAGCACTGGATATTTTGATTTGAAATTTGATATAATAAAGACATTGTCCTGGAAAACATGGCACCTGTAGATTATGTATTTACAGAAACAAGGTTAGAAACAAATAGCAAAGCCATTTAGAAAGCAAACATACCTTTCGATCTATCAATGTTGGGGTTTCTTCTGCACCATTATCATTATTGAAAACATCATGAAGTTGGAATGACCTATTCATTAATCAAGCAGAAGAGGAGAAACCGATAAGCACATTTTAGATGATCAAGCAATACAAAGTTAATGCCCCTTTACTCCGAAACCAAATGCCCAAATCTGAGTGAACCTTAAACTAAATAATAATATATTAATATGAAGACAGAAGCACATACTTTTCCTCCTTTGTATCATTTTTCTTTGGCTTAACTCTGGCTACGGTTTCCAAAACTGCCTGATCAATTCCAAAATCATAAAGATGCATTCAGAATAAAACTCAAGCTATAGTATATAACTACCAGAAATATTGATAATGAACCAAAACATATGAAGTTAAAGTAAGATATTTACTAGTCATCCGATAATTTTTTTTAGGTTTCTTATGGATGCAAACCAGTGACTTAAAGCTTGTCGCTCCATATACTTAGAGAACACAGTAAGACAAACCTGCTGTTCAGTTACACTGTTGTTGAAACTCCCAGCATCAGCAGCTGCAAGGAGGAAGATTCTAATAAACACAAATTACAGTTTAAAAGGACTCAATAGAAAAGGTGAAACAAAATCAAATTCAAAAAGGAGCTTAAAAAGACAATGACGGTAAATGTACACACAACCATTATTGGGAGTTACCGAAAATATTAAAAAGCAAGCCAAATGCAACTTTAAGTCGCTAGATCTTATCAGAAAAACAAGTTTTAAATGAAAGCAATGTGAGCAATAAGAGATTATTAACCACAGATATCAGCAAAATTATTGATTTTGACGAGCTCCTATACCGCTTGGTACTAAGAAAAGAACCAAAAAAAAATACATAAACAATCAAATAACTATTTCTTTTTTTCACCCCATTTGTATTTTACATATTCCGGATTCCACTCATCCCAGAAATCAAAATCAAAATCAAATCGAACTGTTTCGAAGGAAAAATAAATGATAATTTCAAAAATCAAAATGAAGAAAGTTAGAAATGTAAGGGATCAAATCTTGTCATGGCAAGTCCGTAAATCTACGTTCTAAATTCTCATAAAAAAATTTCAGCGATTTCTTCGGAACTACTAACACTCCAAATTGTTCAATAAATTAAAAAAATTATTTGATTAAAAATTTAAAAAAAAAAACACACATAAACTTCAGCAAATCAGAGCGTGGATCTACAGACCTTCATTTTGATCATTCTCTTTGAACTCATTCTCCAAAGCTTTATCAATCATTTCAGCAAAACTACCTTCTCTTGGCTTACTTGTAGACACATTTGACTCGGTTTCATTGACATCCAGCAACCGATATGAATCATTAAGCGAGTCAGAGAGTGAATAGGCACAAAGTAAATCAGAAGAAAGGAAGAGTAGAGTTGGTGCTAAAATCAAGAAGAGGCTGAACTCCGTAGACGATGATCTTCTCAACATTGCCGGAGTACAGAAAGGGCACCGTACGCGCAGCAGCGCAGGATAAGTACACCGGTTCTGCTTCGGCTCGTCGACCACGTACAAGAATGGTAGATAGAGATTGGGAAGTTGAAGAAAGTGAGAAAAAAAAAACAGTGCAGAGAAAGAGAAGGAAAAGGGAAAGAAAACGTAACCAGAGTTAATGGATCGTTGAGGTTTGGTAAAGTTATGTTCGCCTTCTCCCAATTAAACAAAAGAAATGATAATATTAAATTCTGGTGCCCTACTTTTGCATTAGTTATATATTGTTGTCCGTGAGAATTATTTAAAAGGTATGATTAAAAAAATATATTTCGACGTAAGTTATGTACAATAAATACATAATTATAAGTATTATAATAAATAATATAATTATAAGAAAAAATAATTAAAAATAAATAACAATAATTAATTAAATTAAATTTAATAACTAAAAAGATATATTAAAAAATTCTAAGAATAATTAATCCCTAATTTCTTAAACATATATATCGTTAAATTCTTTCCAATATAATTATCAATTAATTACATGATAATTAAATCTAATCCAATATATATTTCTATCTCAAATAAACTACACATCGTATAATAATTAATTAATCACATTCTCATGTCAATTAAATTGCATACTATTCATTAAGTTCATCAATTATGGATCACATATTCTCATGTCAATTAAATTGCATACTACTCATTAAGTTCATCAATTATGGATCACATACATAAGAATCATACATTTCTACCTAAAAACTATGCATGTTATTTAATAAAGACAAACAATTAAATAATTCTCTCAAATCTATTTAATTGTCTATATAGAAAAATTGTTGACCAAACAAATAATAGCATAAAAATTAGATTAAATAATATAATTATAATTATAATTGGGTAAAATATTATATCATCACATGGTAAAAATTGGGTTCATAAGATCCTTAGATTACTAAATTAACTACACATAATTGTGTTCATAAATCTCATATTTTTTATAAAGAAAGACATAAAAATTGATAAAGAAAAGAATGGAAGAAGAAATATAATCAATCTCTTGAATTATAATACTAATTTTCTCTTGAATCTCCACCAAAATTGTATCTCCTTTTAAATTTTTCTAAATTTTTCTCTCTTTTTAGCTCCAAAAATTGACCAAAATTATGCTAGTAACGGCTCCTTAGAGTTTATGGGGTAATTAGGGGCTTAAATATAGCTCATGTGCAATTTAGACCGTCAAATCGGCTTCAAATTAAGGGCTGAAATCAAAACAAGCAAAAGGAACAGCGTCAACTAATCACAACGCAACACATGGCACACTGAATTCATTGGGCAAATCAGAGCTCAACGCGTGGCAAAGGAGACCGATCCAAGTCAATGCATGTTGAGTCAACACCATGCGGCCCAACGTGATTCGCGATAACGAATGGCATGGCGCACAGGTGGAATGTAGGGAGCAATTGGATGGTGACACATGGCAGTGTTGTTTGACCAGTCTCTAAACTCCAATTGAACGTCGCGCTAACACATAACACACAATTCGTCCTCCTTACATGCGACAATCTACGATTCATTATCCCTACTTGCGTGGTGTCCACATGACTACTTTTATAAAGTCATCACACCCTAAACTTAACTATTTGTTTGTCCTTAAGTAAAGCCAATTATAACTAAATAAAATAACATTGGTAGTATATTAATAAGTATACATCTATTAGTACATGCATATTTTACGAAAACTATCTCTCTCAAAAGTCGTACAATCCTATGATAAAGAGGTTCACATATTTATCAATCAATGTTCCATCAATACAAGGATATGCAAGTTTTTGACGAATTTATTCGTGTGTGTGTTGCACATGATATCATCCAATGCAATCATGAAATCAACCTATATGAGCATGTTAATTAATTCAATCTTAGAAGAAGTCTCATAAGTCTATTTTTCACATCTCTCTCCACTAATATAAATATGCATTTAACTCAAGATCAATAAGGAGTTTACATGGTTGTAATGTAAGGCTTAGGTGGGGGTTGATAAATGAAGACATTTAGGGTCTTTCCACACCTTAGTTTTCTTTTTGTTCATCATTCACTTTTTAACTACAATTGAGTTTTTACTTGATATTTCAATGCACCATCTTTTGTCATTCTTTTCATATTCTTTTATTTCACATTTCTTTTCTCTTTCTCTTTTTGTAACTTCACAACACCCTCAAACTTATTTTCAATTCTATTTTCTTTTTATTTAGAAGAATAATTATGTTGTGAGTTTACTTCTTTTTTTGGTGCATTACATTTCACCTTACTTTGTAGCATAACACATGATTGCATTATTTTCTTTTCATACAAGATAAAGGTGCAAGGATAAAGGTAATGCTTATTAGTTAGACATAAAATGTAGCTTAAAGATATGAAAGATTCTTTGTTAGGCTCAAATGGGTGACTACGAATATTAACAATGGTCAGCTTGAAAGGCGCAATCGATCCAAATAATGCCTAAATCATTTCTCATGCTAAATACTATTTAGGATTTCGCCTCAAGGGATGATCAAATAGATTCAAAAACTTGGTAGACCTCATCAACTCACATAACTTGCTACAAATTTTCTCTCAATAAGCACACCAAAATCAATCGTGAACATGTGCATAAAAATTTGAATCAATTCAATCAAAACTAGCAAGCATATCACATAATTAATGTAAACATCTTAACAAATATGTTACATTTCTTATCCTAGTCATGACAATCAATTTTTATAATTGAGTTAGCATGTTTCATATCAAGCATGCATGAATTTAGTTTCTATATATTCGTTAATTTCTACCCACATCATGATTAAAAATATCCTAAAAATTTAAAATGCATACTAAATACTAATGTAGAGAATGAAGTTCCCCCTAAACTTAAATTATACATTATCCCTAATGTGCACATATAAATATGAAAAGGTAAAAGAAAAGAACTCCTTTAATCATGGCACACCATATCTATCGATGAAATGCTCATTCTTATTGTGTCATTGCTCCCCACATATATTCATCTACAAAACAAAACACAATGAAATTATAAGTAAAATAACATTGGGTTGCCTCCCAACTAGTGTCACGTTTAATGTCCTTGACTAGACGATCATATTAACTCCTAAGGTACATCCACTAAGGTTATCACATATGTTTCATTTTATAAGTGATCTTCATAATAGTGCTTCACCCTATGCCCATTAACCATAAATCGTTTTTTATCGTTGTTTTCTAATTCAATGGCTCTATGGTTGGTTACCTTAGTGATGATGTATGGACCTGACCATCTACTCTTTAATTTGCCAGGAAACAATTTGAATCTTGAGTTATACATTAATAATTTTTGACCCAGTTTGAAGATACAGTGCATAATTTTCTTATCATGCCATCTTTTTGTCTTTTTTTTGTAAAGCTTGGCATTTTCATAAGCATTCCACCGTAATTCATCCAATTCATTTATTTGAAGCATTTTTTCTCACCAACTGCATCTATGGACATATTCAATTGTTACAATGCCCAATATGCTTTGTGCTTCAATTCTAATGATAAGTGACAAGCCTTTTCATAAACTAGCTTATATGGTGTTGTACCAATTGGTGTTTTAAATGCAGTTCTATACACCTATAAAGCATCATCACTTAGATGACCAATCCTTCCTAAAGATGTTTACAGTTTTTTCCAAAATTCTTTTCACTTCTCTATTGGATACCTTCACTTGCCCACTTGTTTAGGGATGGTAGGGGTAGACACTTTATGCTTAATTTTATACTTAGACAATAAGGAATTAAATGTTTTATTACAAAAGTGACTTCCTACATCACTAATAATGATCCTAAGAGTTCCAAACCTAGCAAAAATGTTTTCTTCAGAAATTTCATGACAACTTTGGCATCACATAAAGTCGATGCCCCACAAATCAAACAGTTCCACTTGAAGTATACTATTTAGAGGCATCTCATCTCTTTTTGAAATATTACCTATCCTTTGACATCTATCACATATCTTTACATAATTGTAAGCATCTATAAATAGTGTAGGCCAAAAATAACCAAATTGAAGTACCTTAACTGTTGTTTTTGTCCCCAAGTGACCTTCATAGTTTGAGCTATGACAATGGTAAAGAATACTTTCAACTTCATCCTTAGGGACACACCTTCTCAAAATACCATCACCACATTCTTTATAGAGGTAAGGGTTATCCCAAAAATACTGTTTAATGTCATGGAATAACTTCTTTTATTGCCATGTGAAATTCAATGGAAGAATGTTGGTAGCGAGGAAATTTGCAATGTCTCCATACCATAGGGCTTCTATTTGAGCCACAAAAAACAGTTGCTCATTTGGAAAAGATTCCCCAATCACCATATTATCATCCATTTTTGCTTCCTTCCCTAGTCTAGACGGATGGTCTATTACCTGGTTTTATGTTCTTTTTTATCACAAATTTTCAAGTCAAATTCTTGTATAAGCAATACCTATCTTATTAATCTTGGTTTGGCATCCTTTTCCATCATGGGATACTTTATTGTAGAAGGATCCGTGTAGACAATCACTTTAGTGCCAACCAAATAAGATCTAAATTTCTCAAATGCATTTACAATGACAATGAGCTCTTTCTCTATAGTAGCATAATTCATTTGAGCCTCATTCAGTGTCTTGCTTGCATAGTATATGGCATAAAACATTTTGTCTCTTCCTTGTCCAAGAACAACTCCAATTGCAAAATTTGTGTCACACATCAACTCAAAGGGCTTGTTTCAAGCTGGTATGACTATAACTGGTGATAACACTAGTCTTTCTTTAAGCACTTGAAATGTTGTTAAACATTTATCATCAAACTTCAAAGGCATGTCCTTTTTCCAAAAGATTACACAAGGGTTTGGAGATGTAGGTGGTGGTAGTTTCTAAATCACTTATATCTTAGCTCTATCCACCTCAATACCATTAACTGAGATTTTGTGGCCCAAGATTATACCTTCATGTACCATGAAATGAAATTTCTCCTAGTTTAAAACCAAATTTGTTTCTTCACATCTTTGTAACACTAGGGAGAAATAATGTAGATTCATTAAATGAGTTTCCAAAGACCGAAAAATCATTCATGAAGATTTCTAGATGCTTCTCCACCATATCTGAGAAAATGGCCATCATGCAGCATTAAAATGTAGCAGGTGCATTGCATAATCCAAAGGGCATTCTCTTGAAAGCAAAAGTTCCATAAGGATATGTGAAAATGGTCTTTTTTTTTGTCTTCGGATGCCACAACAATTTGGTTATAACTAGAGTATCCATCTAAAAGGCAAAATAAAAAAATGCCTAACTAATTAGTTAAGCATTTAATCCATAAATAAGAAAGGAAAATTATCCTTTCTTGTAGCTTTATTTACTTTACGAAAATCCATACAAACTCTCCATCCAGTGATAGTCTTATTAGGTATTAACTTGTTGGACTCATTTTCCACCATAGTGATTCCTCTTTTCTTCGGTACACATTGGACTGGACTTACCCATTCATTGTCTAATTTGGGTAAATAATGCCTATGTCTAGCCACTTGACAATTTCATTCTTCACCACTTCTTTCATAATGGGATTTAAGTGGAATTGTGCATCCTTGGTGGGTTTAGTCCCATCTTCTAGCAAGATTTTGCACATACATATAGATGGGCTTATGCCTTTGATGTCAACAATAAACCAACCTATAGCTCTTTTGAAGTTCCTTAGTACCTTTAGTAGTGTTTTCACTTGCTCCATACTTAAATCAATCGAGATTATGACTGGAAGTGTTTCGTTATCACCCAAAAATGTATAACGAATATGAGAAGGTAAGGGTTTAAGCTCTAATTTGGGTGGCTTCTCAATGGATGCTTTCAACCGTGAGCTTATTTCAAGACATTCCACATATGCATTCGATACACACATGAGAGGCATGTTCTCTAAAGAGTTTACACAGTTCACAATATCAACATTTGATTCCATATTTTCAAAATTAAAATAGGTTGACTTACTTTTTGTTGAGTTAATGTCCTTATTCATGATATTCATTAGTATGTGTGTTTACAGAATTAACAAGCATAGAATCTAAATAATTAATAGGGCACATGTCATAAAACATATTAGTGGTTAGCTCATCAATACTATCTATTCGAAAGTAATCACTACCATTATTAGCATCAGAAAATTTAATTACTTTATACACATTAAATGTCACTTGCTCATCTTGCACCCTTATTGTAAGCTCACCTTTTTGTACATCAATGAGTGTTTTTCCGGTTTCTAAGAAAGGAAGACAAAGTATGATAGGAATGTCACGGTTCTCCTTCATGTCTAGTACAATGAAGTCCACCGAAAAGATGAATTTGTCTACTTTTACTAGCAAATCTTCTACCACACCTCGAGATCTTTTAATTGACCTGTCTGTCATTTATAATGTTACTAAAGTGGATTTGGTTTTACCAACCCCCAATCTATGGAAGATTGATAATGGTATGAGGTTAATGCTAGAACCCTAAACCATATAGCGTCTTGTGAAAATGGATGTTCCTAATAGTGTAAGGGATGTCAAAACTACTTGGATCTTTCAATTTTTGTGGTAGTTTTCTATCAAGGATAGTGCTACAACTTTCAGTCAATATTATTGTTTCATGATCTCTAAGCCTCCTTTTCTTTGATAGTATATCCTTCATGAATTTGGCATAAGATAACATTTGTTCAAGTGCCTTTGCAAATGGTATGTTTATGTACAACTTTTTAAAGATTTTCAGAAATTTTGAAAACTATGTATTTGACTTTTGCTTTTGCAGTCTTTGAGAAAAAGGAATAATGGGTTTGTAGAGGTTGCTCTTTTTTGGCTGAATTATTTCCTTTCCATTACTCTCTTTATCCACTAATTCCTCCTTATTCTTTTTAGTTTATAGTTCTTCCTTATCCTTTTTAGTCTTATAGTCCTCCTTATCATTTTGGGTTTCATCTTCCTCTAGAGTTTTACCACTCATCAAGGTTATGGCACTGCAATGGTCCTTCCCTTCTCTTCTTGGGTTTATAATTATGTCATTTGAAAGGTTACCTAAAGGCCTTTGACTTATGGCCGAGGAAAGTTTCTCCATTTGGTTCTCCAAATTTTGAATTGAAGTCTCTTAAGTGGACACTTTTGTATTTACTGATTGGATAAAGTATTTCATCATCCCTATTAAGGCATTTGTATTATCCTCAGTAGGTGGATTCTTCTCTTAGGCTTGTGATTAATGTGGTTGTTGAAAATCAGGTGACGGAAGTGATTGATGGTTGAATTGATTAACACTTTGATTATTGTTATTCCAAGAGAAATTTAGATGTTGTCTCCATCATAGGTTATATGTGTTCCAGTATGAATTATTGTTTCGATTCACATTACTCATATAGCATATGGATTTAGGATTATTTGGACAATTATCACACAAATAAGCTCCTCCACAAAACACACATAACACTCTTGAATCTTAGACTTGGTTTATACTTATTGGCAAGTTTTGAGCCTTCAAAAGATTAATCAAAGATGAAACTTGAGTTGTAAGTGTTGTGATATCATTCACCTTATGCACTTTGACTACTTTTATTGTGGTTGTCATTCTATCCATTGGCTATTGATAAATATTGCTAGCCATTTTCTCAAGTAAATCGTGAGCTTGATTGTAAGATTTGGCTTGTAAAGCTCTATTAGCAAATTTATCAACAATAGTTCTTGTTTGAGCATTGAGACCATTGTAAAAAGTCTCTATTTGAATCCAAGAAAGAATACCATGATGAGGACACTTCCTTAGAAATTCCTTGAATTTTTCTCATGCTTCATACAAAAATTCTCCTTTGTATTGTTGGTAGAAAGTAATGTTATTCCTAAGCTTGGCATTCTTTGTTAGTAAGAAGTATTTTATCAAGAATTTCTCTACCAAACCATTCTAAGTTGTAATGGAATTAGGTGGCAAAGATTTTAGCCAAGCTTGAGCACAGTCTTGTAAAAAGTAAGGGAACAATCTAAACCTAAATGCCTTCTCGGTCACACCACTAAACTTAAATGAATCTACAACTTCAATAAACAATCTGAGATGAAGATGAAGATTCTCTGTTGGTAATCCGCTGAATTGTCTAACTGTTTGTAGCATTTGAAACATCATTGGCTTTAACTCAAATTGATTAGCTTGAATGTTTGGCTTTGTAATACTTAGATTCAGTCCTTACAACGTAGGTATTGTATATTCATTTATAGCTCTATCTCTATCATCCATCAAAACCATCTAATTGTTCAAATTTAACTCATTATTGTTTATGTTTAATGGATTAGCCATTTTTTTCTTTGGGTGACAACTTGTTGTTTCCTTATTGACTTCAAAGTATGCTCAATTTCAAAATCTAAAGGTAAGATTTATCTCTCACGAACTCTGGTTATACAATAGACTTAACTATGTTTCTACAATACTAAAGGAGATGTTTAAATAAAAACTAAATAAATTAATTAAAAAATTAAAAAATAAAATAAATTAACTAAAATAAATAAAGAAAAATAAAAAAACTAAAAAAAAATAATTTATAATATTTATAATCTCTGACAACTGCACCAAAAATTATGTGTGTAATAAATACATAATTATACGTATTGTAATAAGTAATATAATTATAAGAAAAAATTGTTCTCATGTATATTATTTTATTAAAAACTAATTTTTAAAACTAAAAAATAAAAATCAATTTTTTGTGTTTTTATATTTTAATGGAGCAAAATTAAAATAACTAAAAGTAAATAGTAATAATTAGTTAAATTAGATTTCGTAACTAAGAAGATATATGAGAAAATATCTAGGAATATTAATTCCCCAATTTTCTAAACATGTAAATTGCTAAACTCTCTCAATATAATTATCAATTAATTACATAATCAATTGAATCTAACCTAGTATGTATCCATATCTCAAGTAAATTACACATCATATAATAATTAATTTAATCATCTTCTAATGCCAATTAAATTGAATATTACTCATTAAATTCATCAATTATGGATCACATACATAAGAATCATACATCTCTACCTAGAAACTATGCATGTTATTTAATCAAGTCAAACAATTAAATAATTCTCTCAAATCTATTTAATTGCCTCTATAGATAAATTGTTGGCTAAATAACTAATAGCATAAAAATTATATTAAACAATATAATTAAATTAAAATTATAATTAGTGTAAAATATTAGATCATCACATGGTGAAAATTGAGTTTACAAGATCTTTAGATTAGTAAATTAACTATACATAATTGTGTTCACAAAACTAATATTTTTCATAAAGAAAGACATAAAAATTGATAAAGAAAAGAGTAGAAGAAGAAATACAATCAATCTCTTAAATTGTAGTGTTCATCTCCTTTTGAATTTCCACCAAAATTGTATTTTCACCAAATTGTATCTCTTTTTGAATTTTTCTAATTTTCACTCTTTTTAGCTCCAAAATTATGCCAATGGTGGTCCTTAGGGTTTATAGGGTTAGTAGGGGCTTAAATATAGCTAGGTACAATTTGGACCTACAAATTAGCTTTAAATCAAGGGTTGAGATGAAAACAAGCAAAAAATGATAGAGTTAACCAATCACAGTGCGACACATGGCACATAAAATTCACTTGAAGAATTAGAGCACGATGTGTGGTAGAGGAGACTGGTTGGAGTCAACGAATGCTGAGTCAACACTATGCGGTGCAACGTGATTCACAGTAATAGGTGGCATGGCGCATGGGTGGAATGAGGGGAGTAATGGTATGGTGACATATGGCAAGGCAGTTTGACCGATCTTCGAACTTAGATTGAATGCCATGTTGACATTTGGCACACAGTTTGTCTTCCTTACACGTGACGTAACGTGATTCGCTATCCTTACTTATGTGGTGTCCACGTGGCTTACCTAGTTAGCTCCTCTGTTTGTGTGGCATGCAATGTGATAGCTTCTGATTGGTCTTGCATTAAAAATCCAAAAAAATCACAAAAAATTCTAAAAATTATATTTTTACCCCTTTTCAATAACAAAATTGTATTTTAATATTTTTAACCCCAAAAATACTATTTATTGAAAAAAACAAATAAATATTAAGTAAAAAAGTGTGCTAATGACTCTACTTTTATATAGTCATTACCAATTAAATGATTTTCACAATGTACTTCAAAAGTTGAAATTATTGATTTTTAATTTTCAAATAGAAGAACTCTAATGATCATGGTGAGTCTCCCAAAATATAGATTTACCAATTAATTACTTGATCGGGTTTTAATTAATCAATTAGCCATCTTAAGGGAAATAATTTAATCATTTAATTTAACATAAGTCAATGTCACTAAATTAAACTCTTATTCATAATTGCACAGCTTAAACATAGATAACATGTCTAATGTCTAATTATAAAATAGTCACTTTATTCACAAATTAAGATGTCTAATAATAATTCATAGGAAAATGTAAGAGAAGATATGAACAAGAAATAATTCAATTTTATTAAAATAAAATCATTCAAAGGTTCATCCACTCATGGGAGCAAAGCTAATATCTCTCACAAAAGCTTAACTTATCTTAATTAAATTAATAGTAATCAATTCAATTATACAAGTCATAATCAAAATCTACAAAAATATGAAATATAACAATTAAAATACTCATTTTCATCACCTATTACCAAATCCTTTGAAGTTGGTTGATCGCCTTCTTCAAGTTTTTAGAAAAGCTTCAATAATGGGAGTTCTCTCTCTATTTTGTGCTTCAAAAAGGAGGTATTCGGCTAGTGATTTCTAAGAATGATTTATGATGTATTTATATGCTAGGATTTAGAAAAAAATTTGGAAAAAAATATAACTTTTCATGAGGGGTTCCTGGCCAGAAAATGGATAAGGTCACTGCATGTAATTTTTCATGCCTCGGCATAAGACAAATTTCAACATCTCATACAAAAACCCATGGCTATAATGCCATGGCATGGAATTCTTCATGCCTCGATGCGAGACAAATTTCAACACTTCATGCAAAAACTCGTGACTATTATGTCATAGTATGCAATTATTGATGCCACGGGATGTTATTTGGCCTATAAGGTTGGGTTCTTTTTTGTCCTAACTAGTTCGAGTTTCCATTTTTTTCCCTATTTTCACTCTTTTTGTCTATGTAACGAAGAAAGCAAATAAGTTCATATATGTTTATAAACAAGAAAATACTCAAATGTGCACAAGTAAATCTCATGAAAAGAATCAAATTCTAGGATGATAAAGATACCACATTGCTCCTATGATACTCCCATAAAACTCATTAAGGAAGAAATATCAATGGAAATGCACTTGACTTCAAGGGATTATTTCTACTATCTTGCAATAACTACATCATTACTTTCACAATCTCAAGGTCATAATATTTATTCATACCATTTTTTTTATTATTTCTTTCTCTCTTTTTTTGAGTAAGAAATAAGGAGTAGACCTAATTTTTTGTATAGTACTTATGAAAAGTGGCTATTATGGATTATTTTTCTAAAGGAACCCTATATGACTTCTTTTTCTAAAGAAATCCCATATATACTATTAAAATAGGCATACACTCGCTACTACAAAATGTAACATTTAAGTCGATATGTAAAGTCGGTTTGGTGAAAAACTAACGCTACATGCAACGTCGGTTGACGTGTTGAATCGACGCTACACGTTAGACGTAGTGTCAGTTCTATGTATCAACCGACGCTACACACGTGGATAGTGTCAGTTGACTCGTAGAACCTAAGAAATTTTGTATCTATCACTGATAAGAAACTTTATGCATTGAAATCACATGACTGTCATATCTTAATGCAACAGTTATTACTAGTTACTATTAGATCAATTCTTCCAAAACATGTTCGATTATCAATAATTTGTCTTTGTTCATTCTTCAATACAATATACAAGAAATATATGGAACAACTATTTTTTGCCCAACCAACCCAAGTAACAAATCAGAGTTACACTTGGCTTCATATTTAGAGCTCATTATAGCATTAAAAATACCATCTTGATTCCAAATAGCTTCATATTTATAGACAAAAGATTAATACATTGCTAATATGATTTCGAAGGGATAAGGTTATTATTATATCACTCAGGTGTCGATGTGGTAATCTCTTCTACTAATCTTTTAACATATATAAGTTATTTTTTTGTGAATTCATGATATTACAGTTTTATTTTGAATTTAATTACATATATTTCTTTGGTTGGAACAAGTGGAGCTATGATATGCATATTTTTGATGATTTGCAAGAAGAATGGACAGAACACTTTGTTCAAATTATAACATCAGGAGAAGAATATGATGATCTTGAATAATATAGGATAACACCATGGTAATATTTATAATGCTTTAATTTCTCCATTCATATGTCTTTGAAGTTTAGATTGCTTGTTTGATGGATGTTTACGTGCTCATGTATTTAGGGGAATGAATTGTTATATGGACCAGCTATTTTTTGTCCAATTTCCTTGTCACTATGCTAGTGATTCTAGGCCAACCAATCTTACTCTCCTTGAAATAAAGTGTGAATAGGACAAAATCCATGACACTTTGACGACATCATTTTATTTGTAATTTAAGTTAAATATATATGTATTGTATATAAATTATTTTTTTGTAATAAATTTAATTATCAAGTAATTAATTATATTTAATTTTTTAATTATTTGTATTATTATTTAAACTTTGTTAAACAGATTTTGACTTTTTTCTGCTATATGTGATTGAATACATGTTATTAGTAGAGTAGAAAATGAGTAAAATATGTAATATATATATATAAGTCGGTTCAACAAGTGAACTGACTTTAATGTCCGGTTTTTTAGTAGTAACTTTCAATTCTTAACCAATTTTAATGTCCAGTTTTGTAGTAGTGATTTTCAATTCTTACTCAAATTATTCAATCAAAGTAATGAAAATAAGCAGCATGAAACTTAATTTGATTATTTAAAGTCCTATTATCCAATGCAAAATATATCAAGATTATATAATAATTTAAAATCATAAGGAAGGTGTTTAAAAGAGTAGGAGAAAAATTATCTCCAGAAAGAAACGCAATAGGCTCGAAAACAATTTCACAAGGTAGTTTTTACTATTTGATTCCAAGACACTAAGTTCGGGTTCATCTCAAATTCAATGTTCAAAGCATGAAACATGGACTATGAATAAGAATTAAATTTTACAACAAACCATAAGAGTGTTTATGAAATCACAAAAAAAGTGCACAAAGACTCAATTAATCACCATAAATTAATTATACACATGATATTTTTATATCAAAAAGTTTTTATTGGATCAATTTGCCCCATTTAAACCTAAACTAGACATTGTCCTCAATGTTTTCAATTAAGCACAAGTTCATAAAAGCTTTCAAGAAGGACCAAATAGAAAATGAAGTAATGAAAAAAATAAATGAAAACAACTAAACTAAAAGAAAAGAAAAGAATACTACTTGATACAGTAGGTTGCTTTCCACCAAGTGCTTTATTTAATGTCTTACCAAAATTTTACTTAAGGTTACGATTCATACACTTTAATTCACCTAATGTATCCCTTATTATTGATTCCTTCCAAGTAAGGCTTCACACGATGCCAATTCACCTTAATGTCACTTGAGTCTTTGGGTTCAACAACTTTACAACTTCGTGAGAAAAACCTTGACCAACTTGAAATGGTCCATATCATTTTGACTTCAGGTTTCTTGGAAATAATTTAAAATGAGAGTTAAACAATAATACTTCATTCTAGGATAAAGAGACTTACAAATTAAGCAATTATCATGGTAACATTTTATGTGTTCTTTGTAAATCTTTTTTATTTTCATAGGCTTCATCTTTAATCTCCTCTAGCTCATCAAGTTAAAGCAAACACTTCTCTCCTACTTATTTTAAGTCCATGTTCAACTTTTTAATTGCCCAATATGCCATATGCTCAAGCTTAATGGCAAATGACATGACTTTCTAAAAACCAACTAGTAAGAGCTTATCTCAATTGTTTTCTTCTAAGCTGTACAATATACCCATAATGCATCATTTAGCTTGGCTACCCAAACTTTCCCTGAAGGTCATACTATCCATTCTAAGATCTCCTTGATTTGTCTATTATTCACCTCAACATAATTGAAACTTTGTGGATGATATGTGATAACTCTAATTTATTAGAGTTAATATTAGCTTCATTATCTTAATAACTTATTTAGTTAACAAAATCCACATAATATACTTAAATAGACTTTAATTGTGCCTTTTTGGAATTGAGTATGGTCTTAAGTATAAAATATGAATTTAGCTTGTATGTCATTGAAATAATTAATATTTTAAAGTTTATTCATGAAAATTGTATTTGCTTTTTTTACAAGGATTAAAGAGAACAAAAAGAAAAGCGGTTCACATTTTGCTACAACAAACTTACCTAGAATTTGAGCAGCAAAATATTTAAAATATAAAGTATAGCTAGAAAAGATTCATTTAAGGGATGAAATTGGACATCTAGGCACTCATTTTTATAGGATATATTTGGGATTAGTATAAGAATGCCACCTCATTTTGTTTTAATCTAAAAACCAAGTTATAAATATGGAATTTAATTAAGAGGAGAAAGGGGAGGCATGAAATATAGAGAGGCTTAAAACACAACAAATGGCTGAATTTGAAAAACTCCATTTCATCTTTTCTTTTTTGAAGAAGATACAAATGAACTTAGAAAGGAATTTCATCAAGGAGTTCAATCAAGGAAAAAAGGATACAAGAGGCTACTTAGCTAAACTTTTCTAAACTCTTTATTTTTGAAAATTATTCTCTATAATTTTAGATTCTATTATGATGTTTTTATCTCTAAATTTGTAATTGAATTAGGGAGGATGATGGGATAAATAACTTCTAGTTAGGATTGCGAATAAAAAAGCTCATGTACTCTTTCTTTTTATGAAATCTACGCTTTGTTACAAGGAATTATGATGAAAATATATTAGCTATTCAAGCTTTGTTTTAATGCTTGATTCCTATTAGAATAATAAATTGAGATTAATTTTGAAAAGGTTAGTTAAAGTTGGTTTAAGCTTGAATAATGTGGGTTTAGTTTAAGTTTAAGGATTAAGGTTAAATTTGCAACTAATATAGGACTATATAGTTGTCTCACATAGCCCAAAAGAATTAGTGCTTGAATTGACATGTTAAGGTCAAGTTTACATAAAAATATGCTCAACCAAACCTTAAGAAATTGGAAGAATCCCTTGTAAATTCTCAAATTCTAGTCACTAGTAAGCTTTGTTGTAGCATTTTTGTAGCAATCGTGAACCAACTACATCAGTTTGTTTTATTTGCAATCCTTACTATCTAAATCATTTGAATTCTTTGTTATATCACATTGTGAGTTAAATTTGATTGTTATGTAGTTGTTGCAACTTATTACTTGCTATTTTACTTTTAGTTCTTTTGTTTTTGATTACTCAAAACACACAAAATTGATATTTGTACGAAATTCTTATATTAATTTCTAATATTACAATATTTGTGGGAATGATTTTTTTCTTATCATTATATTGTTTGTTTGTGATATTTATACTTGCATGCCCATTGCACACAATTAAACAACAAGTTTTTGGCTCCATTGTCGAGGATAGTAAACATTAGAAATTAGTTTTTTTTATTTTTCTTTAATTTTCATTTTATTTGATATTTGTTTTGTGCTATTAGAAATGTATTTGGCTCTATTACATGAGAAAATTTTGTGAAGTATATTTCTTACCTATAGATCCCAAAATTGAGCATACTTTGAGACTAAGAAGAAAATAACAAGTTGTTACCCAAGTGAAAGAAATGGAAAATCTAGTGGAAAGAAATAATAATACGATGAATTTGAACAACCAGATACCTTTAATGGATGATAGGGATGGATCTATGTGTGAACATGCATTACTTATGATGGAAGTATTGATTCCAAGTATTACAAGGATGAACATTCAAGCTCTTTAGTTTGAACAAAGTGGCTTATGTCTCAAATGTTATAAACATTTAGGCAATTCAACAAGTTACCTACAAAAGATCCTCATTTGCATCTCGATTTTTTATTGAAGTTGGTGATTCATTCAAATTTGAGGATGTGACCGAGGAGGCTTTTAAGCTCAAATTATTCTCTTACTCTTTATGATACCATGCTCGAGCTTGACTAAATTTTTTTCCCTTGATTCCATTACAAGTTGGAATGATTTGTTGGGGAAATTATTGATGAGATATTCCTAGCAATAAAGAATGCCAAGTATAGAAATAACATTATCTCTTACCAAAAAAATGATGGGAAATTTCTATATGAAGCATCAGAAAGATTCAAAGAGTTTCTAGGGAAGTGTCCTTACTATAGTATCCCTCATTGGATCCAAATTGAAACTTTCTACAATGGTCTCAATGCTCAAATAAGAGTGGTCGGAGTGTATAAAGTAAATGATGTCACGACACTTACAACTCAAGTTTCAACTTTAATGAATATTTTGAAGGCTTAAAACTTGACAATGAGTATAAATTCAGTCCAAGATTCAGGGATTTCTTGTGTCTTTTATGGTGGAGCTCATTTGTTTGATAGTTGTTTGAATAATCTTGAATCAGATTGTTATGTGGATAATGTGAACTGAAACCATAATCCATATTCGAACATATATAACCTAGGATGGAGGCAACATCCAAATGTTTTTGGAACAATCATGGTGTTGGTCAAGTAAACTTTTATATGCTTAATCGACCTATTGATGAGTGCTTAAAAAGCAATAAAATTTCCATGATTTAATATACTTTAATTGATTAAATAGATTTATATTTGTATGATTTTATCATATTTTTATATTAATTTTTCTTTTTGGAATCACGGGTATTTTTATTATTTTTTAGGTATTTTCGTTCAAAAATAACTTAAAGACATGAAGAAAAATATTGGAGACAATACATAACAAATATATTGAGAAAATAAACGAAGAAAATTCAAAAAGATGGAAAAAGTTGAACAAAATAGGTCAAAAATGTCAAAAGGTTGAAATCCCATATGTAGCCATCCATCCGTACTGAATCTCGTGCACAACATCCCATCTACGTTGAATCCTGCATTCATTGGCACACGCCCGCACGTGGTTGACACATACCTAGCCAACGCACGCAACCATCATACACCTAGCCAGCATACGCAGCCAACACACGCACGACACATGCTACGCCAATATTTGTACATGCCTAAATGCCCTTCTACCACGCCAAACGCTTGTCTGCCAAAATTTTCATGTCCCATATGCATGCCAACATGTCTAAACGTGTCCAAATTCAAATTTTAAAATATTTTTTCCCACTTTTTTTGGTCTTTTTCTTACCTATAAAAGGACCATCTTCCCCTATTGTAAAACACATAATTTTCTCAACTCTTTTTCTCTCTAGAACGTTTTCTTTTTTAAGTTTTTAGTTTTGGAGTTCTTCTCTTTTTTAGAAGAACTAGTTATATTTTTATAGATTTTTAGTTTTTGATTCAATAAGTGGAGATGCAAATCCATTTAGAGATTTTCTAGCAACAAAATTAGCATCATACTATTGTAAAGATTCTTTTAAGGTATAATTTTAATGGATTCTTTACAGTTATCTTTTTATGTTTTATTCTTATATGTTATATTTAATTTGTCTATGATTAAATTTAACATGGCTGGTTGTTAGTAAACATGATATAATAATAACGTTGTTATGCTTGCGAAATAATAACGTTGTTTTTATCTTTAAATAAAATATTAAATAGATTTTAAGGTTTAATAATCCGATCTAATTTAGAGTAGTGTTATTTTATTTGCTGGTACAATTACCTGGTTGTTAGAGTAAAGCTCTATTTCAAAAGTTTTTTATAAGAACTATTATTCGAAACATGTATTGACAACATATTTTCAGTCATGGTTTTAAAACTTGAAAGTTAGTACTAGAATAATTAAATTTGTAGGTTTAATTTGAACACCTTGAATAAAGTTTAAAATGTCTAACCCCACCAAAGGTGTCATTTAAATTATTCATTTTCAATCTCTTAAAAAAAAGAATTAATGTAATTAACCAAATTAATTATCGACCCTACCCATAGGTGTTAATTGATTTGTTTAATTAAAAAAGAATATCTAACCCTACCAAATGTAGTATTTATATAAAAAAAAGAGAATCAATAAATATTAATTTTTATCTTTAATAACCTAAATAATATAAGAAAACATAATTAACTTAATTATTATATCCATAAATACTCCACTGTTATGAAAGATAAAAATTTGCATTATTGTTTATTGAATCATATCTATGTTTATTTTTATTATGTCATTAGATTAGAACACAAAAACTAAAATATCATGATAGGATGTTTAGGATTTAATTTTATTTTCAAAAGTTTGAATAATAAATTAAAAACCACATATATTTCTTCCTTAGATCAACCTTTAGAGTATACTTATCATTTGCTATAAAATGATTTGTGCACTTGCGAGAATTTTACAAATAATAAAACAAAAAGTATTTTGCAAGATCAACATTTGCAATGATGGTCTTGTATTCATCACCTTTGTATCAACCTAGACTGCAACAATAAGAAATAAGCCAACCCAATGAGCAATCTAGCTCTTTAGAGTCTTTATTTAAAGAATACATAACCAAGAAAGATATAATGATTCAAAGGCAACCTATATATATTAGTTAGGAACTTGGAAAATCAAATGGGTTAGCTAGCTATTGAGCTTAAAAACCAACCTCAAGGAACCCGTCACTTGGAAGTCCTAAAGAAGGAAGGAAAGGCAACCTATATATACTAGTTAGGAACTTGGAAAATCAAATGGGTTAGCTAGCTATTGAGCTTAAAAACCAACCTCAAGGAACCCATCACTTGGAAGTCCTAAAGAAGGAAGGAAAGGAATTTTGTAAAGCGATTACACTTCAAAGTGGAAAGGAATTAGAGACACCAATGAGTGTTGAAAAAAATAAAAAAATGCCCACTTTCACCTAAGATAAAGAAGAGAAAGTGCAAGAGAAAACTAATTAGATTCTGAAAAATTTAGAAAATTATGGTGCTTAAATTGTTGCAAATTTGTTGTAGCAAAGTTTGCAGTTGAATAGATCCCCTCCACCATTTCATTAGCATTTTAGAAACAACAAAAAGATCTTTAATTCAAGAGATTTCTTATGTTCTTAAGCAAATCCATATTAACATTCTATTAGTAGAAGCTTTGAAACAAATGCCCCATTATGTGAAGTTCATAAAAGAAATCTTGAAAAAGAAGAAATAATTTGGTGAAGTTGAGACAGTTGCTTTGATGAGGGATAGTAGTGCTATATTACAAAATAAAATTCCTCCTAAGCTCAAGAATCTAGGGAATTTCACAATTCCATGCACTATAGAAAATCAATATTTTAATAAGGCTTTATGCGATTTAGAGGCAAGTAAAAATTTGATGCTTATGTTAATTTTTAAGAAGTTGTGGATTGAAAAAGAAAGATCTACAATTGTGTCTTTACAATTAGCAAATTGATCCATTGCTCATTTGGGAGGTAAGAAAATATTTTGGTGAAAGTGGATAATTTCATCTTTATGATGGATTTTATTATTCTTAACTACAAGGTGGACCGAGAAGTGTCTACTATATTGGGGAGACCATTTCTTGCTATAGTCCATACATTGATTAATGTACAAAAAGTTGAATTAACTATAAGAGTTCAAGATGAGCAAGTTACTTTCAATGTGTTCAATGCCATGAAATTCCCTGAGGAGGTTAAAGAGTTCTTGTCCATCTCAATTGAGGATTCCTTAATATCTAAAAGGCTTGAAAGATGTTGCTATTATGATTCTCTCAAATTAGTATTGCAATATGATTATGATTTGGAAGAGGAAGACGAGGAGTAATTAGCTTGGTTGGAAGCAAATTCAAATACATACAGGTCAAGAAGTAAATTTGAGTCCTTGGATTTATCGTCTCGATATTTTAAGCTTCCTAAGCCTTTGGTTGAAGAGTCATATGTATTGAAGTTGAAGCTTCTTCCTTCTCACTTGAGATATGCTTACTTAGGTAGTTCTCCCACTCTTCCAGTATCATTTTAGCTCATTTGTTAAAGAAACAAGAAAAAACAATTACTTGAAGTATTAACAACTTACAAAAAAGCTATTAGTTAGGTTATTGTTGATATAAAAGGTATTATCCCTTCACTCTGTATGTATAAAATCCTTTTAGAGGATAATGGGAAGGGACCCATAAAATCTTAAAGAAGACTCAATCTGATTATGAAAGAATTTGTATGGATTATAGAAAGATGAACAAAGCCATCTGAAAAATATCATTTTCCTATTCCTTTCATTGACCAAATGCTAGATTGTCTTACAGGGAAAGAGTTTTATTGGTTTTTAGATGGGTATTCTAGGTATAATCAAATTTCTATAGCATTCAAGTATCAATATAAGATAACCTTCACATGTCCTTATGGTACTTTTGCATTTTGGAGGATGCATTCAGGCTTTGAAATACACTTGCCGCATTTTAGAAGTACATGATGGAATTTTTTACTAATATGGTGGAGCATTTTGTGGAGTTATTCATGGATGATTTCTCAGTTTTTGGAGATTCATATGACTCTGGCTTGAATAATTTTCCTAAAGTACTACAAAAGTGTGAAGAAACAAACCTAGTCTTGAATTGAGAAAAGGCCACCTTATGTTTTGGGACATAAATTGACTAAGAATGGGCTTAAAGTTGATAAAGAAAAAATTGACACTATTGAGAAGCTACCGGCACCAAATTCTAGAAAAGAAATTTGAAGCTTTTTTGGGCATGCTCACTTCTATTGGTACTTTATTCTAGACTTCTCTAAAATCTTAAAACTTTTGTGTAATTTGTTCAAAAATGACAAGCCATTTTGCTTTGGTGAGGCTTGTTGCTTTCTTAGAGTCAAAGAAAAAAACGTTTTTGGCTCCTATAATTATAGCTCCAAATTGGTCCTTACCTTTTGAAATTATGTGTAATGCTAGTAATACGGTGGTAGGGACTATTTTGGAACAATAGAAAGACAAGATATTTCATTTCATATATTATTCTAGTAGAACTATACAAGAAGCACAACTCAAGTATACCGTCACAGAGAAAAAATCATTAGTTATTGTCTTCACATTTGATAAGCTTTGATCTTACTTAGTTTGAGCCAAATACATTGTATACACTAATCATTTTGTCATCAAATATCTTGTAGAGAAGAAGGATGCTTAGCCAAGACTCATTTGATGGGTATTATTATTGCAATAATTTGATTTGGAAATCAAGGATAAAAAAAGGAATGAGAATTAAGTAGTTGACCATCTCTTTAGATTGGAGCAACAAGGAGAGAATTTGATTGTAATTAATGAAAATTTTCTAGATTAATAGCTCTTTGTAATTTCTCAAGTTCAAGTCCCTTGGTATACAGATCTTATCAATTTCTTGGTTAAAGGATTGTTGCCACCTAACTTAAATTCCCAGCAAAAGAAGAAATTATTTCATAATGTGAAATTCTACTATTAGGATGAGCTATTCTTATTTAAGAAATATATAGACCAACTGATTCAAAGGTGTATTCCTCAAGGGAAGAAGGAGAATATTATGCAAAAATGTCATTCCTCACCTTATGGAGGCCATTTTAGAGGAACTAAAACTGCCTCCAAGGTTTTAAAATCTAGATTTTATTGACCTTCCTTGTGCAAGGATGCTCATAATTTTGTTGTTCCATGTGATAGATGCCAATGGGTTAGTAACATCTCTCATAAGCAAGGAATGCCTCTAAACAACATCTTGGAGGTTGGATTATTTGATATATGGAGTATAGACTTTATGGGTTGCTTCCTTTAAGCTTTGTTAATCAATGTATCTTAGTGGCTATTGATTATGTTTCAAAATGGGTAGAAGCCTTTGCACTTCTTACCAATGATGCCAAGGTGGTGGTGAAATTACTCAAGAAAAACATCTTCACTCGTTTTGGTACTCCTTATTCCATTATAAGTAATGGAGGAACTCACTTTTGTAATAAAAAATTTAAATTATTATTGGTAAAATATGGAGTCAAGCATAAGGTTACAACACATTATTATCCCCAAATAAGTATCCAAGTTGAAATCTCTAATCAAGAGATCAAGAGAATCTTAGAGAAAACTAATGGTAAAAGCCATTAAGATTGATCTACAAGGTTAGATGATGCATTATTGGCCTAAAGGATGGCATTCAAAACTCCTTTAGGAATATGTCCTTAAAATTTTGTGTTAAAAAAACCTGTTCATCTACCAGTGGAGCTTAAGCACCATGCATATTGGGCCATCAAAAAGTTTAATTTTGATTTATTAGCTATGATAGATAAGAAGTTTTTCCAACTAAATGAATTAGATGAGCTTAGGAACCAAGCTTATGAAAATTTCAAGCTTAACAAAGAGAAAACTAAATAATGGCATGATAAGAGGATAAATCTTAAAAATTTTGAGGTTGGATAACAGGTTATTTTATTCAGATTAAGATTGAAACTATTTCCTAACAAGCTAAAGTCACGTTGGTCAAGTCTGTTTCAAATAACTCAAATATTTTCATTTGGGGCTATGGAATTAATGGAAGTAAAATCAAGGAGAATTTTCAAAGTGAATGGCTAAAGAATCAAGCATTATTGGGGAGCAATATGGATTGCCAACAAATCTCTTTTCCACTTACCAAGGTGTGACAAATTGAGAAAGTTTGGTTGTCGACTCTAAAATAAGTGCTCACGGGAGGCAACCTATGTTTTCTATTAACTTGTGTTTTCAATTTAATTTGTATTTGTTTTTTGTTAATTTGAATTTTCTTTATTTAATTAGTTTATTAATTTTTATATGTTATTGTAAAACATTTATTGCATCGAAAAATATCACAACATTAAGAGATTTAAGAAAAGAATCCAACATTGAAGAGAAGATTCAAATAATTGAACAACTAGAGTCCTCCAAAAAGAAGGGAAAATTTGAACTTTCAAGCATAGCCAAAGTGTAAGCCTCAAGAAGAAAAGGGCTACGCAGTGCCTCAAAATTCAATTAAGAAGGAAGCATGTCATTACTGTAACTTTGTTGAAGAAAAATAGTGGCATTTTCTTTACCCTTATTCATTTTGTTAAATTCTTATTCATATTGAACTTTTTGTATTTTGTGGTTTTGCTCTAAATTGTTTGCATTGAGGGCACTCCTTGCTTTAAGTTTGGGGGTGGTTTATTTTTTGGGTATGATTTGGTTTTAATGGTGGTGTTATTTTGACTTTTGGTTTGTTTGCTATGGTTTATTTTAAATGCTTTGTTAAAATGAAAGTTTTGATGTTTTACAGTTTGTAGCTGTTAGTTTTTTGTTATTTTTCTTTTAAAGTTTATTTTGTTGGTTTGTCAAAAAGAGCACTTTTATAGGTATAAAGAATAAATTTGATTAAGTGTTAGTAAAGACTTTCAAAAACTTATTTAAAATGCTATCCTTATAAAAATTTCTGCACTAATCATGGTTTGATCTTGATATGAACCTAGAGAGGGTCAAAATTATAGGAGAGATTAAGTCTCTAGAATTTTTTTGGAGAACCATTCAAGGTGAAATCTTAGATATCTTTTAGCTAATGAGATGATTTAGGCATTGTTTGAATTGATTGTCCTTTTTTTACTGACTTGGATTTATATAGTATTTTTAGTAATTTCCTTTTAAACCTAATTAAGTCAATTTATTTCATAACCTACATTATAACATAACCTTTTTTTCTTTTTATCCTTTATTTACCTCAAAAGTCAAATATCATTTTATGGATTGATTTAGCAATAAATTAATTATTTTGAGAAAATTTAAGGAACGAGGGATTATATAGTTGAAACTTCATTAGTTTGTAATTATTTTTGGTTTTAGTTATTTTTATTGTTACTTTGTTAGTTATTCAAAAAAAGAAAAAAAAGAGTTAATGGTGAAAAAAAGAAAGAACAAAAAAAAGAAAATTATCATATGTTTATTTATAGTTTCTTATTTTATGTTAATAAAGTTTAAAAAAATATAAATAGAAGTTTGGTAATATGTTGTGGTTATAAAAGGGAATTGGTGAAAAGTTTGAGGGTATCAAACTTGATTGTATTGAAAGCCTTAAAGAGGTCCTTGATTGATATTTATGCTTATGAATTATTGAGCATCAACATTTCTTGTATCCAACCTTAACCAAGCCTTATATTGTAAGATTAACAAAGTCCTTTTGATCTTTGGCTAATTGATTTTCTACATTAGTGGAGAGGGGATCAAAAGATCAACACATGAATTTAGGCTTAATGATAATAATATAACTTGATTTGAGGGATCTTAAATGACTAACTATGAGCATCAAACACACATGAATTGAGCATTTTGCATGAGTTTGAGATTATTTGAATTAACACTTGAGAAAAATCATTTGAATCATAAATGAGAGGTTGTTATTTCTAATTTTATGAAAACAAGTTTATTTAGTCTATTGCTTTGCATATTAATTTTTAGTAAGTTTTCGTAATTGTTTAAACTTCTGTCTTGTTCTTTTGTGATTTATAAATAAGTGTTTTAAAGTAAACTTACTTTAGGCTAAGCAGTATGCTAAGTTTTGGGGAGTTGATGGAGTTGATAATTTTAATTTATCAGAGTTAATATTAACTTCATTATCTTAATAACTTATTTAGTTGAGAAAATTAATATAATATGCTAAATAAACTTTAATTGTGTCTTTTTTGGAATTGAGATTGCTCTTAATTATAAAATATGTATTTAGCTTATATTTTTTTCAAAATAATTAATATTTTAAAACTTATTCATGGAAATTATATTTGCTTATTTCATTAGGATTAAAGAGAATAAGAACAAAAGTGATTCACATTTTGCCTAGCTTTGTTGCAATAAACTTGCCCAAAGTTTGAGCAGCAAAATAATAAAATCTAAAGGTCAGCTGAAGAAGGTTCATTTAAAGGACAAAATTTGACATCTAAGCACTCATTGAGGATATATTTGAGAGTTACACAAGAATGGCACCTCACTTTGTTTTACCCTAAAAACTAAGCTATAAATATGAGATTTAATTAAGAGGAGAAAGGGGATAGGCGTGAAACAAACAGACAATTGAATTGAAAAAACTATATTTCATATTTTATGCTCTGAAGAAGATACAAAGGAATATAGTTTAAGGGAAATTAAGTCAAGCTTAGCAAAGAATTTCATCAATGAGTTTAATAAAGTAAAATCAAAGAAAAGAGGCTACTCAATTGAAGTTTTCTAAACTTTTTATTTTTTGAAATTTATTCTCTACAATTTATAGATTCTATTATGAATGTTTTTGTCTCTAAATTTCTAATTGAATTAGGGAGGATGATGAGCTAAATAACTTCTAGCTAGGATTGTGAATGAACAAGCTCATGTTGTCTTCTTTTTTTATGAAAGCTATGCTTTGCTATGGTGAAAATATGTTAGTTATTCATGCTTTGCTTTAATATTTGATTCCTATTTTTTATCTTTAATTAATAGGATAATAAACTGGGATTAATTCTAGAAAGGTTAGTTGAACTTGGTTTAAGCTTGAATTATGCGGGTTTAGCTTAGGTCTAAGGATTAAGGTTAAATTTGCAACTAATATAGGAATATATAGTTGTCTTACATAACCCAAAAGAATTGGTGCTTGAATTGATGTTTTTAAGGTCAAGTTTACATAGGAAGATGTTTAATCCAACCTTAGGTCGTATAAACATCATAGATCGAAAAAATCCCTTATCACGAATTTTGGTTACTGGTATACTTTGTTGTAGCATTTCTATAGCAACCATGAACTGACTGCATCGACCTCTTTCATTTGGCAATCCTAGTTATCTAAAGAATTCAAATTCCTTGTTATTTCACTTGTAGAGTTCAATTTGATTATTACTTAGTTGTTACAATTTATTACTTATTTTAGCTCTTTCATTTTTGATTACTCAAAAAACACAAAATTGATATTTACTTGTTAATTTTTAAATTAATTTCTAATATTAAAATCTATGTGGGAACGATATTTTCTTATCATTATATTACTTGTTCGCGATATGTTTACTCGTGTACCTATTGTACACAAATTAAGCAATAGTATGAAATAGCCACATTGTGTGTAATGTTATACTTATTCAATAGCCATTCAAAGAGCTTATTGCAAAAGTGACTCCATCCATCACTAATTATGGCCTTAGGTGTCCCAAACTTACTTAATATCACATCTTTCAAAAATTTGAGAACATAGTTAACATCATTAGTTCTGGTGGATATAGCTTCAATCCATTTGGACATAAAATCAATTGCAACTACAATGTACTTAAACCAAAAGAAGCAGAAAATGGACCTATGCCCCAAACATTGAATAGTTCAACAATTCAATTATATGTCAAAGGCATCTCATTGCTATTTCCTTTGTTACTAGTCCCCTAACATTTATCACAATGTATGCAAAAAAATTGTCTCCACAATGAAGCTCATGGAAAAAGGACAAAATGATCTCATGTTCCTCCTTAAGCACATATCTCTAGATGACTTGATCTTGGTAAAATTTGAAGAAATAAGATCATTCTAAAAATACCACTAGAAGAATACAAAAATCTCTTCTTTTCTTGAAAGGAAATGTCAAGTCTCAAAACACTACTAACAAGATAGTTAACTATATCAGCATACCATGAGTTTGGATATATAGTAAACAATTGTTCAAAGGAAAAATCTCAACAATGTCTTCCCCATTCTCACCCTCAATAGTGCCAAAGTTAGAAATTAACCTAGATAGATGATCAACTACTACATTCTTGTTTTTTTATCTCTAATATGCAAGTCGAATTGTTATAGAAGTAAAACCAACTTACTCAGTCTTGGCTTAACATTTGGTTTACTTCAAAGTAGCATGATTACAATGCACAATTACTTTAAACCCTACCAAATAAGATCTAAGTTTATCCAAAGCAAATACAATAGCCAAAAATTCTTTTTCAATGATAGAATAATCGAGTTGGGCATTATTGAGTGTCTTACTAACATAATAAATAATATGCAAAATCTTATCTACTCTTTTGCCCAAAACAACCCTTATAGCATAATCAGATGCATCATACATAATTTCAAAGGATAATGACCAATCAGGTGCCATCATAACATATGTAGATGTTGATTTCTCTTTTAGAGTATTGAAAATGACATGACAATAATTATCAAACACAAAGGGAGTATCTTTGGTCAACAAATTATTTAAATATTGACTTATAAAAAAAATATATCTAATAAATCTCATATAGAAACCTACATATCCTAAGAAGCACTTAATACTCTTAGCAATCAATTAAATTTTGGCTCTGTCCATTTCTATACCCTTACTAGATAAGAATTCCATATGTAGGAACTGTTGCACAAAGGTCAATTTTTTTTCTAACCCAAATAAACAACTGGGACCTAAATAAGGGTAGAAATTTCAACCTATGGAATCTTTTCACGAGCTCTATTCTAACTTGACCAAGTAAGCATCACAACGTGAATTAAATAGATAACACAACAAAAGAACAAAAAAATGTTTAATCTAACACACAACAAAAACAATCAACAAATAAGAAACAACAATCTGTGGTAAACATACTAGGTAACGGTGTGCTTCACATGCTTTTATCCAGACTAACTACAAGCATAATCATAGAAAACAACAAACAACATGTGAAATAAGAATTAATATTGGAATAAAAACAAAGGATTTTCAATAACTTTAGAGTATACCTAACTATGCGACTGTGTACATTATTGATCGTCAATAATCAAACTTACAAAGAGAAAGAAAAATGCACTAAATAAAATAAACAGATTTCATATTTTGCACACAAGAAGCCAATGTAGACACAAAGTACAACATAACTTACACTAGAAGTAACATGTTTAATACAATGCCTTGTTTGACCATAAGATGACTTTTTCCTAACTAAGTGTTAAATTACTTTCAATGTATTTTTTAGAACTAAAGTCAATTTATGCAAACAATCATCAAACAAGGTTCCAAAAATAGAAAAGTCATCCATAAATATCTTAATGATTTCTTTACCATATCTGAAAAGATAGACATCATGCATTACTGGAATGTGGCATGGGCATTACATTGACTGAATGGCATCCTTCTAAAGGAAAATGTCCCAAATGGACTAGTAAATATAGATTTCTCTTGATCCTTTGGTGCAATAGGTACCTAGTAATAACCTGAAAGACCATCAAGAAAATAATAAAAGTCATGCCCTACAAATATCTTCAACATCTAATCAATAAAAAGGAGGGAAAATGATCTTTTTTAGTAAAAACATTTAGCTTCCAAATATAAATACACATTTTCCATCATGTAATCATCCCAGTGGGCACTAACTCATTTTTCTTATTTCTTACCATTATAATGACTGATTTATTGGGTACAACATGTATTGAAATAACCCTCCTAATATCAAAAATAGGGTAAATAATTCCTACATCTAAGAGTTTTAAAACATTTTTTCACTACCACTTGTATAACAGAGTTAAGTCTTCTCTGAGCTTCTCTCATTGGCTTGCTATTGTCCTATAAAATTATCTTATACATACATATAGCCAGAATAATACTTCTAATATCTCTAATGCTACAACCTATTGCTTTCTTAAATCTTCTAAGCTCACTCACAAGTTTTTTTTCTTGGGTTGGGGTTAAAAATAGATTAAATAATGACTCGGTAGGTATCCCTCTCTCCTAAAAATACATATTTAAGGTGCTTAGATAACTCTTTAAGCTCTAGCTTAGGTAAAGTAGTCTTATCTCAAGTGGGGGTCTAGGTAAGTTTAAGGGTGTACTATTCTATAGGTTCAACACTATATAGTATTTCATGGCAACGTTTAGTTTCCTCTTCTAAAGTTTCCTTTACCCTATCAACAGTCAAAGCATATACAAGTTTGTCCTCTATCTTTTCCTTCAAAATTTATGATGAGTGAGTCTACACAATCAATATAAGAATACTCATCAATAATATAGATAGAAGGAATAGGTGAATAATTAAAAACTTTAAAGTTTATAGTCTCTTCCAAGACTATCATGGTCAACCTCTCATTATGGATATCAATAATTACCTTGGTTATGGCCATGAATGGCCTAACAAGAAGAATAATGACTCCTTGTCCATAGATGAGGTCTCATGCATATCTAAAACTATAAAATCAACATGTATGATTGGCTTATCTATATGTACAAGTAAATCCTCTATCATGTCCTTTGAATATTTAACATACTTATCAACTAATTGAAAGGACAATTTTGTGGGCATTAGCTCCCTAAACCTAGTTACAATTATATTAAGTACAACATAAGGTTTATTTTCACTTAAATCCAACATTATCTTAACCACTTTCCTATCCCCAATGGTAATGTTGATATTAAAACTCTCTAGATCATTCAACTTTGGTGGTAAGTTTTGTTGAAGTATTGTACTTGCAATTTCTGACATAACTACTCTTTCATTCTATTCATACCTCTTCTTCTTAGTATTTAACTCCTTGAAAAACTTGGAATGAGATGACACATTCCTAATTCCATACAAGATAGGTAAGTTAATGTTAACTTTACAAAGTATGCTAAACAAGTAAAAAAAACTTCTTATTTGTTTATTACCCTATAGAGGATATGGAAATGGGATGCGTAGTTGGTATGACTTAGGTGACTTATGCAACATAGGAGAGTCAATTGACTTCCTTATACTCCTTCAAAAGGTTCTGTAGTTTTAGCATTTATGTCTACACCTATCTTAGAAGCTGATTGTATTTCCCCTATATTTCCTACATTAGTAGGTAAATCATTAAAAAAATTAGGAAAATATTTATTTATCACCTTACCATTTCAAAGGACTATAATGACCTTTGCCTACTCTAATTAACTAGAAAGCTTTCCTTTCTCTTTCCTTTTGATGTGCTTATATAGTTGGCCTACTTGAACTTCTACTTTTTTCATGGATGTCTCTAGAGAATCCAATATTTGATTATTTCTTGATTGGTTTTCTCTAATAACTTGAATAAGGGCCATTCTTGGGTCTAGGTTGATAACCCTCCATTAAGTTCACTTGTTCTTGACTAGTACCAACATAAGAATTACTAGCAAAAGAAAAACTATTAGCCCCATGCCATTGAGTACTACATGAAAAGTTACTTTTTTTAATTACGGACCTAATTAGCTAGATGGGGTAAATATATAATTAATAAAATTGTGACAAATTAAAATTTCGTAAATGGCTAAGCATGCAGTCATGTATAATTAAAATAACATGAAAATATAAAAAATGAGACACTAAACTTTTAGGTGGAAACAATCTAGGTCACACTAATGACCTAAACGAAAAACCATCGATCCTATTACAAGGCTAGGACTCAAACTACCCATCATGATAATGCCTCCAAGTAATCTACTTATAAGCCATTACTTTCATTATAGTCTCTAAAAGAAAGGTGTCTGGATCCGGAACAACATTCTGATAACTTGAGTCGTACAAGAAATCGAACTAGTTTAACTAGTACCTAAAACGTTAGCACAATAACACAAGTGCAAGTGTGTGTTCTAAAGTAGATTCAACAATTAATAACCATAACTAGATGATTTAACAAATATATCAGATAAATAAAAATCAACTAATAACCCTAGAACAATCAGTTTAAAGCACAATATTACAAATATTGTAGGTTTGTTAATTCATTAAACATAACCAAAAATGTTTAATAAATTAACTCAATGAAAAAAAATCCTATTTAAATAGTTTTAGCAAAGCAAGAGAGAGAGAATAATGATCATTAATACTCTTACGAGGTTAACAAAATTATGAGCCAATGATATGATTGAATAGTATGAGTAGAAACCCTAGTTCAAAGGTCTATTACAAATCTATCCTTAAAAAATATTTAAAAGACCTTTAAAATATAAGGACAATAAAGTAATAAAACAAATTGACTCGAGTAAAAATTAGGTTAAAATTAAAACTTGATTGCTTGATTGATCTAAAACAAACTCGATAAATCTAACATGGCCACATGATCGATCTAGTGAAACAATTAATTCATTTTGAAACAAGTGGATCGATCTACTCAGTAATTTTGATCGATCTAGTGCTTGATCAATTGGGTATTAATTCATCAACCGATCTAGTTATGTAAAAGTTAATTCAACCAAGTAATTAAGCTCGATTGATCTAGACATTACTCGATTGATCGAGTAGCCTATATACACAATATTCATATATGTTAATATGAAATATAACGTGTAAAGGAAAAAGGATATACTTAAGATGTGTTCATTGAAACTTGTTGGTTTCTTCAGCTTGAAAATATACTTGAAAGACACACCTAAAAACTAAAATTATATTCAGATGTTTTGGTCACGAATATCACCAAGACTTATAAACCTTACAACCTCCCCCTTCGGTATATTCCTGTGAAAAAACATCTTTCTCATTACATAACACTCGTAGGAAAAAAAATTAATTTTACATAGTGGAACTATCTTCGCTTGAATCTCGAAAGCTCATATATAAAATGAAAAACAAAAACATAAACAACAAAACAGTTTGTCTTGAAAGACTTATTATTCATTAGTTGAGTGTATATAATAATAGAAAAGTGAAGAATTTTTATAAGAATGAGTAATCAACATATAGAAATTAAAAACACAACTCCTCTTATGTGTTACAAATGGTTGGGTTTTTTCGTCTAGCGATCGAGGATGCCTTACTTGCTAGTGGTGTCAAAAACTAAGCTACCATTTGGCAGTGGTAGCTATATGGCTATAATCCTTTTTTGCGATATGTTTTACACACGATATTTTCTGATGGCAATATTTTTTTCTTTTGATTTTTCATATCTGATTCTAGAATTGGTTAGATGTGAGTCTCTTTTTTATAGACTTTTGTTGAAATTCCATTTCTTAAATCAATTGGAAAACACAACAACTATTTCCACAATTCTCTTTTCTTTGGTGGTGAACTATAAAACACACTTTTGCCTATAAATGATGCCTGGTATTGATTCCATTTTTTGTCAACATCAAAGGGGGTGGCACTTTTCCTTGCTGTAGTTCTGCGAATAGAGAACACTTGTTAGGACTTAGACCATCACAAGGTATGATGACCTTGACCTTTCGATGCTTATGTTAGTTCGATCAATGGTGATAAAAAGGGGATACTAGAGTTTTTTTATGTAATTTAAGGAGAATAAGTGGAGATAGAGAGATATTGTAAGTGTGTCGTGTTTATGTTGGTTCATGACTATATGAACCTCCCATGTGAAGTATACAAGGTGAGTATATATAAGGGAGAAAATATACTTGATGTCGATCACTTATCCGTGGAGATATATATGAGTTACTTATCTCTTAGGCCATTTATTTAACCATTATACTTCTCTACTGACTCAGCACTCATTAGGCCCACTCGTGAAAGATATTGCTGAATAGACTTATTCATATTATGCCATGTGATGTGTTTATTTTACACCCAACAATAGGTTTACCCAAAAATTAAAGAATTTGATTTGTTTTGGGTTTTATTATCACAATTGAACTTATCATTATAATAGTTACTTTTCATTAATAACAATTTTAAACAACAATAATAGAATTAAAGTGTGAAAGTTTATAATATATAGACCTAATGAACCTAGAGGGGTGAATATGTTATTTTTAATTTTTATCTATTTATAATTTAATAACCTAAACAAAGCGGCCAGACATGCAATTGCGTGTAAGAATAAAGTGCTGAAATAAAAAAAATAACACGATATTTTTAGGTAGAAAAACCTAGGCCATAACCATGATCTAAGAAGAAAACCATTGGACCACCGGACCACCTAACTTTCCACTATGAAAAACAAATGTTCAAGTAGAAAATTAGTCTTATCTTACCCTTACTAGGATACTACCCCAATGCACCTTACTTACGAGCCCCTCCTTTGTTTTCACAGTTTTCAATATTAACGTGAGCAATTTTCAGACTAATGTTTCAATAAGCTTCCCACCAATCAGATATATCCCCAAATTAACTGTAAAATGGTTAGCACAAAAACACAAGTGCCCGTATGTGTTCTAGAGTGGATTTAATAATGAATAATCCTAACTAGATGATTCAAAATATATGTCACTTAAGTAAAATCAACTAGCAAATCTTAGAGCAAAAAGATCAAGTACAAATTCAATAAAAATAACTTCTTTAAAGATTAATAATCAAATCAAATAATTATGATATGACAAACACAGTTATTTAATCTATCAATTCAAGAGCAAAAATAAAGATAAAGAAATAAGAACATATGATCAAAATATCATAAAATAATTAGGTTTATTAATCAATCAAACATAACCACCAATATTTGATAGATTAACTAAATAAAGAAACCTAACGAATTATGATCTTATATTTGTAAAATAAGAGAGAGAAATTAAGAAGAAGAGAATAATGTTCTTATATAGTTGATTGAAACAATGGGCAATAGGTTTTATTTATAGAAAAAATTAAAACTCTTAATTCTATGCAATTGATAAATATATTTTCTATTACAAATAGAATTAGTAATACTTACTAATTAAGAAGACTCCTATGTAATTGATAAATATCTTTTTTATTACCAATAGAATTAGTAATACTCATTAATTAAGAAGATTCCTATTTAAACAAGAGTTCTTTTAAAGTAATCTCATTAATCATGAAGACTCATATTAAAAAAAAGGTCTTTTAAAGTATATTTTATGTTATCTTTTAGGCTATGATTTAAGCTATAATTTATAGTATATCTTATATAATATTTTAACATATATCTTATTCTATATTTTAGCAACAAAAATAATTCTAGATTTATAAATATGTGCTATTAAATACGTGAGTGCAATCTCATGTGTCATAGTTATAACAGATATATCTGAAGTACAACTATTTGAAAAGTTGACGTTTCTTCAACTTTGCTTAATAGACTTGATAACGAGTTAAAAAATAAGTTGTGAGATAAATATTTTGTTCATAAAAATAACCAACACTTATAATCCTTACAAAGTGTAATTAATTTTAAGAATAAAATAGATAATTTAAATATTTTTATTATGACAATAACAAAATTGACAAATCATTACCTTTAAAAAAAACAAAATAATAGCTTAAAATATTGTAACCACAAAAATATCATATCTTACTACCAATTCATATATTTTCATTATTCAAAAAAATTTAACATATTATTTTATAATGACTTCTATTCAAATTAAACTACAATTATTTAGATCTGTTTAATATTAAATGATATTAAATTAAATGATATTAAATTAAATAATATTAAATGTTATTTTTTTATTATTTTAAGGGTATTATTTTTTATAATTTATCTTTTTTTAAGCACATTAAATTAAAATAAATATAACAATTAATACAAATTTATCTCATTAGCATTAAAGTGGATGTTTAGAGTTAGCTACTTTTTAACGGAAATATCAAGTTGATAATAAAATTTAAAACTTATGGTACCAAATGGTAGTGAAAGACGTAGTTTAGAAATAATTTGAAAGCTTTAATACTGAAAGAAACATTTATCCGTTACCTAAACTAGCTGAAGTCTCACACGTGTATGACAACATTTCCACGTCTTTGCCCTTTGGTCCATTTTTTTATTTTTTGGAATTATATAGATAATTTTTATACATTTTATACTTCTTTTAGGATTGGATTCTTTTATTTTTTTTATTTTTATACTTTGATTTTTTAATATTTTATGATTTAGTCTCTTTAATTCTTATAATATTTTTAATTTTTTTATGCTGAATTATCGTATATCTTTTCTATACAGTTTGGTCACTTTATTTCTCCATATTCAAGTTATTATTTTTTGATTGATCATTTTATTTTTTTAATTTTTATATTGTAGTATTTTTATTGTTAAGAATTTGATCCTTTTATTTTTTTAATTCTCACATGTTTATTTTAAATTAGAGACCAACTTGAAATTAAGTTTCAAAAATAATAAAAAAATAAGGGGATAGAAGTATAAAAATTAAAAAAAATAAAAGGATTGAGTTATAAGAAAAAAAAAGAGAATTAAAGTGTGAAAATTAAAAAATAAATAGACTAAATCATAAAAAAATATATAATAAGAATACTAAATTATAGAATATATGAAAATATAGGAATAAATTATGTAGTTCACACTAAGTTTTTAGAATATTGTCTCATAAGACGTATAAGAGGGTATTTTTATTCTAATAATTTTGAATATAACTTTTTATTTTTGCATATGCATTTGAAAGTATAAATTTCATCATAATCTAGTAAATTTACCAACTAACGATTGTACAAATACTAAAACATTATGTTATGTATCAAAGACTAAGTATTGAACTATAAACATTATTTTTAAAAATTTATTTAAATGATATTTATTTTTGTACACAGATTTAACATTTGAGGTCAATTGATTAAAGAGTCAAAAATAAAAAAAAGGGTAAAACCAAAAATTACTCATTATATATTTTTTGTACAACATAATTTAGATACTTACTCATAAAACTTTAACTAACAATAATTAACAAAAGTCAAACTAGATATACCGAAACTCGGATTTGTGTAACCAAGATTTAAAATAATCTAATCAATGTAATTAAATTTTTAATTAGATTGGATCGAAAGATTTTGTAATAAAATAATATTCAAATTGGAAAGTATCAATCTATTCGAATTCGAATCAAATTTTTATTAATAGATTTTATAATCTGTTGTAATCTGATCTTAATTAAATTATTATAAAATTATAAATAAATACATATTTTATTTTATAAATATGTTATATTTTAATATTACACATACAATACTTATAATAAATTACAATTTTAATTTAAAAATAAATATAGATGTTAAATCTCTACAACAATTTATTAAATATCCAACCATACTTCTTATTTTTATGAAGAAACTATTGAGCTCCAAACGAATACATCTCATACATATCTATGTTCTTATGCACGTTAAATTTCATACTAGACATATATGAAGATATTGCATATAGGTTACTTAATCGTTTGAGTAACTTCTAGATTGATCGAGGAAGTAGATTGAACGAGAATCAATCTATCATGATTAAAAGCCTCTCGAAATTAATTTTTAAATAGGATAGATCAATCAAAGTTTAGGATTTGATTGATTGAGGACTGGATTGATTGAGAATCAATCACATTCAATCTACTTGGTCTCAGATTTTAATTTTTGAAACCCTAAATCGATCAAGATTTAATTATATCGATGATCTTTTTGGTTTGATCGATCGAGTGGCAAGGGTTTTAATTTTAACATAATTTTTTCTCAAATCAAATTATTTTATTACTATATTGTCCTTATTATTTTAAGCTCTTTTAAATAATTTTATGGACAAAATAGTAATTAGCTTTTGACATAGGGCTTCAACAAATTCTATTTAAACAAACCTAAAGCATAACAATCTCTTAAACACAATTGCTTTAACTTTTGCAACTTATGCTTTCTTTAAATTTGTTTTTGCAAAAACTATTTCGCTAAGCTTTTTTCATTAGTTAATCTATCAAACATTTTGTGGTTATATTTGTTGATTAACAAGTTTACAAAATCTGTGTCGTGCTTAATCATCCATTCTAGCATAGCTAGGAATTTTGATTTATCTGTTATTCTATTAAATCATCCAATTAGGATTATTTATTATTTATTTCACTCTAAGACACATATTGCACATATGTTTTTATGCTAACATTTTAGGTGGATTTGATAGCTCTTGTGACTCAACTTTATCATAACGTTAGTCGAGATCTGAACACCTTGTTTGTGGAGACTGTTAAAGAAAGTAGAGGTTTGTAAGTAAGTTACTTGGGGGCATTACTTTGGAGGATAGTTTGAGTCCTAACCTTATAATCGAACATATTTTCATAATGGATAGTTAGGTGGTCCGGGGGATTGGTAGTTTTCTTCTTAGGTTACTGTTATGACATAGGTTGTTTCTATCTAAAAATCCCATGTGTTAATTTATCTTTTCTCATTATTTTATATACACATGATTGCATGTCTAACTGTCCATGAGATTTTAATTTTCCATATTTATACTTATTATCTATTCACCTCTCTAGATAATTAGATCCATATCAGAGCAAGTTACTAGATATACTTAGTATTTACCTAGGACCATGTTATGAATCATTTGAGAGAAGGTTCTTCTACAACCCGTGTTCCTTTTTTTGATGGGCCTAACAACTCATATTGGAAGGCTTGTATAAGAGCTTTTCTACGTTCTATAAACTGGAGTAAACCACCTACCGTTACAAAAGTAACGTAGTCACTCTTAAACCTAGGAATGAATGGACCATTGAAGATAAAAATGGTAGTAATTGGAATAAAAAAGGTATTAATATTATCTTTAGTTCTGTGTTTGCTGATGAATTCCATCATATATCTAATGTTGATACCACCAAGCATGTTTGGGATACTTTAGAGGTTGCCCATAAGGGCACTATCCAAGTTAAAAGAACCAAACTTTGCATACTTGGTACTCAATTTGAAAACCTTAGGATTGAAGAAGATGAGAAATTTTATGAATTCTATGTTAAATTATGTGATATTACTACCACTTATTCAAATCTTCGAGAAAAAATTAATGATTTTAGGATAGTTTGAAAGATTCTTTGTTTATTACTAGATCGCTTCCATACAAAGGTCACTGCCATTGAAGAAAGCAAGGATGTAGACATCATCAAAATTGAGAAACTCATTGATTTACTTCAAATATTTGAGATGAGCTTTCAAACACCTAAAAAGAACAAAGGTGTTACTTTAAAAACCATCAGATTGATGATAGTGGCAATAAGAATGATGAGGATGATGAAGAATTCATAATTTTAGCCAAAAGACTCAAGAAATTCTTCAATTATAACAACTCATAAAGCAAGGCACAATCAAATCACACAAAGGATAATAAATCAAGAGAACTCAAACCTATGAGTTTTGAATGTAAGAAATCTAAACCTATTAGACCATAATGTTTTGATTGCAAATCTAAACCTATTAGATCATAATACTTTGATGGCAATAGTTTTGGTCATCTTGCAATTGAGCGTGTTAACAAAAAGAAGAAAACTGGAAGGGATTTCAATACTATCCTTAGTGACTTAGAAAGTGACAACGATAACCCCAATAACTCAAAAAATTGTGGCACCAACTATTGGGCATTTACTTCAACTATTAGTGGACATTTCAATGAGTCTGACTATTTATAGATTTATTAGGTTGTAAGAGAAAAAGAGAGGTTACTAGTATAAGTAACCAAATTGAATGATAAACCTAAACCCTATGAAGTAAATTCCTCCATGTGAGAAAAATAGAAAATTGAGTTGTTTAAACATATTGATGGTTTGAATTCAAGTTTTGTAGATCTTAAATAGGAAAACAAAAATCTAGTGCAAAAACTTGAGTAATGAAAGAAAGTTGTGAAAAGGTTAGCCATTAGAGTTGAAAAACTAAATAAAGTTCTAAACTATGGAAAACCTTTTGGAGCCAAGAGAGGGATATGCTATGTAGATGAGCACTTTATGCCTTCATCTTTAAAAACGAATCATATTGTAAAACCCTCTAATCCTTCTTCTTCACTTGCTACACATACAACTTCAACATCAAATATGACATTTGTAAGGCATTCTAACTCTTCTCTTATTATTACTCATTATGCCTAAAGAACTATTACACCTATAATAGATAAAACTATTAAGTGTGTGCTAGTCTATCATCATTGTGGTAGGAGATGTCATATTAAGTCAAAGTATAGTTGGTTGTTACCCATTTCATTAATCCTTTCCATGCTTCTATTTATAGGATTCATAATTATCATCCATCTATGAATTTTATGTCCAATAGTTATACTAGAAAGCATAAAATTGTTGCTTCAAAAAGGTAATTGAAATTTAACGCAATTAATTCTAAGATTAATTATAACCATCCTACCATATATATTGCATCTTCATTTAGGATGAATGTGAAATCTAAAAGTAATGCTAAGTCCAAGAACATGCATATCATACAAGTTTTTTTATCTCTATATTTACCTATGTTGAAATATTTTAGATCTATCCTATAATTTCCTCTTTTGATAGTAAATAATAAGACCAAAATAATCTAATTAATGGCTGGTGTGTGTGTTTTACAACACACAAAAATGTGCAAGTATACACGGTCACAAGTAATAAGACTTGTAAGTAAAGATCGATCCTACGGAGATTTGTTACTATAGTTTATTGAGTACTAAAATTGTATCTCTCTGATTTTATCCAAAACAATCGTTGATTAATAAAAAAGTAACATAAGAAAATAAAAGAAATCTAGGATTGCAATTTTTCACCAAACTAATCCACTCAAATAATGTTATTTTCTTTTGATTTATATTTTTTAGTACATTTAATTTGTCAATCGAAAACTTCTTTTTTTATTATTCATACATCTCTTCCGAGCTCCGTATAAACACACCTCGTTAAATTAATTCACTATATCTCTATGAGAATTAAATTTAATAAGATTCATTAAGTTCTAAATTTTCAAATGGCCACACATACAATAGGGTATATTCCTATCCTTCATCATACATGTCATTCTATTTACGAGCAATATACACACAAATGCCTCTTCCAAGTTTATTCATGTGCCACAGATCGTTTTGATAAGATTCGTAAATAATCAAAAAGCATTAAACACAAAATAGAACGAACAAATCGAACGTCTTATAAATCTATCAAAAATAATTAAAATCAAAGCTTTATAAATTTAGATCAAATGCAACCCTAGAAAAATTAAATTACTGCATTAATTAAAAATAAAAATAACAACACATACAGAAAAATAAGATGAAGAAGAAGGAAAATTAAAACAACACTTAGAACAAATATTTGGCACACGCAGAACACAACAAAAGCCAAAAATTGGCTTCTGCGTGTTCTGCCATCCAAAATCGAGCAACACAAGAAAACTAAACTCTACCCAAAACTCCAAAAACTCCTAAAACTATCATCTTATCTCCTATTTATAGCTAAAAATAATACATCTAAAATATTACATTTTTTATTTTATTTTTTTATAAAAACGCGTAATAATTTTGTATCGAAAAACAAAAATCACGCGTGAGCCAGGGGCGCCGATTCTGCATTTTTTTAAATTCTTTATACATGCCACGTGTCAGCGTCTGATTCGCTGCAATGAATTAATGCGGACACGTGGTAGCTTCTGATTTGTTGCGGGAAACGGCGTAGTGAAGGATTGTCGCGCATGGACAACGGCTACACGCGGGCGTGATCCTGCGCTCTCGCGCTCATGATAACATGCCACGTTTCATCACATGATTGGTTGACAAATAGAGTGGGACACGGGGCAATTTCTGATTCCAGGAATGGATTCAGGTGGACACATGGCAGCTTTTTATTGGAGGAAATTCCGGTTGCACGTAGAGATCAACGCACGGGATCAGAGGCGCGCGAACGTGGAGGACAACGGCTAGACGCATCAGACATGTGGGTCCCATCTGCACACCGGCCTGCGCGGCAGGTGGGCCCCACTCGGGGCTGAGCTGCGTGAAAGAATCTGCGCACATACGATTTTGTCGGGCGTGATATAGACGCGTGAATCGTAGCCGTTTCTTTTTTGATCGGACGGTCCACGTTTTGCGCGTGGTGTAGGACGCGTGGTTCTTCTCATCTGTGCAGAAAATTAAATTTTTTTAATTGTATTTTGACCCACAAATATATTTCAAATTACATTTTCAGCTTTGTTTAATTGCAATATAGTACTTTTTGTAATTTAAATTAAATTTTAAACTTTTAGTAATTGAAATTACGCCCGATTTTAATTTGAATTATATTTTTGACTTTTATAAATTGCAATTAAACACTCTTTTATTTGAAATTATATTTTTAGACACAAATTTGCAATTAAGTACGTTTTCGATACAAATTATTTACTTTTCATAAAAAAATATAAAAAACAGTAAATACTAATTTATTAAACTAAAATTAACTAAAAATATTGAGAACGAAGCAATTATAATTAATAAAATAGGTGAAAATAACTATATAAAATACAGTTATCAGCTGGTTAATTAGAAGCAATAAACTCAAAATAAATCAAACAAACATGAAAAAAAAAATTCAAATTAACACGAAAAATCAAGCATAATTTGAAATTAAATTACATCTTTTTCCTAGAATAAAGAAAATTTAATTCATGCTAAAAATTAAAATCAACGTAAATGAATTCACCATATTTTTTAAGAGGAATTGAAAGAAAAATGAATCGAAAAAAGAATCTTCTATCAGGTTCCTCTGTCCAACCTTCTCTTCTACTTCGTTATGCTATTTCTTCCTTTTTTTCTTTTTTTGATTCTCAGAGCCAATTTTGTTTCCTTTTCTTCTTTTGGCTTCTGCGCCGCTATTTCTTTTTTTTTTCTTTTCCATCCCCAACTCCATTTCTTCATTTTCTCTGTTTCAATTATGCTCCTTTTCTAGCGTTTATAATATATATATAGTCAAACTGCTTGACCTTTTTTCGTTTATCTTTTTTTTCCAACTTTTTTATTGAAATCTTTATTTAAATTTTATTTTAATAAATCTTTATTTAAATTTGAGAGTTCTTAGGCGATAAGCTTCTGAAATTTTAGATTTGTTTTCTTCAAATTTGTAATAAAATTTAAATAATAATAATAAAGTCTAAAATCAATAAAAAATAAATAAAATTAGACTAAAGTTAAAGTTGAGAAGTGATAAATTATGCCAAATTATGCAAGTTATCACACACTCATTAGACATATATGTATGTCATGCTTGAAGTTTATGATTGATATTGTGAGATTTTAGGGCCTGAGATAACCTTGACTACTAATTATGGTTGAAATCTGTCTTTCACTTTTTAAAATGTTGCTATTGAGAGATACCTAGTTTTGATAGGGCTACCTACAATAATGTGTGAAGCTACCGCAGTGAGTAAAAAGGGCTACATCACAACTAGTGTGAAAGTCATCATGCTACGTCTTTTGGCTTGTGCATAATTTCTTCACAAAAGAAAAATTAAAGGAAAACAAAAAATACAATAGTAATTGTATGCACAAAAAGAAAGAGCCACAAATGACTATGCAAAAAGAAAAATAAATAACCAATTCTTCATACAAAAAATTATAATAAATAATGAGAGAAAATACAAAAAAAAAGTTAATTAAATTTTCTATTAGTATGTAAAATTTATTATTTGCAAGTATGAATTAAATTGTAATTTTTTCATGATAGATAATACTATTTTCTATAAATCTTTCATAACTAATCATGAATAGACTAATTGTCATACTATTATTATTTTAATATTTATCTCCCTTTTGGTGATTGTCGACATGTCACTATATGTGTTAGTACGTTTGTGTATTTTGTCTATATATGTTTAATCACATTTTAAAAAAAAAATTAATTTTCTCATTTGTGTGTTTTGTTGTAATTATGCTTAGCACAATCTATTACCATTGGTTAAAAAGTAATATCTTTACTTTTTCTTTGTGTTGTTTATCCGTATGACAAAAAATTGAAAATATACAAAAATGGGAGAGTTAATTTAGGGAGAGAAGATTTAATTTAAAAATATTTTTTAGAAAGATATATATAAGAGGAATAACATCTAAAATTTCCTATATGCTGTTTGCTCACTGTTTCTTCACTTATCTATTATTTTATATACTGACCTAACAAATGATAAGTCTTTTAGGACAAGTTACGTGGTTATTTGTGTTTTGTCTTTCAGTTATACATAAGCTATTAAGATTCAAGTGAAGAGGGTTTCACTAGATTATAGGATAGTTCTATCATGTGAAATGTATTTTTCTAATGAGTGTTATGTATTAAGAGAGAGGTTTTGTCACACGAATATATTAAAATAGGGAGATTATAAGGTTTATGAGTTTTGGCAATATTCGTGAACAAAACATCTAAATGTAATTTAGTTTTTAGGTAAGTTTTTCAAGAATACTATTCAAGTCAAAGAAACTATCGAGCTCCAAATGAACACATCTTAAGTATATCTCTATTTATATATACGTTAGATTTTATATTAGACACATAAAAACATTTTGCATATAGGTTACTCGATCGATTGAGGAAGTAGATCGATCAAGAATTGATCTATCATGATTAAAAGTCTTCTCAGAATTAATTTTTTAAATGGGGTAGATCAATTAAAGTTTAGGGTTTGATTGATCGAGGACTAGATCAATCAAGAATTGATCACATTCATTCTACCTAGTCTTCGATTTTATTTTTTGATACCCTAGATCAATCGAGATTTAATTATATCGATTGATCATCTTTTTTACCGGTGCTTCAATCGATCGATTGGGCTCGACTTAGATCGATCGAGTGACGAGGGTTTCAATTTTAATCTAATGTTTACTCAAACTAAATTATTTTATTACTATATTATCCTCATTATTTAAAGCTTTTTTAATTGATTTTATAAGTAGAATAATAAATAGCATTTAACCTAAGGCTTCAACAAATTCTATTTAAACAAACCTAAAGCATAAAAATCTCTTAACCACAATTGCTTTGACTTTTACAACTTATGCTCTCTTTCTAAATCTCTTTAGTAAAAACTATTTTGTTAGGCTTTTTTTATTAGTTAATTTATTAAATATTTTGTGATTGTGTTTCATTTATCAAAAAGCCTCCAATATGTGTGTTATTGTGCTTAATCATTTGTTCTATTATTGTTAATGATTTTGATTTATCTGTTATTCTGTTAAATCATCTAGTTAAGATTGTAATCAAATATATTTTCATAGTGGATAGTTAGGTGGTTCGGTAGACCGATAGTTTTTCTCTAAGTCATTGTTGTGACCTATGTTATTTCCACCAAAATATCTCGTGTCAATTTATCTTTCCACATTATTTTATATACACATGATCGCATATTTGGTCGTCTATGAACTTTTAATTTGGCATATTTGTACTAATTATCTATTCAACCATTCTAGTTAATTAGATCCATAATATAAAATTTTTTAATGAAAATAATTTATAAATAAATTTCAACATCACTTTGACCTTATATAATCTTAAAAAATTGTAATTCTTGGATTTATAAGGATTTGGATTGATTGTATGATCTTATCGAGTTTGGATTGAAAATTTTCGAATCTAATTCAAATCAAATTGAATTCAAATCGATAAAAATATTAACAGTTTTGATTTACTACACACCTTAAATGAACTTCGAGTATATACTTCACCCATGTACTACTATGCCCACATATAGCCCATATGATAATCACCTATATTTGACACATGTTGTCCATATGGTATAATATGAGTTGCCACTTTACATTGCTTATTCTTTGTTGCTTTTTACTATTTTACCATTTTATCTTAGTTTAATTATGTCAAATCTATATAATAATTTATTTTTATGATTATTAACTTACATGTATGGAGGTAATTTTATTTATAACTTAATTGTATAAACTAAATATGAATCAAACACAAATCATATTAAATTTGTGTTCAATTTGGGCCAGCCCGAATAATACAAAAAAATTAGGACTAGGTTAAGGTTGAGTTAAGACTATCTTGATAATACAAAAATAAAAAAATAATTATAATTATTGTTATATATTATTAGTATTATTTTTCTATATGCTAAGCGTGCTAGTTATGTCATGTAAAAATTTACTGTATTTCTTCAACTATTTTTATTGTAACTTTTTACATCTTTATATATTTATTTTTTACTTATTAACAAGAATTATACAGTATTTTATAATCAATAAGCACGACTAGTTATATAAATATTACTGAATTTCATTTAAAAAGGAGATTTGTCATAGTTTTTTAAAATTTATAAATTATTTCATATAAAGTAATTATGATGAATTTATTGATTTGTTCTTGGGTCTACCAAATTAATTTATAATTTTATTATTCTTAGTTATTTTTACAAATATATTATGTTATCACTAATCACAATTATATGAAGTTTAAGTCTAAAATATTCATTTACTTTAATTTTAGTTAGTGATTCATTAAGCAGTTTTGTAATATACTTATGGCTTTTAAACTTTTTACTTTTGTAAAAAATTGTAAAAAAATTTGTATGTGTATGTTTAACATTGTTAGAATGGATGAAATTTGGTTTAAAATATTTATTATTCTAATTAGAATAAAATTATAAGAAAACTTACAATATTTCAAATCAATATTATGTTAAATACGGTTAAGAAAGATAAATTAATACATATAAATAAAAATTTGGATCAATTTAGGCTAGTTTAGGCCAGTTCGAATTTTTTTGGCTTAGGTTATGATTGGCAATTCATGACAAGAATTAAATTCAATTTAGATTAGGGTTAGATTAATTTAAATTGTACTAATTTGGACCAATCCAAACTAGCTCAGGCCTTGATATCTAGGATGTGATATTTGAAATTTTTTATGTACAAAATTGAGGTTAAAAGAAAATAACAATATTATCATCAAATAATCATATATGCATAGTCATGAATTCCAATGCCATCTCTCCCATATTATTTAATCATAGTGACTTACCAATTTTCGTTGTGCAACTATAAGTACTTATGTGTATCATATTTAAAACTTCAATTGTCAATATGAATGGCTGGATTAATTCTTTCGATGATTAGCCATATCCATTTGTAATGGAGTGATACTTATCTAGGGTAACTAATATTGAGATATCTAGTTGGGGAGACTTTGTATAATAGTTGATTATACAAGAATGGACCAAACATATTAGAAGCATTTTTAGTATCCGTTTACCCTCAATTATTTCTCTATGTCACTCAATCACCATATGCAAGACAATCTTAATCTTGAGTGATTTAGTTGGGCCTCTTACTGTAGCACCTTCGTATTTGACTTGGTAATACTCGAAGTGTTGGGCTAAGATATCTTGTATCTTGGTATCTTGATGTTTATGATAGGCTAGAAATATATCTCATAAGATGTGGAATCCACTTAGTCTGTTCATAGATGTTAGATAGTAGTTTCTTTTTAGTGATCAAGAGCCTAAATACTACATTTAATTTATAATATTGTTATTTTAATGAATTACTCATATACCTTGTGTTGGATAAATACTAGCTATGATATTTGAGAGATTTTAGTCTCAAGTTTATAGTGGAGTGCAAGTCCCATTATACTATGTATCTGTATGTTGGCTTATTGTATGCAAAATACAGTGTCAAATTATTTTATTTAGTGTATCTATCTTCCTATGTGTAAGGTTGGTTACTGCAAATTAGTAATACACATAGGCATATAGTTAGGCACACTTTATGTGCTAGCATATTTATAGTAACCATGGGATTGGTTTTTATAGTGTGTATACTAGATGAAGTATTATGGTTTTAGGCGAATGAGCATGCAAGCAAGCCGATGTTGTCGCTTGAGTTTTTGGTTCATTTGGGGTAAAGGTATTTGTGGATCTTACTTGGTATTTTTGGAAGAAAAAAACATATTTTTTAGCACCTCAACAATATGCTTGCCACCACTACCTTTTGCGAGATGGTTGGTGAGGTGCTTGGAAAGGTGGCTAGCGAGATGGGCATCCAAGTTTTATAAATACCTCTCATTTCTCTCAACTATTTACCCCTTGATTTTAGTACCTCTACCAAAGTTCACATTGAGAATTATATATGTTTCTTAAATTATTTTAGAGAGCATACCTTTAAGTTTGGGTTATTTATTGAGCTTAGTTATCAAATTATCATCTTTGTGAGCATGTGGTTTGATTGTGTGTTTCCCATATATGATTTGATATTTTGAAGTGGACTATGATTCCTTCGAAATTGTTAGTGATTACATTTCTTGTTACTGATCTGGGCTTACCAAGCACACTGCATTGGATGGTGTTGGCTGTGGAGGAAAGCTGGGTTCTAGTATTGAACCAAATAGTTGTGGAAGTAGGAAGTAAGAACAGTAGTAGACAGATCAAATCTTGACTAATATATGTAATAATGGTTTTACTATTTATCTGGGTTATAACTGTTTTATTGTTTAATGAATTATTTACTACTGAACGGTTACCTTAAGTAACCCAAGGATGTTATCATATAGATATGGCTCCATATGAATTTACCTCATTATATTTCGTGTTATGTAGGATCAATTTTTGAGTTAGTTTAATAATATGAGTTTTATGTATGTATATTTCTACATACTAAAACATAAGCTTTGATTATAAAGCATTTTTGGTTTACTTGCTTAAGTTTTGATATATAATATTTACTATTATAAGTTGTATGCTTTTTTTGATATTATTTTATTTGTGCTTTTGCTACATGAACTGAATAAGTATTTATTGTTTTGTATCTTGTGAGACTACGTCATTAAAGAAAAAGTAATTCCTTACCCTAATTTAAACTCCTTAATAGATTGAATTGTATTGTCTTCCATTCATTAACTCCTTAATGTAATGAATGGAAGACAATGCAATTCAATAATTTAAACTTAATTGATTCAAATTGGAATGTAATGAATGGAAGACAATACAATTCAATAACTAATCCAAACTTAATGAAATGAGGATTTTTCAATCAAATTATTTGTTTAAAACAACTCAAATTTAATAGATTGATTCAAATGAACCAGTATACCACATTGGGGTCAAGTGAACCCCCTTATTGCCATTTGAGGTTGTAACATATTCATCCTTCATTGTGAAATTTGTTATGCATGACTACTATATGCTCTTCCTTGCCATGGTGCCACCTTAGAGAATAAATACACCTAATTATCGAGCTATGTTTTAGTTGTCATGTAAATCAAAACCAGTATACCACATTGGGGTCAAGTGACCATAGTCATACATAAAATATTTGAGAATATGCTTGACTATTTTTCAATGTTTAATTTCGAGATTTGACTATTACCACCTAAACCCTATGGCAATAACATAACGAATGTCAAAATGGTACATAAAATAGCATATATTAGACTACTAACTACCAAGACATATGGTATATGACTCATCTACATCTCTTCATCATCTATTTTAGGACACTAATCCCACAAGAGTGGGATACCAAGTCTGGAAGAGGTAATAAATAAAATTTCTTGGATTCTATTGCATGCAAACACCTACCAAGAAAGTAACTTATAGGAAATTTTCTTGGTAACTTTATTGGTATAAGCTGATTATACTTTTAGGTGATGTTTGGTTGGAGGGAATGAAAATGAATCAGAATTGATTCCTTCAATTTTTTGTGTTTGTTTGGGCGGAATGGGAGAATAGAATGGAATCGATTACTAAAGGATAAAGAATCACAATTCCTTCTCCCCCTTTAGGAATCATGATTGCATTCCCATCTAAATTTTTTTTTCCAATTTTACCCTCACCCCAAATATAACCCAAAACTCAAATCCGAAATCCCAAAACCCAAAACCCTAAATCCCAAAACCCTAAACCTTAAATCCAAATCCTAAAACCCTAAAAATCCAAACCCAAAATCCAAAAACCCTAAACCCTAAATCCCTAAACCTTAAACCTCAAATCCCTAAACCCTAAATCCCTAAAACCTAAAACCTAAATCCTAAAACCCTAAACCCTAAACCCTAAAACCTAAATCCCAAAACCTTAAACCCTAAAACCTAAATCCTAAAACCCTAAACCCTAAACCCTAAACCCCAAATCCCAAAACCCTAAACATTAAACCCTAAACCCTAAAACCTAAATCCCAAAACCCTAAACCCTAAATCCTAAACCCAAAATCCCTAAACCTTAAACCCTAAACCCAAAATCCCTAAACCTCAAATCCCTAAACCTTAAACCCTAAACCCCAAATTCCAAATCCTAAAACCATAAATCCTAAATGAAAAATCCTAAATTCTAAAACCCTAAACTCTTTTTAAAAAAATAATAATTTTAACCCATAAATATAACCTTAAATCTTAAATTCCTAAACCCTAAATCCCAAATCCCAAACCTCAAAACCCTAAACCCTATTTAGAAAAATAATAATTTTAATAATATATTTATTTTTAATTAAGTAATAATTATTTACAAAAAATAATGATTTCAATAATGTATTTTGTCTGACGAAAAAATAGTAATTAAATGACATTATTTGAATTTTACTAAATGTAGGGGTATTAAGGTAATTTACAGCCTTTTCCATTTCATTCCAGTGGTAAACCAAACACTGTAATCCTGATTCTGAGCTTGATTCCAATGGTCAAACCAAACAACATTGTTTCCTTTCCATTTCATTCCATTCCTATTCTGATTCCATTCCACGAACCAAACACCACCTTATAGTGATCTAGCAACTTAATGCCAAGCATGTAACTAGCTTTTCCTAATTTCTTTGTATAAAATTGTTCATACAATCATATTTTAACAATTGAAAACACTGATACATCATTTCAAATTAGTGGGATGCCATCAACGTACAACACTATGAAAACTACTCTTTTATCGTTGAGCCTCTTGTAAACATAAGACTTATCTAGTTTATATTCAAATTCATAAGATTTTATGACTATCGAATTAATTGTAGATTCTTACACAAAAATTGTTTTAATTCATGAATGGTAGCTTCAACATGCATTTCAAATGCTATTGGCCCTTGGCTATATAGTCTTCTTGTGGATACACATATATGTCTTCTTGAAGAAAGTCTTATAAAGAGGTTGTATTCACATACATCTACAAGATTTCATAATCGTCGTGGGCAATGATGGAAAGTAGAATCCTTACTGACTTAAGTATAACCAATGGTGAAAAATTATATTCATAATTGATACTCTACTTTTGAACTTTTAGTATTGTGATGAACCATCTGGACCGTATGGATCGACTTGATATCATCATGCTCTTTTACAGGTTCCCACACACAATTCTTGTACACTTCATCTATTTCTAAATCCATTGCACAATACCAATGTTTTGTGTCTTTGTCGGAAATGGCATCATCATATCTAGTGGGATCATTCTTTGACACATCCTTATTTTCCAAGTAAGCTAGCTTCTCTAAGGCCTTAGTACCTTTTTGGCCTTGTGGAATATGTGCCCTAGTTTAAAAACAAATGTGTAATGTGTTTTAAATATTAATTAAATTCGTATGTGTTGACATTATCAATGTTAGTTATAATTATTTATTTAATCCTAGAAATTCATGTTTACCCAATTGATTATTATTGTTTGTGCTACATGTAAATAAGACACTCATAAAGGACAACATAAGATCATGGACATCAATAAGGGAATTCCTGATTGATAAACAAACTTAGGTAGCTTGTTTAGACTTAGATTGAGGTGATATGCTTGATGATTTGTCTTATCCACAATCGGATAACACAAGCAATAATTGGATTATAGAATTCATTATATTTGAATTACTGTATGTGATTGAATAAGGTACTATTATTGCACATGCTTTTATGCTTCTAAATATGAGAATATTATAGTTCTAGACTCAAAGATATATTTCTTTAACTTTTCATGGATAAGTTCTTGCTTGAAAGTTTATAAATTACGGACCCAATTAACCTATAAGAGGTGAGGTTATTTTTAATTTTTATCGATTTATAATTTAATAACCTAAACAAAGCAGCCACACATACAATCGGGTGTAAGAAAAAAATACGAAAATAAAAAAAATAACACACGATATTTTTAGGTGGAAATAACCTAAGACACAACCATGACTTAAGAAGAAAATCACTGGACCACCTAACTTTCCATTATGAAAAAAAAATATTCAAGTACAAACTCGGTCTTTTGCTACCCTCTTTAGGATATTATCCCAATGTACCTTACTTATGAGCTCTTGTTCTAGGTTCATAGTTTCTAATATTAACATGAGCGGTTTCCAAACCAACTTCCAATAAACTTCCCACCAATTAGATATGTTCTCAAATTAACTACAAAATGGTTAGCACAAAAATACAAGTGTCCGTGTGTGTTCAAAAATAGATTTAATAATGAATAATCCTAACTAGATGATTCAAAACATATGTCACTTAAATCAAATCAACTAGCAAATCATAGAGCAAAAAGATCAAGCACAGATTCGATAAAAATAGTTTCTTTAAAAGATTAATAATCAAATCAAATAATTATTATATAACAAACACAATTATTTGATCTAACAATTCAAGAACAAAAATAAAGAAAAAGCTATAAGAACATATGATCAAAATATCATAAACTAATTAGGTTTATTAATCAATGAAACATAACTACCAACATTTGATAGATTAATTAAATAAAGAAGCCTAAAGAATTATGATCTTATATTTATAAAACAAAAGAGGAAAATTAAGAAGAAGAGAATAATGTTATTGTGTGGTTGATTGAAGCAATGAGTAATATGTTTTATTTATAGGAAAAATTAAAACCTTTAATCCTATGCAATTGATAAATATCTTTTCTATGACAAATAAGATTATTAATACTCACTAATTAAGAAGACTCTTATATAATTGATAAATATCTTTTCTATTACAAATATGATTAGTAATACTTATTAATTAAGAATACTCCTATTTAAAGAAGAATTCTTTTAAAGTGGACTCATTAATCATGAAGACTCATATTTAAAGAAGAGTTATTTTAAAGTACTCACATTAATCAAGAAGATTCCTATTTAAAAAAGAGTTCTTTTAAAGTATATTTTATGCTAAATTTTAGTATAAAATTTAGCCTATAATTTAAGGTATATCTTAGATAATATTTTAGCAGCAAAAAAATTCCAAATTTATGTGTTATTAAATGCGTGAGTGCAATCCTATGTGTTATAGTTATAACAGATATAACTGAAGTACAACTATCTAAAATTCTGACGTTTTTTCAACTTTGCTTAATAGACTTGATAGCGAGACTAAAAAAAATTACATGTAAATATTTTAACCACAAAAATAGTTAACACTTATAATCTTTACACTAATATTCCTCAAGATCAATAAGCTTTGATTCTCGGTGTGCTTGTTCTTGAGGCAAGAAAAATCCAAAATTGAAAATGTAACATTCTTGGCTCCATAGAGTTAAGATACTCTAATGTGAGATGTTTCAGTACTTTTCAGCTTGAATCCATGGTCATGACAATTGTAATCCTATGGGACTCAACATAGTTTGTAGTCATGAGACATGATTGTTAAAAAAAAATGGACATATTGAAGATAGTCATTAGATGCAAGGGAAAATGAGGTTTAAATACATTCATTATTGTCGGCATTGCTTTCGAGTATTACACAAATGGATTATGTGCAAAAGCAATGATATTCACTCATTATTGTGCAGCATAGGAGATAATATGTATTCAAAGTATTACCGGGAGTTAAAGTCATCGAGATTAATACTTAGCTCATTGGATGACCTATGTTACATATGATTTTAATAATGAAATAATAATAATAATAATAATAATAATAATAATAATAATAGAATTAAATATAAATAAAATATAATTATTATTATTGTAATTGGTTTGTCAATTGAAATCAAAGATTAAATTATTATTATAGTGTTTGGTTTCAATTAGAATAGAATAAAATATTTATTTTTATCTCATTATTATAAAAAATATTTATTAAAGCAAGTAAAAAAATAATATTTTTAATTATAAAAAAGTAAAAGATAATTTATCTAAAATAAAATTAGAATATAAAAGTGAGAAGAGTTATGTGTATTGTTTTGGTTTATAGTAAAAAAAGAGAGAGAAATAAAGATAATAAAGTGGGACATGATTCATTTAATACACGTGTCATAAAATTTAAGCAAGCATATAGAAAGAAAGAGAAATGATATGTTAGGTGGCATTATTTATTATACTTTGGTTGATAGTTATGTATTATTTTATTTTAAATCATAGAATTTATAATTTATAGTTTAGATATTAAAATTTAAAATTTATAATCTAAAATTTAAGTTTATAAAAAATATGTAGTTATAATTGAATATAATGAAATATATTTATTTACTCTTAAAATACAATGAATAGTAATACATATATATATATAGAAAATATGAATATGCTTTTAGGAAAAGTATATTAGTTGCATATAATTAATATACAACTAATAATGACTCATTAACACTCTCCCTCAAGTTGGCGCATAGATATCAATCATGCCCAATTTGGTTAGTGAGTCGTATAATGTCTTCTTGGAAACTCCTTTGGTAAGTATATCTATAAGTTGCTCTTCAGTGGGAACAAAAGGAAAACTAATAAGTTTGGCATCTAGCTTATCTTCTATAAAGTGACGATCAATCTTTACATGTTTAGTGCGATCATGTTGTATTGGATTTTGTGATATATCAATGATCGCCCGACTATCGCAATACAATTGCAAAGTATTTTTGAGTTCGAAACCCAAAACAAATAACAAAGTTCTTATCCACAACAATTCACAAACCTCGTGAGCCATACCTCTATACTCAGCCTCAACACTAGATCACGCCATCACTTTATGCTTCTTACTTTTTCATGTAACCAAATTACCTCCTACAAAGGTGAAATAACCCGATGTTGACTTTCTATCTATAATACTTCCTGCCCAATCTGCATCTATGAAGCCACAGACTTCAAGAGGATTTTTGTGTTTAGAGAACATTACTCCTCTTCCTAGAGCCGATTTCAAATTCCTTAAAATTCTCAAAACAACATTCATATGGTTCTAACTTGGATTATGCATGAACTAACTCACCATACTTACTGCATATGCAACATCTGGTCTAGTATGAGCCAAGTAAATCAAATGCCCAACCAATCTCTGATAGCGAGCTCAATCAGTTAGTATCTGATCTAGATACTCTACTAAACAATGATTTTGCTCAATAGGAGTGTCAATAGGTTTGCAATCCAACATACTTGTCTCTATTAGCAGATCAATAATGTACTTCCTTTGACACAAATATATTCCTTCTCTCCCCCTGGCTACCTCAATTCCTAAGAAGTATTTTAGTTCACTTAAGTCCTTCATCTCAAATTTAGAGGCTAGTTGTCTATGTAATTTATCCATCTCAATAGTATCATCACCAGTGATTACCATATCATCAACATAAATGATTAGGGTTGTTACCTTCCCTCGTTGATGTTTGAGAAATAGAGTGTGGTCTGAATTACTCTGTCTATAACCCACCTTCTGTATGAACTTTGAAAACCTTCCAAACTAGGCTTGAGGGGATTGCTTGAGACCATACAAAGACTTCCTTAATTTGTATACAAAATTACCAGGAGAATAAGCTACATACCTAGGTGGAAGAATCATGTACACCTCCTCGGCTAATTCTCCATGAAGAAACGCATTCTTGACATCAAATTTCCAAAGTGGTCAGTTTAAGTTAGCGACAAGTGAGAGTAGAACCAGAATAGTATTCATTTTGGCAACAGGAGCAAAAGTCTCATCGTAGTCTACACGATACATCTGAGCGAACCCTTTTGCTAGAAGGCTTTATATCGATTTACAGATCCATCACCATTATGTTTTACACTAAACACCCATCGATAGCCAACTACCTTTTTTCCTTATGGTGGAGGCACAAGTTGCCAAGTATCGTTCTTTTGTAATGCCTCCATCTCTTCAACCATTACCTTTCTCCATATTGGATCTCCCAACACATCCTGCACTTTGTTAGGTATTGATACAATAGATATTTGATTCACAAATGATTTATATAACTTAGATAATCTTTTAGTGGACATGTAGTTGGCTATTAGGTATTTTGATTTTGCATGAATATTTGGTTCATACCTTTTGGCTGGTTGACCTCGAGTTGACCTATTTGGTAACACATATTGTCCAACATTAGACTCAATGCTATTAATATCAGTGGGTATACATACCTCAGATGAGTGAATTTCAATAACAGGGAGTTGTTGATCAGGGGTAAGAGTGATGCCTAAGGGAATAGTTGTGTCTTCAATTTCATTTGCTGTGAGCGAATCTGGTGCTTGGATACTTAGAGCATCTCCTTCTTCGATGATTGGATTCAATGGATTAGGAATCTCATCTGGACCCATCAAAACATCAGTTGGTGATTCTTCTAATTCCTCCCTTTCACCATGATACAATTCTTCGAAATATGTATTCTCCCTTTGACGAGTAGTATCAGGTGAGGAAAAATAACTCATGTCCTCAAAGAAGGTAATATCCATAGTGACATAATACTTTCTAGTCGGTGGATGAAAGCACTTGTACCCTTTTTAATAACCTCCATAACCAACAAACACACATTTAATTGCCCGGGAATCTAATTTAGACATTTGATTTTTAGGAACATGCACAAAAGCAACACAACCAAATACACAGACAAGAAGATTATGGAAGGATGACAAGGAGACGTAAGATGCAAGAATCTGAAATGGGATTTGTTCGTTAAGGACACTAGACGGGAGACAATTGATGAGATGAGTGGAAGCTTATACAGCATCACCCCAAAGATATTTTGGCATATGAGCACTAAATAGGAGTGCACGAGCTATATCAAGTAAATGACGATTTTTAATTTCAGACACTCCATTTTGTTCCGATGTTTGTGGGCAAGTAGTTTGGTGAATAATCTCATATATTTTGAAAAAATCTTGAAAAACATGATTAACATATTCTCCCTCATTGTCAGAACGGAGGATCCGAATGATGCCATTGTATTGTATTTGAACAAGGGTATGAAAAGTTTGAAAAAATGAAAAAAACTTCATCTTTTGTTCTAAGAAGAGCAATCCACAACAACCTTATACAACCATCGATAAATGAAACAAAATATCTCATACCTGATATAGTGGACTCTTTAGATGGTCCCAAAACATCAGAATGAATTAATTCAAAAAGAATAGTACTTTTATTAGAAATACTAGGAGAATAAGTAATATGATGGCTCTTGGCCAAAACACAAGTCTCACAATGTAAAACAGACTCACTAACACCAATAAATAAAGTAGGCATGGATTTTTTCATAAGACTAAAAGATGGATGCCCTAAGCGGCGATGCCACAACAAAATTTCACTTAGCTTATTAGAACTAGAAGTCAATGTAGTGCGGGCCCGTGCTCCTAGTTTCTCCCCTGCGTAGTTCTGATCCAAACGAAACAATTTGCCCCTCAGATACCCTCGACCAATTATTTCCCTGGTAAGAAGATCCTAAAAAATCACATACATAGGATAAAAGGTTACAGAACATTTAGACTCAATATTCAACTGTGGGACAAATATTAAGTGATGAGATAAGTCAGGTACATATAAAACATTATAGAGTTGTAAAGATGGAGTGATACGAACTGACCCCTTTTCTAAGACAGGAAAGGCCTCACCGTTAGCATTCAAAAATTGGTACCATTGAGTTTAGTACTCCTGAAAGAACCACTTTCTGAACTCTTAAACAGACTTCAAATTTTGGAATTTCATTAGTTTTAGAAACCTGATGTTGTCTTGAATATTCCATTGAAATAAATAATATTGTGCAGCGGAGTAAAAAGTTTTTTTTTGGATCGAACTGGACTATGGATTGGGCTAAAATTGGTAAGTGGGTTGTCTGATTAGTGAGTAGGCTAATGGGCTAGGGTTGGAAGAATGTTAGATGGGCTTAGGAAAAAATGTTAGATGGGCTAGGGTAGTGTAGGAGTTGAAAACTGAGTAAATATTACTAAAAATTGAAATACGGCACTACGGTGAAAACTGAGTAAATATTACTCACAAAGATGCAGGGCAATGTGGGAGCTGAAGACGTAGGGTTGGTACGGACGGCTGGATGGGAAGAGATGGTGCGGACATAGAGCTGGTGTGTACGGATCTACAACGGCACGGAATATGTGTATGGAAGCACTAAACTGCTCACGACACAAACTGGACGACGCGAGGAGATTGATGGATGGAGCTAGTACGAACGGTTGGACAGGCAGATCTGCAACAGATGCAGGCAACGACACAAATTGGATAGTGCGAAAAGATTAACGGCACTTCGTGAAGAGATTGACGGCAATGCTATTACTGATGGAGGTGCTGTTCGGAGGCTGGTAAATGTTTTTTTCTTTCTTTCCAGCTCTGATACCAAATTGAATATAAGGAAATATATTTATTTACTCTTAAAATACAATGAATGGTAATACACATATATATACAAAAAATAAAAATATGCTTTTAAAAAAAGTGTTTTTAGGAAAAGTATATTAGTTACATACAACTAATATACAACTAACGATGACTCATTAACATTTACCATCTAGCATATGTTAAGTGATGTTTCCTAATATATAGAAAGGAATGTTCTTTTCCTTGGTTTATATGTTAGGATTATATATATATATATATATATAAATGTGCATTATCACCAGATTTGAAAAGCAACCAAAATAGAAAAAAAGGGAAAACTTCTTCCATATGCATCTTTATTATCGCAAACCAAAATCAACTTAAAGAGATGTAGTTTTGGATGGACTAAACATGGTGAAACTCGTATAATAATGTCATAGGTCTTAGGTTGTAAAGATATATAGTTACTAAGTATGAGGAATATTTTTTTTTAATTCCATGTAAAGTAGGCTTTGGGCTCAAAATATGTAGCTAGGGTCCAAGTTATCAAAGGGAACATAAAAGGGGTAAAATGAGCAGACTAAGGGAGAACCGGCTAGCCCAACTGGTTGAGATGAACAAAAAGGATACACAGATGGACGTGCTGTTTGGTTTCGTGTGGAAAGTATATTGTAGTTATGATATTTTCATATTAATCATGGTTAGAGAAATTAATATATCCTTATGAATTTTGATTTGGGTTGTAACGTGAAGGCTAGCCTGATGTAGCTAGGTTTTCTTCTTGATTTTAATTTACAATTTTGTATTAAGATTTATGTTTGTAAATTAGTTAAATCAATGTAAATTTCAATTAATATCAAGTTACTACTGTCATTTTTAATGGAGGATCATGTTGGAGATTACTATAAAGCTCCTTAATTTAAGCAACAAATTAAAGAGTAAAACATGGAGCAAAATATGGAGCAAAATAAGGAGCTTAATTCAAGGAGCAATTCAAGGAATCATTAATTTAAGGAGTAATTCAAGGAGTGATTTTTCCTATAAATAGATGTGTAATTGTAATGAATTAATCATCCAAAGTGTTCATTCCAATTGAGAGAAAAGCTTAGAGAGAAAAACTTTTGTGAGAGAAAATTGAGAGTAATTTTCTTGGGTGTAATTGGGTTGTGGGTTGTGAGTGTTGTAAACACCTTGTGTAATTTCTCCCCTTTCAGTAAAAAGATCTACAGTAGGTCCGGAAACATAAGCAAGATTGGCTGAACTTCGTTATCAAATTTGTGTGTTATTTTTCTATTCTTGCTTTCTCATAAATCTGACTTATTAGGAATTTGCGTAATTTCCCAACAACTGGTATCAGAGCTATTGGTGGTGATTTCTATCAATTTTCAACAAGGTTACTATTTACATGAATAGTGAATTACGTAAATAGTGAAATTTTGTCAATGATATTTATTTGTTGACAGAGGTGTTCTAATACACGGTGGTTTGCAAAAATAGTCAGAAACGATCCGAAGGAAGTCAGATTTGAGTAGGAGCAATGGCCGTAGATGAAGAAAAGGTGAAACTTGAGAAATTTGATGACATAGATTTCAGATTTTGGAAAATGCAGATAGAGGGTTATCTGTATCAAAGAAATCTATATCAACCTCTCTTAGGGAAGAAGCCAGAGGCTATGAAGGAAGAAGATTGGAATCTTCTAGATAGATAAGCCTTCGGAGTTATTCGATTGACGCTATCCCGTAATGTTGCTTTCAATATAGCAAAGTAAAAGACCATGGCGGGTCTTATGGCAACTCTCTCCAAGTGTATGAGAAGCCATCAGCCTCAAACAAAGTGCACTTGATGAGGTGTTTGTTCAATTTATGGATGACAGAAGGTGCATCGGTAGCTCAACATCTCAATGAACTCATCACAGTCACAACCTAGTTGAGTTTAGTGGAAATTGAATTCGATGAAGTACGAGCATTGATACCTTTGTCTTCTTTACTAGAAAGATGGAATGATATTGTCACGACTGTGAGTAGCTCGTCAGGAAGCAATAATTTGAAATTTGACGATGTTCGTGATCTGGTTCTCAGTGAAGAGATCCGACTTAGAGAGTCAGGTGAATCGTCAACTTCTTCAGTTTTGCATACAGAGTCAAGAGGAAGAAATTCAACCAAAGGGGATGGACGTGGCAGAACAGACTACTGTGGTAGATCAAAGGACAGGAGATCCAAATCCAAGAATCTTAATAATTCCCACAACTCAAAGACTATCGAGTGTTGGAATTGTGGGAGAAGCAACACTACAAAAATTAGTGCAAGAGTGCACCGAAGGACAAACAAGTGAAGGCAGAGGCAAATGTTACTTCCACCTCAAGAGGAGATGATGCATTGATATGCTCTTTGGAGAGCAAGGAAGAATCTTGGGTGTTAGACTTTGGAGCATCATTCCATGCTACTTCACAGAAAAGAATTCTTCAAGAAATATATCCTCAAAAACCTTGGAAAGTTATATTTTGGTGATGATCAACCATGTGCTATTATTGGCAAAGGTGTAGTGAAGATTAAGTTGAACGGGTCTGTTTGAGAGCTTAAGGATGTCAGGCATATTCCCAACCTCAGAAGGAATTTAATCTCAGTAGGGCAATTGGCCAGTGAAGGCTACACTACGATCTTCCATGGTGATGATTGGAAGATTTCAAAGGGTGCAATGAAAATTGCTCGAGGCAAGAAAATTGGCACTCCTTACATGACAGTAGAAGCACGTTGTTCAATCACAGTTGTAGCAAGCAATGAAACACCAAATCTATGGCACCAGAGACTAGGCCACATGAGTGAGAAGGGGATGAATATTATGCACTAAAAGGGAAAAATTCCAGGTCTATAGTCTACGGAGATAGACATGTGCAAAGATTGCATACTTGGAAAGCAAAAGAGAGTCAACTTTTAGACAAGTTGCAGAACTCCAAAGAAGGAATGGCTAGAGCTTATTCACTCTAATGTTTGGGGACCAACGATCGTCTCATCTATTGGTGGGAAACAATACTTCTTGACTTTCATCGATGATCACTCTCGGAAGGTATGGGTTTAATTTCTAAAGCATAAGTTTGAAGTATTTAAGGCTTTCAGAAGATGGAAAGCTATGGTGGAAAATGAGACAGGTTTAAAGATCAAAAAACTCAGAACCGATAATGGTGGTGAATATGAAAACACTAGATTCAAAAATTTCTACTATGAGCACGGGATTAGAATGGAAAGAACTATGTCAGGCACGCTTCAACACAATGGTGTAGCTGAGCGTATAAACTGAACGTTGATAGGAAGAGCTAGAAGCATTCGTATCAGTCAGGTATACCAAAGAAGTTATGGGCAGAAGCAGTCAACATGGCAGCTTACTTGATCAATCGAGGCCTATCTGTTCCATTGGAGCATAGAATACCAGAAGAGATATGGAGTAGAAAAAAGGTGAAACTATCACATCTAAAAGTTTTCGGCTATGTAGCATTTGTGCATATCAGTGATCAAGGTAGGAATAAGCTTGATCCCAAATCCAAGAAATGCACATTCATCGGTTATGGTGAGGATGAGTTTGGCTACCACATTTGGGATGACGAAAACAAGAAAGTGATCCGTAGTAGAAATGTGATTTTCAACGAAAGGGTGATGTATAAGGACATGCATAAAATAGACGCCAACGACTCATAGGAGAATGAGTCAGTATTTACAGATGCAGATGATGTCTCACATAGTTCCGCAATAGACCCAATTGTAACAAGTCCTCATCTAAAGGAACTTGTTAGACAGAGTAGTACGCAGTAGTCCGAAACACCACAACCTCTTACTCCAGCTCCTGTATTGAGAAGGTCTTCTCGACCTCATGTGCCTAATAAGAGATACATGAACTATATGTTGCTGACTGATGGAGGGTATCTTGAATGCTATGATAAAGCTTGTCAGACTCAAGATTCTAGCAACTGGGAGCTTGCTATGAAAGAAGAAATGAAATCTCTCATCTCCAACCAGACATGGGAACTAGCTGAGTTTCCTATGGGAAAGAAGGCACTTCATAACAAATGGGTGTACCGGGTGAAAGAGGAGAATGATGGGTCCAAGAGATACAAAGCCCGCCTAGTTGTCAAAGGGTTTCAACAGAAGGAAGGAGTTGACTACACTGATATTTTTGCTCCCGTTGTGAAGCTCAATACTATCAGATCAGTGTAAAGTATTATAGCCATTGAAGATCTTTATCTTGAACAGTTGGATGTGAATATTGCATTCCTTCACGGAGATTTAGATAAAGAGATATACATGTACCAACCAGAAGGTTTCTTAGAAAGAGGGAAGAAGAACATGGTGTGCAAACTTAAGAAGAGTTTGTATGGCCTGAAACAAGCCCCGAGACAATGGTACAAAAATTCTGACAGCTTTATGCACAAGGAAGGTTTCCAGAAGTGCAATGCCGACCATTGTTACTACTTCAAGAGATATAGGTCCAGTTATATCATTTTACTACTTTATGTTGATGATATGTTAGTAGCAGGTTCAGATATGGATGATATCACAAGGTTGAAGCATCAATTGTCAAAGGAGTTTGACATGAAAGACTTGGGTCCAGCAAAGAAGATTCTTGGAATGCAAATCACAAGAAATAAGAAGAAAGGATCCTTGCAGTTATCTCAAGCAGAGTATATCAATCATGTTTTGCAAAAATTCAATATGGGTGACGCCAAGCCAGTTAGCACACTGTTGGCCAGCCACTTTCACCTATCCAAGGATCAGTCCCCTTAGATAGAGGAAGAAAAAGAATTCATGGCTAAGGTTCCTTATGCCTCAACCATTAGAAGCTTGATGTACGCAACGGTCTGTACGAGACCAGACATTGGCCATGTAGTGGGATTTGTTAGTAGATTTATGTCAAACCCAGGGAAAACTCATTGGGAAGCAGTCAAGTGGATTTTGAGGTATCTACAAGGCACCACAGAAAAGTGCTTGTACTTTAGTAAAAGAGAGTTAAAAGTACAAGGCTATGTAGACGCAGACTTTGGAGGTGAAGTTGATCATCGAAGAAGCACCACCAGTTATATATTTACTGTTGGAACTAGAGCTGTTAGTTGGATGTCACAAATACAGAAAATTGTCACTCTATCCACTACAGAGATTGAGTATGTAGTAGTGACTAAAGCTAGTAAAGAGATGATATGGCTTCAAGGTTTGTTAACTGAGCTGGGATTCAAACAAGAGAAGAATGTTCTGCACAGTGATAGTCAAAGTGCAATACACTTGGCAAATAATTCATCATTTCATTCTAGAACCAAGCATATTGGACTTTATTATTACTTCATCAGATCCCTATTGGAAGATGATGTGTTAATACTGGAAAAGATTCAAGGAAGTAAAAATCCAACACCTATGTTAACAAAGGTGGTGACTATTGACAAACTGAAGTTATGCTCAACTTCAATTGGTCTGCTAGAGTAACAAGACTAGAAAATCTACTACATGGATCGAGGTGTGAAGAGAGATTGAAATCAGTCTTCAAGTGGGAGATTGTTGGAGATTGTTGGAGATTGCTATAAAACTCCTTAATTTGAGGAGCAAATTAAGGAGCAAAACATGGAGCAAATTAAGGAGCTTAATTCAAGGAACCATTAATTTAAGGAGTAATTAAAGGAGTGAATTTTCCTATAAATAGATGTGTAATTGTAATGAATTAATCATCCAAAGTGTTCATTCCAATTGAGAGAAAAGCTTAGAGAGTAAAAACTTTTGTGAGAGAAAATTGAGAGTAATTTTCTTGGGTGTAATTAGGTTGTGAGTTGTGAGTTGTAAGTGTTGTAAACACCTTGTGTAATTTCTCCCCTTTCAGTAAAAAGATCTGCAGCAGGTCTGAAGACGTAAGCAAGATTGGCCGAACTCTGTTATCAAATTTATGTGTTATTTTTTTATTCTTGTTTTCTCATAAATCTGGCTTATCGAAAATTTACATAATTTCTCAATAGATCATGCATAAGGTGAATTTGATTTATGGTTGAAATATCCCAAAATTCCAAGGAAGAAAGTGAGCGAGCTCTTGATTAGAAAGATCTCTACACTATAATTCAATAGAATTAAGACTTAATTTAGGATTTTCAAAATTAAGTGGGAGACTAAAATATTTGGTGTTTCAAACTTTCTAATTGAAAAAAACTTAATTAAAAAAAATCTCAATTGCGCCGTAATTTAAATTGATAATTAAATATATATTTTTATTAATATGAATATCTCCTGTGCTTTTAGTTATAATTAATGTAGAATCTATTAATTAAATGATAAAATAGAAATAATGTCAAAATTAGAAATCTTTGTTGAATGAGTGATTACAACGTGACAAATCAAATTCAAGTTGATTTGAGATTAGATTAGATAAGAGTTTTATTCATGTGTAATTCTACTGAAAATTAGATAATGGTTAATTTAAATTCTAATTGAATGGATAAATTATTAGTGATTTAGAATTATTACTCTTCCAATACCTAATTAAGATATGATTTTAATTTAAATTATTGATAATAATAATTTACAATTAATTGATATTGTAATTTTTAACCGTTTGAATTCTAGCTTCCCTAGAATCAATTTGACATAGAAATAATTTAATGATATTAGAGTTATAATTATATTGATAATTGTTAATTAATATTGTGGTTATTATTAAAGTGGATTTTTATTTTAAAGAGTATTAGAATTCTTAATGGTTAGAAACGTAATGGTACTCTAATTCAAATATTGGTAATTTTATTTTAACTACACGACTCTAGCTAATTAGACAAAAAAAAAATTAAATTAATAGAAGTAATCAAATTATGATTTATTAATTGGTAAACTCTATAAATTGTCTATAAATTTTTATATATTTTACAATTTTATTATCTTACTATTTTTTTAATAATTTGACTCATTTATTTTTAAATTTTTCATAATTTAATTGCCTTACTTTTTTTCTTATATTTTAATCCCCTTTTTTTTTATATTCACACTTTATTCTCTTAAGTTTTTTTATACTTTTGAAGTTTAATTTCAAAGTTAATATAAAATTTTAACTTATTTCAATAATTATACAATTTATTAGATTTTTTTTCCGATTCATCTGACTCAAGTTGAATACATATGTAATTAATTGTAACTCAACTTGCTGGATTATCTTAACTTGTTGGAATTCAACTGCTTGTAGCTTCAAACGGAAACTCATAAATACCCATTTCTCAACTTACTTTCCAGCGCCTCCTAAGCACATATATGATTAGAAACTTAACATGCATGTGCCAGATACAATCCTTCCAATAAAATAGAGTTTAACATCCTACAAGAGTAATTAGTTGGCTCATCATGAAGATCGACTAGGAGTTTCAATTAATCCTCCATAGCCACATGCACAAAAAAAGATAGAGTTCATTGAAAGAAGGAAAGCAAGAAGTCTAATACTAAAAGATCAATCTATTCTCATTGATAATACTTCAATCAATTACATATACATACTTGACAATTTTTATATAGTCTATACCACATACTGTAATTTATTAGAAAATATCTAATAGATTAATGAGTAGTGTCAATAAAGAAATAACTTAACAAAAAGAAAAGGACGAGGAATTGGTTCTGTCGCATAAAAGTATTTCCCTACTTATTTAAACATGCTTTAATTCATATATGGAAATATAATATAGAACAATTGAAAACTAGTAATTCCGAGAAGAGGAAGCAAAAAAGAAGTGATGGTCATTAGACTCTCTTCATCGTCCTGGAGAAAAATCAGTTATCGAAAGATTCTAGTTTGCTGTTGTTTATCTTATTGAAATAGTCATCGTTAATTATTACCTTACCTTATATAGAATATTGTATAAATGTATACAAATCATAGAGATTTTATAAACATGATAAGTTAAAACATACAATAAAAAATTTAGTTTATCATTCTTATTTTCATAGTATCATAGCTAAGAACGGTTATAACAGTTATGTAAACCCAAATTTATTTCATATCGAAAAAACCTAACCACTTACACCTAAACTATTGCCACCACCTAAACCTTCGACCAAACCACCTACCTTTATTGCTCTATAACCATAGCCCATTAACACATAAATCCATTTATATAGAAAACCATCATCAAAATCCATTCAAATAGAAAACTACCTACCAAAACCCATTCGCACAAAAAACCACCCACCTTTCGTCCATCTTTGTCGTAGTCTATCGCAATGCCAGTAGGTCTTTATTTCATTGTCGACAAGCCACCACAAACCCATTTCCTGAAACCTACCATGCTCAATATCACCAGCATCATTGTCACACATCAGTCCTTGTTGCACACTAGTCTCGCCAAGGTGTCTCCATCAGTCCCATCAGTCACATCTTTCCCTCACAAAGGTTTGTGTTACAAGCCCTATTTTGATTTGCTAAATATGAGAAATTTAGTGTATTTAATATGTTTAATTTAATATATTGTTATATGATTATTTAAAAAAAGTGAAAAAAATGAGTCAACAAATTAAATCCATAGAAAAAAAAATTGTTCCAATCTTTTTTCTAGTTTGAAGGTCCTTTTAATGCCAAAATTCTACTTATTAAAACAAATTATGATGTGTGATCTCAATTTATGGAAATGCATATTACTAAATGAAAAAACTCTCCTACATTATGGGCAAGATTGCTCCACTTGCGGTGTCAGACACTAGATATGAAAATGGTATATTGAAAATCAAAAAGTGAAACACTGGCTTTTGATGTCTATGTCTCCTGAAATTATGAAGTGCTATCTCCGTACACCCACTATCAGTAAAATCTGAAGTACTCTTTACAAAGCTTTTATGATGTTAATTAATGATAAGATGCATGTCTATTTGTTCCATCAAAAACCTTCTCAATCAAACAGATTGCCAAATTACTCTCAATATATTATGGGGAGTTAACATAAATTTTTCGCGAACTAGATCATTGTGATAAAGTGGTCATGAAGGATCTTGATGATGTTACAACATATCAATAGTTCATTAAGCGAAGCCGAGTACACACATTTCTTGCTGGATTGGATAAAATATGTGATCAACTTCGACGAGAAATTTTACATCACGAACCACTCCTAAGTTTGGAAGAGTGTTATTTCTTAGTTTTTCGTGAGGTCATACGAACTACTACTTTGAATGAGAACATTGAGAAACCTAAAGCTTCTGTTATGATTTCCTGCAATCGATCTGGTCAAACATCATAAGACTGGTCAAAATCAACCAATAATCTACAAACAAATGCACTCATTATAATCAAATAGGCCATTCCAAAAGTTGTTGCTTTGAACTTATTGGATATCCAGATTGGTAGGACCCAACACGATATCAAAATTCTAAATGGTCACATACTATAGCAATCACTCAAATAAAGGAAGATGATCTTACCCCTACATCATCAACACTGGTAACTGCTACAAAACTGGAGGTAAGGTCATAAATATTTCTACACCTCAAAAATGTGTATGCACCATTAATGGTCATATCGCTTCAGTTATTGGAAAAGGGTTATCACATATTACTAATACTTTACATCTTGATTATGTATTAGTTGTTTCCACCGTAGATTATAATCGTATATTGGCCTCTCAAATCACTACTACCTTATATTTTATTGTTATTTTTGGCCTAATTATTATGTGTTTAAAGATAGTTAAACTTGGTAAACAATTAGTTATGATGTTAAGAGAGGAAAGCTGTATTACTTGGACTTGGAGTCAAAACCTTCCAAAAGATTACAACAAGCTTTCATAATCAAGAGTAATGGTTCACAAAAAAAGATAACTGAGATTTGGTTTGACATTGACTTTTAGGACATGCCTCATTTGGTTATGTAAAAATTTTGTTTCCTAGTTTATTTACAAATTTAGGTATTTCTATTTTCAAATGTGATACATGTGAACTTGTAAAAAGCCATCGTGTTTCATTTCTTTTGACTTTAAATAAAAATCCATCTTTTTATGGTTATTCATTCTAATGTTTGGAGACCATCCAAAGTTCTCACATTGGGGAGGTCAGATTGGTTTGTTACCTTTATAAATGATTGTACTCGAATGACCTGGGTGTGTTTGATGAAATCCAAATAAGAAGCATAACTATTTCAATTTTTTTTATAAAATCTATACATAGTATAATGCCTAAATACAAGTGTTATGAAGTGATAATAGATGGGAATACCATAGCTCTGAACCAGCATTTTTTGGACTCTTATCTCTCAATTCATCATACCAGTTATCCAAATACACAATAATAGAATGGTGTGGTCAAGTGCAAGAATAGGAACTTATTGAAAGTTGTTCATACTACCTTAATCAAGGCTTACATGCCCTTATGTTATTGGGACAAAGCTCTTCTCTTTATTGCATATCTCATCAATCGTATTCCATCTAGTTCTATTAACTTCAAAACACCCTTTCATACACTTGTAGAAGCTATTGTTGCTCCAACAGTCCCAAATCTACCCTCTCATGGCTTTGGATGTGTTGCCTATGTTCATGTTCACAAATACTAACGCAATAAGTTAGTGCATTGAGTCTTAAAATATGTCTTTATCGGGTATGCTATTCATCAAAAAGGATATATATATGCTATCAACCCCTCAAACCAAATGCATGTTTATCACTATAGATGTTGTCTTTCATGAAGATTATATGTATTTCTTTAAGTCTGACTTTCAAGAAGAGTATCTTGAGGAAATGCAGACACTTGTATACAACCTTGAAAAAGATATGGTGAAAGTATCTTATCAAAATATTGGTGATTTGAATCCAAGTGGTTAAAACTTAGATATAAGTGGTGATACCCTACCTAACAACACAATAAGTGTAGAAATGGATGAGTTAAAATTCAGTGGTCAAACTATGGCTCTAAGTGGGAATGAATACCTAGAAAACCAAGATGCTCATGAAATTGAGCATGAGTCTTTCCCAATTGATACACCAAACATCTAAGGATATTCCTTATATAGTGCTTGAGTCATCCAGGAGATAGTTACCATAACGTCTCACTAGAGGTATTTTAAAACCTACATATGAACCTCAATCGTCTAGTATTCCAAAATCTACATATGAACCTCAATTGTCTTGTAATGTAAGATATATCATGAACCATTATATGTCTACACATCACTTGTAAAAAAAATTAGTCATTTGTCAATTAATTATCTACTATATCTATACCTAATAGTGTGTAGAAAGCCTTGATTGATTCAAGATGGAAAGCCACAATGAATGAAGAGATGGCCTCCTAGCAAAAGAATCAAACTTGGGAGCTCATCGATCGACCAATAGAAAAAAATAATTGGTTATCGATGAATATTTACTATGAAATACAAAGCTTATGGTACAATCAAATGTTTTAAAGTGAGATTAGTAGCCAAAGGATACACCCAAACTTATGGAATTGACTGCACTAAAACGTTTGCACCAATAGACAAAATCAACACAATTTGTGTTTTGTTATCTTGAGGTGCAAATTTTGATTGGCCATTACAACAATTTGATGTGAAAAATACATACTTACATGGTAAACTATCTAAATAAGTCTACATAGATATCTCATCAGGATGCATGGTAACAGAAAGACAAAAAAAAATGGATAGGTTAAAAAAATCACTATATGGATTAAAAAATTCCCCTAGAGCTTGGTTTGGATGATTTACCAAACCCATGACAAACTTTGGTTATAGACAAAGTAATTCAGATTACACATTATTTTTAAAAAAGCAACATGGGATAACTACTATACTCATTATATATATATAACATGATCGTCACAAGCAACGATCCAAAAGAAATGAGAGCTTTTCAAGAGTACCTGTTCAAGGAATTTGACCTATCCAAGGAATTTGAAATAAAATACTTAGGTCTCTTAAAATACTTTTTGGGAATTGAAGTATCTCGATCGAGTAAAGGAATCTTCTTAATCTAAAGAAAGTATACCTTAGATCTACTACATGAAACTGGAATGTCAACCTACCAGCCAGTTGACACTTCAGTGGATGAGGGCCTACAGTTATGTATTGAGACAAGCCAAATACCAATAGATGAAGGGAGATGCTAACGACTTGTTAGAAGATTGATGTATTTAGCACACAAGAATAGATCTAGCCTATGCTTTGAGTATTGTTAGTCAGTTCATGCATAATCCCAGTGAACAACATATAAATGCAATCATATGCATTTTGAAATCTAAAATCTGCTCCAAAAAGGGAATTTTAATCTCTAAAAACAAAAACAAGCAAAATATCAAGGTATATATAAATGTTGATTGGGCTAGTGTAGTTGACGATAGGCGATCACCTTCGAGATACTTTACCTTTGTTGGTGGGAACCTAGTTACATGGAGAAGTAAGAAACAGAATATTGTTGCATGATCTAGTGTAGAAACTGAGTATAAAGAAATGATATTAGAAATTTGTGAAGCATTGTGGTTGAAATTTCTCTTATAGGACCTAGACTACTCCCCAAAGTAACCAATTCAACTATAATGTGACAACAAAGCAGCATATGATATAACCCATAATCCAGTTCAACATGATCGTACAAAGAATGTCAAGGTAGATAGGTTCTTCATTAAGGAGAAAATGGATAAAAAGGTAGTGGAACTACCAATGATTCGGTCTAAAGATCAGTTAGTTGATATCCTTACAAAAAAAAGTATCCAATCAGGTGCCCTTAAAATTCTTAGACAAGTTGTGCATGTGTGACATCTATGCATCAACTCTATGCCCAACTTGAGAAAGAGTGTTGAGATAGTCTACAATATTGTAAATATTATTAATTATTGTCTTACCTTATATAGAAGTTTGTGTAGGTGTATACAAATCATAGAGATTTTATAGGCATGATTCTAGGGAGTTAATTGGTAATTGTAGTCTTATATATATATTGTATTTGATCAGTCAAAAGATACAATAAAAAAATTTGTTTAATATTCTCATTTTCATATCTCCAGCTTCGACTAGCGATCTTACACTCAAGCTTTGGTTACTCCCTGCCATTAATCGCTCACTATCAATAGCTTGCCATTTCGTTGTTTGTGAGAGAAAGGGAAAAAGAGAGGGAGGAAGAGAGTGTAATAGAAGAGAGAAAATGTAAGAAAGCCCTAATGTATTGGTGTAATGCTAGGTTTGCCTCGAGGAAAAACTTGAAAATATTATCATTTTTGACTTATTTTATTGAATAAATAATTATCTAGTAAAAGCTCATTGAATTTATTATTTTATCATAAAATAATTTCGGTCTTAATAAACTTAATCAATAGGATTTAAATTTCATAAAAATTATCATAAGGAAAACGATTTAAAAGTAATTAAATTTTCGATGGTCACTTTGTTTGGGAACATACATGAATGAGGTAACACTCAGTAAGAAAATCTATATGCTATATACACCATGATTAATGTACATGTAAATCATGCAATTGTTTTATCTTTTATCATCATACATATGTCTTCTTTTGTGAACTAACACAATTTCCATACACACATCGATGACCTCAAAATGGCCTATTATCTTATGTGGTTACATGGAGAATTTTTTTTGCATACATTTACTCATTCATTTAACATAGATGGGTCAGTCGAACCCCCACATCCTTTGTTCACTTAACCCTCAAGACATAATCAGACACAAACTTTAAACTTTTTAAATAATATATTTAATAAAAAACATTATTATCTCTTTTTCACATCTCATGTTCCATATGTTCAAAATATATTTAATTTTTTAATGTTTATATATGATACGAGCATTTCATAATAAATATATATGCATGTACATATATCATTGTGCATAACAAACTTTAAAAGCATATAAATTTCACATAATCTTATAGCATAAACATAATAACAAGGTTGAGATTTACTTACCTTAAATTTTTAGATAGATTATCTTAACTATTTAAAATAATTATAAAAGTATCTTTCTATCTTTCTTTAAAACTCAAGTAAAATAGATTTTGAAATTTCTTGAATTTATTAGTAGGTTCTTGATGTAAAATAGAAAAAAAGAATATATATAAAAATTAAGGATTAAAATATAATGACTTAAGTAGAGATGAGAACTTGAGAAGAAATTTTAAGAATAAATTGAATAATAGAAATAATATATATATATATATATATATATATATAATTATAAATTGCTTTGAATCTTGGATCTCACTCAAACTTACAAGGCAACTTGCCCTAAAATATTTAATTATAAAGAAAACTTATAGTAAAATGTTTAATTAAAAAAAACTTTTTTATGAAGAAAAATATTTAATTATAAAACAAACTTTCCTACCAAGAAAAATATCTAATTAAAAAAGATATTTACACACGAAATAAAATATTTAATTATGAAAAATAACTTGTATATAAGTAAAATACTCGAGGTAAAGTAAAATATTATTTAAAAAAATAAAATATATTAATTAAGTGGAATATTTAAGTATAGGAAAATTTTATAAGTTTCTATTTATTTATTTTAAAGACATGTATTTGCTTTAAAAATTTATGAAATACAATAGTAATCTAAGTTAAAGAAAAGAATATTCTTGAAAAAATTAAACGAAGTTAAGGATATTACGATTGGTGTGAGGGACAAATAAGATGTTAACAAATAAAAAAAGGCAAGTGGGTCAATTTAGGTTAAGAATAATAAAAAGTTGTTATATTAACCTATATTCCTAAACTTTTTCGTTGTACATAGATATATCTGTGATTTTTTCCTCTAAATTTGTTGTGGTTTAGAAATATATAAATATTTAAAATTAATTTAGTTTAAACTTTAAACTCAAGGGAGATATCGTTAAGAAGTTTTATTTATCTTTTTTGTTTTTTCTGCTGATCTTTATATTTGAAAAATAACTTCTTTTTATTAACATTGTTTACTAAAACAAACATTTTAACAATCTCATTTACCCTTAATTTTTTTTTTGGGATAAATTTATTGATGTTTTGGAAACATATAAACATAAATTTTAATTTAATTTAAACTAAAATACTAAAAGATATAGTTGTGAATATAACAAAACTAAAGATTAATTATACCTTGATATAGATACATCGGTGGTTTTCAATATTTATTGGTAGTTTAGAAACATATAAATACTAAAATTGAATTGAATTTAAATTTTAAACTTTAATTAAATTCAAGTGAGTTATCCTTAATAAATTAGCTTCTTTTTTGCCCTAAGAATCTTTAGTTTTTTCAGTATTGCTTATTAAAATAAACACTACAACAATCTCGTATAAACTCAAATTGTTTTGGATAATATATTGGTGTTTTGGAAACATATAAATTATAAAATTTACTTTGATTTAATTAAACTAAAATGATAAAAGATAACATCTGCGTATATAAAAAAAATTGATTAACATTAATTATCTCAAAATATGTATGGCTTTTCTTAAAAATTTCATATTAGATATAGATATATGGGTAGATTCTTTTTCTAAGTTAATTGGTAGCTTAGAAAACAAAATTACTAAATTTTAATTTAATTTAAACTTTAAACATAATAGAGTATCCTTAATAAATTATATTTATCTTATTTTTATTTTTTTTCAATAGATCTTTATATTTAAATGATAATTCTTTTGAACATAGATTACGAAAACAAACGTTACAACAATAAAATTTATTGAAGTTTTAAAAACATAAAATATTAAATTTTTATTTAATTTAAAATAAAATAATAGAATATAATTTTTAAATACGAGTTGTATATATAACAAAATTTTCATTAAGATTAATTATCTCAAAATATTAATAACTTATTTTAAATTTTAGATATAGATATATCATTGTTTTCCTTTTCTTTTCTAAATTTAATAGTGCTTTAAAAACATATAAATACTAAAATTTAATTTAATTTACAATTTAAACTCAAATGAGTTACCCTTAATAAATTATATCTATCTTCTTTTTTCTACGGATCCTTATTGAAAGAGTCGAACATTCAATGAACAATTAGGGTAAAGAAATAAGGACTCTTTAGATATTCACACCCACATATGTACCAATCAAATGTAAAAGAGTAAAATATAAAAAAAAAATTAAGACAAATAGAATAATACGAGTCGTGATGGGGGAATTTGTGTGCTGCGACGTGGGTTTCTTGGATCAGAGTTTCACGCGTACTAGGATCAATGCTTGTTGTGTTGTGGAAAAAAGTAGGTCGTTGTGCCCATTGATATCTCCCTCATGATTCATTTTTTTCTCCCATTTCTTCAGCTCCATCACTTATAAATAAGTGCCTCACCTTCTTGTAAAAAGCATCCCTCATTCCTCACACCTTAGTTGATAATTATTAGCTTTCATACATTTTTTTATTTTAGTTTTTCTCAAGTTTTTGAGAGTTACAAGTTTTATTTTTATGATTAATTTTTAAACAGTTTAGATTAGATTATTATAAATAAGTGACAATAATATAGAATTTTTCAAATAGTAGGTCACTGTAGAAATTTTCTGTAAAAATATATTTGACGTATTAATTTTAATTGTATTATATTTACAGATTTAATTTTATGTATCTTTTCGAATGCTATACTTAATTTACTATCATTTATTAAATTTAAGTATGTATGGCTTATTAGGATAATAGGATTTTAGTTATATTGATATGCTCGTGTAAATTATTTAGGTGAATATATTTAATAATTATTATACACAAATTATTTTATTATTTAAGGATTTTACAAGTTTTATTATCAAAAAATATATTGATAATATTTTTTTTGTAATAGATTTAAAATAAGAAAATTGGGTTTTATAAAAATGAGACCATATCTAATTTTGAATTATATTTCATTTCAAAGTTTTCATAAGATTTATTATTGAAAAATATCACGATAACATATTTTTTGTAATAGATTTTAAACAAAAAAGTTAGATTTAATAGACATTAATCTAAAAACTAATTTAAATAGGTTGAATAGAACCGTAACGTGTTAGACTCGACCTAAGGTGAAAATTTAAATGGTTTGTTAATTTTTTAAAAATAAGCATAATTTAATTTAATCAATCAAATAGACCTGACCAAAGGCATTAAGTGATTTAGTTAATAACGAATAGTATACCTGACCAAAGGTATCATTTATACATATAAAAAAAACCAATAAATCTGGGTTTATATTTTATTAATGTAATTAATTCTATCAAACTAATAAACTAGTTAAATATTCCATTAATTTTCAATTGATTAATTAATTTCATGTTTACCTATAATTTGTGTAAATCAATATATCATTTATATTTTATTATTTTATCTTATTAGTTTAGACATTTCAAACCTAAACTTTGTGACATAAATTTTAGGTTTGTTTTTCATGTTTAAGAATTTTTATTAAATTATTTAAAATTTACAAAGTGATTTTTGCAATTACGAGCTATTTTAAAATACAAAATTGGTTCATCAAGTTTTAGAAGCCATTATTGAGAGAAATTTCATTTTAAATTTTTATTATCAAACATCTTAAAAAGTTTTATTTTGTAAATATTCTTGATGTTTTAAAAAAAATCCATAAAATTTTGAAAACAAGAAAAATTAATATCTCATTTATTATTTGACTTATTTTAAAAAAAACAATTTTTTTTTAAAATCAAAAATCTAAAAATATATAGGTTATTAATTGACTTTAGATATTTTAAATAAGAAAACTTCAAAAAGATATTGAAAATCAAAAATAATTTTTTTTCTAGTTTATTAATTGATTTTAGATATCTAAATACAATTTCTTAAATATTCTAATGTATTTTTTAAGTTGACTTAGATATTAATTTATTTATTATTAACTTAATGTTTTTTTGATATTTTTATATATTAATTGTAATTTTTATTTTAACTTATTGTATAATTAATTGTTTGTATCATATATAATATATATTATATTTATTTATTTAATTTATATTACTATATAATAAATTATTTGTATCATATATTATATGGTGTAATTATTTATTTAACTTGTATTATTGTATAATAAATTATTTGTATCATATATTGTATTTATATTATTTATATTGTGCTTATTTTTTATTTTACTATTTCTTTTTATTTTTGTTATTTACTTTGTAAGGACTACGAGTGTTGGTTATTTTTGTGGATAAAATAAATACATGTAAACTTATTTTTAACCTTGCTATCAATTCTATCAAACAAAGTTGAAGAAACATCATAATTTCATATAATCGTACTTCACGTATATCTTTTATAACTATGATACATATGATTACACTCATACATTTAATAGCACATGTTTATAAAATTAGAATTATTTTTACTGCTAAAATATTTATTTAAACTTAAATCAATTTATGAAATTACCAATTAATCATTTATTAAATGTGTTTTAATATTTTTAAGTGCAAAATAATATTGAACCCTAATATTATTAGGTTATAATTATCTTATACATACGTACATAGTATAAGGGTTAAAGGAGGTAAGGTGAAATTAGGGATGGGCAAAATAACCACGGGTTCGGTTATCCGTGGATAATCGCCCCGACGGTTCGGTTTTTCATCATTTAATTTCGGGGACGGGTTTGATTTCGGGTAAAAACTGAACATAAAAGAGCGGGTACGGTTCAGTTACGGTTATACTCAAAACCGTACCCGCCCATACCCAAAATTAATTAATTATATTTAAATAAATTATATATTAATTAAGATTTATTTATTTTTAACCTAAATACCTAATATATAAACCTAATTTATCATATTCCTAAATCCTAACCTAACTCTCTCTACGCCTCAATTTCTCTCAGTTTTCTTCCATCTACAGATCAGTCTTCTCTCACAGCACCGCCTCGTCACCAGCTGTAGCCGCAGTCACTAGTCACCATTCCCTACGTCTTCTTCGGTCGTCTCCAGTCGCTGCGTCTTCGCCAATCGTCACCAGTCACTGCGTCTTCTTCGGTCGTCTCCAGTCGTTACGTCTTCTTCGGTCTTCTTCGGTCTTCTCCAGTCGCCAGTTCCTGTGCCGTGTCGTCGCCAGTTCCCTCCGTCTTGTCGCCATTCATAACGCTGCATCGTTGCCATTTACAACGCCAGTCACAACTCTCGGTTGTACGCTTGTTACCAGTTTGTTATCCCTTCTTCTTCTTGGTCTCATTAGGTAATTATTTCCTTTTCTTGTATGAAGCAGATCTATTGGTGGCTGTCTTACTACGATATTTTTGCTACTTTATTAATTGAGCAAAATTGGACAATGTATTACTCTATTAAACTGTTAATTTTCAAAAATAATGAAACTATCACTAAAGTGTTATATTGGGCTACTTCATTTATGAAACCTTGATCATTGTAACTATGGTGCTGTATTTATTGAACCATTATTATGTGCATCCATCTTGCTGGAAAACGAACTACTTGGAAAGGAAATCCTCATGACTCTATCATTTGTTAAGCATGCTGGAAAGTGAAAACTAGTGTAGTAAAGTCTTCATGAGTAATAGGTTTTCATGTCTTGACAATATGTAGTTTCCTGCATGATCTTTTACTATCTGTGGAATGGATTAGCATATTGGCGCTGCTTAGTAACTATGTTGTTGATGTTATTCTGGTTCATTGGTTTTTGCTGCTTTTACCTATGATTTTTTTAAGATTGGAATATTGTGCAGATTACCTTTGAACAAGGTTTTATAGTCCTGCTCCTTATGATTTGGTTTGGTTATGATAATGATCCAATCATGTAGGATCATAGGCTATCCAGCGACGACACTTGAAAACTAGTGTAGTAAAGTCTTCATGAGTAATAGGTTTTCAAGTCTTGACAATATGTAGTTTCCTGCATGATCTTTTACTATCTGTGGAGTGGGTTAGCATATTGGCGCTGCTCAGTAACTATGTTGTTGACATTATTCTAGTTCATTGGTTTTTGCTGCTTTTACCTATGATTTTAAGATTGGAATCTTGTGCAAATTACTTTGAACAAGGTTTTATAGTCATGTTCCTTATGATTTGGTTTGGTTATGATTATGATCCAATCATGCAGGATCATAGGCTATCCAGCGACGACACTTGAATCCAGCAACGACACAATGCTGCAGTTATTGGTCATAAGTAATGAGTTGCTTTTTGGATTGGAACATTGATTGTAAGATTTCAACCTTAACTTTAGATAATTATTCTACTAATGATTCAATGCTACCCGATCTATTAGATTCATTAGATAGAACTTCAATGTTATTGTATGGAGATATTTTTCACATGCGTTGTGCTGCTTACATATTAAACTTGGTAGTGAAAGATGGGTTAAATCTAATTTTTCAATGCATTGTTAAAGTTAGAGATAGTGTTGCATATTGGACAGCAACACAAAAGAGGGAGGAAAAATTTAAAAAGATTGCATCTCAAGAGATAAAGTCTTCTTGTAAGAATTTATCTCTTGATTGTCAAACTCTTTGGAATTATACTTTTTTAATGCTTAAAAATGCATTGTTTTATGAGAAAGTGTTTCCTCATTTAAAACAATTGGATAAGAATTATAATAGTCTTCCTGATGCATTGGATTGGAAAATGGCAAGTACAATTTGTGATAAGTTAGAAGTATTTTACAAGGTTACTGAATTGATTTCTGGTTCCAACTATCCCACAATAAACATGTTATTTCCTCATATTTGTGACATCAAATTGTCATTATATAATTGGATTAATGATGAGGATGGTTTGGTCAAGGGAATGGCGTCAAACATGCTTGTAAAATTTGATAAGTATTGGCAAGAAGTTAATATTGTCATGGCTATAGGAGTTGTTTTGGATCCTAGATTTAAGATGAATTATCTCGAATTCTATTTTTCAAGAATATATGGAGAGAATATCATTTTTGAAATTGAAAAGGTGAGAACAAAGTGTTATGATTTATAAATATGTACTGAAATAAATGAATTTTAGAAGAGAGTCGACAAATGGAATTTTCAACACGTTCCAATACATCTCAAAGTTCAAAAGGTACTAGTGTTCTTAATCCTACTGGTATAAATGAGTATAAACAATGGAAATTAATGCAAAATAAAGCTGGATCTTTGAAATCTGAGTTAGACTCTTATTTAGATGAGGCTGATGTAGAAATTTTGGATGAAGAGTTTGATATATTGTCTTGGTGGAAGTGTAATAAACATAAGTATCCAATAATGCATGATATGGCTAGAGATATCTTGGCTATTCCAGTCACCACAGTTGCTTCAGAATCTGCATTTAGCACAAGTGGTAGAGTAGTGAGCAAATATCGTAGTAGACTCAAAGAAAACACATTGGAAGCTTTGATGTGTACTCAAGATTGGTTATGGGCTAATATTCATAAACAAGGTATAAGCCTATATATTTAATACTTGTACATATTATATTTTATTAACACTTGTTTTATGTATTATATATTAATTATTTAATTATGTATTCAAATATTTTATAATTTATTCAGATATGTTATCTCCTGGTTCATCCGCTTCCACTATTAATATTGCAGAAGATGATGTTGAGGTTAAAAATTTACATTATTGATTAATCAATTTATTATTTTGGTTTATAAAATTGATTTTATATGTTTGATTTTTGCAAGATACGCTTGCATTTGATGAATAATTAGAAGATAGAAGTTTTGATTTATTGTACTTGAAGTTTCTTAAATTTATTTATTTAGTTTTCAATATTTGTATTAGTTTGTAATATTTTATTTATATCTTGTGTTTTTTATTGATATGTATTTAATCTTATCTAGATTCATAGAAATGTATATTATTAAATGTTAAATTTTTAATTATAAACTCAAAATAACAAATTTAAATAACAAATTGAGATATCAAGTTCAATATCAACCATTTGTTTTAGGTGGATTGCATTGCTAAAAAGAGCTCAATTGAATAGGATTTTGAAAAATGGTTTTTTTAATAACTGTCCCGAATTGTTAACTACGGGTAAAAAATTGTCCCTGAACTGCAATGGTTTTCGGGCGGTTTCGGGGATAGATTTTATAATTTGGTTTAGGGATGGTTATATTCAAATCCATCCCCGCCCGTCCCCATGCCCATCCCTAGGTGAAATACATGTGTGCTGAAAGTACCGTACTGCTAGCATTGAACTGTTGTTGAATTCCCTATTCCTTGCTTGGTCACTTGCTTGTTGCTATTTGTTTGTTTCATATTTTCTGATTTCCTCGCTCAATTAGAATAATTCAATTGCATAGTGGCAGGTAAATTAATATATATATATATATATATATATAAGAATTGAGAATAAAGGCAGTAGATAACAAAGATGGTTAATACCTAAAAATAGCATATGTAATTCTTTCATTTTTGTACCTAGTAAGTATACTCTAGGTTAATCAAGTCTATATTTTATAAATTTTTAATTAGTATCATAGTAAATACTAGACACACTTTGTGAGTTTGATCATTAAGGACATACTTATGGACCAAATGAAAGAAGGTGGGTCATCTATTAGACCTCCGCTCTTTGGTGGGTATAGTTACCCTTACTGGAAGGATCACATTCAAGCTTTTCTCAAACAAGATGAAAAAATATGGGATGTTGATGGTTAGGACCTTCGGTAACCAAAGATGGTGTAACAATCATGAAGCTAAGAAGAGACTAGACCATTGAAGAATGAACCTTAGTGGGGCAAACCAAAAAGGTCTAAGCTCTATCTTTGTTGCAATATCGATGGATGAGTTCTGTCACATCTCCGACTATGAGATTGCTAAAGATGCAAGGAATGCACTTGCTCTTGCTCATGAGGGAACTTCTCAAGTGAAACAAACAAAATTGAGATTGCTAACATCTCAGTTTGATTCCATTAAAATGAGCAGCATTGAAACTTTTGGTCAATTCTATGCTCATTTTTGTGATATCACTAATGCTTTTTCTAAACTTAGTGAGAAAATTCCACGATCTATAAAAGTATGCAAACTCCTAAGCTCCTTAATAGAAGACTATAAGTTGAAAGTTATAGCGATAGAGAAAAGCAAGAATGTGGGCACACTAAACATTGATGAACTTGTCGAGTCAATCCAACCTATGAGCTTACTCTTGATCCACCCAAGAAAAACAAGGACGTGACATTCAAAATCTCCAAAAATGACATCTATGATAGTGATGAGGATATGAATGATGACTCAATAATCTTATTAGCAAAAAAATTTAAAAATTTCTAAAAAAAAGGTCAACAAAATAATCAATCTAACAAGGGATAATCCATTCGTTCAAGGAACCAAACATCAAGGGAAATCAAGCCTCCTAGCTCTAATGGTTAGAAACTTAATCCCACTAGTCCTCAATACTTTTCTTGTGGGGGCTTTGGTCATATATCTACAGAATGTGCGAACAATCAAAATCAAGTTAGAAAAACCTTTAATACTACACTCAATAACAAAGAAAATGAGCAGGAATGCTAGTTACTCAAAAGATGATGACACTAACTATTGTGCCTTCACTGCAACTACCAAAGCACACCACAATGACTCCAGCTCTAACTCGGATGAAGAAAATAAGGAAGTAGACTCTTCTCTCTTACTGTCTAAGTTTAATGTATCAAATCATGATGAACTATTCATGAATTTTCTTAGTGCTAGGAAAGAGAAAGATAAACTACTTGTTGAAGTAACTAAACTTAATGATATCATCAATGTTTACAAAACAAATTTCTCTAGCCTAGAGAAAGATAAAAAGAAATTGTCTGAATATATTAATGCCATGAATCTGAGTCTTGTAGAAACCAATGAGGAGAAAAAAAGCTTAAGCAACAACTTAGTATTACTAAAGAGATGGTAAATAATTTGATCATAGGTGCTGAAAAATTGACTAAAATCTTAGACTACAAAAAACCATATGGAGATAAGAGAGGTCTTGGACACATAGATGAATAGTCAACACTTTCATCATCCAAAAATAAATTTATTCCCGTATGTTATCATTGTGGTAAAAAAGGTCATATAAGACAAAAATGTAGATTTTTGATGAATGCTCATGAACTTAATGATTCTTTCCATGTTTCACATAATATGACACATAAGCATCATTCATCTATACATGCTACATCATATTTAAGGAGAATGGAAATTATAATAACATGTTCAAATATTCTAACAGGAAGTATGAAGTCTTAGATTCAAAGAGGTAAGTAAAATTCAGTATTTTTAATGCTATGACTTATTATGATCATCCTACTATGCATAATGCATCTTCATTTGGGATGAATGAGAAAAGTACAACTAAGTCAAAGAACACGCCTATGAAACCCAAGTTAGTTGAGTCTCAACCTAACAATATAGAGAAACTAAAATGCAAGAAAATTTGGGTTAGAAAAGATTATTTTTTCCTAGTCACCTGACCGTCTTTTATTCTTTCATCTAGGCATTTTTGTGCTTAAATGACCCTAGGTGAGAAATCTCTATATATTATCTTTATTTTATTTATTAGTTAAACTTACAAAAAAAAGAGAAGTAGAATCATTATTTGACCAACAAGGTATTGGACTTATTCAATATTTATAAACATATAACCTTAATTTTAGTGACTTAACTCATTTTGATAATTATTGTATAAATTATTCTACAATTTTGACTTTTGCACACACACATTCTTATACATGAGATGATCGATATTGACATGAACTTATTCACACACTCACAAACACATGTATATGCTATGCTTGAAGTTTATGAATTCTCTTGAAAGACTCTAGGAATTTAACTAATCTTGATTGTAAAATTGGGTTGAGTTCTATTTCTTGCTTTCTAAAATTTTACGATATAGAGGCACTTAGTACTGAGAAGGCTACCTATTGTGATGTGTCAAGTTACCATAGAAAGTGGAGAGGGCTACCTCACAACTAGTGTAAAAGTCATCATGCTAGGTTTACGACTCATGTAGAAAAAAGAAGAAGAAGAAAGATTGTGTAAAAAGTGACTGCTTATAAAACTTTTACTTGATATGCACAAAAAGAAATGACTAATAGATGTTAAAAATAAAAAAAAATCATGTACCTCATTTATAAAATAAAGATAAAAATTTTAAGTTTTTGTTTGATAGATATATTTTATTTTGTAAGATTGAAGACTCAATTATAATTTTACATGATATGTGATATATTTTTCTTTTGAGTCTTTCTTAGTTGATCATAAATGAATTAATTAGCATATTTGTAGAGTTTAAACATATATACTACTTTTAAGTAAATGTTAATATGTCATTATATGTGTGAAGTGTGCTTGTGGGCCTCCTCTAATCTACTTGCTTATTTATACAATAGATAATCAAAATTTGATTTATAAAAAAATGACGAGTTTTCAATTGTTTATGTACTCGTTTATGATTAAATAAGTTTAGTACCCTATGTGACTATTTATAAAAAAAATTAGTTTTTTATTCATTTATATCTTCTTATTTCTTAACTTTTTAATTGATTTTTAAGTTAGAGTGTCATTAACTTAGGGGGAGTTTAAACCACATTGCACTTTTGCATTAATATACTTTTATGTTGCTCTTTTATCTTTAGGGGGAGTTTAGCTCCATTACTTTTTCCAATGCTTTGTCTTTCTTGTATGTGAAAAAGAGGGAAAATGTGTTTCAATTTCATATTTTATTTTGTTATGCATATAATGGTAGAACATATTTAGGGTAAGAATACTTTCCATTACTTTATCTTATGTTAAGCTTGATTGGTATGAATGCATGCATCGTGTGATTATTCTTTACATTTATCTTATTTCTATGTAAACTGAACTAGTGTACAATGATGCTATCAAGCCAGGTTGTCGTTTACTTTGTCTATGTCATTTCAGTTACTTATAAGCTTGTCAAGTTGTAACGAACATGGATAGGATAGTTCTACTATGGAATCTAGGACATCAATTTATTTTTACATTACCCCTATGAGTGTCATATAGTGAGTGAGAGGTTTTGCCATATGAAAATTCTAAAGAGGGAGTTTGTAAGGACTATGAGTGTTGGTTATTTTTGTCGGCAAAATATTTACATGTGAACTTGTTTTTAAGCTCGCTATCAAGTCTATCATGTAAAGTTAAAGAAACGCCATAATTTCAAATAGTCATACTTTAGGTATATCTTTTATAGCTATGACATATAGGATTGCACTCATACATTTAATAACACATGTTCATAAAATTGGAATTATTTTTGCAACTAAAATATTCATTTAAATTTGAATCAATTTATGAAATTACTAATTAGCTATTTATTAAATGTGTTTCAATATTTTTAGGATGTGTCATAAAAATAACATTTTTATATTATTAAGTCTTTTAATGGGCTTTGAATAATTAAGCCCAAAATAATTTAACTCTAATTTTGTTAGGTTATAATTATCACTTTTAGAAACCTAGGCCTAACTCTAAACCCAAAAGTCAGCTTATGAGTTAGAGGGTTGCTTAAACTTATAAGGAGCAATGCTGCCTAACTCTTGGCCGATGTGGGACTTAACATCCCCCCTCCACATCGGCTGGGGTGAATCTTGGTCAGCATGGGGTGAGTTGGCCTTAGCCCTAAGTGCTTCGCCAGGTACTTGAGCATCGATGAGGGTGAAAAAGCCAAGAGCCTAGCTTTGATACCATCTTAGAAACCCATACCTAACTCTAAACCCAAAAATCACCTTGTGAGTTAGAGGGTTGCCCATATTTATATATGTACCAACCAAATGCAAGGGGTGAAATATAAAGAAATTTGGAGACAAATAGAACAACGTAGGTTACAATGGTGGAATTTGTGTGCCGCAACATGGGCTTTTAAGATCAGAATTTCACGTGTACCAAAATCAACAATTGCCCTAGCATGGATAAAAGTGGGTCGCGATGCCCATTGATATCTCCCGTATGATCCACTTTTTCCTCCCATTTCTTCGAATCCCCTCACCTATAAATATGTCCTTCACCCTCTTGTAAAAAGCATCCCTTATTCCTCACACCTCCATCGTTCATTATCAACTTTCTTATAGTTTTGTTTTTTTTCTTTTAGTTTCTCTCAAGTTTTTGAAAGTTACAAGTTTTATTTTTAGGTTTAGATTAGGTTATCACAAATAAGTGATAGTAATAGAGAGGTTTTTTAGAGAGTAGATCACAATAGGAACTATCTATAAGAATATATTTGAGGTGTTAATTTTAATTATATTCTATTTATAGATTTAATTTGATGTATCTTTCTGAACGTTATATTTGTTTTATTGATCATTTATTAAATTTAAGTATATCTGACTGATTGTGATAATGAGATTTTTGTTATATTGATATGTTTGTATAAATTATTTAAGTGAATATTTTTAATAATTATTAAATATAATTGTATGATGCTTGGCTTTAATAAGTATGTAATTTCCAATAGCAATTCAATTTACTTTTAAATTTGCATAATTTATTTGCCTTTTAAGTTATATGGAACTTAATTATAAATAAGTGAATCAATAATTCATCAATTTATGGATCTAATCTCAATTTTCTTTTGAATATCACCTTAGCATGTTTTCATGTGTGCATTTTTATATTGGTATGATGACTTACCGTTGCAAATTTTGAGTGAATTTCAGGTTTATTTATTTGTGAACTAACCATTTGTAGATTAAATTATGGCGTTTGATAAAGTGAATTTCGATATTTAGACCTCAAAATTTTAGGAATCTGTTTTCTGAAAGATCAATTCATATTTTATGAATTGTGGTTTCACAATTGATAAAATATTGTAATTATATAAATTGTTAAAATTGTGTAAATTCGTAATTGATGAATTTGATATTTCACAAATTATGAGTTATTTGATTTTGTTATATGCAATAAATAAATTCGTAGCTATGAAATGTTGGAATTTCACAGTTGACAAATTACTTAATTTCATGGTTCGAAATAAGTAAATTTTGTACGTATGAAAATTAGTGATTTTTTTTGTTTTCACTAAAGAGGATATTTCGTTTTTGAGAAATAACAAATTTTGTATTTGTTAGTTTTTATAGTTTAGAAAATAAATGAAATTTACATTTATGAAATTCTTGGTTTTTGAACTAGTAAAAGTGGTGAATTTGGTATTCGTAAAAGAAATAAATTTTGTATTTACAAAATATTGAATTTTTTACTCATTAGTCTTGAAATACTTAATTTTATAATATATGGATATTGATTATTGTGTTTTGTATATGTTGAAATATGAATAAGAACTAGGTTAATTTTGACTTATTTTGGACATTATTGTGTTCTGAGATAACAACAAATGTGATGGATGGCATTACCATGTTGGTAATTATTTTCTGATGTGAATTTGTCATGTCAAAATCAAAAGAGTGATAGATCAACAATGGTGCTATTAGGCATGTATGTTGAGATAATGAGTTATTCACTTCATTCAAACCATTTGAGAATAGGAAGAAGTTATGAACGAGGAACTTTGCAACCTCAATGATTGAGGATGAGGCAAAGTGATCTTAAAGATGACCTCTGAAAAAGAGATGACTTTATTAAATCGCTGTTGAAGAAGTTCTCTTGTTTGAAAAAAATTTTAGTGCTTCATTTTGAGAGGTTCAAGAAAAAGATTCTCTGTTTAAAGGATAACCTCTTTTGGTTATAAGCTCTGTGCTTAAACTAAAATTTTGTTTAAAGGTGTGTCTTTGCTTAACTGTTCTTTCTCTTCTACCCAAACATCAGTCTATCTTTACAAGCTTTAAAAGACCTTTTGATTTCCTCTAAGCTTGCACTTACAATAGTGGAGAGAGAGGCTACTTATGGACTTATGAATTTTTGTTCAAATTAAGTATATATTTCCATTTTCTTGTTTCACTTAAGCATTTCTTGATGGCATAGAGAATAAATATGTTTTACAACACACACTAAATATGAAATCAAATTTTTAGTCATACTTCCATTTGAATGCATCATGGATTATTAACCCTATGAATGTTTACGTAAAGTGAATTGCTTTGTTTAAATCCACTCTTGGTCTGTGACCTTGCTCAGTCTAAAGTCTCTTTACTTTTATTTTCTATATGCCTTATCTTCCTTATTTAAGGGTATTCCTTTGACTTTTAGTGTTAGAAAAGGGGAGAAGTTTTTGTGCATAACTATATGTTTGTTGCTATGTTGTGAGTGAAAGACTACACTGCATATTATTTTTTAACTTGTATGGATTTAGGGAGAGTGTTATATAAAGTCAAGGGGAGTTATGCTTTTATGCTTATGTTTGTGCTTATTGTTATGTACCTATGTAGGGATAACACGATAGTATGTGGTTAGACTACATGTTATGTCTACATGATATATTTATAGGATGTGTATTTGTTACGTGTGTGCAGGTTGCATATATAGAGTGAAATATTTGTGCTTCTAGTAGTGTACAATGGTTCTAAAACTATCATCTTTCAATTTGATAGAGGGTTGATTCATGAAGATGGATGGAGAACTCAAAATGAATGCACTTGGAGTACATGTGTCTTTTGGGTTTTGGTGTGTTTGTCATTGTCTTATTCTTAGGAACAAACAAATTTAGGACATCTTCATGATCATCTCATGCTTGATAAATTTTTGTATTTACTTGTTTAGTTTTTTTAACACAGAAATCCAAAAGGGGAAAATATAAGTCTTGTTGTTGTCGAGCCGGTGTGTTGGCTTCCCGTGTACAGAACATTGTATCTGTTATTTTACTTAATGTTTTGGTGTTTCTTTGTATAAGGTTGGTTACTATAGATCTATAATTCACACACATACATAGTTAGGTGCACTTTATATGTGAGCATATTTATACACACTATGGGATTGGTTTTCGTAGTGTATATATTAAATGGAGTGTTTATTTTCAGCGAGTGAGTGTGTAAACAAGCCAATGTTTTTACTATTGGTTTTTGGTTTGTTTTGGGTGTGGGTATTTGTAGATATTACTCATGATTTTTGGAAACCAAAAATGCAATTTTTTTCACCTTGTTATCACTCTCATCGTGGACCTCACTACCACCCTCACCACCACCCTTGACAAGTGGTTGGCTGATGAGTGCTCAAAAAGCACTAAAATTTCCCCATCTGCATGCGCTGCTGCACCCATTTGCCCCATCTACGCGAGCTGCCGCGCCCACACCAACATGACGTCATCATTCACTACTCCGCGTTTCCTCCATTTTTTCACCCACTTTTTCTTCCCCTCCTCACCTATAAATACCCTCATTCTCTTCATAACTAAACACACCTAAAAACACATTTTCTTCTCTCTTTCTTTCTCTCTTTTCTTAGTTTAGTTAGTTTTTCTGTTTTTAGTTTTTCCTTAGTTAGTTTTTCTTAGTTTTAGAGTTCTTCTCTTTTTGAGAAGAACTAATTATGTTTTTGTAATTTATTTGTTTTTTGATTCAATAAATGGGAGTGCAAATTCCGTTTGGAGGTTTTCCAACAATAGGAATAATATCAAAGTACTGTAAGGATTTTATTTTCTTTACAGTTATTTTTTATGTTTTATTCTTACATGTTATATTTAATTTGTCTGTGATTAAATTTAACTTTGCTAGCTATTTGTAAACATGATATAATAATAGCGTTGTTATGCTTGCGAAGTATTAAATAGGTGAAAATCTCTAAAATAAATTGATTTTATTTTTATTCAAGATTTTATATTAAAAATGTTAGAGAGAAATATATTATTTTTCATTACAAACTTAAATCTGAAAATTAGATTTTAAGGTTTAGTTATCCGGTCTAATTTAGAGTAGTGCTCTTTTATTTGTTGGTACAATCGCCCAGTAGTTAGAGTGAAGCTCTATTTTAAAAGTTTTTATAAGAATTATTATCTGAAAATGTATTGAGAACATGTTTTCAGTACTCGAATAATTAAAATCTTAGGTTTAATTTGGACACCTTGAATAAAGCTTAAACTATCTAACCCCACCAAAGGTGGCATTTAAATGGTTCATTTTCAATCTCTTAGAAAAATGAATTAATTTAATTAACCAAATTAGTTATTAACCCCACCCATAGATGTTAATTGATTTGTTTAGTTAACAAAGACTATCTAACCACACCAAAGAGAATCATAAATATCAATTTATATCTTTAATAACCTAAATAATATGAGCAACCATAATTAACTTAGTTATTATATCTATAAATACTTCACTATTATAAAAGATAAAATTGGCATAAATGCTTATTGAATTTGTATCTATGTTTATTTTTATGTTATTAGATTAAAAACACAAAATTCCAAAATATCGTGACAGGATGTTTAGAATTTAATTTTGTTTTTAAAAGTTTGAATAATAAATTAAAAATCACATACATTCCTTCCTTAAATCGATCTTGAGAGTATACTTATCATTTTCTACGAAATAATTCGTGCACTTGTGAGAGTTTTATAAATATAAAACTAAAGTATAGGTAGGATCGGCGATGTCGGTTCTACCCATCAAGTTTTTGGCGATGTTGCCGGGGAAAGAATAACATTTTTCAATTATTTATCAAAAATTTTAAAAAAAATTGTGTTATAAATAATTATGATTTTTTTTATTTAAAAAATAAAAAATAAAAAATTGTTTTTGTTTGTAAATAGTAAAAAAAAAAAAAAATAAACTTAACGTTCATTAATAGTTAAAAAAATTAAAATTTTAAATTTCATCAAAAAAAAGTTATAGCGTGAATAATAACATAATTTTGAATTTTGAAATTTGAAGTAAAAAAAACTTAAATAATTTTAAATAAAATAAAATTATACAATAAAAAATAAAAAATTAAAAAATTATTTTATTTAATTATTTTCTATTAATTTTAATTTTTTTGTTTTTTTAAATCAAAAACTTTATTTTCAATTTTTTTTCTTTTACCTTTTTCAATTTTTTATTTTATTTTATTTAATATTTATTTTATTTTTGGCTTAATTTTTAATTTAAGTTTTTTCCATTAACTATTTTATTTTTTTATCTTAATATTCGTTTAACTTAATTATCTTTGATTTTTACTAAATTTTCGTTTAAGTTAATTAACTTAGGTTTTTAGTAACTTAAGTTACTAATTTAATTAACTTAGATTTTCATTAACTTAATTAACTTAAATTTTTACTTAACTTAACTTAATTAACTTAATTTTAATAGCATGAAAAGTAAAGATCTAAGGGAGTTCTGTCTAGGAGAGTAGTTCTTGGAAGCTTTTGTGCCACTAGTCTTTCATGAGAACGTTGTTCTGTCTAGGAGGATGGTTTTTAAAAAGTCTTTGCACCACCATTCTTTCCTGGGAGCACTCTTGGTTAATACTGATTATGTTATTTTAACTTAAATATTATACTTAAAAAAATAATTCTGAAACTATCTCCAAAATTTTAAAGTTTTAATAGCATGAAAAGTAAAGATCTAAGGGAGTTCTGTCTAAGAGAGTAGTTCTTGGAAGCCTTTGTACCACTAGTCTTTCCTGGGAACGTTGTTCTGTCTAGAAGGATGGTTTTTAAGAAGTATTTGCACCACCATTCTTTCCTGGGAGCACTCTTGGTTAATACTGATTATGTTATTTTAACTTAAATATTATACTTAAAAAAATAATTCTGAAACTATCTCCAAAATTTTAAAGTTTTAATTACAATCTAAGGAATTAGTTGCTTTGTTTGATCTACGTACAATTGTGTTTTGATGCCTTAATTATTTGATTTGCACCTAGATGTAAGTTATCTAAAACCCTTAAGCATGCCCCTAGTTTTAAGTACAGAAAAATTTGAAAATCAATAAGGCATGACTGAAAAAGTATAAGTAGACAACCTTGTCTTATCTATAGGTTTGATTGACTCAATAATGTGGGGACATTGAGTTTACCTAAAAAGAAATTTCCAAGTTACGTCTTGCTAAGACATTAAACTAAGCTCTGGATGGAAGGCAACCCATTATTTTAGGTAATTTTATCTATTTGATTTCTATTGTTTATTTTAGTTTAATTACATGTGAATAATTTTAAAATTATTAAAACTATAAATATTTGTTGGGATGTTAGAAGTTTACAACAATCTGTCTGTGTGCACTTTAATGAACATAATGGATGCACTTGCATTTCTCCATCACTACTTGCGACATTCTCACGAAATAGGTAATATTTCTTCTCTTTTCTCTTTATCTGTATTTACTGGTGTTACATTGAGGACAATGTAAGTTCTAGGTTAGGGGTGGTAAAAAATTATCATGCTTAATTTAAAAAAAAAAGATTTAACAATTTTTTAAAAAATAATAAAATAATAATAATTTTTTTCTTTTTTATGTTCACATTTTCATTTTTATTGTGTTTGGTTTTATTTTCTTTGTGTGATTTAATAATTTTTGGAATTTAAAAAAAAATTCTCACCAAAATTTATTATTTCTTTAAATCAAATTTAAGTAAATAGTTAACTCTTTTGTACTGTTAGATTAATTTTTTAAAACATATCATGAAATATTTTGTAATTATTTTTGGTAATTAGTTAGTTTTCGTCATAACTAATATTTCTTGATAAGATGTGGAAATTATATTAAACACAAAATCGATGTTTATGAATTTGTTTTAGTAGATACTACATTTGTGAGATATAATTTGAGCCTAATTTCCCTTATTCAGAGTGAAATATATATTTTTTCTACTCCAAACACATTTATTATTTCTTCAAATTTTTAGATGATCTCTATAGGTATTAGCATTGAATGTATGAATTTTTTCTCATCTTAATAGAGTGTCGTATATTTTTTTTTATTATTTTTTACTTAGATAAATGATTTGAGTAGAAATTGATAGTATATGCTTTTATCTAATTCATGCATGACTGCTACAAAAAAAAGATATATCTGGGGTTACCTAAACCAAAATCAAACAGAAAAGCCACAAAATTAACCACTCACCAAAATCCTAAAAAAATGTACAATCTGTACATGGGTTGACTCTCTAAAAAAATGATATATATTGAAAAATATCTTCAAAAAAATATAGAGAGATAAAGAATATATAGTATAATCTACATACTATGACCCACATTGCCTACAAAGTTGTGAGTAAAGGCTAATTACAAAAGAAAGATATAAGAAGTAATTCCCTAAAAAGTCATTGTACTTCTTCATTTGTAAAAAGCATATATCTTGAAATTTTTTCTTAATGAGTTGATTTATGCATGAAAATAATTTTTATATATGATATATTTATAATTTATACATTTGATTCCTTCCATGAGATCAACGTCAAAATAACACTTTGAGCCTTTATTCTTTATACATATGCGAACATATTAGTTCATTTCTATACATCAACTCTTTCACATATAAATTAGTATAAGTGTTTGAACCCATAGGATTCAGTGCTTTGAGAGTATTGACTTGTGAGGAATAGATTCGAAGCAAATTAGGATTCATGACACTGAAATTGGGTGAAATTAAATAGATACATTTTTGATATGAAATATGAAAATGATTTTTGACTAATTATTATAATAAATCATGATTGTTTAAGAAGATTAAAATAACTTATGCTTTAGATTTTAATTATGATCTTAAAGAAGATTAAAAAGTATGAGACATTTTTGTGTTATGTTTCATGTTGTTTTCTTTTATTTTATTCTTAAAAGTTAATTTTTTATTTTTTTGTAATTTTAGTTTTTAAGTTTTTTATTATTATTTCTTTTAATTTTTACATTTAGTTCAATGTTTTTGGGTATCATTACTGAAAACCCTCACGAGACTCAAACTCGTCCACTAGGACAACCTAGGGGTTTAAAGGCTTGTTGCATAGGCTAAATACAACCGTGTCAATCCACGGAAGTGATTTAAGATAGTTTAGTTTTTATCGCTTCTCTTGCTAAGGGACTAGCAAGAAGTTGGTTGGGGTTGTGATGAGTGCTCAAAAAGCACTAAAATTACCATGATTTTATGCACATTAATTGATTAAAAATATATATATTTATATGATTTTATCATATATTTATATAAATTTATCTTTTCAGAATCACGGGTATTTTTATTGTTTTTCAGGTATTTTCGCTTAAAAACGTAACTTAAAGACTCAAAGAGGAATACTAGAGGCAATACATCATTTATATATTCATAAAATAAATGAGCAAAAGTCAACAAATATGGAAAAATTGGACAAAATGGGTCAAAAATGTAAAAACGGAGGAAATCGTGCACGCAACCACCCAGCCACGCCCAACAACGCACGCGCCTATGCCCCATCTATGCCACGTCTGCACCCATCTACGCCCCATCTGCACGCGTTGCCGCGCCCACACCAACATGATATCATCAGTATGACGTCATCATTCACTACTCCACATTTTCTCCATTTTTAATCATTTTTCACCCACTTTTTCTTCCCCTCCTCACCTATAAATACCCTCATTCTCTTCATAACTAAACACATCTTATTCTCTCTTTCTTTCTCTCTTTTCTTAGTTTAGTTAGTTTTTTTGTTTTTAGTTTTTCCTTAGTTAGTTTTTCTTAGTTTTAGAGTTCTTCTCTTTTTGAGAAGAACTAATTATGTTTTTGTAATTTATTTGCTTTTTGATTCAATAAATAAGAGTGCAAATTTCATTTGGAGGTTTTCCAACAACAGGAATAACATCAAAGTACTGTAAGGATTTTATTTTCTTTACAGTTATTTTTTATGTTTTATTCTTACATGTTATATTTAATTTGTTTGTGATTAAATTTAACTTTGCTGGCTATTTGTAAACATGATATAATAATAATGTTGTTATGCTTGCGAAATATTAAATAGGTGAAAATCTCTAAAATAAATTGATTTTGTTTTTATTCAAGATTTTATATTAAGAATGTTAGAGAGAAATATATTATTTTTCATTACAAACTTAAATCTAAAAATTAGATTTTAAGGTTTAGTTATCCTGTCTAATTTAGAGTTGTGCTCTTTTATTTGTTGGTATAATCGCCCGGTAGTTAGAGTAAAGCTCTATTTCAAAAGTTTTTATAAGAATTATTATTTGAAAATGTATTGACAACATGTTTTCAGTACTCGAATAATTAAAATCTTAGGTTTAATTTGAACACCTTGAATAAAGTTTAAACTGTCTAACCCCACCAAAGGTGGCATTTAAATGGTTCATTTTCAATCTCTTAGAAAAAGAAATTAATTTAATTAACCAAATTAGTTATCAACCCCACTCATAGGTGTTAATTGATTTGTTTAGTTAACAAAGAATATCTAACCACACCAAAGATGGTATTCATATAAAAAAGAGAGAATCAATAAATATAATTTATATCTTTAATGATCTAAATAATATGAGCAAGTAAAATTAACTTAGTTATTATATCCATAAATACTCCATTATTATAAAAGATAAAATTTGCATAAATGTTTATTGAATCTCTATCTATGTTTATTTTTACGTTATTAGATTAATAATACAAAATCCCAAAATATCGTGACAAGATGTTTAGGATTTAATTTTGTTTTTAAAAGTTTGAATAATAAATTAAAACTCACATACATTCCTTCCTTAGATTGACCTTGAGAGTATACTTATCATTTTTTACGAAATGATTTGTGCACTTGCGATAGTTTTATAAATATAAAACCAAAGTATCGACAGGATCGGCGATGTCGGTTCTGCCCATCAAGTTTTTTGTTGGCCAAGTGGTCGATTGATTACTATAAATACTCTTATCATTAATTGCAAATTTAGTTTGAAAAATCTGTCGAAACTCTATTGAAATTTCTATTGATTCAAAGTCCGTATTCACTAGTTATATCTGTAACTGTGATATATTTGTATAAGCATAGAATAGTGTGAGTTGATATTTTATGTGGTGAATGAATACTTTTTTGTGTGAGTAGTATTCAAAAGTTGTGTTAGTTGATTCTATATATTACTACTCTATGATATCTAATCATATCACATCAATTGAGGTTGGTTGTGGAAGACATCCAGGTTTGTGTTTCGAACCAAGTCATTATGGAAGCAACAATAGGCAGTTATGATGGAGGTCCCAACTAATAGAGGTAATATTTGTTTTATTACTTTTAGAGTTATAACTGTTGTATTAATTAGTGAATTGTTTGTTACTTTAGTTATCTTAAGCAACCCAAGGACATTACCACATAGATATGATCTTTATATGGGTTTATCTTGTTATATTATGTGTTATGCATGCTCACTTGTGGTCCTAGTATAATTTGGATTTAAATTGTGTATGTTAAAACATATTTTATTTAAACTCTGATTAGAACACTTTTTAACTATCTATTTGACTTTTAATTTACTTATAATATCTTACTCTGAATGATGTTTGTTGTTTAAATATTATACAAGTATTGCTTCTATTGAGTGTATTGCTTTCAATTTATTATTTTGTTCACTGCTTGTGGGGATAAGTTTGTTAGGAATTTGTATCTCCTTACCTATGTGTGTATCAAGTAATGGAACTTTCACTTTATTTCACATCTTAAATATAAAATAAGTTTATTATCCTTTGATGATGAATTCACATCTGAATCCGAGTCAAAATCTAAAATTCCATATACAACTAATGTGGTAAGTGATCAAGAAATTGAATCTAAAAAATCTTTAGAGACCCATAAAAGAGGAAAGTTGAAGAACCATTGAAGTTATTCTTAAATTAAGATGAATTTGAAGAATACTTAAAAATAACTCAAAATGAAGATTTTATTTATATGAACGAAACTTCATCTAGTGGAACAAAACAAGAAGAAAAACCACCTCATTCTTATATTACGAGATATGATTTAAGTAAGCAACCAATAACTCAACATGATACTTATTTAAACACTATTAATGTACCTTACAAAGATCAAGAAAAAACTATAGAAAAATAAGCATAATCCATGTCATTCATTTTACTTAATTATAGAAATACTTAGACAAAAAAAAGTTTTTAGATTATATTGCAAGAACCTTACAATATAATGCTTTGTAATAATTAAAACAATGGGAAAAAACCTTAAGAGGTAGAAAATAAAAATTGTACTTATTGTCAAATTTTCTCAAACATGATGATATATTAAGAGAATTTATTAAAAAAAATTAATAGGAGATATGGACAACCATCAGTTCAAGAATAGCCTAATTTTTCTCTATCAAAACTTGAATTATGTAATACTTGTCAATTTAAATCTTATGTAAAATTATTTTAAAAATACTATTTTCTTGTGAATCCTCTCAAAATATATATTGGTTAGATCAATTTTTTCATAAATCACTAAATTCTTGGGATGAACTAGCCATTCAAGAATATCTAGATTGGTTAAAAAAAACTAAACAAAGTAGACAATGATAAGAGTCAAATTATTGCATTTTTGTTATGATTTAAAGGTTGATATTTGTGTGAAAATTGTGTTTTATTTGATTATTTAATCCACAAATGTCATTTCACGGGTATTTCGTGTTTAAAGTGCAATTTTAGGTAAAATCATAATTTTGGAGAAGTTTGCGACAAATTTCAATGACCAGGATTTAGTGCAAATAAAAAGAAAACAAAATTTCAAAATTTGGAATTTCGCCGCCGGCGAAAACCTTACAGAGAAAATGTTGAAAATCATGCAGGGAGCACGGATTTTGGCAAAGCAATCTCGCCGCCGGCCAAATCAATCTCGCCGCCAGCCAAGTACATCTCGCCGCCGGCCAAGTGCATCTCGCCACTGGCGAGATTTAGCGGAACTGAAATCGTAAGTTTTCCAGAAATCTCGCCGCGGCGAGTTTCATTCGAAAACACAATTTTATGTTGTTTTGTTCCAAAATTGCCCCCCCAAATCCTAGATCTATATATACATTATGATGGAGAAAGAAGGGACGACAGAAAGCAGAGTTCAAAGGCATTTTTGGAGAAGAGAAGGAAATTTTGGAGAAACTTGAAGGATCTTCACCATTGTTGCTACCAAGCCTTCATCTTCTAGAGTTTTTTCATCTTTTCTCCTTAGTTTTTATTTTCTGTAGTTTATTCATATTTGTTATTCATGGATTCAATTGAAATAATGGTTGTTCTTATTTCCGTTATGAACTAATTCATTTTTGCTAAGGCTATGATGTAGTTAGATCAAGGAAATCTGATTTCTTTTGTTATGGTTATATGAATTCATTGTTTTCAAGTCGAGTATTTATTTCCATGCTTAATGCTTTTAAATTTCTTATCAAGATTTAGATGATTTATTGCATTATATTGAGACCGAGAGGAGATGTGTAATGAATGCTTCTTGTGATAAATACCGTATATTGAATGCGAGTTTGACACCTAATGCATGATGTATGTGGTTATTCCAGAAATTCCATAAATCGTAATGTGCTTATTTGTGATTAAATCTTCATAGAAATATAGTCGGTTTTCATAGATAAGTAATTCTAATATAACTTGAGAAAGAGTATTAGATAAGTTTGGGTTTTTCAACCATCACTTTTAGCTTTGATTCTCATATAACATGACTTGAAATCGGATTGAATTGATTTAGCGAAATCAAATGCCTTAGCGTTTTTAATCATTAGTGAACAACATTTAATTTTGCTATTTGCGTTTAGTTTTATGTTAATTTTCTTTTTAAACAATTTCAACAATTCAGTTTTCAAATAAAATTAGGGTTAGTCAATTTCGGTACTTAGTAACGCCATTCCTTATGAGTTCGATATCCGTACTTTTGTACACTTTATTACTTGAACGATTCGTACACTTGCGAAAATAAGCATCAAGTTTTTGGCGCCGTTGCCGGGGAATGGTTTGATTTTATTAATATCGATACTACCTAATCTTAGTTTTAATTTGAAGTTAATTTGCTTTATCTTTCTTTCATTTTTAATTTTGTTTATTTTGCTGTTTTATTTTATTTATCAAAAAAAAAAGTAACTTTGTGTTGTTTTGTGTTAGTTGATTTTCTGTTTGTAGGATTTTTGTATGAGACGTACAAGAAGCCTTAACCTTCTTCCATTTGATCCGGAGATTGATAGAACATATAGGCGTCTAAACTGAGAGAGAAGACGTTCAACCTCAGCTCCTAATAGACAATCAACCATGGATCCACCATTTGTTGAGGGAGGTGGAAATCGTAGAGCTTTGAAGGATTATGTTGCGCCTAATGTTACTGGAACTATTTCAGGTATAAGAAGGCCGACTGTTCAAGCCAATAACTATGAGAAAAAACCATCCTTTATCCAAATGGTTCAATCAAATCAGTTTGGAGGAATGTCAAAAGATGATCCAAATGCACATATTTCTTACTTTCTGGAGGTGTGTGATCTTTACAAGATAAATGGTGTGTCTGAAGATGCTATAAGATTGAGGTTTTTTCCTTTTTCACTTCGGGATAAAGCCAAGGAGTGGCTAAACTCGTTACCACCAGGATCAATTACAACATGGAATGAATTGGTTCAGAAATTCTTGTCCAAGTTCTTTCCTCCTGCTAAGACGGCAAAATTGAGGAATGAAATCACATCTTTTACACAATATGACCAAGAATCATTGTATGAAGCTTGGGAAAGATTCAAAGAAATGTTGAGGAAATGCCCACATCATGGTATACCAATTTGGCTACAAGTCTCTACATTTTATAATGGGTTGGTTTCAAACTATCGTGCAATGATTGATGCTGCAGCTGGAGGATCTTTAATGGGAAAAACACCGGAGGATGCTCATGAGTTGTTAGAGGTTATGGCAGAAAACAACAATCAGTGGCATTCAGAGCGGGTAATTGCAAAAAGACCAGCAGTAGTGCATGAAATTGATTCAGTGAATGCTTTGTCGGCTTAAGTTGTTGTTCTTTCAAGAAAAATGGATTCTTTGTCATCCAAGTTAGAATCCAAACCAACTACACAATGTGATTTATGTGGTGGAAATCATGCTAGCATCGAGTGCCAAGTTGGAAATCCATTTGCTTCACCAAATGCTGAGCAAGCAAATTATGTTTCAAATTTCCAAAAACCTCAACATAACCCATACTCGAACACCTACAATCTAGGTTGGAGAAATCATCCAAATTTGTCATGGGGAAATAACCAAGGGGGATTCAAACCGTCATCATCTTCCTACCAACCCCAAGAGAAAAAACAAACAAATTTGGAAGAAATTTTAGGAAAGTTCATTGAGGAGACAAGAGCAAATTTCAGAAATCAAGAGGCAATCAACAGGGACATCCAAAACCAACTGGGGCAACTTTCAAAGCAGATTGCAGAAAGGTCTCAAGGATCGCTGCCTAGTGACATAATAAATCCCACAGAGCATGTAAAGGCTATCACATTGAGAAGTGGTAAAGAACTTGAGAATCAGAGGAAATCGGAGAAAAAGATGGAAGAATCTAAAGAAAAGCCATCAAGATCCCAAGATATTCAACCTTCCTCATATGCAAAATATGAGCCTCCTATCCCATATCCTCAAAGATTGAATAAGAAAAAGCTTGATAATCAAGTTGATAAATTTCTGGATATTTTTAAGAAATTGCATATTAACATTCCTTTTGTAGAGATGTTGGAACAAATGCCCAAGTATGCAAAATTCATGAAGGAAATCCTATCAAAGAAGAGGAGGCTGGGAGATAATGAAACTATCATGCTAAATGAGGAGTGTAGTGCAATTCTTCAAAGAAAACTGCCACAGAAATTGAAAGACCCAGGGAGTTTTACTAGACCTTGTACCATAGGAAGTTGCAATTTTGATAAAGTCCTATGTGATTTAGGAGCAAGCATTAATTTGATGCCACTTTCTGTTTTCAGGAAACTAGGCCTGGGAGAAGTGAAGCCCACTTCAATCTCTCTACAATTAGCTGATCGATCGGTGAAATATCCTCGAGGGGTAATTGAGGATGTTTTAATTAAAGTTGACAAATTTATTTTCCCTGTAGATTTCGTGGTGCTTGACATAGAGGAAGATAGAGAGATACCGTTGATATTGGGGAGACCGTTCCTTGCAACTGGAAGAACATTGATTGATGTTCAGCAAGGAAAGCTCATTCTACGGGTGCAAGATGAACAAGTGACCTTTGATGTTTTTGAAGCAATGAAATTTCCAAGTGAAGTACATTCGTGTTTTCAAATTAACACTCTTGATAGGTTAATCTCAGAAACTTTTGAGGAGAGAACTCCATTGCTACCACTAGAAGCTTGCCTTGTGAAATCTGCAACAATTGAGGAGGAAGATAAGGGGACAAGACAATGTTCTGAATTATTGGTAGCACCTAATGAATATTTATGCAGTGATGAAACATTTAAGGAGTTGGGAACAAATGAAACTCCAACCTCAGTGGTAAAGAATGGAGCCAACAAGATTGAGCTGAAGCCAATGCCATCCCATCTAAGAAAAAAAAAATTCTTACTCTCACCGCCGGCGGAAAGGAGATCTCTCTTTCCTTTCTTACATTGAGGACAATGTAAGGTTTTGGTTAGGGGTGCGGTAAACGGTAAATATTTTCTCCCCTTCATTTTTAGTAGTTTTGTTTGTGTGTTTATTTGTGTTTAATTTTGATTTTTCATTTATTTTTTTGCATTTTGATTTAATTTCTTTTATTTCTTTATTGTCTTATTCTTATTATTATTATTTTTTATTTGCATTTTACTTGTTTTAATTTGCACGTTGATGATAATATTGTGATTGTGATAACAAGTAGCTTTTAGAAGACATTAAATTTTGCTTCGGTTTAAAGATAATTTCAAATGTTGATTTTACCTAGTTGGCGACTCTTTTGGTATGTGGTATGATTTGGTTGATTAGTCTAAATGCTTAGAGAAGTCTTATGTGCGGATTTTTCATGGACATTTTTGTGATCTCAACAAACTCTAGAACTCATTTGAAAACCTCTTGAGGCGAAATAATTTAGAATTGCACTGTTTAGGATATGATGTAGGCCATTTTTGGATCGATTGTGCCATTTTAAGCCTACCTTGTTATCCTTATATCACTAGTTACCTCTTTGAGCCTATTTAAATATATTGTTAGCCTTACTTTTCTTTCTTTTTGCCTTCTATAACCTACCTTTTATTGAGCCAAAATATATATATATATAATTCCTACCTTATTTGTTAAGAGCACTTAATTTTGAACACAAACTTTTCAAGAGCAATTGGAGAAATCTTCCACATATATTGGAAGAAATTGGTTGGGGGTTATGTATTTTCAAGAATGATTGGAGTAAGGATGAAAAAAAAATCTATATTGGAAGAAAGTGGTTGGCTTTTCAAGAGCAATTGAAAAAAAAAAAAGAAATCCACATATATTGGAAGAAAGTTGTTGGCTTTTCAAGAGCAATTGAGTAAAAAAAAAAAAAAAAAAAAGAAGAAGAAGAAAGCCTTCACATTTTAGTGAATAAAAAAGTGTTAGTGATGGATGCACTGAAGAGAAAGATTGAGGAAGAATTTTGTTTATCTTTGGAAAAATAGGTTATGATCGGAAGAAACAATTTGGGTTAAATGGTGTTACTCTTTTACTTAATTGGTTGTGTTTAATCTAATAAGTGCCCTTATTTGTATTTTGACACTTCCCGTTCTTTCTTAACCAAATACCTAAGCCTAACATTACAAGCCTCGTAAAGTCCTATTGATCTGAAGTGGTGTATTTTTCTTCATTAGTGGAGAGAGGTTTGAAAAGTGAGCCTATGGAGTTTGAGATTTCACCTTTTTGTTTGTGGATGTTGTGCATAATATTATCTGGGCATTATGGCTATTGGTTTGTGGTTTGATGGATGTTTAAGAGTCAATAACAAAAGTGAAATTGGCATTTGAGATTTCTTAAAATTTAGGTGACATTTAATTATTCTATAAGTTGGGTGTTATTTACAATTTTTGAGACATTTGTGCAAATTATTTGTTATGTGATTTTATTGTTTTAAGCTAGGATAGTCATAGGTAAGATGTTTGTGGGTATCATCACTGGAAGCTCTCACGAGACTACAACTCGTCCTACTAGGGCCACCTAGGGGTTTAAAGGCTTATTGCATACGCTTAATGTAATGTTGTAAATAGAATAAATTTCCTTTGAAATTTTCTTTTAATGTCTCCTTTGAAATTATTCATAGATCGCTTTTCTTGCTAGAGACTAGCAAGAAGCTGGTTGGGGGTTGTTGATAAGAGTCAAATTATTGCATTTTTGTTATGATTTAAAGGTTGATATTTGTGTGAAAATTGCGTTTTATTTGATTATTTAATCCACAAATGTCATTTCACGGGTATTTCGTGTTTAAAGTACAATTTCACGTAAAATCATAATTTTGGAGAAGTTTGCGACAAATTTCAATGACCGGGATTTAGTGCAAATAAAAAGAAAACAAAATTTCAAAATTTGGAATTTCGCCGCCGGCGAAAACCTTACGGAGAAAATGTTGAAAATCATGCAGGGAGCACGGATTTTGGCAAAGCAATCTCACCGCCGGCCAAGTACATCTCGCCGCCGACCAAATAAATATAGCCGCCGGCCAAGTGCATCTTGCCGCCGGCCACAATAATCTCGCCGCCGGCGAGATTTAGCAGAACCGAAATCGTAAGTTTTCCAGAAATCTCGCCGCGGCGAGAATAACTTCGCCGCCAGCGAGTTTCATTCGAAAACACAATTTTATGTTGTTTTGTTCCAAAATTGCCCCCCCAAACCCTAGATCTATATATACATTATGATGGAGAAAGAGGGGACGGCAGAAAGCAGAGTTCAAAGGCATTTTTGGAGAAGAGAAGGAAATTTTGGAGAAACTTGAAGGATCTTCACCATTGTTGCTACCAAGCCTTCATCTTCTAGAGTTTTTTCATCTTTTCTCCTTAGTTTTTATTTTCTGTAGTTTATTCATATTTGTTATTCATGGATTCAATTGAAATAATGGTTGTTCTTATTTCCGTTATGAACTAATTCGTTTTTGCTAAGGCTATGACGTAGTTAGATCAAGAAAATCTGATTTCTTTTGTTATGGTTATATGAATTCATTGTTTTCAAGTCGAGTATTTATTTCCATGCTTAATGCTTTTAAATTTCTAATCAAGATTTAGATGATTTGTTGCATTATATTGAGACCGAGAGGAGATGTGTAATGAATGCTTCTTGTGATAAATACCATATGTTGAATGCGAGTTTGACACCTAATGCATGATGTATGTGGTTATTCCAGAAATTCCATAAATCGTAATGTGCTTATTTGTGATTAAATCTTCATAGAAATATAGTCGGTTTTCATAGATAAATAATTCTAATATAACTTGAGAAAGAGTATTAGATAAGTTTGGGTTTTTCAACCATCACTTTTAGCTTTGATTCTCATATAACATGACTTGAAATCGGATTGAATTGATTTAGCGAAATCAAATGCCTTAGCGTTTTTAATCATTAGTGAACAACATTTAATTTTGTTATTTGCGTTTAGTTTTATGTTAATTTTCTTTTTAAACAATTTCAACAATTCAGTTTTCAAATAAAATTAGGGTTAGTCAATTTCGGTACTTAGTAACGCCATTCCTTGTGGGTTCGATATCCGTACTTTTATACACTTTATTACTTGAACGATTCGTACACTTGCCAAAATAAGCATCAGACAATATAGACTTTAGGATAAATTATATCCTTAGACCTATAATTGAACAATGCTTATCAGTTATAGCAAAAAAATAAGTCAATAATCAAATTAGTAGTACAAAATATGGCCAACAATGCTATGATAAACTATTAAAAGAAAATTGGAAAATAGAATATCCTATATTAGGAAATAGAAAATACTATAAGAAAAGAAAACTTAAATGAAAACCCTAAAAAAAAAGAACAAACTTTCCAAAAAAGAAAAAATATATTAGAGAATAAAAACCTAAATCAAAATGACTTCAAAGAAAAAATGTAGATGTTATATTTATAATAAAGAAGATCATTATGCACCAGAGTGTCCTAAAAAATGAAGAAGTGCAAAAAAAAATTGATTAAAACTTTAGAAACAAATAAATTAAAAATTATATATAGGAAGAGATCTTTGATATAGAAGAAATAATATATGAAGTATAAAGTGAAGAATACTCATTTAAAGAAGAAACTGAGATGCTATTTATGATGTATGAACAATCAAGTTCTACAATCAAAATAACTAACACTCCTATTAAAGAATAATAAAATATAAAATTAAAAGATGTGATGGGAGAATAATTAACTTATACTTAAGAATAACTTAAAGAAATAGAACAAATCAAATAAAAGGTTAAAAGAAAATATATAAAATGTTCAAATTTAAAGTTTTCTCAACAAGTATTTTTGAACAATTTGTTGGAAACTCTGATGCTAAATGTACAGATGATGTAATAACTAATTGTCATAACCAATTAGAAGAAAACTTTATATCTAGGATTATTTATGAGATTTATAAATAACCATTGTTTTGGTATTTCTAAATCTCTCTAATTAATAAGTCGAGATTGAATTTTTTTCATAAGGTCTAAGGTCAAATAATTCTATAAATAATTTATCAATTGATTTTGTTAAAGTTTTAGGAAATTTTGTTAATTCATGGATGGTTTTTCATTGAATATCTAGACTTTGATATTGATGATCCATACTTAAATTTTTAAGTTGAGTCTTCATCTTTATTGAATTATTTATATTGTGATCTATTATAAATATAAAATAATTTAGTCTTATGTTAAACCAAAAAAATTATATTTACTAAGTTTAAGGGAACACCACTTATTACTAATTGTAATGGATATTTTATTCTTCCATCTAAAATTACTAAAAGCAAAGGAGTGTTGTTTGTTCCTTGTCTAACTAAATTGGTAATTGAGATCTGTATTAGACCTATATGAACATATTTAATTTATGGATATTTTTTCTTCCATCTTTCTACTTTCTTTTTGTCAAAAACTTGTATTTCAACTACTTTGTCTTATGTACATTTAGCATCAGAGTTTTCAACATATTGTTCAAAACTCTTGCTGAGAAAACTTTAAATTTGAAAATTTTATATATGTCTTATTTTTTAACTTTTTGTTTGGTTCATTCTATTTCTTCAAGTTGTTCTTGAGCATAAGGTAATTCTTCTTCCATCACGTCTTTTAATGTTACATTTTGTAATTCTTCAATAGGAGTTTTATTTATTTTGATTGTAGAATTTGATTGTTCATGCATCATAAATATCATTTCAGTTTCTTTTTCAAATGATTATTCTTCCCTTTCTACTTCATATATTATTTTTTCTATATCAAAGATTTCTTCCCCATATAGAATTTATAATTCATTTGTTTCAAAGTTTCAATAATATTTTTTGCACTTCTTCCTTTTTTATGACACTCAGGTGCATAATGACCTTTTTCATTACAAATATGACATCTACGTTTTTTATTTGAAGTAGTTTTTGATTTAGGTTTTTGTTTTATAATTTTTTTTTTGTTTCTAGAAAAGTTTGTTCTCTTCTTCTAGGATTTTCACTTATATTTTCTTTTATTATAGGATTTTTTATTTCTTGGTGTAGGACATTCTCTTTTTCAATTTTATTTTAATATTTAATCACATCATTATTGGTCATATTTTATACTACTAATTTGATTCTTAATATGTTTTTTTCTTTAACTGATAAGCATTGTTCAGTTATCAATCTTATGGCATAATTTATCTTAAAACCTATACTTTCTGCTTTATTTAACTTTTTTAACCAATCTAGATATCCTTGAATAGCTAGTTCATCATAAGAATTTATTAATTTATGAAAAAATTGATCTACCCAGTCCTTTCCAAGGAAATAATATTTTTTAAATAACTTTACATAATATTCAAATTAATAAATATTACATAGTTTTAATTTTGAAAAAACAAATTAGCATCTTTTTGAACAGTTGGTTCTCCTGCTTTTCCTATTAATTTTTTTTTAATTATTTTAATAAATTCTCTTAATATATCATTATGTTTGAGAAAATTTGACAATAAGTATAATTTTTTTCTCTATCTTTTTGGGTTTTTTCCATTGTTTTAATTATTGCAAAGCATCATATTGTAAAGTTTCTACAATATAATCTAAAAAACATTCTTTTGTCTAGGTATTTCTATAATTAAGTAGAATAAATGACATGAATTGTGCCCATTCTTATATATATATATATATATATATATATATTATCTTTGAAAGATATATTAAAAAGGTTTAAATAATTATCATATTGAGTTATTTGTTACTTACCTAAATCATCTCTCTTAGTATAAGGAGTTTGTTCTTTTTTTTTGTTTCACTACATGAAGTTTCATTTATATTAATAAAATGTTCATCTTGAATTATTTTTAAATATTCTTCAAATTCTTTTTTATTTAAGAATTATTTTAATGCTTGTTCAAGTTTCCTCTTTTTATGGTCTCTGATAATTTTTAAGATTCAGCTTCTTGATCGCTCACCACATTAGCTGCATATAAAGTGTCAGATTCTGACTCAAACCGACATGTCGATTTATCATCAAAGGATAATAAATTTATTTTATAATTAAAATATGATAATAAGGATTCATATTCAAGATAGGTTTCTTGCATTTGTTTTAGTAATCGTTGTCTTTCTTCTATTCTTAATGTTTTATTATATTTATAAGGTCAATTTTTTTTAAAATCTTCAATTCCACAAAAAAATCTTAAATGTGTATTACTTCTAGGACTACTCATGTTGGTAATCTATATTTTCATCTATTTTTTCTAATAAAGATTCGATTTTATTCATAGTTTCTAATTTAAGATTAAGATTTTCAATTTTTCTAATATGGATTGATTGATTTTTAAATTTTCTCATATTATATTCTAGAGCATCTAATTTCTTTTCTAAGTTGTTTTAATTAAGCACTTGGTATTTTTCAAGTCTTTTTAATCAATTTCCTAACATATTTATTATAGAGTTTATACTTACACTAATAATAATCAGATTATTTTTGACTTTTTATCATATGAAGTACATGCTTAAATTCAGGTGGTTCTTTTTCTAACCATGAATTGATAGATTCTATATTAGATTATTGTTCATTATCCATGAAGTTTTGATCATAACTAAAACCTCTTGTTACAAAATGTTTATGGTTCCTAAAACCAAAAGTTTCAAACCTTATTAAATGAATGAGGTTATAAAAAAGGGAAATTATAGGCTTTAAAATAGTAATAGATATATGGATTTTTCAATAACTTTAAAACAAGAACAACAATGATAATATATAATTTATTAGTTCAATTATAATGTAACTATGCTTTAAAATAGTAATAGATATATGGATTTTTCAATAACTTTAAAACAAGAACAACAATGATAATATATAATTTATTAGTTCAATTATAGTGTAACTAGTTAGTTTTAGGCTTTGATACCAATACAGGGTTGCCTAAGAATATATTAATTGTAATTTTTAGCAAGTATTAGGATAATAAATAAACATATCTATAAGGATATTACAAAAATTAGGAGATATAAAGTTAATATTATAAAAATAATGAACTTGCATAAAGATAAATAAACTAACTTTATTATTGTGAAAATAAAGTGATATTACAATAGAGTAGTATTTTACAAAGAAGCTCTATTTGTTATATAAAACTATTAAAATGATTTTATTATTATTGCATATGTCTCTAGTGTATTACTAGAGACTCCTATTTTTAGACTTAAATCTTAGATATTAATAGGTTTTAAATCCATTCGAATTCTTTAGTTCTCATAGATTCCTTACGTGTGTTGGATAAAAGTGTATTTGTACAAAGGTTATCTGTTAGATTTTGTCGTGATCCACTATACTTCCGTAACATTTATTATATTGTGGAATTTTTTGTCAACAACACTTAGTAGACTTTGAGAATCTTGATAGAAAGATTCCATATCTTTTGCATAGAGTGATAGCTCGTATGACATGTCTAAATTATTTCTTCTCGCAAGATTCTCTAATATCTTTTTCGACTCCTTTATCCATTCTTCATGTCTATTATAAATAATAAGGAGCTCTATAACAAACAACTTTTTCCATCTGTTACCATAAATGGCCTTTTATCCTCTACTTTAGATAAGATGTCTCTAGCAATTTGAGATATGTGGATGAAATTTTACATTCAATATTCTTTTATACTCATCGTTTGAATTAAATCTTTGAAATTATTAAGAGATTATACTATAAAGTATTTTTCTTCAATTGTTGTTAACCACCATATTTGATAAGGCTAAAAGAATTTTTCTCTTTTATGTCATCCAGTTGTGCTAGCAATCCAAAATGTTAAATATTTTGACCACTTATAATCTTTTTGCATAATGATAGACTATAGATTTGATCATCATTGAAAATTGTATTAGTTCTATCATATTAAGACTTTAAAATTTTACATAATTGATAATTCTTCATTAAATATCTTCAATATATCATAAATCATGATTAAGAAATATAATTAATTTAAAAAATCCATCAATAAGATTAATTGATGAATTATTTCTTTGAAACATTTATTTTATTTTGGAATATATCTTTATATCTAGATTCTAATAATGTTGTTTTTTTCAAACAAATAGATTCTTTTAATTTTTTTCAAAAATTGGATCAAGAAATTCACTTTTCTCAAAATTAAAATCATCATCCCAATTCATCTATTCGATGATTTGAAAATAAAGTTCCTTAAGATTTGATAATGCCGTTGTTTCTTCAACTATCTTTTCTGCTAATTGAATCGTATGTTGTCGAAACTATTTCCTATGCGATTCGCTTAGAATATGAGTTTTTTATATTCCATTATGTTCCACGTAAATTTTGTTTGGAGCACCAAGATTGTAAAAATTTTTGATGCCCTATTTAGAAATAATATAAATAAAATAAAATTGGACTCTATTTGAAATGTTTTAAAAGCTTGTTAAGCTTCTTTAAGAGATTCATATGCTTGATAACAAGTATTTTTTTTAATGTATTCACTTGATAATGACATCCATTCCAAGCATTATATATTCCTCGATGATGAACTCTAAAAATGACATAATATTTTCTTTTTGGAGTATATGTTTGCTCTATTATTTTTGTCTTCTTAGAAATGATAATCCAATCTCAAAGGTTTTTCTATTTGCAAAACTAAATTCTCATTTTGTTAATGGTCTTCTTCAAAATTCTACTTAAATAATATGTAATAAAATTTGTTAGTTCCTTTTAGATGTTTTACTTCAAAATCATATATGGTAATTTGATTATACCATTTTTTTTCTTTTTCCTTCAAAATTATTTCTTTTGCTACATAAAAATTCCTTAATTACTTGGTAATCAATTCTAACAATAAAAACTTTTGAAACTAAATGAATAAGAAAACGTTTAATAACAAGTTTTATTATTAATAATTATTTTTCAAATATAATATAATTAATTTTATTTGGTTTAAATTTACTAGAATTATATCCATAAATTATTTTTTTAAACTTTTAGGTATAGGAGTTTTTCTAACTTTAATACCATTTACCAAACTTGATAGATATTTTTTTATACCATTTACCGAACTTGATATATATTTTTTTATACCATTTACTGAACTTGATATATATTTTTCATCTCATTACAATTATATATATATATATATATATCAAAACATATAATTATATATAAAAATATATACTATTTTGATTTTTAGTAAAGTGTGGAAACTAAGTATCAAGTTTCTGAACCGTTGGATGAATCGAACTATTACCAACATGCTTTAACTCGCTCAACTTTAATGTTTTCATTAGGATATTCGATAGATCATAGCGAGGCTAGAAACCCCTCGTTCTCGGCCCATAATTTAAAATTAAGCTATTGTCTCCGCTTAAAGTCCTTATGGGGATATATCATGGATCCTTAATGGAAAACGAGGATCCTCAAATAGAGAACGAGAATTCAAGTAATATTTTTAATATTATCTTTATTTTTAATAAATTTTATATTTTTATTATTAATGAAAATTTATAAAAATATTAAGTTAATAATAAATATTTTATATTAAAAAAACTAAAATTTTAGATCAATAAATAATAAAAATAAATGATATTTTTGAGAAAGGGAGAAAAATAAAATATATGTAACAGAAAATACATGATCATTTTATATTAAACAATATTGATATTATCTTGTTAAAAATTAATTTGAAATAATAACAATAAATTATAAAATAATTATAAGATTTTAGAGTTTTAGATTTTTAGATTTTTAGATTTTTAGATTTTTAGATTTTAAATAAATAGTTTGAATAATTTATAAAATAAAAATTATTGATATTTTAATAGAATAAAAAAATAAAGAAATATATAATATATAATATATTACTTATAATTAATTTAAATTTAAATATAATTAAATTTATAAAAAAAATTAAAAAAATTAAATCTTCATATATTTATTAAAATATAATATATAATTTTAAAAAATAAGAAAAAAATACAATACTCCTTATCTCATCTCATATTATAAATACAAATTTCATTTTCCATTTCTCGTTTTCTATAGTCTCCATTAGGGGTGTCCATGGTCCGGTCCAGTCTGGTTTTGCCTAAATTTTTTTTAACCAAATCGGACCAGACCAGACCATTCGACTATCTAAAATGTTATAACCGAACAGTTTGGTCTGATTTTAAACGGTTTTTAACAATTAATAATACATAAATATGATTCAGTTTAATATGATATAATTTAATAGGATACAATCAAATGTGATGCTCATTTATTATCATACATAGATAGATATTATTGTTAAATACATAAATACATAAATAAATACATAAGATGTTATCAAAATCTAAAATCAAAAAAAGATTAGACATGAAGAAATGAATTCCAAATATCTCGTTTACATAGAATTCTTAAACATATACAAACATCCAAACTCACAATCAACAACAATATATCATTAGATAATAATATTTAAAACTTACCCATTATTGATCATCAACGATCATTCTAGTGTCTTTAATGAACTCTACAATCAAACAAAATCAACATCTTCATAAATCTCTAGGTCATCATTGTATTCTGGTAAAAGGACATAGTCATTATTAATGGAAGAACAAAACCAATTTTGACTACATACTAATGTCTCTACCATTTTAGGATTCAAAGAACTCCTAAATGAATCAAGAATGTGCCCTCCTGTGCTAAAAGTTGATTCTGATGCAATAGTTGAAACTTGAATTGCTAACACATCACGTGCAATGAGAGAGATGATAGGAAACCAAAAAGAATTTTCCTTCCACCATTTTAATATATAAAATTTATCCAACATGACATTTTCACATGGGGTGTTCAAATATTTCTCAACCTCAGTTTTCAACTCTAAACTATTTTTCTCCTCTAAGCGTTTAAGAAATTTCCACTTTCTTGCTTCCTCAGATGAAGAATCCTTCCTATTACATCTGGTTATCGAGTCACATTAGATTGAAAATTCTTTCCATGCACTAACATATAGTAAGCTTTGAATAGATCCATAGAAGTATTTTTGACATTATCTCTCAATTTTTGAACAATTTCTAAATCATAAATCTCTTCAAATAAGAATTCCAAATACTCTAATTTGTACCTTGGATCAAGTACAAATGCAACATATAACATCTTATTAGTCTTATCTACATTTCCCCAATACTTCTCAATTTTTTTTCATGCTAGTAGCCATATTTTTCAACAACAAGTCATCAGTACCACACCATGTAAGTATTTGAGATTGAATGTTATGTAGTTCTGTAAAATATAAATTCGATGTGGTACATAAAGATGTACTAAATGCTAAAGTAGAGTCATAAAAAGTCTTCAAAAACTTGACAAAAACACCAACATTCGATCGCTCCTCATGAAAATAAGAAATAAAGTTTGTTCCTTCCTCTTCTTCAAGACGATCAAATGCTTTTTTGAAAATCTAAAGAAGATTTTAACATTAGTTATGTGGAGTTCCATCTTGTAGGCACGTTTAGCACGACACTTCCTTTGGACTCAATATTTTCCTTAATAGAACACATTTTAAAATTTTGTAATCTCAAAGGAGAGGATCTAACATATCTCACAGTGCAACGAATACTCATAATAGTACTATGAAGATATTTAAGTCCTTCTCTTACAATCAAATTCAAAATGTGAGCACAACATTGCACATGAAAGAACTCTCCACTTATAACAAGTCCATCATTCCAATTTTTTAGCTTCCTTTTCAAGTATGACACATCAGTATCATTTGAAGAAGCATTATCAAGTGTTATGGTGAATACCTTACATATACCCCAATCACGCAAACTCTATTCTATCATTCTCCCAATTGTATCACCTTTATGATTCTCAACTTGACAAAATTTTATATTTCTCTTTTGTAATTTCCAATCTTTGTCAAGATAATGAGTGGTTAGAAAAATATAATTAATATTTTGAATTGAAGTCCAACAATCACTAGTAAGACAAACTCTTTGCTTTTCACTTATGAAAAAGTTCTTCAAACTTTTTTTCTCATCTAAATAAAGTTGAAACACATCTCTAGAAATTGTTTGACGAGATGGCACATGAAACTTAGGACAAATTTCAGCTATAAAATCTTTAAATCCCTCACCCTCAACAAACCTAAAATACAATTCATCAATAATAATCATTTTTGCCAAAGCAACTCTAGCACGTTTTGCATCAAATGATACAACAACTAATTTATGAGTTGTCGTATCATCCTCTCCTTTTTGTGTTTAAAAACTTAACATCTTTTGTCCTTTATCTACTTCTTTAGGAATCTTCTTACATAAATTTTTGAAGTGATATATCATTGAAGTAGTTTCATTCCTTGTAGGATGAGCAGCATAACCTTTTTTACAATAATGACATGCAGCTCTAGGATTTTCCACATCATAGGGTAAAATATATGAAAAATGATTCCATATTTCTGACCTAAAATTTTTTGGTTTCTTCATATCAGATTTGTTATCGGGGTGAACATTACTTACTTTTATTCCCCTTTTTGAAGATGAGTCATTTAAATTCTGTGGTGGATTTTGCATTTCATTCGGATGAATTTCAGGTTCAATGTGTTCACTTATAGACATAGTAAAGTCTGTCAATTGACTTAGTCCAATAAACTCATGTAAATCATCACCTATATATACAATATAGATTAGTACATATTCTTAATATATTAAAATATTACTTTTTGTACTTAATCAAAAATCATTTCAAAACTAAAATAATATTACTCATCAAAGTGTAACAAATAATATTTTAAGACTAATATTTCACATATGAGAGAACATTTGAAGTTTAAGTAATTAATAGATTATAAAAAGTTTAAAGAATTTATTTTTATTTTCAACTAAGCTTAATTATAAAAGAAACCTAAAGTGAAGGACATTTTGTGAATTATTTTTTTTAAATAGCATTTACACGACTCACACACTAAAACAATCTAGGACATTACCTTAAATTTGAGGGCTTTACAAAATGTTTGGTGCCACTACATTACAAAGCTGGTAATTTGTACAATTGAATGCTAATAAAAACTTTGTTTTTTATTATTTATTAATTTTGTCGATTAGTTACATTTAAAATATAATTATCTGTATAAATATTTAGTTTATGGCTGCATATATGATACCAGGCGTTTATGATTTAATAATACAGTTTGATATTCAAAATATTTATGCAATCTACAACAATGTTAATTTAAACATTGTTTATGTACATTTTAAAAATTAAGAACTAATATGATTTAATAAGAACCTATAAAACAAAAACACCACAATTTATGACAAAAATACAGATTAATTCATCTATATAAATCACCACAATTTAAATTTAATTAATTAAAATTTTAATCGATTAGTTATAGTTTTATCAATAAAATATCAGTTCATATATTAAACCATATGAAACCAACTCCTTAAACTCTTGAAATTCATAATGATAAAACATTAATAAAATGAACTAATTTGTAAGATAAATAATATTTATGTTTTTCTATATTTTGTTTGAAAATTTAATTTCTTTTTAGTAGGTATATATATATATATATATATATATATATTAACAAATCATGTTAATAAATTAGATATAAAAAGTTATATTAACTAATCATGTTAATAAATAATATTTAATGGTAAAAATCAATTTATTCAATTACATTAATAAATCATGTTAATAAATTATATATAAAAAGTTATATTAACAAATCATGTTAATAAAAAAACACATTTAATCGTAAAGATCAATGTATTATGTGATTATACTAAGACAATTTGTTTAAACACTTTTTAAATGTAGGAGAATAGTCATATAAATAAATAAATATATATTGGATACAAATGCTCTTAAACCTGTGACTTTTTTTTTAAAAGAGAAATTTATTATCTAAACGAGTCCACAGTGGTTGTTGTTCACTCAAAACCAGTCCTGAGAAGACTCTCCAGACCATCAACAAGACATGAATTTAAGCTCCAAGTTTAATTAATTTTCTAGATCAAACAAATATTGATAACAATTTGATGGAAATTGGAATCGGATCCAACAGGCAAAAAATAACTCTACCTTCTAACAAAAGATCATAGTGGGTATAAGAAAGGTGGAATGCATCTTGATGATTATAATTACCTTAAAATGAAAAATGAGCTATGTAGATGAACAAATTGATGACATAGATTTTTTATTCTCAGGGGTAGAAAATAATGCCTTTGTTACCTCTATTCTTACTAAACTTGTATCTCTTGACATTCATAATGATCAAACATTAATAAAATGAACTATATATATTTAATCTATAAAGAGAACTTAAGTAAAATAATTAAGCTTTAAAATAGGAGAAACGTACGAACAATTTAATTGAAGTTCTAAGTTCTAACAATATTAATTAATTTCCATCATTTAAGAAAAAATTGAACTATGTGAGAACCAATTGTTCAGACTTTAGACTAACAAAAAAACGACATATCATTCAAATTTTAGAATTCAGATTTTAGACTTATCATTCAGTTTATTTAGGAAAAAACTACTATCATTTCGTGATTTTCATCCATGGTTGTCATGACACGAGAAGAGGTGGTTAGTTGTTGATGAAAGCAATGCGAGGAGATATAAAATTGATAATCCTAATCTTCATTTTATTAGCCAGAGTCGGATCCTCACCGTGTTAACTCACTTCGAGTCGTGAAAATGTCTACGGAAGTATTAAGAGTATTTTTCCATAGCCACAATGTACAAGATACAGAGTACTGGTCTCTGTAAATCCACCATAAATTTGACTATTGGCTTCATCTCCTTCAAATTGTCTCAGTTTGTCTATTCGAGGGTTAGTCCAAGAAAAATGTCTTCGTCTTCTTCTTCGTTTCAAAACGACGATGAAGCTGTTCGGCGCAGCCGGATTCTCTCCAGCAAGCTTTACTTTGACGTTCCTAACTCCAAGGTGAAGTTTGCTTGTGCTCGTGGAAATTTATTAATTTTTTGTTAATTTTTTTGAGATTTGCTTATGCTTATTGATTGATCAATCAGGTGTCATTGATTTACTCTTCGACGTATGATATTGCGTTTCTTGGCATAGAAAAGCTGTAAGCATTATTAGCATAATTGTATTTCCCTATTGTTCTCAACTCGTTCTAGTTATATGTTACTCTTGTTTTAATTGTTTGATTCTTTTTTTTTTAAATCGAGGTTGAGCATTTGATTATCGTTGGTGAAAATCACGTGCTTGTTTCTTGAAATCTTTTTTCGTTACTGCAATTCGAGATGGATAATATTAGGGAGGGATTGATTTGCTCAACTGTGCTTGTTTTTCTTTTCATACATAAATTTCGGCAAATATTTGCATTGACTTAGTCTTTTTTGGGTAAAGAGACCATGAATTGGCTTCTAACTTATGAATTATGGTCAATGTAGGCATCCATTTGATTCTTCTAAATGGGGTCGTATCTGTGGTTTCCTAAACAAGGATGGCTTTCTGGACAGAAAGTCTATCGTGGAGCCTTTGGAAGCGTCCAAGGATGATCTCCTTGTGGTATGCTCATGACTTTTCCAAGCTTTTCCATCTTATTCTTTCTAAAGCGAAGTCCTTTTTTGTTTATGTTCTTATAATTACTGTTGCACAAGCATTCCTCAAATTTTGACTCCACAATTTTGAAATTAAGTTATTTCATAGTGGCTGAATTTCTTGAGAGAGATTTGGGATCTTTGAATTACATTTGAAGTACTGTTTGCAACTTTGAACAGGTTCACCCAGAATCCTACTTGAATAGTTTAAAGAGCAGTCCCACTGTTGCCATGATAATCGAGGTTGAGTGTTGAATTTTTCTTTGCAATTAATTTGTTCATATGTAATTTCTTGGGTGGAGCGTTTTGTAGGCTACAACAGGTTTCCCCTTTTTATTTAGTAATGGAAATCCTTATATCTAATCGTTTTGCATTATAAATAAATATCATAAAGGTGCCTCCTGTTGCGCTATTTCCCAATTGTATTGTACAACAGAAAGTTCTTTCTCCATTTCGCCACCAGGTAAAGTTATCGTAAGATTTAGATTTTATTTTTCTATATTTTGCTTCGTTCCTGAAATGCATCAGAATGAAGAAAAACAGGTGCTAGTTATGTTCTTGTACAGGTAGGAGGAACTATATTAGCTGGTAAGCTTGCAAAAGAGCGGGGATGGGCCATCAATGTTGGGGGAGGTTTTCATCATTGTTCTGCTTCCAAAGGAGGTGGCTTTTGTGCTTATGCAGACATTACTTTGTGTATAAAATATGCTGCTGTGCGGTTAAACATATCAAGGTGGTAAAATATTACAACTCGGATGTAATAAATTGCAGATTTTGCATCCATTAGTTAGGATTCTCAGTCCTTATCACTCACCTTCTCAATTGTTGATATTTTCCTTTCCTGTATGAAAATTTTGCAGGGTGATGATTATTGATCTTGATGCACATCAAGGAAATGGTCATGAAACAGATTTTTCTAATGAATGTAAGGATGTAGTTCTGTCTCTTTTTATGAATTTACTTTTGGTTTCAAATTACTTTCTTTTTGCTGATAGGTACGGTCTATATCTTGGACATGTTCAACCCCGGAATCTATCCATTTGTAAGTGGTTGTTTTTAAAACCCAGCTAAAAGATTTTTTTAGGAAATCATTGTATCTGCTCTAAGATGTAATTTTTCCCTTCCCAAAAACCAGTTTAAAGGTGCCTGTCATTCTACCGGTGAAGCTTTGGTTTTGCTTTTTGTCCCTTGCTTATTTTTATTATTTTGTTGTGATTTCATGGGTGAAAGATGCAATGAGGCATAATGAGTTCTGATACAGGGGATCTGTGTTTGGTCCATGATTCCTTGGCTGCTATTTATAAAATGCAGTTTGAACTGTTTCTCATCTCACTACTATTAACGTGTAGCTTTCTTCAATTCTATATTTTTCTGGAATTCTAAGCTGACATTCCTGATCACATTTCTTTCACCCCAATCTCGATCTCTTTAGGATTATGAGGCAAGGAGATATATTGATCAGAAGGTTGAAGTAGCGGTGAGCCATGCTATTTAATTTTCAAGTTAGATATAATTGCTTTTCATTTTCTGCCAATTTAAATTTCCTTTCCCCTGAATCTCAACAGAGTGGCACTACAACAAATGAGTACTTACGAAAATTAGATGAAGCACTTGAGGTACATGCTTTTTCTGAATTTATGTTGTGGCAAGTTTTGCTTCTGCTTCCTGCTGGTTGGTTATGTACAGTCCATTTAATTCTCCATTTACTTGGGATGACATGCCAGTCAATATCTTTAGCTATTTAGTTCTCATGCATGTACTATTCATGGAGCATCTGGAAATTTGAAAGCAATCAATATTGCTGTCAGGGTCTATTGATTCAGATTTGTGTTTTATGTCAAAATTGTTGCTAAGCTAGTTCAGTTCTTTGTGGAATTTTCTTGCTTTGGTCAACAAATGTGGTAAGAAAAGAATGATACAGTTGGTGTATAAAATTTATGACCATATTTGTTATGTGCTCCGAATTGGGCCATGCATTGTAGAGTTGACTCCTAAAAATGATTTTCTTAAAGAATATTTGAACCATTTTAATTATAAATGCTCTAGGTTGCTGCAAACTCATTTCATCCTGAGTTGGTAATCTACAACGCTGGGACTGATATCCTAGATGGAGATCTATTGGGCGGGTTGAAGGTAAACTTATTCAGGGATATTTTCCCATGCTTAAGTTTGGTCTTTATGACATTTAAGTAGGTATTTCTTTGCATATAAATCTAAGCCCACTTGTCTTCTTTACTAACTATGGTGCATATTTGTTTCTTTACATGCATAGATAAGTCCTGATGGGGTAATTAGTAGGGATGAGAAAGTTTTCAGGTTTGCTCGTGAGAGGAACATTCCCATTGTCATGCTAACATCAGGTGCGTTTGTCTATATGCCATCCTCTTCACCCATACTCTCTCCTCCTCCTTTCTATCCCCTCGTGTTCCAGGGAGTAAGTGGTTTATTTGAGCTTCAAAGCTTTCTTTTTCAGGTTTTTTGATCATATTTTATCCTTTATAATAATCATACTTGGTCTGAAGCACTGGATGACAAAATATCTGATCTATTTATGGAGATTGACATATTTTTTGCTTTAATAGTGCCATCTGATTGGATAATATTGAAATGATACAATACTACGAGTGATATTATGCCAGTGCTGGGCCATTTTACATTTTTATTGAGGTTGCAATTCTGTTGGAGATGATCTTGTGGCATTTTACTAGTTATTTGCATGAATGATATGCATGATAAACAGAGAATGCTGGAGTTACAAAATGCTATATGAAGCTTTTTTTTTAGTTTGGTAGCTATCTTACCAAGTGATTCACCCAGCTTTATCTTAATACAATCAGAGTATTAAATTAGAAATAGAACTGGAGTTTTAGAGACTTGAAAGTTTTCCACTGTAAATTGTTCAGTCATGCTAGGTCGCATAATGTTAATTTTGCCAAGACATTATATGACCTGACTTTGAAACTTACCACTCTTTATTGATTGCTAAGTATCCATGTATAAGTAAGATGACGTGGGCATGCATATGAGTGGAGATATATGAACTCTCCAATATGGTATAAATTTTCAAAAACATTTAGAAAAAATGGGTGTGTCTAACATTTGAATAAGTATCCTAAAATTTATGACTCTGGGTATATTTAAAGAGTCCATGTAACATGCACTGTAGCCCAAGTAGTTTTTACTGATTAATTTCGGTTCCTTTTGCTTTATTCATTTTATGGAAATGTTTAGAAGTAAAAACGACCCTTTTGGTTCAGGTGGCTATATGAAGTCTAGCGCCAGAGTCATTGCAGATTCCATAATCAATCTTACCAACAAATCTCTAATTGATACTGGGAAAAAGTAAATTACTACGAAGCTCTCTTGTTCCTTAAAGAGGTTAGAGTTCATGTAATCATTTGTGCTTATGAAGTGCTTTCATGCTACGGTATTGACACAAAAGATTGTATTTTATGATTGTAATATATGGTAATTGTAGAGAAAGCTGGGCGCCTCGGATTATAGTTTCAGAAATAAATGGGGTTAAATACATTTTTAATCCGTTCTCCAACAAATTAGGTCCTACTGTTTTAAAATAAACTTAGGAAAATAGGCTCATATGACCCCAATTATTATTTTTATTCTAAATTGAACCAACAACTTGCAATTTTATTACTATTTATATTATACCTTATATATGTCCAACTTCACACAACAAAGTTAGACATATATTCAACTAAAAATAAGAGATATTGTTTTGGTAACATGACTCTAATTTTAAATAACAGAATTGAAAAATTGTTGACTAAATATATGAACAAATACAGAGACAAATATATATAATCATTTTTTCAAATACATATTAATCGACGATTGGGATCAGATTAAAATTCGATCAGTTAGTTATGTGTTTAATTTGGTTTCGATGAGTATGATCATCGATTAATCAAAATTCGATTGGTTGGACAACTGTTCGATTTAATTGGACACGTGTTCAATTCTGTGTAGTCCAATAAGGTCATCAATCGACTAAATTTGGACTTATTAGACAACTATTGATTTAGTTGGACATGTGTCCAATTCAGTTTCGACGATTGAGGTCGCCATCTGATTAAAATCCAATTAATTAGACAACTATCTAATTTAGTTAAACATGTGTTTATTTAACTTGGTTTCGATGACTAGAGTCACATGCCGATTAAACTTTAGCCAGTGATAACTGTTCACTTTGGTTAGACATGTGTCTAAATCGACTTCGACGAATAAGGTCATCGATAGACTAAATTTCAACTAGTTGTATAATTGTTCAATTTTAATCAATTAAATTAAACAAATATCTAATCATAATTGGTCTATGAGATCACTTTTATCATTTTGTGTAAAAAGTGGAATAGGAGAGGGTTATATAAGATTTTTAATTAATATGAGATCATCACATCATATAACTTAAAATATCATGTAGTTATTTTTTTATCAATAGAATAATTTAGTATTTTTCTTTTAAATGAAATAATATATAAAATTGGAGTGAAATTTTAAGAGATTATACGCTACATGACTGTATAAGTAAAACATATTCTGCCTATTATCCAATTTTAAGTGATTAAGTAAAATATGGTGAAATTATCTCTTTGCTAATGATATATTTATTTCTTACTTTTTTTGTGTGTTTTCTTTCGTCCTTTACGAAAATAAAGTTGTTAATATTGTCCAAAATGATTCTAAACTCAAATTTTCTATCTTAATTAATTTCTAGCTGTCTGTATCCCTGTTTGTGAATCAATAGCTAATTTACCATCTTTTTTCTCTCTCTATCACTATCCTTCTTTCATCCACTTGAGCAAGAACGGAACATAACCGGTCAACTGGCCCATTAAACTAGATAAATTTGAGCTATGAAAGCATACAGAAAAGTGAATTGAACTGAGAAGGCTTTATTAGTAGGACATGGAGATCAGTAGAATAAAAGTGGATTAAACCAACTGGTAGATTGAAACTTAGTGCTGATTCTTGATTTGAATGCTAATTATTATTATTTTTTAAATATTTTCTAATTTCGAGAACAATTAAACTACTATTCATATTCATGAGCAGGCTTTGCACTTAGATATCATACATTGTTTTTGTTTGTTGTAATTTTAAAAGAATATGGATTAAATTGTTTAATTTATAATAAGGAGCAAAGTGTTCAATAGTTAAAACAATAAAGGTTACATTGTTCCATTTAAAAAAAAAATTGGGACAATCTAACCGAAAATGAAAGTTAACTCTTAAAAACATGTTTCTGGATATACGAGGAGTCCTAATTTTGGTCTTCTTATTTTATTTATTAAAAATTATGTGTTGAATTATACCGTTAGCCATTCAATTTTATCAAGTTTAATATATTAGTTTTTTAGTTTTTTTCTTAATATTACATTCACTATATTTTAAATTTCACACACGTTAATCTAATTTTTAAAATTAAATTAAATTGAACTATAACAATCAAAATTAATATCTTAAAATTTTTTTTTTTTAATCTCTTAACTTTTAAAGGATAATATATTAATACATTATCTTTAAGTTAATAATAAAATTGTTAAATTTAAAAAAAACATTACATGTAATATTATTTTAAAAAAAATTAAAAATTAAAAGTTAAAAGACCAAAACCTTAAATCTTATAAAGTTTATGGATCAATAGTGTAGTTAAACCTAAACTACAATTTTTATTAAGTTTCATATTTGACAAATGCAACAAAAGTAAGATCTGCACGGGTAAAATTCATTAATACAACATTGAAGACCAAAGAAACATAAATCACATACATTGAGAAAGATGATTATGTTAAAAGAAACATCATAATTTTATGAGCTTTCTCTTGTTGCTTGTCTTTGATAACTTGCTTGTCTTTGATAACTCCATAGTTAATTCAATACATGCATCAAAAGAACACTAAATTGAACAGACTTGTTGCACTTTGTCACTTTTTCATATTTGAAGTTTACACAAAGATACATGCAAATATCTAGGAGAACAACTTCATACCCAACCAATTGACCCAAAATATATTACAAAAGCTAAAACATTAAAGAAATACCTTAGACGCATGTAAGTCAAGATATAATAGTTTCCACCAATTGAATCCATACTAAGAAGAAAGTAAGATATACCAAACTTACTATTTTTAGGATATAATTTTAAATGTAAATGAGTTTGTATTTAACCTATGTTGATAATTTTTTTATTTATTTACAGATCTTATTATATTTTTTAAATAAATTATTACAAAATTATTGATGATTCATGTTTGTTTATTACTCTGTCAAACATGATTGATTTTAAATAAAATTATCAAAATAATCCATGATGAATAACTAAAGTTTATAGAAAGGGATCTTTAATTAAGTTAATAGTACAAAATATATTTATTTAGAATGGAGAGATACTTATATGAAATAATTGATGTGGAGATATCTAGTTAGGGATACTTTATATAATAATTGATTGTATAGAAGTGGACTAGACATATTAAAAATACTATTAATATTTGTTTATCCACCTTTGCACTGACATCTTGATATTTGACTTACTTGTCGATGCTCGTAGTAGTGAGCTAAGGAGTTAGTATATAGCTCTAGTTGTAAATGAGTTTCTGTTTAAATTTACCTTTAATAAGAGGAACTTTTCATTTATTTACACGAGTTATTTTATTATTTAAATAAATTGAAAGAGTCCACGATCTGATACATAACCAGGGTAAAGAGATAAGACTCCTTAAGGACTTGGCTCTAATTCACACGAAAAAAAATAGTAAACACTTAAGCTGGTAGTACATTAGAAGCACAAATAAAATAATATCAAATGAGTAGATAACTTTGAACAACAGGTATTATATATATTCAACAGAAGGTATGCAAGAATATAACGGCTTTCTAATCAGAGTTTAAGCTTTTAGTAGTTGTAACATACATACTTTAAACTCAGATTATACTAAGACAATAACATAGCATACATAACACATAATATAATGATGTAAACCCACATAGAAACCCTATCTATATGGTAACATCATCGGGTTACTTATAGCAACCACTCGGCAGTAAATAATTCAATAAGCAATAAACATTTGTAAGTCTAAAAGAAATAAAACCACTATTACCTCTATCAATTGGGACCTCTATCTGAACTACCTATTGATGCCCCTCCTTGTTGCTTTCAGAATGACCTGGTTCGACACACGAATTCGATTTTCCTCCACAGCCAACACCATATCATGTGATGTGATCAGTAACAAGAAGTGTAACTACTTATAATCTTGAGGACCATCCTCAAACTCAAAACAACCTATCTATTATTGTAAACAACAAGAGATGCGATAACTCAAAAAAATTAACTTAGCTCACTCTCACAATGAAAAAGGAACTCAAAATGATCAAAAAATTTGGCAAAGTTTTGATAATTTTTTTGAATTAAATGAACATTTAAAGAGGGGGTATTCATAACACACGACTAGCCACTTCACCAACCACCTCGAAAAGGGTGGTGGCGAGGTGTTAAAAATTTACATCTTTTGTTTAAAAAAATTGTTGAGTAATTTCCATAAATACCCTTAACCGAAACAACAATACTCAACCTACCATGCACACTACAAAAACCAACCCATGGTGTGTGTAAACATGCTCGTATACAAAGTATACCTAACTATATGTGTGTGTTTATTATTGATCTATAGTAACCAACCTTATACAGAGGAAGACAAAACATTAGGTAAAAATAAACAGACATCGTGTTTTGTACATTGGAAACCAACACATAGATACAAGGTATAACAAGACTTATATTCTCCCCATTTCGCTTTCCTTGTCAAAACACTACACAACTTGGTACAAACTCATATCAATCATAAGATAATCATAAAGATGACCTAAAGATGTTTTTTTCTCATGAACAAAACATCGTCGCACACCCAAAACCGAAAACACACCTAAACCAAGTACATCCAACTTATGCACTCCATCCATCTTCATGTAACAAATCATCCATTATATCACTCTAAAACAAGAGGGTCTTAACATTACTACACACAGCCTATATGAAGCTTGATGACTTTAATTTACACCTATAACTTGTACACACAAAACAGACACACATCCCATGAATGTATCATGCAGAATCATCGTGTAGTCAAACTATATACTATCATATTACCCCTATATAGGTAAAAATTGATAGGCAAATCATATGCATAATACACAACTCCCTCTAACTTCATGAAACACTCCCCCTAAGTATATGTCAGTTAGGCATAAGATGTAGGGAAATCCTAGAAGAAACACATAGTTGTGTACAAAAACTTCTCTCCCTTTTTGACATAGAAAATCAAATGACCATCCTATATAAGGGAGAAAGATGTACAAATATGCAATATTATTAACAATCATGTAACATTGAGGATAGAATTAAAGTAGACAAACAACTAGAACAAACCAAAGCATAGATCAAGGAATAACAACAAACTCATACTCATTAAACAAACTTTATTTTACAAAATTAAGTTCAGTAAAAATTAAAGCAACAAGAAATAAACAAAAGTAAAAAGACATAAAATGAGTTTAACAATCTCTATCTCCCTTTACAACATCATCATCCCCATGAACACCATTATGAGGAGACTATTTAGTATCTGAAGGAGTAGAAGATGGTGCATTAGTTTGCAAATTGAGAATGTTATTAGCAAATTGTTCAAAGGAGTAGTGGAGTTCACAACTATTAGATTTATGCTAGTATTGACGATATTCGTGAAATAAAATATTTAATTATAATTTTAGTTTCTACTGTGTCTTAGAAGAATAATTTAAGCTGTAGAAATTATCGCATCTCAACGATCACATATCAGATATAAATCTATTCCCATGCACATTAGATTGTATATTAGATACAATAGGAAAAATATGAATTTGAGCCACTCAATCGATCGAGTGTATATTGGATCGATCAAGTAATAAAACTAATTAATCTAATTTTAATATATGATTAGATCGATCGAGGGATATACTCGATCGGTCCACTTGTTTTTAAATATTGGTTAAACGTATTATGGATTGATCGAATGAATGTTCGATCGATCGAAAAATATACTTGATCGATTGAACAATTGAGTGGATCCATCTAGAAGCCAGTTATATGATTTTAAAACGTATTTCTAATATGAATTAGATTGATTTTTTTAAAGTATTGTCCTTATTTCTTAATAACCGATTTTATGGATAATATGGTAATTCTACTTTAACCTATTATACTTCAAAATATTCTTTAAATACAAACCCAAGCACACATTTGAAACTAACCACACAAGAGTTATTGTGCTTATTCATTAAGTTAAATTATCAAATATTTGTGGTTGTGTTTGATGGACTAACAAGCCTATAATAATAATTGTGTTATTGTGCTTTTAATTGAATGTTTTAGAGTTACTAATTATTTTCGTTTTATTTGATATATTGTTTAAATCAACTAGTTAGGTTTTTTGATGATTGAATCTAATCTAAGATACACACTTATACTTGTGTTTATGTGCTAATTTTTTAGATGACAACTGTATGAGTTCAATTAACTCATGAAACTCGAGCTTATCAAAACACTAGTCCATATCCAAATGTCTATCTTGTACAGACTATGATCAAAGTAGCAGCTTATAAGTAGGTTACCATAAAGGATAACCTAGGTGGATAGTTTGAGTCTTAGTCTTCTAACTGGATACTTATTTTTCATAGTGGATAGTTAGGTAGTCTAATGGATCGGTGTTTTTCCTTTTAGGTTATTGGTATGGCCTAGGTTGTTTTCACTTAAAAATCTCATGTATTGATATTGCTACACGTGATTGGTTGTTTGATCCCTTACAAAATTTTAATTTACAATACTTCTACATACTAGATATTTAGATCCATAACTAAATAAATGAACCTTTACTTGGTATCTCGGACCTTGTTATGGATTATCTTATTGATGGTGACAACTCGAAAGTTGAGGAACTAATATCTTCTCTTTCTTTATGATTATAATGGTAAAAAAATTCAAGAATTATTTTCTAAGGTGATAGAACCATAAAAGGAATACTAATTTAAAACAAAAATATATATATTTTTTACAAGAACAAAATAATGCCTTGAATTTGAGTCTTGCATGTTTGAAAAAAGAAATAACAAGCTTGTAGCTAACAAAGAAAAATTGGTGCTTAAGCTAAAAATATCCATGGAAGTTGTAAAAAGGATAACAATTGGAGCTGAATGGTTGAATAAGATTCTTGATTATAGAAATCCTTTCGGAGACAAGAAAGGGCTAGTATATGTAGATGAGCACACTATACCAACCTCCTTAAAGTCAACTTTGTTTATAAAATCTTCTGATCCCTACCATTCACACACACATCTGTTACATCTACTTCTAAGTTCATTCCTATATGTTAAAATTGTGGTAGAAAGGGACATATTAGACCTAGATGCAAATCTTTAATCATATATAATTATGCTGATAATCTACATGCATCCTATTCAAGAAACAACGGTCATGTTTTTAGAAATAAGCACATGATTCAAAAAACTAAAAAAATTGGGTTAAAAAATTTGGTTTAAATTTTTGTGTAATCCATATTGCATCTAAAGTTGAATCTTCCACTACCTGGTGTTTTGATAGTGGTTGTTCTAGACATATGATTGGTAAGCATGTTCTTTTCAAAACTTTTGAAAAATATATCGAAGGAGTAGTTACTTTTGATGATGGAAATAAATCAAGGATTATTGGTAAAGGTATGATACATATTGATGGTATACATAGGCTAGATGATGTATTACATGTTGATGGACTTAAGGCCAAACTAATAAGCATCAGTCAAAATTGTGATAAAAATTATAATGTACAATTTACCAACAATCATTGTATTATAACATATCCAAAAGAAGAATGTGTAGCTAGAGGAACTAGGACTTATGATAATTGCTACTACATTGATATAGGCTCTATTACTACTTGTAACTTAGCTAATGATCATTCTTTTTCATTATGGCATAAAAAAATGGACATATTAATTTTAAAGATCTTGTTAACATGAGCAAAATGGAGATTGTGTGTGGCTATCTATGCTTTCTGAAACTAAAAACACTTTTTGTGGACCATGTCAACTTGGCAAACAAACTCACTTTTCTCATAAGAAAATCAAAGAAGTTAACATAAGTAGAATACTTGAGTTAATTCACATTAACCTCTTGGGTCCTATGAGAACGGAGAGTTTGGGTAGTAAGAAATATATTATTATTATTATTGATGATTTTTCTCGTTATACGTGGGCTAGATTTCTGAACGAAAAATCTGATACTTAACTTCTTTAGTTCCTTTTGTCTTAAAGAGTAGATTGAAGTAGGAAACAGAATAACCAATGTAATGAAACTAAGGACATATCATGGGAAAGAATTTGAAAACTCAAGATATACTGAATTCTGCAAACAACATGGCATATCTCATGAGTTCTCAGCACTAATTACCCTACAACAAAATGAGATAGTGGAGAGAAAGAATTGAGTATTGCAATGAATGGTAAGATTTATACTACATGCAAAGGAAGTTTCCAAAAAGTTTTGGGTTGAGACAATAAATACTCCATGCTACATAATGAACCATGTCTACCTACGTCCAGGTACAAACCAAACCCCCCATGAGTTATGGAAAGGTAAGAAATCTAATCTAAAACATCTACATGTGTTTGGAAGTAAATGATACATCCTTAGAGATCATGAGACTCTAGGAAATTTTGACTTTTGAAGTAATAAAGGTATCTTTCTAGGTTACTTATTAACAAGTCATGCCTTTAGAGTGTTCAACTTGAGAACTAATACTGTGATGGAGTCCATCAATATTATTATAGATTATGCATGTACTAGTACTCTAGTGATTGATGAAAAAGTTGAAACTTTAAGCACAAACTTGCAAACTGAGGAACATATTGAAGAAACTTCTGACACTAAAAAGGTAGATAACGAGGTAGATAAAGAGTTAGCTTTGGATGACGAATTCACCATACCCAACACTCAAACTCAGAAGGAAACACATGTTGCCAAAAACCACCTTATTGAAAACATCATTGGTGATCCTAATGCAAGTGTGGGAACTAAAAATAGATAGCTAAATGAGATAACTCATCTCTATTATGTTTCTCAAATAGAACCAAAAAATGTTAATAAAGCTTTAAAAGATGATTGAGTAAGCTCAATTCACTAGGAATGATGTTTGTACTTTAGTACCTGACCTAAATATAAAAACATCATATGAACTAAATGGGTATTGAAAAATAAATCTAACGAACATGATGTTGTGATTAGAGAAAGACTAGACTAGTTGCATGATGATATTTCATGAAAGATTTACTCTTGTAGCTAGATTAGAATCAATTAGGATTTTACTTATCATTACATGTTTTATGAAATTTAAACTCTTTTTAATGAATGTAAAGTCTGCCTTCTTAAATGGTTTACTTAGTGAAGAAGTCTATGTTGAACAACCAAAAGGTTTTATTGACCCATAATTTCCAAAATATGTTTATAAAATCAATAAGGCCCTTTACGATTTGAAACAAGCTCTAGAGCTTAGCAAAAAAGAATTACAGCTTATCTTTTGAACTAAGGTTTTGTTCGAGGGGGAGCTGATAAAACTATTTTTATTAAAAGGATCAAAGAAAATATATTTATAGTTAAAATATATGTCGATGATATGGTTTTCGAGTCAACATCCAACACTATTGATGATTTTGTGAACATAATGACTAGTGAATTTGAAATATCAATGATGGGTGAGGTCACATACTTTCTTAGTTTACAAATTAAACAATTAAAAAGTATAATCTTTATTTCTCAAACCAAGTATGCATGTAATTTAATTAAGAAATTTGGACTTGAAATAAGTAAGCATTTGAGAACACCCATAAGCCAAGATCTCAATGGATGAGTCAGGTAATAGCATTAATCAAATGCTATATAGAAGCATGATAGGAAGCTTGCTATACCTTATAGTAAGTAGACCTAAGAATTTAATTATCCGAGTACTAACTTTCAAATTTTAAAACCACTACTGAAAACATGTTGTCAATACATTTTTAGATAATAATCCTTATAAAACCTTTCGAAATAGAGCTTCACTCTAACTACTGGGCGATTTTACCAACAAATAAAATAGCACTACTCTAAATCAGACCGGATAACTAAACCTTAAAATCTAATTTTCAGATTTAAGTTTGTAATGAAAAATAATATATTTTTCTCTAACATTCTTAATATAAAATCTTGAATAAAAATAAAATCAATTCATTTTAGAGATTTTTACCTATTTAATATTTCGCAAGCATAACAACGTTATTATTATATCATGTTTACAAATAGCCAGCAAAGTTAAATTTAAACACAGACAAATTAAATATAACATGTAAGAATAAAGCATAAAAAATAACTGTAAAGAAAATAAGATCCTTATAGTACTTTGTTACTATTCCCGTTGCTGGAAAAAACCTCTAAATGGAATTTGCACTCTCATTTATTGAATCGAAAAGCAAATAAATTACAAAAACATAACTAGTTCTTCTCAAAAATAGAAGAACTCTAAAACTAAGAAAAACTAACTAAAAACTAAGAAAAACTAAGAAAACTAAAAAACTAAGAAAAGAGAGAAAGAAAGAGAAGAGAAGATGTGTTTTTAGGTGTGTTTTGAAGTGAAGAGAATGAGGGTATTTATAGGTGAGGATGGGGAGAAAAAGTGGGTGAAAAAATGATAAAAAACTGAAGAAAACGCGAAGTAGTGATTGATGACATCATACTGATGACGTCATGTTAATATGGGCGCGGCAGCGCACGCAGATGGGGCGTAGATGGGCAGCGGTGTGCGTAGATGGGAGAAGGCTAGGCACAAGCGCGCGCAAGTGGAAGCAGGCTGGGTGCAGGCGCGCGCGGATGAGAGCAAAGGCGCGTGCGTCGTGCACAGAAGGGAGAGACTAGCGCGCGCATTACTGGGTGCGGTTGGGTGGCTTCGTGCGTGATTTCCTCCTTTTTGACCAATTTTGTCCAATTTTTCCATATTTGTTTACCTTTCCTCATTTATTTATTAATATATTTGTGATGTATTGCCTCCAGTATTCCTCTTTGAGTCTTTAAGTTACATTTTTAAGCGAAAATACCTGAAAAACAATAAAAATACCCGTGATTTCGAAAAGACATATTTATATAAATATATATATATATATATAAATATATATATATATATAAATATATATATATATATGTATATATTATCAATTAATGTGCATAAAATCATGGTAATTTTAGTGCTTTTTGAGAACTCATCAATTATCATGGGGAAAATAGTGATAATACTTATGGGGAAGAGATAAATAAAAATGTGAGTGAATTATATACATCTTATCATAATATACAGACATAAAATATGTTTCATGGTGTTGAAGATGAACTACATGAGGATGATCTCAAAATATTTAAAAAACATCTAGAAGATGCCGACAAACCGTTGTATCCAAAATGCAAGAAATACACTAAAATGTCAAGATTGGTTCATTTGTACAATGTGAAGAAAAAAATGATTTTTTGACAAAGGATTCACAAAATTACTAAATGTACTAATAGATATATTTCCTGAGGGTATTGAATTGCCATCTTCAATGTATGTGAAGAAATCTCTTAGTCGATTTGGCATAGAATATAATAAGATTCATGCTTGTCCAAATGATTGCATTCTTTATAGAAAAGTATATAATACATTAGAATATTTTTTGATGTGTAAAGAATCTAGATGGAAGCATGCTACAAATGAGACAACACTTAAAAAAGGCATGCCCGTAAAGGTTCTTTGGTCTTTTCCTCTCATTCCTTACTTTCAAAGGTAAAGAGACATCAAAAATATTGACTTGGCATTCAGATAATCGATCTAATGATGAGGTTCTACATCACCCTTATGATTCTCCAAATTGGAAAGTAGTAGATAATTTATCCCCTCAATTTGCATTTGATCCGTGCAATCTTTGTCTTTCCATTGCTACTGATGGAATTAATCCACACAGTTCCCTTAGTAGTAGATATAATTGTTGGCCAGTAATTATGGTAAAATACAACCTTCCTCCCTAGTTGTGTATGAAAAGAAAATTCATGATGTTAACATTATTGATCTCAGGACCGAAACAACCCGGATTTGATATTGATGTATATTTGTAGCCTCTAATAGATGATTTAAAGACGTTGTGGAATGATGGTATAAATGTTTTTGATGCATATAAATAATAACACTTTAACTTTAAAGGGGTCATTTTAAGGAAAATTAATGATTTTCCAACCTATGAGACATTATCAAGACATGTAACAAAAGGTTATATGGGATGCTCTATTTGTAGTGATGGCACTTCTGCAACTTATCTTGTTTATGGACAAAATATGTCTTATAGAAGACATTTTTTCCATCTAGACACAAGTTTAGATACCAAAAGAAATCATTCAATGGTGAAGAAGATCATGATCTTGCACTAAGACCTTTGCGAGGTGTTGAGATATTAAGGAAATTAAATGGTATGACATTCAAACGATATGAAAAAAAGCATACTCGCTAATGGAAGAAAATGAAAGAGGTCAACTAATAAAATGGGTGAAAAGGAAAATATTACTGAGTCATTAGATTTTGGTTATTGGAATAAAAAATCAATATTTCAGGAATGACCTTATTGGAAAGACCTATACATTCGTTACATCTTAGATATCATGCACATTGAGAAAAATGTATGTGAGAGCTTGATTGGTACATTACTTAATATACCTAGAAAAATTAAGGATGGAATTAAAGCAAGACTAGATTTAAAGAAACTAGGCATATAACCTAAATTGGCACCGAGGGTGGAAAATGATAAGAATCAAACATTGCCACCATTATCATATACAATGTCAACAAAAGAGAAGGATGTGTTTTGTAAATATTTTCCAGATGTGAAATTTCCTAATGGTTACTCATTCAACTTAAGAAATTTTGTGTCTATCACCGATAAGAAACTTTATGGATTGAAATCGCATGATTGTCATATCTTAATGCAATAGTTATTATTAGTTACTAGTAGATCAATTCTTCCAAAATATGTTTGATTATCAATAATTCGTCTTTGTTCATTCTTCAATACAATATGCAAGAAATTTATATCAATTGGCGAGTTAAACTCTTTATAGAAAGATATTGTAGAGAATTTGTGTCTAATTGAAAAATATTTTCCTCCTTCTTAATTCAATATAATGATTCACTTGTGTGTTCATTTACTTTGAGAGGTTCAAGTGTGTGGTCCTATTTACTTAAGATTGATGTATCCTTTTGAGAGATACATGCAAGTCCTTAAAGGATATGTAAATAATAGAAATCATCCTTAAGGAAGCATGGTGGAATATTACATTGTTGAAGAGGCCATTGAGTTTTGTTCTAAATACTTTAATGGTTGCACTAAAATTGGGAATCCTAGCACAAGTTGTTCTTATAACATCACATGATCCAAGTAGGTAACCCTATGCTTGGTATAAGTAAGAAATTGTTTATTTATTACACTCGATAGGAAAAAGCACACCAAATCATTTTGGTAAATAATAATGAGGCATAACTGTATATAAAGTAAGTGATGATAGGTTCAACCTTTTCATTTAAAATAAAATTATTTTTTATTTAACTATTAATGATATCTAATTGATATATCTTTAATAACATTATAGAATGTATTTTAACTTACTAAAGATTGATCCTTGTTATAAAATAAAGGAGGAGAAAAATGGTTGTATGATTAAGATAAGCGAGAGCTTATTAATTGATTTCGCAACTATGAAAGTGTCGCATACAAGAATTTATTAGTACTTCTATATAATGTTTTAAAAAAAATTTAAACACATTTCATATTTTTATATGCATAGATTTGAGTTGAACTCAACACACTCAGTCATAAAATAACAGAAAGTTTATAATGGCTTGCATATGGTCCAAAATTTGATGTCAAATCATATTCTAGTTTCACAATTAATGAATCAAGATTTACAACTCAAGCAAGGGACAAAGTCTAAGTAAATCATAATAGTGGTGTGAAGATGGTTGCACAAACTATGCAATTTTCTAGTTTAAAAGATGGTAATCATGTACTTTTTGATAGAACATATTATGGTATAATTCAAAAATTTGAGAACTCGATTATGAGGTCTTTCATGAAATAGTATTCTTGTGTGATTGGGTCAAAGATGTTATCAATATTGGATATAAAATAGATGATTTTGGATTTATCCTTATAAATTTATCCAAGATAAGTCACACGGAAGATCTTTTCACGTTAGCACTTCATGCAAAACAATTATTTTACATGAGCGATCAAATTGACACAAGATGGTCTATTGTGTTAACACCTCCACAAAAAGAGTTCTACCATTATGATGCTTTAGAAGATGATGACATGGTTGATACATTATGCAATATTAGTCATTTCTCAAACAAATTGCCTAATGTATGTGATGAACTAGTTGATGACGATGATTCTTCATGATGAACTTGAAGTGATTATGAAGGCATATATATATATATATATATATGATCAACAACCTAATTAAACATAATATGTGTTCTATATTATTTTAATAACTTTTGTATGTTTATATATTTGGGCTTAAAATTGTCAATTAATTTCTATTTCATCATTGTTTGTAGATATTTTATAAATCCTAGGGTACCAGAGCTTATAGATCTAAATGATCCATTAGGGCATTTGAAAAGAAGGAGTTGGGCAAATATACTTGATACTTCACTTAACACAGATGATAAAATACCCGTTCTATTTGATGCTACTGGTAATCCATTAGGAGAAAATGGCCAACCATTGAAATCTTCTATTGGTAGACTTGTGAAGTCAAGTATACCAATAAATATAAATTATTGGACTAAGGTTGATGATGCTGAAAAGTTCAAAATATGAAAACCATTTATATAAGTCTCTTTTAATTTATATCTAATTGCATATATTATATCTTTTTTGTATTATATCTCATCTAAAATTTGTGTTTTACAAAATCATTTTAAAGTCCCTAACACTTAGATGAACAAGTGTTATAAGATTGCAAATAAGACATGGAAGGAATACAAAACTTCCAAATTAGCCAGAAATTATGTGTTTCTATATTTGGAACCACTTGATGAAGTAGAAATATACAAAATCCTTGAATAACACCCCTGGATTGAGCCCAAATATGGAAAGACTTCATGGATTATAGATGTACGGATGAATTTTAAATTATTAGGAAAGAACATTAGAATATACAAATGCAGAATATTCTTCCTAATTGTACTTAGAGGTCTTTAAATCCTGAAGTTAGACAAAGAATAGTATTATTAAGTTGTTAGTTTATAAATATTTTTATATTTATTTTTCTCAAATTTAAGTTGATGTCATGGTTAATAAATTTATTTAATTTATGTAGGAAGCTAAATTGGGTAGATCGGTTACCCGATCTGAATTTTATATAGAAGCAAAGACCCCCAAAATGAAGAAGTCAAGACCAATGACTAAACGAGGAGAAGAACAACTCAATAATTTAGTTAGTAATTTAACTTTATACAAAGTCCTTATGATTTTTGCTAATTGATGTAATAATGTATAATATGTTTGTTTACTTTATTATTTGTAGAGAGCTGTTCAAGAACTAAAAACTAGGGGTGAAATAATCAAATAGCCAGAGATAAATGCTATATATCATGCATTTGGACGTGAGCATCCTGGTCGTGTTAAGGGAGGAAGCCAATATAATGGTTAAATGGATTTTTTTAATATTCCAAAACAAAAGCCTCAAATGTTTAGTAAGAAAAAATACTGTAAAATTGAAGAAGAATTCAGCTCCTTTAAGACCTCAGTGTTAAGTGAGAATTCCACTTTTAAGGAATATCAATCACAACACATGTCAGGCATGGCAGCATACTACAATTAGAGCATGCCTTATTAGCCAGGTATGCAACCATCTATGCCAGCCATGCCACTGATACAATCTCATAGCGCCCAGCCTATAACATGTATAAGATATAGTCATACTATTGGTCATCCCTTTATGCTAGAAATGCAGATGCAGTTAGGTAGTGGTTCAATATCTCCAATGTAATCTGTGCAATCTTACCATCCATCACATCATGATGAATGTTTTGATGAAAATTTTCTTCCAATAGCTACCCCACATGGGAGTCCTCCTTTATTTGATGAATCATTTATGGTAAGATTTAAAGTTTATGTAGATAGTCTATTATTTTTTTTATTATTATATATAACACTTAAATTTTTTACAGAATATGAAATGTTTGTTGAAACATCCTTCATCAACGAACTTTGTTTCTATTGGAATAGTACAACAATTGAGCGATGATCGAATGATTCATAATCAATATTTGCCAAATTATTGGCAAATAGTAATTGATCAATCATTGCTCCACGATTGTCCACTACCTGTGCCTTCTAATTCTAACACAGTCCAAGAAGCGGTTGGACAATATGTGGCTTGATTGTTGAGTCAAGTTGTGATAACATGGTACTATTTTTTACTTAAGATAACATTTTTTTACTACTTCTATTATATTATTATTCTTTTATTGTTACTAACATATATAATGCCTCTTTTTTATTCTATTATACCAGAATTAGTAAGTGCGACACATTTAAGAAGAAGCCATAGAAAAAATATAGTTATGATTATGTTATAAACTTCAGTAGAAATCTTGGCTCTTTGATGACTATTATTGTGAGCAAGAATAGCATAAATGATGGATGGACTGTACCACTTCTTAGAAAAATTTCTAGTGTAGACATTGGCCAAACATATATATCAATTGAGTGCATATTGTAGCTATTTGAATATCAAATGATCGATTTAAGTATAATTCAAATGTGGACAAGGTAAGTCCTCAATCAGTAAATAACTTTCATTTATGTAGAACATATATAATTATATTTATATTATCTAATTATTTACATATATTTATTTTATATAGGGTATGTTATTATCAACTTCAAGATAATTATTCATCACATTTAGCAATGTTCTATGATTCTTTATTTGTCAATCAATATCAAGAGAAGGATGTTAGCATCAGAGCTAAACAATTATGTGATAGGGTATTAATACTTAACAGAAATCAGAAGTCGATAATCTCTTGGCCACTAAAATTTGAACAAGGCCAAGATCATTGGATGTTGATAATCCTTGATCAATATGGCAATTATGTTTCGTACTATGACTCATCTGCCATAGAATTGAGTAAAGATACAAAAGCAGTTGTTGAAATGTAAGAGTTATAGCTAGCTATTTTTCTTCCATTGTTCTTTGTAATATTTAATAAAAAACTAACCGTTTTAAACTTTGATAGGGCATGGAAGCTATGGAACAAGAGTAGAAGCATTGCCCTTAAAAAATCTCATAAGTTTATATGGGACAAAGTTATGGTATGTACAAGTGAATATTAATAATTTAATTAATTTTACTATTTAATAATAAAGATGTTCAAAATACACTTATTTTTTGTAGGTTTCACAACAAAATGATGGAGTCATGTGTGGTTACTTTATCATGAAGTTTATGAGCGAAATCATCACAAATATCAACATTCAAATTAAAGATGTGGTAATCTCTTTTACCAATATACCTTTTTTAACATATATAAGTTATTTTTTGTGAATTCATGTTATTAAATTCTTATTTTGAATGTAAATACATGTAGTTCTTTGGTTGGAACAAGCCAGCCTACAATGTGCAAATTTTTGATAATTTATAAGAGGAATAGGTAGAACACATGGTTCAAATTATATCATCATAAGAAAAATCATGAGAAGAATCTGATGATCTTGAATAGCATATGAGAATATCATAGTAATTTTTATAATACTTTAATTTCTCTATCCATGTGTCTGAAGTTTGGGTAAATTGTTTGATGGATGTTTATGTGCTCATGTATTTAGAAGAATGAATTGTTATATCGACCTATTTTTTGCGCAAACTTCATCTCATCTCTTTTGCCTAGTTCTCTGGTATGAAAACATCATAGTAGTCACTAGCCAACCAAGTACAGAAAAACCACCAAGAATCATCATATCTTCCAAAGTAATTGTTGTTTCACCCTAAGGAAATACAAAAGTATTAGTTTATGGGCACCAAAACTCAACCAACCCAAGTGACAAATCGAAGTTATACTTGACTTCATATTTAGAGTTCATTATAACATTAAAAATACCAGCTTGATTCTATATAGCTTCATATTTTATAGGCAAAATATTAATACATTATTAATATGATTTCAAAGGAATAAAGTTATTATTATATCACTCTGCTGTCATTGTGGTAATCTATTTTACTAATATACTCTTTTAACATATATAAGTTATTTTTTGTGAATTCATGATATTACATTCTTATTTTTAATTTAATTACATGTAGTTCTTTGGTTGGAACAAGTTGGGCTACGATATGCAATTTTTTGATGATTTACGAGAAGAATGGGCAGAACACATGGTTCAAATTATAACATCACAAGAAGAATCAAGAGAAGAATCTTATGATCTTGAATAACATAGGATAACACTATGGTAATTTTTATAATGCTTTTATTTCTTTATTCCTCTGTCTCTAAAGTTTGGACTATTTGTTTAATGGATGTTTATATGCTCGTGTATTTAAGGGAATGAATTGTTATATGGACCAACTATTTTTTGCCCAAACTCCATCTCATCTCTCTTGCTTAGTTTCATGGTCACTATGCTGATGATTCTAAGCAAACCAAGCTTCTTTTCATTGAAATAAAGTGGAAATATCACAAAATCCATGACAAAAGAGACGACATCATGTTATTTGTAATTTAAGTTATATATATATATATATATGTATATAAATTATTATTTTTGTAATAAATTTAATTCTCATGTAATTAATTAATATTTAATTTTCTGTTAATTTTTCAGTTCATCTAACCGACTTTAATGCTAAATTTTGGCATAGTGACATGAGCAATAACATTAGTTTGCTCATACTCTCACTCGTTGAAAACTACAACACTCAACTTAGTATGCATACTACAAAAACCAACCTCGTGGTGTGTGTAAATATACTCACATACAAAATGTATCTAACTATATACATGTATGCATTATTGATCCGTAGTAACTAACCTTACATAGAAGAAGATAGAACACTGAGTAAAATCAAACACACTGTATTTTGTATAGGAAAATCCAACACATAAATGCAAAATACAACATGAGTTACATAAATCATATAAAATATTTGATTAGTCATCTTTTCTTAAAACTCAGTATATCAATGTATATATCGGAGGATTGATTTTAAGTAAAATAATCAAATTGTCCATGATGATTAATTATAATTTATATAATGGGATCTTTAATTAAGTTACTAGTACATCTCATATCTATTTAGAATTGAATGGCTCTTATCTAGGGTGATTGATGTGGAGATATCAATTGCAAATACTTTGTATAATAGTTTATTATACATAACTAGAATAAACATTGTTAATATTCATTTACTCATAGTGGTTTCTCTATATCACTCGATGATCATATGTAGGACGATCATAATCTTAAGTGATTTATCTGGCATCTTGTTCTAGCATCTTGATTTTTGACTTACTTGATGATGCATAAAATGTTGGGCTAAGATAACTTGTATCTTGCATCTCGATGTTTGGTTATGGGTTGAGAGGTTATCTCACAAGATGTGAAATTGACTATATTTGTTAGCAAATCTTAAATAGAAATTTTCTTATTTAATGATCCAGAGCTTGAATGATTGTGCACAATATATAATATGATTATAGATAATTATTCATATGCATTATGGGTACTCAAGGAAAAGATGTAATAAAAGTGATAAAACGTACTTACTAACCTTGATCATACTATGAACAAAATGTGAAAAAATTGAATCTAAGGATTATTTCAATAGATTACTCGTATATAAAGTATTGGGTAAATACTAACTATGATATTAGAGAGTTTTTAGTCTCAAGTTTATAATATAGTAACTCTAAGATTAATAAATAGTGATAATTAATTAAGGAGTTAATCAATATATCAATGTTTTATTTAAGTTTGAATTCATACTTTTTTGGGTCTCCAAGTCTACTCATAACAACAATTGAACAATATTGTTTCTAAGATGAATGAATGATTAATTTGAAATTAACTATTTCATATAATCAAAATACATATTTATTTATTGGATAATTTATAATGGCTATAAATGTCAAATAAATATATAAAGGTAAAATGGTAATTTGACATAGTCATATTAATCTAATTTAATTAATTAAATATTATTTAGATGATTAAATATTTATTTAAATTAATTAAAATATTAAACTTAATTGTCTAGTAGTCATTTAAATTCTTGTGGGACAAGAAATACATTTTAGTAATTATCAATTAGATTTGATTTTGGATTAATTATTTATATAATTTAATTTAAAAGTAAACCGTAGCACATCAATTAGAGTGTAACTCCTTATTGGCATTTAAAGAGGGCTAAGATAATAGGAATGAGATTATCACTAAAGCAAACAATTTGAATGTATGTTGGCTTCCTTGTTGAAGATATATTAGGGATACTAATCAAAATTAAACTAGGTAAATTAGAGACTATTTAAATACATCATATTCTCCCTTATATGCCTCGACGAATAACATAGGAAATTGAGTGAATTTTTTAGTATTTAATTGAGAGAATTTTGTGAGAATAAAATTCATTCCAAAGCCATAGTAATTCAAGAAGGTGTTTTTGATAGAAAATTATTTCTCTTCAATAGTAGGTGTCATGCAATAAGGGGTTCTAGTTGGTGAAATAGAAGCAAGTTTTGATCAACTTGGAGTTTGAAAGGATTCCCACCAATTTCGTTCTTACTCGTTGGGAAACAAGACTTAGAAGCCCAAAGGTTCTAACTATTTGTTCACAAGTTACAATAGTATTTTTTTTGTTCTATTTTATTATGATTAAATTACTAATATCATAAGATCTTTGTGAAATTTGTTTTTTGTCCAACATCAATTTTTTTCACTATTTTCATTGTTAAAAATTGGATTTTTATCGAATAATAATTTTCAAAACCAATATAATATGCCTTGTATCTTGGTATCTTGGTGTTTATAATGGACTAAGAGGTTTATCTCACAAGATGTGAAATTTACTCCATATGTCTACAGATGTTAGATACTAGTCTTCTTCTTTGGCGATCTAGAGCTTAAATAACTACATGTAATCTATAATATCATTATAGATAGTTATTTGATGGTGCTTATCGCAGGTACTCAAGGAAAAGATAAAATAGAGGATATAAAATAGACTTAATGACCTCAGTCGTTACGAACTAGTTGTGGATGATTGAATTGCACTTAATGGTTATATTAATATATTACTCTTAATATATAATGTTGGGTAAATATCAGCTATAATATTCGTGAGTTTGATCTTAGGTCTAAGAGACTCTAAGATTAATAAAGTCTTATAATTAATTAATGTATCAATGTTTTATTCAAGCCTTGACTGCACCTAATTATTATATCAATAGATTACTCATAATACATAGTATTTAGTAAATATAAGCTATAATATTCGAGAGTTCAGTCTCATATCTATGATAAGTAATTCTAAGAATAATAAAGTTTGATAATTAATTAAAAAGTTAATTAATATATCAATAATTTATTCAAACATGAAATCATTATTTCATTCATTCTTGAATTTGTTTTACAACAACTACTAAACGATGTTGCTTTCAAGATAAATATGAATAATTAATTTGAAAGTAATTATTTAAATAATTAAAATGCATATTTATTTATAAGAGCAAATTATGAAAGTCATAAATGTCAAATAAGTATGTAACAGTAAAATGATCATTTGTCATGGCCATTTGATCCATGTGATTAATTAAATATTATTTACTTGGATTACATAATTATTTGAATTAATTAAAAATATTAAAGTATAAATTTAAATATTTAGTAGGTATTTAAATACTTGTAGTACAAGTAAAGACATTTTGCTAAATATCAAATTAAATTTGATTCATGAATCTATGTCACAATTTAATTAGATTAAATTATAATACAAAAATATAAGTGAGACTCATGTGAAAATTGAATGAGAATAAAATTATCATAAGTATAAAATTTAATTGTGTGTGAGACTCTTTATTAGAGTATGTTTAGGAGTTAAAATTGAGTGAGAATAAAATTCTCATAAGCATAAAATTTAATTGTGCATAAGATTTTTTATTGGAGTAGAGTTATGAGTTCTACTCCAAATCAAATTAAGTTAAATTAGAGATCAATTAAAAGACTATTATTACCTCATATGGTCGGCCAACACATTAAATTTAGAGAAAAATATTCAACACTCAATTAAGAGAAAGTTTAACCGAAAGCCATATCATTCAAGAATGTAGTTTTTGAAACAATCTTATTTTTGGAGAAAGAAATTTTAGGCATATAGCAGGTGTAAGTTAGAGAATTTCAATAAATTTTTGATCAATTTGAAGATTATAGTGATATATTACTATCATATTCATCCATGTTGGGAGATAAGATTTAAAAACCTGAAACTTCCAACCGTTGCTCACACACTATGAGGGATTTAATTCCAATTCTATGGTTAAATTATAAATATTATAAGTATATTGAAGAACAAAATTTCTATTACCAAATATCAAAAGCCTCTATAATTTTATTAATAAAAATTTGATTTTTATCCAAAAAGTTACTAAAAAACACCAACAATTATACTAAAACATAAATTAAAGACTCTAAGTTCATGTTTTGTTCGTCGAAGGAAACATAATGTAAATAAGGATGATAATAAGAATTATATTTAATGAAAAAATATTATTATTATTTTGTTTGTTTGAACAATAGAATCAAAATAATGATAAATATTAATATAAAATTTATAAAATTATAAATGAAACAAAATTATAAATAAACATTTTTTATTTTTAAATAAGATAAAAATAGAAAAACAATATATACTTATATAAATATGTAAGAAAAATAAAACATTCAAACGTATTTCTAAAGGTTATGAGAAGAATGAACACTTCTACTATTATTGTAATACTTTACATTTTATTTTAAATTAATAGTCAAAATAAATACGAAAATACTCTAAATTATTTTTATTATCATTTTTATTATTGTTAACCAAACATGACTTAAGACAAATAAATAACCAAAAAAAAAATACCAGAAAGAATTTCTTAGAAGAGAGAACTCTCTCCGATACGTGAGAGTTGCGAAAGGAGATAAAAAAAAAAGAAAGAGTAGAGGTGAACTATACAAGGCTATCTTCATTTTGGTCTTATTGTATATGTTATGTCAATTGCTATAATTAAAAAATGGGAAAGTTTATGAAGTAAATCTCTTTATTTAGACTTCATGTATTGTCTAATATCTTAATTTATAAAGGTTATTTTTAAGTCATTTTGTATGAAAAAAATGTAACCGTTAATGATAAAATTAACTTTTTAATTAATAATAAAATAACATATTTTTTTTTAAAATTAACTAGAAAAACTTATTAATTTTTCAACAAATAATTTTTTCTTTCGTTATTTAACGTAAGATTTTGTCATTTATTAATCAATAAAAAAAATTATGACTATGTACATACATGTTCTTTCGTTAAATTTAACAAAACTTTGATAAAAAGTTTAAATTTATCCTTCATCGTCATATTTTGCATAAGTAAAGGACTTCAAAACATATTTTATAATCTAATATACTAAATAACAACAATAAACTAAACATAAGGAATAGATAGATTCTTCACCAAAAACATAATCAATAAACTATTAGTAAATCTAAGTGAACTAATTACAATAACTAATACACAATGACATTATGCCTAAGTTTAATACCATTGAAAAATTTGATACATTCATATAAATAATAATTTAATTACACATTCGTAAAATAAATTTTACTATTTATTGTATTAAGAATATCATATTTCTTTACATATTAGTATTATCATTCCTTTCATATTACAAGAACGAAAAACTAATCATGATATTACAATTATTTAACGTTTTTATTTTTATTGTTTAATTTATTTTATTTTCAATCCTTAAAAAATATATATTTATCATATTTATAAAAATGAGTTAAATATATGTTTTTTAGTTATTAAAAAAACATTCATATGATACAAAACATATTTAGAATTAAAAATTTAAAAATTATGAAGTAAATATAATTTATGAAAAAAAATTATTTTAAAATGGAATCTAATTTCTTGGAATTACATTGCAATATTTGTTGAAAGTACTTAAAATTGCATACCAATTTTAGTAATAAAATATAATGTATGATTAATCACAAATATTATCACGTTCAAAACTAGCAAAACTAGCCATATTCTGATTAGTTTTTAGGCAATTTTATATTAAATAATATTTAATATAATTTAAATTTATTATTTAAAATATAAAAAAGTTTTACGATTAAATTATTAAGTGATTTAAATGTAGAAAAATTAAAAGGAAAGAAAGCATGAGTTTGAATGGATGTGTAAATATTTAGTACAGATAACAAAAGAATTTAGGGACAAGAAGAATTTAGGGACAAGAAAAATAAGGATAAGTAGTTTTTATTAATCTAAGTTATTCTTCATCATACACCTTAGTTCTTATCTAGAATACTATTTTGATAATAAGATAGATTTTGATCTCTCATTCAAAATATTAATTAAATATGAAATTTATTATTAAATAAAATTAGCTAAATACAAAATTCAAATCAAAATAATTAAAATGCTAATTTATTAGAAAGATAATTATTTAAATTGTATTATTATCTTGATTCTCATTAATTGACTGGTGTTGAGAAAAATATGATTTCTACGAGTTGGCTTGTAAGTAATGCTTTAATAGGATGAGATTAATAAGACGAAACTTATCTTTAATAATTCAAGAGTTATTGATTTTGAGACGATTCTTCCAAGAATCAAAAATCTTTATAATCCACCGTTAATAGAAACAACATATTGGTCATTGGGAACATAATCTATCTCATCTAGGTGTCACGACCTTAAATTTCAAGTAACGATCGTGCGGTACTTAGCACCATCTGTTGTATTAAGTTTGTCTTTGAATCCGAATGAAACTCCAAAGAGACTACAAAGAGAGTTTGTAAAAAATACTTTGTATTACTCTAGAGAGAGTTTATGTTATAAGATGCTAAGGATTTCCAAGGATTTCCAAGGATCCCAAGATTTCCCAAAATAGTTAAGAATTTCCAAGATGAATACAAATGAAGACCAATGGGTCTATTTATAGTGTGGCTGTAAGCTTAAGGCTAAGCCACCACTTTCTAGATTCTTCTAGGTCAATATACAAGAGTGTTCTTGTTTTATCTATAATATGCCACAAGGGTCTAGGAACTTCTAGCCAACTCTAGAGTCTTCTAGGTTTGTCTAGCTCCTTCATGCACGTTCCGGGATGTTCCGTAAGCTTCCAACGGCTTCTACATCCTTCAAGAACCATCCGGCACGTTCTAGAATATTCCAGCCCATTCTTGCACCCTCCAGCGTGCTCTAGAACATTCTATAGTCTTCTAGGCTTGAGTTGAGTCTATCCAACTCTAGCTCTTTCTAGACATCTCCAGGCAACTCTAGATCTCCCCATGTAGAATAGTCTAGATCTTTTAGGCAACCACCATTTATTTGGGTTTTTAGGGACATTTGAGCGGGACGTGACACCCTCCCCCACTCAAGTTCGCAACGCCCTCGTCGCACCTTCAAGCTGAAACCTCTCTATGGAATCTTTGAATTGCCATAAAGAATCCTCAAGTTCCCAGCTCGCCTCTACATCTAGGGCATTTTCCCATTTGACCAAGTATTCCCGATAACTTGGTATGCCCCTACGCCAGATCAAGCGGTCCGCCAAGATTGAGTTCACTTCCTTGTCAAAGGAGGTTACCACTACGGTAGGCGCCCTCTTAGATTCTCCCTGATTCATGTCTTCCTTGTCTCCATGAAAAGGTTTCAACATGCTTACATGAAAGACCAGATAGATTTTAAGCTTTGAAGGGAGTTGCAGTTTGTATGACACCTTACCGACTTGCTTGAGGACAGGATATGGTCCCTCATACTTCCGTACCAACCCCTTATGAACCTTCCACAAGGACTTGAATTTTTGGGGAAATGGTTTGACAAGGACCAAATCGCCTTCACGAAATTCCACCATCCTCTTTTTCTTGTCAGCCCATTTTTTCATCTTCTTAGATGCCTTGTTCAGATAAGCTCGTGCCAACTCAGCTTGTTCATGCCACGCCTTGGAAAATTTGAAGGCAGCATGACTCTTTCCTTCATAACTCATGGCCAAGGCATGAGGAGTCATGGGTTGCTGCCCCATGACGATCTCAAAGGGACTCTTCGCGGTGGACTTGCTCCTTTGTAAGTTGTACGAGAATTGGGCTACATCCAGCAACTTAGCCCAATCATGTTGGTTGGCACTAACAAAGTGCTTAAGATACAACTCCAGCAATGCGTTGGAACGCTCTGTTTGTCCATCACTTTGGGGGTGAAAACTTGTGGAGAAATTCAAGTCTGATCCCAACAACTTGAATAGTTCTGTCCAAAACTTGCCAATAAATCGTGGGTCTCGGTCACTCACGATATTGGATGGAATCCCCCAATGCTTCACAACATTCTTGAGGAACAATCATGTCGTCTCATCTGACATGCAATCCGTTGAGGCAGGTATGAATGTTGCATATTTGCTGAAGCGATCGATAACTACAATGATGCTGCCAAAGCCTTCTGATTTTGGCAGACAAGTGATGAAATCCATAGAGGCACTCTCTCACGGTCTCTCTGGAATAGGCAGTGGTTCTAAAAACCTTCTGGGTGCATGTTGCTCTATCTTGTCCTGTTGGCACACAAGACAAGTTCTTACATAAGCTTCGACATCATCCCGAAGTTGAGGCCAATAGTAGATTGACTTGATCAAAGCAAGGGTGCGCCTCATTCCTGGGTGTCTGGCCCAGAGTGAATCATGGCACTCCTTGATAAGCTCCTTCCTTATGCTCCCCCATTTTGGCACGAAGATGCGATTCTGCTTGGCATAGAGTAGTTCGTCACTCATCCAAAATCGTCTCGTCTTTCCTTCCTTGATGAGGGCAAGGAGGTTTTGAGCAAGGGCATCATACTCCAACCCTTCTTTGATCCTTTCCAGCAAAGGACTACTTGGCCTACTCAAGGCTGCTAACTCTGCCTTTCGATTTGGCAGGTCAACCACAACACTTCTGCTGCGTGACTCTGATTTTTCCGCCTGATAAGGACTCATTGTTGGTGGTCTTATGTTAAGATCCAACTCAACTTTGTGGTTCACCTCCCTCCTTGGAGGTAACCGTTTAGGCAATGCCTCCGGTATCACATCATGGGACTTATCTAATACAACTTGCACTTCCATCGGCAAGCTTGGCTTTGGCGACACCTCTTTCCTTGAAGGTAACCGTTTGGGCAATGCCTCCGGCATCACATCATGGGACTTATCTAATACAACTTGCACTTCTGTCGGCAAGCTTGGCTTTGGCGACACTTCCTCCTCGTCGTATTCTTTTGAGATGGTCAGGTAACTCTCTTCTTATCTCTTCAATCCCTTCTTGAATTGAAGTGCCGAGAGAGCTTGGGTCTTACGTTTGGTGGTCCTATCCGTCGGTACCACGTAAGCCTTTGGTCCATCCATGATACACATAGAGTTTGAACATGGCACTAGGAAAGCTCTAACCTGGTCCAAGAACTCCATGCCGAATACTATCAAGTAGTCATCCATAGGCGCCACTGATAAGTCCACTTGGCTAGTCCAAGCACCAAGATTGACCTTAACTCCACGAGCAACTCCTTGTAAAGGTAGTGCTACTGAGTTAACTGCTTTGAGCGACCTTCCTCCATTGACAACCTTAAGGCTGAGTCTCTTTGCTTCCTCCACTGAAACAAAGTTATGTGATGCACCTGTGTCCACTAAAGCTTTGGCGACCTTCCTGTTGATGGTTGCATCTACGTACATCAAGCCTTTGGGGGTCTTTGGGGCGCTCTGCATTGCACCAAGTAGGCGCAAAGAACCCATCTTTGCACCTTCGTCCGACTCACTTCCATCTTGGTCATGTGTGGAGGCAACTAAGGCACTTAAGGCATTCCTTTTTGGACATTCACGTGCCCAATGCGGTCCGTCGCAAATGAAGCACGTCATACGGGGCTTCGAGGTACCACGATCCTCTTTTTCCTTCCTCTTATCTCGTGGTTTGAATGAGGAGCTGTCTTTATGATTTTTGGAACCTTGACTTTTGGCATGGCCTCCCCCACTCTTTCCTCTACCAAACTTTTTATCTATGACTTTTGAGCTCTCTTTGTTTGTGGAGTAATCAATAAAGCTTTCCGCAGTCGCGATGGCCGAAGATAAGTCTTGGACACCACGTCGCTTGAGTTCCAGATTAGCCCATGATTGGAGACCATCCATGAATAAGAATAGGGCATCCTTGTCAGATGTGTCGGAGAATTCTAGCAACAAGGTTGTGAACTCCTTCACATAGTCCCTTATGCTACCCGTTTGCTTCAATCGTCGCAATTGGCCCCTTGCCTCCTCTTCAGCATTTACAGGGAAGAACTGCATTTTGAACTCCCTTTTGAAATCTTCAAAGGTCTTAATTGTGCAAACCCCTCGTTGCACATCACTATGCCTCCGTCTCCACCACAACATAGCAATGTCGGACAAATACATGGCAACAGTTCGAATCTTGCTGGCATGGTCCGTTATGCCAGTAGCCTCGAAATATTGTTCCAACCCCCATAAGAAGTTCTCAACTTCCCTAGCATTCCTAACACCATTAAAGGTCTTAGGCTTGGGAACATCCACCCTCTTAGCCTCAATGACGGTGGTTGTGCTAGTTCCCGCGGCCATAGCCCGCTTACATAGAGCTAGATCACCACCCATATCCTCCATTCTAAGCAAGACATTAGCAAGTTATCTTTGGACAAGATCTCGTACCTTGGCAAGTTCAACCTTTAACCCATCAATCTCTTACCTTAGCCCACTATCTAGCTCATTAAGGGACATCTTGACCGTTGCATGGATCTCCACATCCTCGGCCTCCAAGACATTGCAACGTTCTTTCAAGTTGTCCACCCGATCGAACAGCTCCCCTAAGCTGTCCTACGCACTCTCAACTCGTGTTTCTAAGCTAGAAAGCATGTCTTTCGACTTGGCTCGAGATTCTTTTTGTGGTTTCCAAACATCCTCATGTCCACGTTCCATAGATGGAACATCAATGCTTGGTGTAGATGGTGCACTGTTCTTCATTATGCCAAGAGTATAAATGCTTCAACTGAAAGCTCTGATACCAACTTTCACGACTTTAAATTTTAAGTAGCGATCGTGCGACACTTAGCACCATCCGTTGCACTAAGCCTGCCTTTGAATCCGAATGAAACTCCAAAGATACTACAAAGAGAGTTTGTAAAGAATGCTTTGTATTGCTCTAGAGAGAGTTTATGTTACAAGATGCTAAGAATTCCCAAGGATTTCCAAGAATCCCAAGATTTCCCAAGATAGTTAGGAATTTCCAAGATAAATACAAATGAAGACCAATGGGTCTATTTATAGTGTGGCTTTAAGCTTAAGGCTAAGCCACCACTTTCTAGATTCTTCTAGGTCAATATACAAGAGTGTTCTTGTTTTATCTACAATATGCCACAAGGGTCTAGAACCTTCTAGCCAACTCTAGAGTCTTCTAGGTTTGTCTAGATCCTTCATGCACGTTTCAGGATGTTTCGTAAGCTTCCAGTGGCTTCTACATCCTTCACGAACCATCCGACACGTTTTTGAATATTCCAGCCCATTCTTGCACCCTCCAGCATGCTCTAGAACATTCTAGGGTCTTCTAGGCTTGAGTTGAGTCCATTCAACTCTAGTTCTTTCTAGATATCTCTAGGAAACTCTAGATCTTCCCATGTAGAATAGTCTAGATCCTTTAGGCAACCACCATTTATTTGGATTTTTAGGGACATTTGAGCGGGACGTGACATAAGGCTCTAGATTGGTGGAAGGCATGGCTCAAAGATCAATGTTAAAATTTTGGATACATTAAAAGACAAAACAGGAATGTTGAAATTTTGGATACATCAAACGACAAAATAGGAATGTTGAAATTTTGGATACATCAAAAGACAAAATAAGAGGCTCGAATGTGCCTCGAAAAGAAAACAAATTCAATACATTAAAAATTGGGATAATAGGTAAATCAACAATTAAATTAAGCAAATATGTATTAGATTCAAGACATTGGACAATACGATAAGGACCGAAGGAATGAACATGCAACTTTTATGACGACGTTTTAGGAAATCTCTTTGGGAAAATGCCTACCATGACATAATCACTGATTAAAAATTTATAATGCCTATGGTGCAAATCCTCAACAAATTTATACTTGGAATTACTTAAAAAATATTTTATCATATATCAACGTAAAGGTCAAGAAGGTGTCAGGAAAATGTGTGGGAAATTTTAGAAGAGCAAGAAATTGAGGGTAATAGAGTAAGGTCAATAGGCCTAGGAGGTTTGAGGCCATGAACAACCATAAAAGGACTATGACCAGTAGAACAATTGATTGAGTTGTTATAAGAAAATTTAGGTGTTGGTAATACAGGGTCCCTATTTATAAGTTTCTGCTAACACACAACGAAGTAAGTCACCCAAGCTTTTGATTAATAACCTCAATTTGACCATTAGTTTGAGGGTAAAAGGAAGAATAGCATTTCAATGATGTACCAAATAGTTTCCATAAGGTTTTCCAAAAATAACTTACAAACTTAACATCCCTATCATGCACCGGTAATTAGTAAACCATGAACGCAAATCGCCTCCTTAGAGAATATCTTAGTAACCTGTGAGGCATTATAGGTTTTAGAGTGAAGAATGAAGTGAGTTGTCTTAGAGAGCCTATCAACAACTAAGACATAATAAAAGCTACAGGCAGTCTTGGATAGTCGTAGCATAAAATCCATGCTCGAATCTTACCAAGGGGTATATGAATGTTTAAATGGGTGTATAAGTCGGAGTTTTATTTTTTAGCTTTAGCCAATTGACATACGCAACATTAGAAGCAGATCGTAGCTATGCCCTTTCTAAGGGAGGGCCAATAAAATATGTTATTTATTAATGCAAATGTATTTTCTTTACCAAAATGACTTACTAAGCCTCCAACATATAATTCACATATAAGAAAATCTCTAAGGTAGGTGCGTGGGATACACAAATGAACACCTCTAAAAAGATACCCATCATGAATGATAAAATCAACTTAATTTCTCTATTGTCCCTCAATTGAGCCTTGGTAGTCAAGGCAAAATGGGTATTTGTTTTTTATCCTCTCAAACTCGAAAATGTGGTTGTTTATAGTGTGTAACGTATAAACAACACAACTCAAAGCATCGGCAACCTTGTTGGTCTCACTAGATATGTGTCGAAGGAAAAAAAGTATAGTCTTACAAGTAGTCAACCCATTTCACATACTTCTCACTTAACTTCCTTTGGGATCTAATATACCTCAAAGCTTAATGGTCATAATAGGGTATGAACTCTGTTTGCAATAGGTAGTATCACCAATGCTTAAGAGCTTGTATGATAGCATAAATTTCTTTATTATAAGTAGAGTAAATATTCTTGACATCATTCAGTTTCTCACTAAAGTAAGTCATGAGATGTCCCTCTTAACGTAAGATTTCACCTATACCTATATAGGCGGCATCATAATGAACCTTAAACCCCTTAGAAAGGTCTGAATAAGAATAAGGGTCTTAGTCATCTTTCCTCTTATATTGTGAAAGGTAGAAGAGGAAGCCTTAGACAAATGAAAATCATCATTTTTCAAGCAATCAATGATAAGCTTTATTATGGTGTTGAAACTTTTGATGAACCTTCTATAAAAAGAGACAAGTCCATGAAAATTACAAGCCTTTAAAAGGGTCTTTGGTTCAGGACACTTCACAATTTCCTTAATTTTCTCAAGGTCAATAGAGATTCTCTTGTTAGACACTATTAATCCTAAAAATAACACTTGTGACTGGATAAAGGAATACTTCTTGAGGTTGCAATATATATTTTCTTACCTAAAGGTGAGCAAAACTTGACATAATGGACAAGGTGGCCTTCCCTAATTTTATTATAAATAAAAACATCATCAAAGTAAACAACTAAAAACTTTCCTATGTAAGGATGCAGAACAAAGTCATTACTCTCATAAAAGTACTAGGTGTATTGGATAGGCCAAATAGCATGACTAACCATTCATTACGTTCATCCGATGTCTTAAAGGTTGTCTTCCACTTATCCTTGGTCTAATTCAAATTTGGTTATATTTACTTTGGAGATTTATCTTAGAGAACCATTGGGATATACCTGAGTCCACCAACATGTCATCAAGACGAGGAATGAGAAAGCTATACTTAACAACTATTTTATTGATTTCTATGCTAGGCACACACATCTTCTACTTACCATCCTTTTCTAGAGTAGACAACATTGATACAACACATGGACTCAGGCTATGTCTAATGAACTTCTTTGACAACAGTCCCTTGATTTGCCTATTCAGTTATGCTCTGTCCATTGCATTCATCCTATAGTGTGGAAGATTAGGTAACTACATACCAGGGATAAGATCTATATCATGTTGGATTTCTCTCTTGGGCGATAATTAATTTAGCAAGCCCTTAGAGGCGACATTATGGAACTTCTCTAGCAGGTCAGAAACATCTATCACATAGCTATCTGTGTGGTTCTTATGTACATTCTTAACTACTAGGGAAAACACTACTCGTGTTTCCTCAACTTCGTACTCAAAGGTTTTAGAAGAACTAAGTTGAATGTGGTGTTTGGATTCAGAATGAGAGAAGGTCCCATATGTAGGGGCCTTGAGGTTTAAGTCTTTGTGGTTTCAAGATGATGTGCTTTCCTCGGTGGAAAAAATCAAAAGTGTTCTCTCTCCTACAATTCTTCACATTATGATCATATAACCATGATGCCTTAAAAGCATATAGGCAACGTTCATAGATAGAACATCAAATTAAAGTTCTTCCTCGTATGGTCCTACTTTAAACTTAACCAAGCACCTTTCTATGACTGACAGAGATGTCTTGTCTACCCAGCCTACTCAATATGGATAAGGGTGAGGTTATTAATCATTAGTTTACATGGTAGGCTATGACATAAGACAATGTTTTGGAAAATGCTTGTAAGTTCTTAATTGTTAGAGTTAATAGGGGTGGACAAGATACATCACATAACAATAATTGTCTTATCATAATTCTCCTCATCTACCCAATGTAGGTTGACAAACGTAGCTCTTTGTGGACATATGGTTGTTATCTTCCTCAATTAAAATGGGCGGTCAATGGTATCTTGTTCTAGAACCAAAATGTGAGGGCATAGGCTAGCAATACGACCCTTGGAATGGCATTGGAAGCATTGGACCTAAGACATGATATGATGTGAGCTAGTAACTAATTCTTTCTCTCCTTGGGTGTATACTTCGGGTGAGGGTTTGGGCTAGGAGTTGAGATAGTGCTACCTTTAGAAATACAAGGGAGGGCCACTGAGGGGTCTAGTGGTAGGAGTTAACCTAATAGAACGATATTCACCAAGCAAGAAGGTGGGTTTCTTGGCAATAAATGTATACTTCTCAGTTTCTTCGACTTACGGTAGGCATCCATCACAGTTTCTAGGCTATGCCTGCTAACTTCTCATTTGATATCACTCCTTAGAACATTAACAAATCTAACTGTACGAGTCAATTCATTATCTTATTCTTTATTAAGAATCATAAGGGTCTTAAAGCAGTCCATATATTGACCTACGTTAAGCGTTCCTCATGCCATTGAGTAAGGGATGTAGCTTCAGTATCTGTAACATGTTTTCAATAAATCCTAGCTTGTGCTAGTTCTATTTGGGCAAAGGGTGAAAATGGTTGGGTCGTTGTTTTTGGTCATGGTCTTGCTTAAAGTAGCTAGGTACTAACTTCGTAAATCCGTCTTTGATGACGATGTAAGGAATATATATGCTTTGTGTATCTTGTAGTTTTTATTTTTTATCTTAAGATATGAATATAAATTTAGGTAAAGCAAAATTGAAGAGATGGGAAAAAAAGTATTAATTTATCTATCTTTCTTCTTTTTCTAAAAACAAATAGAAATAAATGCACAAAGCATAATAAGATCAGATAATTTAATTATTAGCACAATTTAAAAGGGGGGGCCGAACACAACCTGTATTGTTTTGAGCACCGTAGGGTTAGTAGGGGTCAAAGAGTCAAGAACCACTTTTACCAATTAGTTGACAGGTATGGTTTGTGTGAATGGGGCCCAAGCCTATTGAGTGTAGGATTAATAGTTTGATTAATCTAAGTTTGTGTTTATCATACAATTAATTTTGGGTCTTATTTATAGTATTATTTTGACAACAAAATAGGTTTTAATATCTAATTTAAAGGGTAGAGAAAGTTTCTGGTTAATATCTACTCCATATACCCATCTCTCTCTATTTTTCTTTCTGTGTGTCTCACCTATCATCAAAGATAATCAAGCTCTCATGAGTTGTAGACCACAACAATGGATTTCTCGGTAAAATGAAACTCACTGTATTCTTATCTCTGTCGTTCCTCATGAGTTATCTAATTAATGTTTTGAAATTTTTTGGGTTTGTGATTTGATTTTCGACCAGAGATCGAGCTCTTGGACGTTGGGCGAACGGATCTGCACGGCGTTTATACCTTTCATAGCAATAATTGAGGTTTTCATATTCGCAGTGACGGATTGCTTTCATAGTCGTCCACCCCCAAGAAGACGCCGTTATGCTTTTCGAGATCTCTCTCGCCTCGCTGATGATACCCCTTGTAATTTCTTTGCTCCCTTCCTCTTTCTGATTATTTCTATTTCCAACATCAACGATTTAATAGCAAATTTAAATTTTTTATATTGTGTTTCCTGCTTTTTTCGTCCTTAATGTAATTAATTCTTTTTTATGTTCTAATAATCTAAGCTTAATTGAATTTTTAAGGCAGTAAAACTACGTCCTATCTTGTTTATGTTTTGAAGACGCAGTCAATTTGACTTCCATTGATTTTTTATTTAATTTTAATTTATTAAAAACCAATTAGACATGTTGTGCTGCCTTATTGGGTTTAAGGATCTATAGAATATATTTTATTAGAAGAACTGATATGGATTTATAAATTTTCCTTCAACATTTGTTAGTTTTGTTTAGAATTGGATAAACTGTGGGGTTGTTTAATTTGTACTGATGCAGTTACTGTTAATGAAGTGGAGGCGTTGCATGTGCTGTTTAAGAAGTTAAGTAGCTCAATCATTGACGATGGCTCAATTCACAAGGTAATGTTTTCTTATGAAGGTACTTAGCCTTTTATTTTCTTTAAATTACATTCTGTATTTGCTAATATTGTTGTTTCTAGTTTTGGGATATACAATAAGTGTTTATGTCTTGGATAAAAAATATTCAAATATAATAAAGGATAACATAATGTAGTGATATATTTGTGATATACAGTAATGTTCTTTGTGACCCAGTTGTAATCACCAATAGGATTGTGCTATGTCAGTTGAGATGCATCTCAATTCTCAAATTTGAGATATATAAACTTTGAAAAATTATTTCACATCATATGATCCCTATTATCTACAACTTCCAAAAAGCTTTTTTGTTTAGGTTGTGAATAATAACGGACGAGTGCAAAGAAAACCTTACACAATGCCACTAAATAACTCTGGTTATGCTCCTTCAAACATGAATGGTGGTGTATCTCATTTAAAACTGTGAGAAGCCTTACTCTGGCACTCCCAGAGTATTGAACAGTTTATCCTGCTTTCAAATGTTGACCCCAAAAAAAAATTGTAGAATATGACATGGTATACTTGGGGTTTTTTTGTTTATTCACATACAGATTCATACCATAGAATAAAGTCTGTATGGGGGCATTATATAACAAATTATGATCCTTCAGGCTTCAGATTGCTGGAAGTCTTATTCATGGGATATGAATCATTCAACAATGTTTTGACTTGCTTTTAGTAATTGGGTTTTTCATAATCCATATTTTGCTAGGCCTTAAGATGGTTCATTCCTTATATGCGAGTCTTGTGCATAAACACAGATCTCCGACTTAAAAATGTCTGATTTTTGGTCTAAACTTTAAAGTAACGCAGTGTATGTAGTCATAAGCTATTTATGAAAGGTTTATAAAACGATGAAGTTTGGATCCCTGTGTTGCAGCTTGAAATATTTTTTATCTTGTAGGAAGAGCTTCAACTAGCCCTCTTCCAAACTCAACATGGTGAAAATCTCTTTCTGGATCGGGTAAATGTAGCACTAAACTTTTGTGATGTGTCACTTGAAAGTTATAAGTTTCAAATGTTGTGCATGAATCATTATGTCTTGTTTCTTCAATCCATTACATGCCTGATGCTCTCATCAAAACTCAAAATCTCTTCTCTTTTTGGCCACACAGTTCAAAAGGACATCAACCAATTCCGTATGATTGAATATTCTATTTTGTCTCTTTTATGATTGCATTCTATTGCATGCATGCATATTGGTGTTACGTTCTCTGATTAACATGTATGTATGTTGTTTCTATCTCAAATTTGCTGCTAGAGTATCTTATTTGTTCTATGGGTTTCAAACATGGTACTTGCCACTTTAGGTCTTTAATCTTTTTGATGAAAAGGGAAATGGTGTTATTGAGTTCGATGAATTTATTCATGCAATGAGCATATTCCACCCCTATGCTCCTTTAGAAGACAAAATCGACTGTAAGTGTTACATATGCAACAGTTTGATCCATGCTTTAAATGCAATAAGTGCATTTGTTTCACTTTCTATGGTGATGGTTAATTATTTGCAGTTTCATTTCGTCTATATGATTTGAGACAAACGGGATTTATTGAACGAGAGGAAGTGAGTATATTTTTCATGTTAAACCATTTCCTATCCTGATAAATATTCCATTTTTCATATTGGTAGTTCATCTGTGGTCCTCCGGCTAAGGGCCAAGGGTCTTTTACAATTTTAGGTTAAGCAAATGGTGATTGCAATAATGATGGAATCTGATATGCAACTTTCAGATGATCTTCTAGATGCTATTATCGATAAAGTGAGTGTCCACTTAAAACTTGATGTTTTATTTGTTTATTTAATTTATTTGAGAGAACTTGGTAATCATACTTCATTGAGTTCTCAGACATTTGCTGATGCTGATAATGACAAAGACGGAAGAATCAGCAAAGAAGAATGGAAGGCTTTTGTGATCAAGCATCCAAGCCTCTTGAAGAACATGACCCTGCCTTATTTGAAGTATATCTTTTAGATGCTTTTTTCATCCGTCATTTTACAATAAAAGTTTTAGGGGTAAAGGGTGCCAATGGTCCCTTATGATCAATGGAGCATTTTAATATGTTACTTTTTCAAGGTGGGAGCACTTTAACCCCTTTCTTTTTCAAGTCTTTTGTTGAAATTGGAGCACATAAATCCTATATATTAACTATTAACCAAAAAATCATCTCTAAAAGTCTTCGAATTATACCAAAAAATGAGCTCTCATATAAGCCAAATTACACAATCTTGAAAATAAAGTTGTGACCGATGACTCTTTTTTCTTAATTTTTTGGCCCATATAGAATTTGTGCTACACCTTGATAAAAAGAATGAGATTAAAAATGCTGATTGAAATACCCACTAGCCATGAGTAAGGGACTACTGTCTTTTACCCAATTTTTATAGGCATCCATTTTGTATTTCTTTGATGTTATTGTGGTCAACTCTTATTAAAGGTTTTAATATGGTAGGGACGTCACATCTGTATTTCCAAGTTTTGTTTTCAACACTGAAGTTGAAGACTGATAACTCTAAGCCTTTTCCTCCGTTGGATTCTTCATATATGGACATTTTGAAGCTACAAAACTGCTCCTTAATCAGCACGTTTTACTAGATTAACTTCTCCAAATGATTTTGATTCTTCAATTTCAAGCAGCAAACCTGGACATGAAAAATCTCTGCACTTTGTCCAGTGGAAACAAGACTAGTTAGTGCTGTCTCAAGATCATGGTCATTGATAGCTCGCACCAGTTGTCTTGATTTTACAATTTGATTCAAAGCTTAGTTTCTTGACTAAGCAGGGTAATTAATAGTTAATAGTTATTTTCCTTTAGGTTGCTTTTTTAGTGTATATTGATTTTTTTTATATCAACTAATTGATGTTCAATGCCTATTTTGTATATAATACATGGTGTTTTAATGCAGAACACATTGGCTGCCTTATCTTGGACCCTACAATTCCAATCTTATTCTCTACCACATTTGGTTTGTACCATGGTATGGCTGTGCTTGTTTCTTCTTAACAAAGTTGACTTATTTACACTTTACCATATTTAACAAACAATCTTGAATTGTCCGATTTGAAAAAAAAAGGGTTTAATTAAAATTAGGGGATTAAATTGGATAAGTTAATAAAATTGGGCGAGCTAATAAAGATATGGAGTGTGGACTAAACATTAGTGGGTGTATAAAAGTTGGTATTTTCTCGTAAATATAAGAACATAATTTCCCAAATTGAATGTTACTGAAGATCATCATGACCCCAATATTTGACCCGTAATTTTTACTCGGCCTATTTTGTAGCATTTTAGTTCCCCGTAATTGTTTTCCTATTCAGCAATGAGTTAAGCCTCAAACTGGCAATTAATGCTGAGATGTACATTCATGAGAGAAATGCCTCAAACTCGGCCTATTTTGTAGCATTATAGATGTACGTGATCTCTAAGTTTGGAATCATATATCTTATAATCCTATAAGGTAACAATGCCCTTTGTATTGTATTCGATTCAAACCAACTGAAGTTATCAAATTTTCAATTTTGGGATACATCATCTACAATCTCTGTAGATGAAGTGTGAATTAGGAAAATGAAGTCCTCAAGTAAAATAATATTAAGAGGAATGTTAAGGGTATAAATTTACATCATACAATTTATATCATGTCACTTATCAATATTATGAGAAAATTAAATTACTTATATGATATGTAATTAAACTAATGATAATATATGATATGATACAAATAATATGAGTGTAAAAATGAAAAAAAGGTGTACTATTGGTGTGTGAGGAAATTATGGCCTTAGATGTGGTTCCCGTTTAAGCAAGCAAACACAAATTTGATAACTAGGATTCTAATCCTACGTATTATAGTATTAAAAAAGATCACATATTTGTTTATTTCAGGTTGAGTTAATTGTTACGAATTTAAAAATCTACTATTAATTATTATTAATAGAAAAAATTAATATCAAATATTTATTATAAATTTAAAGAATTTAATTATCTTCTATATATACTATCTACCAATACATACCAAATATAAATTAAAATATATAATTTCATTAAATTAAAACATGATATGTTACGCAGAAATATCACTTTTCACCGATTGCTCCTCACAGTCGCACTCAACGGATTCGCCGCCATAACCCTCCAGAACATAGCCGACGAAATCACCAAAGTTTGAAAAATAAGTAAGCATAAACCATTCTTTAATATATTCTCGTCTACATATCTGTTACTGATTAAAAAAAAAACCCAAATAAACTTCACTATTTCTTCATACCTTTAATTAGTCCAGGCCACTTAAATCCCATGGTAGGTACTAGGTACAGCCAGATTCCAATCAAAATCCAAAGTAATTGTCACAATAATCAGAACCCCTCTAAATGCAAACAGATTTACTTCAATCCTCAATAGAGATATTGAATCTGGTTTACCAATAAATCTTTTGCAGTTTTAATTCCCATATCAAAAACTTCCAGAATCCACTCAGCAAACCACCCACCACCGAGACCCTTCAGGACCCACCCATCATCAGATTAAACAATCCCATATGCAGCTGCTTCAAGTAGAATAAATTGCAGCAACTTAGACTTGCTGATTATCTCATTCCTTAATGAAAATAACAAAAGCTCACATGATATTTCACCAGCCCAAATCATGTGTTTCAGCTGCTCTTTTTGGACGGCCAAGTGCCTCTTTATTTTTATCCCTTTTTTAGATTGATGTCATCGATCTAAAAGAGTTGTTGTTTTAATTTTATTATTATTATTTCTTTTTAAAGGGAGATTTAAAAAAAGGGAAAGAAAAAAAAAACAAATGAAAAGAAAAGAGTAAATAAATTGAATTCTCTTAAACCAAATATATACGTTCTTATTCACTTTGAGGGTTCCTTTGATGTTAAGTATTCTACTTATCAAAATAAATTATAACGTTTGATTTCAATTTATGGAAATATATATTGTTAACGAGAAAAACTCTCCCACAAATCAATTCACCTGTTAAGTTATGAAAAATGGTACGTTACGTGTAACTTATAACATCACCTGAAGTTACTGTTGACTTAAATGTTTTTTAGGTAAATCGAATTTAAATTTTAAATCGATATATAAATATATTGAATTAAAATTTATTATAAATCAATTTTTTTATAACTGATTTCAAACCTTAAATATCATTTTAATAAATCTTATTCTAAATAATTTTGATAAAAAAATTGAAATATTATCAAAAATAAGGTAATTTTGGATAATTTTTTCTTAATTTTTTATTGAATAAAATTATATAAATTATAATATAATTAAGTATAATATTATATTATATCAATATGATTTATCATAAAAACTAAAATGAGCCATGTTACAATATTCTATTTCTGTTTTGAAAAAAAAAATCTGTTGCTTTTTTCTTTTTTGAAGAAAATAAAAAACAATATTCTATTCCACCTTGAGCCCACGCCTAGCACTTGCTAGAATAAAAAATCAAATCTCACTCACTCTCAGCACTTTCTGGTTTAGAGAGACTTGTTATCCGGCAATGGCAGATAAACCAAGCCGAGCTTTGATATTCTACGGAGATGGGTTGGCCCGTTTTCTTGATCCATCACAAACTCACCTCCACTCTCTTGCATCTAAAGCTTTATGTGGCTTCATGAGCCTTCCTAATGCTCCTCCCTCAGGTTTTATCTCTGTCTGTCTTTGTTTCTTTTGAGATTTCACTCTTTGAATTGATATATAAGATATTTGCGAACACCCTTATACGTTATCCGAGTGAGATAAAAAATATTTAGGCGAGTGCATGGGTAAAGTGCAAGAGCTATATTATTCCCATCAGAAATTTGATGTTTCACAGCTTTAGCCATGATTATCGAATTCTAGTTGTTTCAGTGAAATTGGTGATTACCCAGAAAGCTCTCATATACATTTAAGGAGATAAATTCTTTCAATCAGGTCAATATAATGCATTCTACATGTTTGATTATTTGTACAAAACAACACTCTCTTGCTTGTAAGCTTCATTAGCAAGACGCAACTTTTTTTTTCTCTGTGTAATTTTCATCTGATGCCTGAGAGTAGATTATAATTAACTTATTTTTTTGGGGTTCTGGTTTGAGGTGTTCTGCTTATGTACTGGGATTGTCCGGATGACATAGGACTCTTTCGTAATGCGTTATGTGTGTTTTTTTTTCTTTTAATTTTACTCAAGTTTTGAATTTATGGTAACCCGTTTTGTTTTCAGTTTTCATTTTAACTGGAAATTTGATTTACTTTTTACCTAATTTTTGAACTTAAGAGATCAGATTTCAAAACTTCTTTTCTGTTGTCAACCAAAATTTGCACGATTAAATTTCATAATACCTCCTTTTCACGAAGACCACAAGCTCACCTCTTTTCTACGTTCTCAATAAAATTAAGTTAAGTTAAATTGAAATATAAATTGAACAAATGAGTATTAAATACAAAATAAAAACATATCATTGAACAAATTTTACCTGATAAGTTTTGTGTGTTATGTTTTCATATTTTATAAAATATAAATCAAAACTTGTTACCAAAAGAGTTTTTGTTTACTTTAAAAAATGAATTAGGAAAAAAAACTAGTTTTAAACAAAAGAAAACATAACTTGAAAACAACACTAGTTACAAGAGCCATGTTTTATGATCAAACTTGTGCAGCATAGTATAGTATTAAAATTCAGCGAATTCAGTTGTAATTGGGGTTGTGGGTGGTGATAGCAAGTCAATCAAATTCAAATATGCAACCTATTAATTAATAGGGTGTAAATTTCCATCACAAAGAAATGCACTTTTAACAGTTTCTATTCTTGTGTAGTAAGATTGGGGACTCTACTTCTAGCTCTACTTCCCTCTTAGAAGTCACAACAATATTGGTTATCATAAAACTCAAACCTTTTAAGAATGTTAGTGTCAATTTCATGATAATGATACTGTTTATTTCTATCTTGCATCAATTAATCCTTCCCAGGATTCAGATTTACTTGATTTAGTTTGCAGAAAGCGAGGAAGAAAGAACAGTAAGGGAGTCTGTGATACTGCTGGATGCACTTGAAACTTATCAAAAATTGGTGAGACATGATTTTCTTCATGAAAGAGTGTAATTTCCTGTTGTGAAAGTTTTTAATCGTGGATTTTTCAGAATTTGGAAACGGATAAGGATGAATGTAAAGAGAAGTCCTTGATCCCAACCATACCAGAAAGGTGTAATTCCTTTTAAATTTCGTCTGTTCCTACCTTCACTTGTTAACAAATACATATTAGTCCCTGTTAATTTGATACAAAGGTAAAAGGATTCATTATAAAATTTCAGGTTCATGGGAATGAAAGCTGCTATTTTAACAAATAATTCAAGCTTGAAATCTTTTGGTGTCAAGCTTGGCTTAACAGTGTTGCAGCTAAATGATTTAATGAAAAGCAATCTTCTTGATACCAAATCATCCGATGCGTCTGAGCTGCTTAAATTGCTTGGATTTCAAGATGGTAAGGTAATGGCTGCAAGCCAGTTTGATTTAGTATTTGTGCATGTCGGTGCCAGTGAAAAGGTAAATGGTGAGAAATATAAGGCTACTGTCAACAACATTGAATACCTCAATTCTTTGGTTGGAAGTGTAATGCACATAGCTCAACCTGGTTCCGAAATAAGTACACGGTTGCACTTTTCTGTTGTGTTGAGCTACGGGAATATCTCAGAAATTGATGGTCCTAGCTTGACAGTTTTGTCTTTGAAAGATGAAAATAATTCTCACCTTTCTGTACTTGTTCCTCGTCAAAGTTACACCATGAGAGGTGAGAGTGAGCGAAACAATATCAGGTGAGTACAGAATTTTTTTTCTTTTTTTCTCTTGTACACTTTCCACATTTCCATATGGCTCCTGGTAATTATTGACAAACAAAACAGGCATGATTATCCAATGTTAATTGCTCAATGGCAATATGGTGTTACTCGCATAGATATGGCAAACAAGTTCTCTTTCAATGATTTTAAGGAGGTAAGACTTAAAATTACCAGATAATATTTTTTAGTGATCCATAGTTTTCAATTTTTTTATCTACTATTGCAGCATAAAAGGAAAGAGAGAATGTGTAATAAGTAAACTTAGTCTATTGAATAAAAGGGTAGTACATTGATATATATACTTGAACACAATCACACTTGATTGGTTAATACACTAACTAACAATTTAAAATATCTAAGTTGTTAAGTTACAATTAGATGCAATGAGTACCATCATAGTACACAAGTCAAACATATGGTGAAGGAAACACCAAAAGTTTGGAATGTAAGCATGCAAAGTGAGATTCACCCAAAAGCTTAGTAAAAGTGTCAGAAACTTGATCCTCTAAACGTTTTACGTGTGAACTTGATATCTAACATGTTATCAACAATTAAATCCCTGATGAAGTGGAAATCTATTTTTACATGCTTCATCCTAGGTGGTCCCCATTATTTTATAACATTATTTTAGAAGTAGTGCTTTTTTTCAAAATTAAGGACAGTTTACTTCTTATAACGTGAATTTTTATCTGTTTGATCCTTATTTCCTCTCCCCTTTTGCTTTGAGTAATGTGTATTATCTTTAAACTTGAATATTACATATTATTATCATCTTCATGATTGTCAGTAAAAAAAAAATGCATTTGTTATGGTGCATCATACCGAGTCTAGGTCTTAAATAGCATGCACAAGTCTTAAATAATTGAATTGACCTTAGCATGTTAGTTGGACGTAACCACGTATTATGTACATATGTTATATGTAAACGCTGTATATGTACATTCCTTTATTTCTTTATAAACAGTGTACATAATATATATATACTTATACATTTTTTTTATATATATACTTATACACATACATACACGGCACGGCTTATACGTTTTATTTTAGGGCAATTTGGGGCTTGAAATCCGTTGAACCCATTAGCTCTTTAAAGTGACTTAAATTGAAAGCATTATGTCCCACTTTTAACTCAGTAAATCTGATTGTTCATGGTTTGTTTATAGTTTGACAGTGCTATTTTATCATGCAGCGTGGTGGAAATCTTGTAATACCTGCAGATAGGTTTCTGCATGAGTTAGCCTTCAAGCTATGGAAGGCTCCCAAGTATGGAGCATGAGACAATTTCTGAAAGGTCCCATGCACAGTAAAAGAGAAACCCGAGTCATCGGGCTTTTTATTTATTTATTTATTTATGCTTTTGTGTTTCAATTTTTTGCAGTGATATAGTACTCTTGATGAGCTATACTCTGCATCTGACATGTTCTATAATTCTTGATATTAATGTTAAAATAAGAACTCTGAATAATGAAGAAAGCGATAGAATGTTTGAATGTAAATTGTTGTGACTCAGACATATACATCTAAAGCCTATTTAGATTAAACTTGTCAACCGAGCCATGCTTATCAATCAGGTCCATGACTTATTTCACTTAATTTATAGCCCAGTTTGGATCGCTTAATTCTATGTGAAGCGTGCTTAACCGATATCATACCAAGCCTAGCCTATCCCGGTTAGGCGAGACTGACCTTTTTTTTTTTTAAAGAAAAAATGAAAGAATTAACAGGGACTCTTTCTCTAGTCTCATTCACCATACCTGAGCCCATCTTGTTCGCTTTGTCGTTCTCAACAGGGACTGAGTTGGCTGCCATTTCCTTCGTCGTTGAGTCATTGCTGAGGAGTGAAGATGCGCTGTCGGCTGTTCTAATACTTCCTGCTGATGAATTTTGTTTCCTTGAAGTTTGGATCAGTGAAGCTGTTGGTGGGTAACCTCCAAGCTTCTCTTCGTTTTCCCTATCTATTATCTATTTATAAATATTAAGGTGGGTAACAAATAAAGATTTGTTTCAGTTTGATTTTCTTTTTCTTTCATTTTTTTTGTTTGGGGGTGGGTGTTATTGGGGATTTTGCTTGACGGGTTTTCTATAAAATTCAGTTTTGGGTGCAATGGTTTTGCTATACCTTTTTGTTTTTTAGATGGTAGTAGTACTAACTTATTTGATCTTCGTCAAATGGTGGGCAACAATTGTGGTGGAAGTGCTGAAATCATATAAGAGATAAAACCATTAATAGCTTTACTAAATAAGACCAAAACTTTATTGCTTTTATGTATTTTTGCTTAATTTCTAGTTTGTTGGTTGTTGTTTGTTGTTTGAGTATTGCTATTTATCATAATTTCATAATGATATAATTGTAGGTGTTTGGTAATTTTCATTATATTCATCACAATGGACCCTAGTGAGAACTTATATGGGATGTCTTATGATGAATTATGTAGTCACCTTAGAAACACATATCCTGTAGAAATAATGTTACATGGAGAGTTTTTACATGTATCCCAAGATCCTACTCATAGTCATAGATCTGCCCCTAGTCCTAGACCTATTCCTAGTCATAGACTTTCTACTATTAGAAGAAAGCTGACATCATATGCTTGGAAGCAGCTTGATATTGTATTTATTGAGTTGACAAATGAAAGGAGAGTAATTTGCAAGTATTGCAAAGTTAGTTATTGTCATAAGCCTAATTATGGCACAGGTAGGCACTTGAATAGGTTTCATTCTAAGCAAATTTTTAGTGCACCTGATGAAATAACCACCACAATTAGCTTTACATATAACCAATCAAAAATGAGAGAAGGGCTTGCTCATTATGTAGTTACTGCAAAACAATCATTTACATTTGCTTATGACGATATGTATGAATATTTCTTGCAAACTTACGTATAGCCTTTATAGGCTCAAGTCTCTAGAAACATAGTTAGGAGTGATTATTTAAAAGTGTTCAGATTTATGAAAGAATCACTGATTAATCATTTGTATACATTGAGTATGTCGATTGCTCTTACTTTAGATACGTGGAAGGATTGTAACAACTATGATTATACATGCCTAACCACACATTGGGTAGATTCAAGCTAAAAGTGAGAGAAAATGATAATTAAATTTGACTTAACTAAATACTCTTATAATGAAATATAATTTTTTAACTTGATTACAAGTGTCATTTTGGACTACGGTCTTATTGATAAGATCTATTCTATCACTTTTGATAACGTGAGTGTCAATTCAAGTGCTTTCAATATGTTAAAACTTTTTATTCAGCCACCATATGGTAGTCATAATTTATTTTTTCACATGCGTTGCATGTGTCACATAATTAACTTGTGTGTGTGAGATGGAATGACGATTCTTTCAAGTCGTTTGAAAAATATTAGAAATGTAATAAATTTTAACTCATCATCCCCAATAAGGGAAGAAGAGTACATTGCTTATGTAGGGTTTTTGGTAAAAATGTAAGAATCTTATCACTTTTGATAATATGAGTGTCAATTTAAGTGCTTTCAACATGTTAAAGCTTTTTATTCAGCCACCATATGGTAGTCATAATTTATTTTTTCACACGTGTTGCATGTGTCACATAATTAACTTGTGTGTGTGAGATGGAATGAAGATTCTTTCAAGTCGTTTGGAAAATATTAGAAATGTAATAAATTTTAACTCATCATCCCAAATAAGAGAAGAAGAGTACATTGTTTATGTAGGGTTTTTGGTAAAAAAGTAAGAATCTTATCACTTTTGATAATGTGAGTATCAATTCAAGTGCTTTCAACATGTTAAAACTTTTTATTCAATCACCATATGGTAGTCATAATTTATTTTTTCACATGCGTTGCATGTGTCACATAATTAACTTGTGTGTGTGAGATGGAATGAAGATTCTTTCAAGTCGTTTGGAAAATATTAGAAATGTAATAAATTTTAACTCATCATCCCCAATAAGGGAAGAAGAGTACATTGCTTATGTAGGGTTTTTGGTAAAAAGGTAAGAAAACCTAAGGTATACATTACTATTCAATAGAATTTTACATATTTGATGTTGAAATATTGTGTACATTATAATGGATTATTAAGTTCATATTATAACGAAAAAAGGGGGGTTTTTTGTCTTTGTTATCCGATAATTATTGACATAGTGTATTTAATTTTATGGATTTATTAGAAGTTTTTTGTATTGTCACTAAGGAACTTTCTGGTATGTACCATCCTACATGTCATCTTGTTTTATTACATTTGTTTTATATGTCTGAGGTAGCTACTAAACATAAAAATCTTGAATTATGTATTGATGTTTGTGAAGTATTGAAAGAGAAATTCAAAAAATATTGGGATTCTATTCCAAAAAAATTTATATTAATTGCATATATGACTCCTAAAATCAAATTGAAACGGACAAAAATTTTGAATTTTTTTAACATGATATATCATTAGACTTACAATACTATTATGAGCTTAGTGAAAAAGAGTTGTAATATTTATGCCTAAGTTTGGAAAACCAAGAAAAAAGACAACTTATCTTCTACACTTTTTGTTCATATAAGATTTGTCCAATTTGAAAAAACAATTTGCAATGCACACTTTGAATTGAACACATATATATCTACCAATATAAAAGATGAAGGTGGATTTTCACAATATAATAATTTTGATATATTAGAATAGTGAAAAATAAGTGGATCATTTTTCTGTGATATCAAAAATAACACATGATGTATTAACCCTTCTAGTGTCTACTATGCTATCAGAATATGCATTTAGTATCTAGGATAGAATTCTCAATCGTAAAAGTAGACTCAAAAGAGATATACTTCAATGTTTGATTTGCATAAAAGATTGGTATGATGCACAATTAAGAGTAAAGAAAAGGAAATCATCTGTGTTTATTAATTGATGATGAAATAGATACAAACTTATAGCTTTTTGAAGATTCAGGTGGAGAAACTATTCAAATGCAACTTTTAATTGAAGGTATTTAGGGATATTGAAGCTCAATTTCTTCTAGTTCAAACTATTATAAGTTTGTTACAATTAATTATGTTAATTTTGTGATTTGGTTAATTATACACATTCGTGAAACCTTGGTTTTCTTATTTAATTTTATATAATTTCAGGCGAAAACTCATTTTTTAACACACGAGGAGTAACATAAAATTCTAATATAATTTACTTATATATTATTTTTGTTGAAGCTATTTAGTTTTGTATAATTTTATTGTGTAACAATATACGTTCCATTTTCTTTACATGGATTGCTTTGTTTACTATTAGTTGAGATTTCAAACTTTTAGTAGGCTATTGTTTGTAAGAAAGACAATTATTCAATCTGTTTATCTTTGTCTCAGAGTTTTCTTAATTTATTTATTTTATATTAATAGAGGAAGAGATGTCTACAAATGATTTATATAATTATTTTATCTCATTTATGTAATGTAATATCTATGTATAGTCATATTTTAATATAAAATGTTATTATATTTATAGGTTTTTCAAGGATTTTATAATTATTATTTTATTAAAAAAATTACCCTTTGATAGTGAAAAACAAATATATAATAATTAAATCCATTTGGGCCTCAAGATCTAAGTGATCCATACCTGAATAAGACATGCTTAAATTGATCCATGCCTAAATGAGATATGCTTTAAAAAATTTAGTATGTAATGAGACAAATTAATGAGATGTGAGATGTGCTTATTTGAGCCTATTTACATCTCTAATTTAGGCTCCAAGATAAAAAGATTAAAATGAAAAAACTTAATAAATATAAGGTAATTATCTAATATAGGATTAAGTTTCACAAAAAAATCATAATATAATTCAAACTAGGTCTATTTTAAAATTCATAATGTATAAATAATTTAGAAAATCTTCGTTGCAAAATAAATCTAACTTAAATTAAATTATAAATTTTCAGAAAATTGATTCTTATATCGTAAGTTTTTTCATAAATATACTTGAGAAAATAAAAAATGAAAATGCTACGAGAGAAAATGAGGAAAATTTTACAAATCTCTACTATATCCAACTTCATTGTATCCCTGTATAAAAGTATAATTAATGCTTTATAAATCTTGTATATTTAATAGTGGGATCTGTTTTTGAAAACTCATACAAAATTTACATGATAATGAGGTTGTTGTCCCAATGAAAAACAAATAGAATTACTCGGGAAATGGGAAGGCTACATATATTCTATGGGAAATATGTAAAGCATGAGTGTGAAAAGATGTATGAACATAAAGAGAGAGAGAGAAGGGACAAAGAGAACCAAAATAATTTCTCTTGTTTTCTTGAAACTATCCATAGTATTGATATTTTTCAGACAATTATGTTTCATTTAACATGTCAGAAGCTTTCTAAAGATCATGCAGTTCAATTAATTTCCAGTGAAAATCACGACTCAAGTTTATTATGAGCCACAATTTGAGCCCTTTAGGCTACGTAATCTTCAACCTCGAATAAGAAAAAAACAAATGAGTGCGAGAGTCCTTTTAATTATGTTTTTGTTAAAAGTAATTTCAGGAAAAAAAATTCAAGAAGCATTTGTTTGGAACTTCTCTCAGCAAGTGCAAATTGTACCTTCTTCTGTACCTTGAAAGTGATTCTCGCAAATTTTTGTCTTTGCCTCTGAAAAGCAATTTTTATTATCAAAACAACAATTGATAAGGTATCAAAAACAGAGTAAGCGAGGAAATGAAGGACTTGACTTTTTAAACTATTGATTTACAACTGTGCCAGTTCCAAAAGACTCTGCAACAGGTCTATATAAGAGGAAAACTAATAACAAGACATTTTCATGTTAAACCTTGGAAAAAAAATTTATTAGCACTCAAACAAGCTTTTGACACAGTAAGTACCTATTAAAAACCATGCCAAAAGGAGGAGAGCAAAGGATAAAAGTCCAATTATAAAGGGCCACCCAGTTACAAAAACACCCAAGTACAGTACAACAACAAAGGGAAGGAAGGACCTCAAGACAGACATGCCATCAACCCAGTGGCCCTTGAACAGTATCAGTGCTGCCACGTTCACCATGTTCCAATTCATTGATCCTCCATAGCAGAGCCGATTCATACAGTTGGCTACAAATGAATGGCAGTTGCAAGTGAAAATGTTGTAACTCTTGTGCTCAAACTGACGTATGCTTGATCGGAAGGCATCGTCCCATGTGATTGCAGTTCCAAATTCTGCGTGCTTGTAACCATACTTGCAAGTGTGTCCAGCTAGGTTTGGAGGAAAGCAACACTGTTTTTACGTTTCAAATTTCAATTCCCAAGATGAAGAATGAATTGATTTTTAATGAAGCAAAAATAATTCTCTTTCAGCAGCCCTATTGATTGCTTTTATTTTGAGAATGTGTGATGCACAAAGGATTCCTACCAATGAAATAATTATTGTTTTCAGCTTTATAATTACACTTACCAAACATTGAAATGGGATTTACGATTGTACGGTGTGTGCAGTAACCCACTTCGAGATACAGTCACACACTAACCATTTTAAACTATACGAGGAGAGGGAGTCAAACCCACATTCAAGAGAATATGGACACCATCTTTACCATCAGGCTACTAGGTTTGGGAACAAAAATAAGCCACATAATGCAACAAATTCAGAAAAAATGACAATGTACCTGTTCTCTATCAAGTTGAAGATATCTTCCTACAGAGCCAAATGCAAAGTCATCAACATTCACGGAATTGGAACCTGCAAAGTCTAAGATAACTCCATCCTCCCTACAAATGCCAACATGTCCAATGAAAGGTGCCAACCACGAAACAACTGGGAGAGGAGTCCAAACCAAACAACAAGGAAACCTTGCCTTGCTTGGATCAATTGGTTCAAGTGGCCACAACTCATGCTGAATTCTTTGTGTAGAACACAAATGTTCAATATCACAAGCAGCTTTCAACTCCATTTCCACTTCTAGATTTTCTTGAGGCATTTTTTGGCTTTGTTCAATCTTGATTTAAAAAAAATAAAAAAACATCAAACTATTAATCGGCGATGCTAAATTTATGTTTCAAATATAATAAAGAATAAGTTCTCGATTGATTGGTATGACAGAGTCACTCAGCCATAAATATAATAATAAAGTAATGAATAATTCACTAAGATATGCTATTTATTTTAAGTTTCTAACAGTTGCTGATATGTTCATGATACCATCACCTCCAATTATAAGAATTGTGTGTTTATTACTGAGTCCTGACTTGCTGTGACTTATGAGTATATTGTAGGAAGGGGGTACATGTCGATGTTAAACAATCACTTTCCCTTTCTAACAAAAACCTAAGATACTGTATGATAAGCAGTAAATATAAAACTCACATTAAATTCAAAATTCAAAAATGGTAAAGACTGAACGAGAAACACAATCAACAGATTTAGTTGGATGCTTAGGTAACATGTAATATGAAGGTTACACATTGTCTCTCTTGAGGAGATTATAATTAACAATTCATTCTATAAGATTTTACCCTTTTGTTTCAGCATATCATGGCATTCAAAACAACTTACGAATAAATAACTCTGTAAGTTTAAGTTTCAAACAAGTTAATGAATCCAATATATTAACAAATAGACACTCCATTTTCAATGACATTATTTGTATTTATGGACAGAATCTCAACATTGCCAAAAGGTAAGGAAATCTATTGACATGTAAACTTCTTACAAGAAAACTCATTCACTTACAAGCATTAAACAGATTATTGACATTTACGATAACGACAAATGTGAGAAAGCAGCCTTCCTTATAGTGTATAGTAATAGTGGTTTCTGACATAAAGCTAAAAAAATTCAACCTTTGAGATGAAGAGAAATTTGGATATTTATGTATCTCTATGTGAACGACAATCACAGCACATGTAAGTTACAAGCAAAAGATTGGAATAAATTCCGACAAGAAATGCAATACTGCTGGATTGACTTACATCATCATGTGAGAATGTATCTTTTAGAATCTACATTATTGCAATGCACCAATGCAAAAGTACATTACAGTTGGGACTTAATCCAATTGAGGAAAGCATCTTTTTCAAGCAAATAATAGAACCAACATTCTGTTTGTATTTATCACATACCACAATTCAGAGCATATGCATTGCTTATTATGAATTTTATTTTTCAGGGCTTCACTTTAGCCCTAAATCATAAAAGGTGACCACTATATCCCTCATTCATCAGTGATTTTTTCCCGGATATTCAAGAGTCATTTCAAAATTTATTAGCAAAACAAAGTACTCTGTTTAAATTTGATAACTATAGCATAAAAAACAAATAAACATCATTTCCTGCAAGAGTTACATTTGTCTCAAATCTCAATTAACTTACATTTCCATGATCATGAGAACAGTTATATGTGATTTCATTCCCCATTAGAACACAGAAAATAGACAAGAATGAAGATAGCCCCATACACGCAAATCTTTAAATTATGAGCTCTCTAATTTATGGGTATTAAACAGAGAATTTAAAAATAGGGGAAATTTTTAATTAACAAGAAGATCTTAACAGCCATTTCCTGAGAAACAAAAAATGGGCAGCTTCAAATTCAAGTCCTCATGAGTCAAAAACGTAATTTCTCGGCAAACACTCAAAACCCAAATTGAAATTTCAAGGAAATTCTCCACACAATAGAAAAAAAAGAGAGAGGCAAGATCTAAGATTCCCATTAATGCATTTAATCAATACGAAAAAAAAACCATCCAGAGAAATTACTAACCTGTTGAAGGTGATAGGAGATGAGCAGAGTATGAAAACACGCTCGAGAAATAAATACTTGAAGAAGAAAAAAAGGACGAATATGTCGATACGATCGAAGAAGAAGAAATTTTGGTGCGTTTGTGGTAGCTGTTGTTATTGTTCATTGAACAAGGGGGCGAGTCAACAGAAATAAACTGGTCTGATTTATTCTGATAACAAGTGAATCACAAAAAATTAAAATTAAAATTAAAATATTTAATTGTGATCTTTCTTTTGTTAGAAGTCGAAGGTGAAGAAGAACAGAAGAGGGAGAGATGCATGAACCATTCCTGATATTTACTACCTCAGTGGGTCCCTCACCAATCTTCATTAATCCTTTTATTTATTTATTTAAAAAAATATTATTTTTTATATTAAATTAAAGATTTCATTTATCTATTAAAATATATATATATCATTTGAATTTTTATTTTTGTAAAAAAATATTTTTATCAATATTTTGAATAAAATAATATTTTTTTAATATTTTATTTCATTAATAAATAAATAAAAGATAAAAAAATAACTTATTTTATCATAAAAACTATTAAATTAATAGTTAAAATTTTATTATAAAATTATTAAAATATTAAATAAATAAATAAAATTATTATTTTTTATACTTTTTATAAAATACAACAGAATAAATAACTCTTTTTATAATATAAAGAATTAAATAATAATTTTTTTTAATATAAAGTAATTTCATAACTCCTCGCTTTAGGTAGAATAGTTATTATTATAATAAAATATTTAATTAAATATAATTTTATTTAATAATAATAATAATAATATGAAATTATAATTAATAATAAAATTATATTATTATTATTTAACCATAATTTTATTTAAGATAATTTTATTGTAAAAAAATTATTATATCTTAAATATATTATATTATTTATTGCCTTTTAAATTTCTATCTTCTTTAAAGATTATGTAAAAAAAATTTATGTTAGTCATACTTATTAGGGGTGTCCATAAATCGGATTGGATCGGACCAAATCATAAAACCGGACCAGATCGAACCAAATCGAACGGTTTTATTAATCAAACGGTCCGATTCGGTTTGTACTAATTTTAAACCGTTCGAACCGGACCGAACTGATTTAATAATATATTAAAAATTACACATTATTCTTCATTAAATTATAAAAAAATCTGACCAAACTGGACTGAACCATTTTATAAATCAAACGATCCGGTCTGGTTTTTATTTCTTAAAACCGTTTCAAACAGTCCAGTTCGATCCGATCTGAGTAATATGAACGGTCCGATTTGATTAAATTTTTTTTAGGAAAAATCGAATCGGATCGGACCATGGACACCCCTAATACCTATAATAATTTGATATATTTTATTAATTTTAAAAATATATTATTAATTCTGATCATTTATATAAAAACAAATATATAAATATTAAATAAAAAATAATAAATAAAAAAAAATTAAATTTTCTATAAACTAGTTGCATCTAAAATTATTTTGAGCCTGTGATATTGATTAATAAGGATGATAATTCTATGAACTATGTTTTCATGTTAATATTTAAAAGCTAAATTAATTAATTAATTAATTAATCAAAATTTAGAATAAATTATTAATATATCTTTTTTTAAAATTATAATTTATTAGTATTTTTATATTAATTTTTTCATTTTTTCATTTTATTTATAATTGAATTTATAAATATGAACGTAACAAAATAAATAAGTTATAACTTATTTAGAATTCATATAAATTTTGAAATAAAATAAATAAGTTATAACTTATTTAGAATTCATATAAATTTTGAAATAATGATTTTTTGTTTTATTTTAAAAGAAAAGATGTTCTTTTTAAAAATTGTAATATGATACCAGAAAAATGAGTTTATTCAATTTAAGTTTTTAACTTAAGATGTAAGTTGTAATATATTGTAACATTTTTTTATTTTTATTTCGAGTTAACGAGTTAACTCGAACTCATTCAATTTTTTTGGGTTATTTGAGTTGTTTAAGTTTAACCCAAATTTAATTCAATTTAATTCAATATTTTTTATTAAATAATAATTGATTTAATTCAAACTTAAACAAAATTGTAATCTTATCACCATACATCAATATCATTTCACAATAATATAAATAGACTTTAACAATATTTATTTATCATATTCTCTAATGTATTCATATATCTCTTTCTCAAACCCAAAAATAAATGTTTTAAATATATTTTTTTTAATTTTTATTTTAATATAATATAATTTTCTTGTTTGAAGTAGATAAATAACAAATAATATATATATATATAGTTTTGAATTTTGAAGTTAGTATTATTTCAATGTTAAGTTTTATTATTTTATTTTTATTTAGCTTAGGAAAATGATGTTATCGTTTTTATGTACCATATTGTTGTATTTTTTTCAATTTTTTTTTATTTTTATGTGAGATTTATTTTATTTTGTTCATTATAAAATTCATATTTTATTTTTTAATATATATAATTGAATAAATAGATGAGAATAAGATAAATCTAAATTTGTTTTACCACGTGTTTGAATACAAAATTATTACTTTGAATTCAATATTTAACTCCATGTAAATTAGTTGAAAAATAAAGAAAATTTATAACAATATAAAAATAATTATTTATTATTATTATACCATTTTTCACAATGAAAGATTTTTTTTCTTTTCCCAAAATGAAAGGGCTAAATTATAAATTAGGCAATTGAAATGCTCCATTTATTAAAAGAAAATGACATGTAAGATAACATAGTTTATAAAGGGGAGAGGTTAAGTCTCTTGTTTTGGAATGGCACGGATACGAATACTACTGTTTCGTAACCAAATTATAAAACCTGTATTGGAAATCATCATAAAGTTGTTATGATTTAGTAACAGTTTTTAAACCGCAAGGAACAGTTCAGAATTCATATTAAAAAACACCCTAAAAAAACGAAAGAAGCAAGCCAAATCCTTGCTGAAGACAAAATTGCCTTCAAAGAAACACGCCAAATCCAGAGAGTTACGCAAGCAGCACCAGAAAGAATCTTCGCGTTTAAGCTGAGAGATCATCAAAGAAGCTCGCCTTCAGGAGAGGGAAGTTGACGACGAGGTCTTGGAGGCCCAACACCCTAACAATTCCTTGTTAACTATTGCTCAAGAGCCGTCCAAGGATGATATTGATGGAGGAGAAGATGAAGATATCGATACTTTCGAGGGAATCATTGAAACACAGACATTATGGCGATTTTGATGTGAGTATTTTTTTTAGCTTTTTTAAAAAAAAAAAAAAATCAGTTATAGTTTTTAATTCTGGCTCAATAGCCTGTACTGTTTTGCTAAAATTTTGATCGAAGCTTCAGTTAAGTTTGTATTACTTTTGTGGCAAGCAAAATTATTTTTTTCTTCTCCTTATAAGATCCATACGCTTGAATTGTAAACTCAGATTGACGAAGAGGATGAGAAATTGTTGGATGCTTTTTGCGTAAAGGATAATGTTCCGCATCGCACTCTAGCGATGAGGAAGGCAGACGCAACGAAGAGGACGGCGAGCGGATGGCACACGTAGAGTGGCAAAGGGGCGAGGGAAGAGCCAAGATTCGAGAGCGGCATAGATACATCTCAACTCTTTAGTAGTTTTATTTATATAACTATATCAAAAATCTTAATTATTAATTAATATATAATTTAATTTAATAAATATAATTAATTTTAAATAACGATTTTATCTTATCCGTTATTTCGTATTTTATTTATATCTAAAATTATACTCATAATTAAAATTTATTGAATAAAAATCGAATCGATAGTATAAATAAATAGTTTTTTTTTCCATTCCTACTCTTGTTTTTTTCTTTTTATCTGACCTATGCATAAGGAATAAATTATAATCTGATTAGTAAAATTTTTATTTTAATTAGTTTATTTTATGTCTTTTTTCTCAAACTTCCAATTGTTGCTCAATATTTTGGTAAATTAAAAATCCCTCTCTTGAACTAAATCTCCATGGAAGATTTAAAGGATGATGGAGACAACGACACCTTTGATTGTGTGAATTTGTTATCCTTTATTTGAGCTTTAAATCCTAAGGAGTGTGATACTGACCATAATGAACTTATGAAAAGATGATTTTTATAATGAATAAATGATCCAAGGAGGAATATTTATGGTTTGCTGTACCAAAGAGTAAAAACATACATGTTTTCTCAAGAATCATTGATTCAATTGATTTATTCAAGTATTAAAACGAAAAAAAAATACATAACGAACAAAAAAAGCTCAAGACTATTTTCTGGCAAATCTTATAACATAGATGCTTACTAATCTTAATTTCTCTTTTCAAACTTTGATGTAGTTAAAAATATTATCTTTGATTTTCTTTATACTTTGGTTTTAATGGTATATTTTTTAATTTAGTTAAAAAGAACACTTAAGATTGCACACTATTTTTTTGTTTATTTTATTTTTAAAAAATAATTTTTTCATTACGTTCTTTATAAATTAAATCAATTTTGACACATATTTATGAAAATCTCAACTCTTATCATAATATACTTAAAAATTAAATATATATATTTTTCTAAAATGACATATAACACCATAAATACTTGTGTTGATTTTTTTTATTAAGAAAATGAGTACTTTATTAAATCATAGATAAGTTTGCATCAAGAGCTAAAACAAAATGAAATCAACAGCACTTTTCCTCTTAACATGTTTCAAAACCATTACACGATAAACCATCTTAGCTTGATTATGAATCAAACTCTAAAATCGCATCTTCATAACCCACTTCCAGATCATACTTCAACTTTTGTCACATTGTGTGAATTTCCACAACTAGGGGAGAGAACAAAGCTTCCATACTATTCGTCATAGCACAAAAAACTTGCCCAGTCTCGTCTTGGATAATACAACCAAACCCTAGTTTTTTTTTATCCCTCACTACCATCTACATTGATTTTTAGTTAGCGAGTAGATGGGAGGGACCATTGTTGGGATGGCTAATTGCTAACTTGTGTCACGTTCATATTTAGCCTATGAAATTCTTCTAACAGTGCCACTACTTAGTACATATATGAGGGATATTACATGCCTTAACTTCAAAAATACACCTACCTCTTGCTTTCCAGCTGATGCACGAGATAATAGATACTATTACCACTGTACAACCCATTATTTGTGAAATGCCATACCAACTGATTAGTGAAGGGTCTCGACGGGAGAGGGATATCGTATATCACCTATACTTCATCATCTAAAAATAATATTTGTAATAGCACCAAATTCCAAGTGCCATTTTGAGTTATGAGCTCACTCACTTTATTATCCAATTAATTTTTGAATTTGGTTGTACACTAAATTCCCTGCTCGAGGTATCCAAGGATCTGATGTAATTTTAATGTTATTTCCATCACCAACACGCTACCTTACTCCTTTTTCAAGCAGCTCATGATCTTATAATCATCCTTTCCATAAATAACTTGCTCTTGGATTACACCATGCTTGCAACAAAGAGGTTGTACTTGCATATGTCTCGGACAAAACATGCACAGGCGCCAAAGAATTTGGAGCATATAATAAACGCAAGAATTTCTTTTCTAGTAAGCTTTTGTTGAAATGCTCCATAATGAAAAAAAAACCCTTTACTCCCATCAATTTCAGCTTACAAAGCCCCATATGGATAACCAATGTACCCCCGCCCATCGCTCTTGTTTGTCCACCAACAGTGGGATGTCATTAATTCAAGTTTAGAACACAAAGATTTGGGCGTTTTATAAATGCTCATAGTATATGTTGGTATTGTTGATCCATTGATGACTTTATGAAAATAGAGTCATTAGTACACTTTTTTACTTAATATTTACTTGTTTTATTTAATAAATAGTATTTTTATGATTAAAAAAATTAAAATATAAACTTGTTACTAAAAAGGGGAGAAAATATAATTTTTAGATTTTTTCTGAAATTTTTATAGATTTTTTATGAATTTTTAACGTAGGACCAATCAGAAGCTTCCACGTGCAATGTCACGCAAGCAAAGGAGTTGACTGGGCAAGACACACAAGCACGGAGAGCGAAATATGTCGCGCCGTGTGGAAGGAGGATGAAACACGCACCACGTGTCAGCATAACGTTCAATCCGAGTTTGGAAATCGGCAAACGCACCATGACATGTGTCACCATGCCATTGATCTACGTGTTCCACCCGTGCGTCACACCATCCATTCCTGGGAATCATGTCGCTCCACGTGTCTCCCCTACCACGTGTCGCTCCCTAATTCGCCCAATAAATTTCTGGTGCCATATGTCGCACTGTGATTGACTGAAACTGTCAATTTTGCTTATTTTGATTGTAGCCCTTGATTTGAAGCTAATCGAATGGTCCAGATCGCACTTGAGCTTTATTTAAGTCCCTAATCACTCTATAAACCCTAATTAGCATGATTTTGGTCAGTTTTTAGAACTAAAAAGAGAGAAAAATATAGAAAAATTAAAGAAACGATACAATTTTGGTGGAGATTCAAGAGGAAATTAATTCTACAATTCAAGAGATTGATAGTATTTCTTTTTCTACTATTTTCTGTATTAATTTTATGTCTTTCTTTACGAAAAATATGAGTTTTATGAACACAATTATGTGTAATTAATTTATTAATCTAGGGATCTTATGAACCTAATTTTCACAATGTGATGATATAATATTTTTTTCCAATTATAATATTAATTTAATTATATTATTTAATCTGATTTTTATGCTATTAATTGTTTGACCAATAATTTATCTATAGAGGCAATTAAATAGATTTGAGAAAATTATTTAATTGTTTGTCTTGATTAAATAACATGCATAGTTTCTAGGCAGAGATATATGACTCTTATGTATGTGATCCATAATTGATGAACTTAATGAGTAGTATACAATTTAATTGGCATGAGAGTACGATTAAATTAATTACTATATGATGTGTAGTTTACTTGAGAGAAGAATACATACTAGGTTAGATTCAATTGATCATGTAATTAATTGATATTATATTAAGGAGATTTTAGTGATTCGTATGTTTAGAAAATTGAGGGATTAAGTATTACTAGATATTTTCTCATATATCTTTTTAGTCATAAAATATGATTTAATTAATTATTACTATTTACTTTTAGTTATTTTAATTTTACTTTCTTAAGATATAAAAACACAAAAAAAAATTGATTTTTATTATTTTTAGTTTTAAAAATTAGTTTCTAAAAAAATAATCTCTGTGAGAATGATTTTTACTTATTATTATATTACTTGTTACGATACGTATACTTACGTATTCATTACATACACAATTTGTGTGGCGATCATCCATCTATATGGGCCAGCAACAAGAAAAAATAAAAAAAGCATTCAACAATGAAGGCTTACGGCGAGAAGAAATAAAAAAAAGTCAAATATTTGTATTGTAAGGGGTTAATGCTTTGGCTCTATAAGTAGCATTTACCTCAATCTCAATATACACATAAAATTGAGAGAAAGAAATTATAGAGAGTTAAGAGAGTTTTCTGAGAGAAGAAAATTGAGAGTTAATTTGTGAAGTTTTACCTACAAATTGAATATACATATTTATTATATTTTTATAATTCAATTTATTATAGTGGAAGTTTTAAGTGATCTATAGGTCCCGTAATTGTTATTTTCATTTTGAAAGGTTTTTTCACACTAAAAATATTTGGTGTTATTTTGTTTTATTTTAATTTGAAAAATTATCCTGGGTTGTAATGTATGTACAATGAGTTGTAAGTCACTAAGAGGTGCTTATTATTTTGTGGCCTTTATTGATTACCATTCTAGAAAAGTGTAGACTTTTTCTTTGAAAACTAAAGATCAAGTGCATAAAGTTTTCAAGCAGTTTCATGTAAAAGTGGAGAGAGAAACTGGTAGATATTTAAAGTGTGTACGTGTAGACAATGGCGGTAAATATCGTGGACCATTCGAGGAGTACTACAGAAGTTTTGGCATCAGGTTGGAAAAATTAGTACCAAAGACACCTCAACATAATGGTATCGCAGAGAGGATGAACATAACCATTTGTGAAAGAGTCAGATGTATGCTCTCAAATGCAAAAATACCAAACTCCTTTTGGGGAGAGGCAATGAGGACAACAGTTGACTTAATCAACCTTTCTCCATCAGTTTCACTGAACTACGACGTACCAGAAAGAGTTTGGATGGGGAAAGATGTTTCTTACAAAAACTTGACAGTATTCGGCTACAGAGCATTTGCTCGCATCCCAAAAGATGAGCGGTCCAAGTTGGATGCAAAATCAAAGTAGTGTATCTTTATGGATATGCCCATGAAGAATTGGATTACAGATTTTGGGATCCTATTAGCAAAAGGATTGTCAGAAGCAGAGACGTGGTATTTCTTGAAGACCAAACAATCGAAGATTTTGAGAAATCCAAGAAACCACAGTCAGATGAAATTCTAGTTAATTTGGAACCAGTCTCTCCACCAAAAAATCCTGATGACTGGGGAGTTACACCAGATACTGATGATGTTAATCCACCAGCTGGTAGTTCAGAACCAGAACAAGTTTCTGAACATGTCTAACTAGAAGTTCAGACAAAGAAATCCACCCAAGTGTGACAACCAAGTCGTAGATATTCTCCTAATGAGTATGTGATGCTCAATGAAGGGGGAGAATTGGAGAGTTACGACGAAGCTATCACTGATCAACATAAGACTGAGTGGTTAAAAGCCATGTAGGAAGTAATGAAATCTCTGTATGAGAACCACACATTTGACTTGATGAAACTACCACAGGGAAGGAAAGCTCTCAAGAACAAGTGGGTGTACAGAATCAAAAGCAAAGAAGGTAGCTCGTAACCACATTACAAAGCAATATTGATTGTGAAAGGATTCGAGTAGAAGAAGGGTATTGACTTCGATGAAATATTCTCACCAGTAGTTAAAATATCTTCAATCCGAGTTGTTCTTGGTTTGGTAGCTAGCCTTAATTTGAAGGTTGAAAAACTTGACGTAAAGACCGCATTCTTACATGGTGATCTTGATGAGGAAATCTATATGGAGAAACCCGAAGGTTTCTAAGTCAAAAGCAAAGAGAAGTTGGTATGTAGACTAAAGAAGAACTTGTATGGTCTGAAGAAAGCATCAAGGCAGTGGTACAAAAAGTTTGACTCATTCATGGAGAATAATGAATACAACAGAACGAGTTAATTGTAAGTCAAAATATTGACAAGATTAATAAGTTGAAGAAGGAGTTGAGCAAGTCCTTTACAATGAAGGACTTAGGACCCGCCAAGTAGATTCTTGGTACGATGATTACCCACAATAGGCAAAATAGAAGGATCTGGCTTTTCCAAAAATGATATGTTGAAAAAGTTCTTGAAAGATTCAACATGAGTAAAGCTAAACCTGTTAGTTGTTCACTTGCAAGCCATTTCAAGCTTAATGTGAGTCGATGTCTCTCAAATGAGGAGGAGAAATCAAAGATAAGCAAGGTGCCTTATGCATCGGTGGTTGGCAGTCTAATGTATGCTATGGTATGCACTAGACCAGAAATTGCATATGTTGTTGGCGTTGTTAGTCGATTCCTATCAAATCCTAAAAAGGAACATTGGGTAGTTGTCAAATGAATACTCAGGTATCTTAGAGGAACTTTCAGTCATTGTTTATGCTTTGATAATAATAAACCTGTATTAGAAGGATATATAGATTTAGATATGGTTGGCGACGTGGATACTAAAAAGTCTATATCTGAGTACCTAATAACATTTGGAGGGGGAGCTATTTCATGACAATCAATATTACAAAAGTGTATTGCCTTAAGTACCACAAAAGCAGAGTACATTGCAATCACTGAAGGTTGTAAGGAGATTCTATGGATGAAAAAATTCCTACAAGAATTGCATCAGAACCAAGAAAATTATGTTCTTTATTGCGACAGTCAGAGTGCAATTCACCTTAGCAAGAACCCAACCTTCCACTCAAGGTCTAAACACATCAACGTAAGGTATCATTGGATTCGTGATGTGTTGGAACATAAACTACTACAAGTTGAGAAGATGCACACAGATGATAATGGGGCAGATATGATGACAAAGATCCTAACTAGAGAAAAACTTGTTATCTGTAGAGAGATTGCAGGTGTGGAGAAGCCTTGTCCCACATAAGCTGGAGGGGAGATTTGTTGGTCCATCTCATGTGGGCCAGCAACAAGAAAAAATAAAAAAGGCATTCAACAATAAAGGCTTGCGGTGAGAAGAAAGAAAAAAAAGTCAAATATTTGTGTTGTTTGTCTCCGCACAATATGCCTTGAATGACTTAAGGGGTTGATGCTTTGGCTCTATAAATAACCTTTGCCTCAATCTCAATATACACATAAAATTGAGAGAAAGAAATTATAGAGAGTTGAGAGAGTTTTCCGAGAAAAGAAAATTGGGAGCCAATTTGTAAAGTTTTACCCACAAATTGAAGATACATATTTATTGTATTTATGTGAACATAAATGTGAAGTTTGTAATCCCATTTATTATAGTAGAAGTTTTAAGTGACCTGCGGGTTCCATGATTGTTACTTTTATTTTGGAAGGTTTTTTTACGTTAAAAATTTTTGGTATCATTTTTGTTCTATTTTAATTTGGAAAATTATCCTATGTTTATGGAATTTGTTTCTTTACAACCAAACACTTTAGAGATAAGGCTTCACAATAATGCTAAGCCATACCTAAGAAAGATTTTGGTAAAAAAGAAATGAAATTTGTAGTAAGGCATTATCCTAATGTAGGAAGATATTTGTATAATGTGTGAAGGCTTACCATTTGTATCTAGTGTCATAATAATGTTTAACATGACAAGGTAATTCCTTACCAAAACAGTGGGTAAAGATTATTATTACAAGACAATGCCTTACCATAACAATGATAACCCTTATCACGATAGCAGTTTTGATAAAAGAATGAAATATAATTTAAATGTCCAACTAGTTTCATAAATCACTTGTTTTTTCACAACATTTCCGAATGCATTGAAATGTGTTTCACTTATCCCTTTTTAACTCACTTGAGAAATCCAAACACTTTTCATGACATTGTACTTGCAGACACCCATAATATACCCAACAAATCACCCTTTAGGACACTGTCTATACTCAGGCTAAATGAAATTTTAGATTTATCGAAATTCACAGCTAACTCGTGGCCCTTTTCTACATGCAAATTATACTTTTCATTTCACTACATTGCAAACTGCAAGCATAAAAAAATATGAAACTGTTATACATATATAGGTAATAATAAAAATATGTCTAATTTTAGACATAATTATCTCATTATCTATATGTTATACATATAATTTTAACTTTAAAAATACACATGATTAATATGTTTTTATGTTATCCATAAGTTGTAGACATATTTGAAACAAAGTAAACATTTTGATATTTTTGCAAATTACTCTATACCTAATTAACCCTTTCTATTAAGAAAAGAAAGACATGCAATGCACACCCCATCTCCTCCAACATAGTTTCATTGCAAAATGATATTTGCGTATCTCAGTTGTTGTGAAAGGTTGGTTGATCATTTTCCGTTGTTGTGGACTCATTTGGGACTGCAAGCTGTTTATGACAGGTTCAGCTGCTCTTTATTAATCATATTTCTAAACTTTCTTTTGTTAGCATATGCATGAAAATATGAAGTATTATGATCCCCACGTTTCACCCAATTAACGTGTGCTGTGCCCAGTATTTCTTCTTCTTAAACAAAAAATTATGAATGCTCTGTCGTAGACGAGATAATGTAGCCGAAAGATCCCTGAAGGATAGTTGCCTTGTATTGCGCTTGTTTTTATGTCAATTTCTGTTTTATAGCACCAATATCAATACAGTTCCAAAGCTGCAGAGAGGTCGCCGTGGGTACCAATTTTCCCGTAACACTCCTTAAAAGGACCACCCTGGCGTTAGAAGTTAAAAGCTTAAATAACCGAGCAGATCCCATGATCGTTTTTATCACTCTTTTATAAATATTGACTCTATATATTATATAATTCAAACACCTAGAAATTAAAAATTGAGATTATCGAGGCTTTAGATATATAAGACTTACAACTTTTTAGAAGTAACCCTCACAAAAGCTTATATACTAAAGTCCAACGACCAATTTTTACATCTTATCATCTGACAGATAGCATTCCAACCATGTCATATTGCGCCTCTCGAAAACACCTTCACTCATGCATGCAATCTTACAACTAGAATAATTGAGCAAAGTACTACAATTGAGTTGTTTAAAGTTATATTCTTACAAACCTTTGTCAAATTCCACAATTTGATCTTCCTCTCTTTATCCCAACCTTACTTATTAACTAATGATTAACTCTATTTGTACACACAGGGTTTCATCATGTTTATTTTTTATTAATTGCCATACATGGGCTTGTTATGAATCTCAGAACAATTAATGAATCATTTAATTTATTTTTCAATGTGATGTATTGGAGATAGAAAAGTAAAGGATATAATGAATTTTCCTTAACTAATTGTTTGTCAATGTTATCTCAATATTCGTGTTTTTTTAAATAAAAAATATTTTATGTGATTTAAACTTAATTATAAAGAGACGAGGAGTGATGAAGAATCACAATAAACTCATTTATTTATCATAAAGTGGGTTTCATTTCAATTTTATTTGATGAAAAAATCCATATTAATGTATGTTTACGATGATGTGTAATACAGTTAGTAATTATATTATTGTTTCTTATGAAATTTTTTAAAAATAAATTTTATTGATTTAAAATAAAAGTAAGATAATAACATTAAATTAAAAAATTAAAAATATATGAAATTATTGTAGTAGTGCTATCATTCTTATTTTACTATTTGTGATACCATATAAACTTAGTTATTTTAATTGATAATATGATAAATTTTTAACAAAATTTAATTTTTTATGGATTGAGTATTTAACTTTTTAAGTGTAATGAAATTCCAAATAAAAATATTATATTTAAATTTTGATTTGAAAAAAATTAAAACTTGAGAAATATATAATAAGTAAAATTAATTTACATTTTTGTGTAATTGGTTGTAAGGTGAGAACAAAAATATTAAATATCATAAGATTAGATAAGGAATTATCTTTTTTACGTATAAATAAATATAATACAATATTTTATGACTTTGCCTCTTTTTTAGAAAATATAACTAATACGTCATTTTGTGAGGCTAGAATTCTAGGAAAGAATTTTTCCTTTTTAAGAAAATATAAAATTATTAATTAAAAAATTGTTCTTTTTTCATTCTTCCCTTGTGAGAAATGAAGAATATTCTCTTAGTTTTGGGGCTTGGTCTTTGTCTTTGCATGTTTTCCTACCCTAGGTCAGTCCAATTGTTTGTATTCCATCCAATTGGGGATTTCTTTAAGCTAAGTCGTTTAATGGGATTAGCTCCCTTCTTTGACCCAAACAAAGAAGTCTTGTTATCTGAAAGAAGTGTTTGACTGATGGAGCCTTGCAATGGAGATTTTCAAGAGCTGAGGTAGCTGTTGTCTAGACTTCGTCCATTTCCTAAATTAGTAACACTATTCACCCTACAGTTCCAAGGGAAAGGATCCATAACTGGGGGAGAGGTTTAGGTTGACTTTTCTTTAATAATGTGGTTTCAAGTTTAGTGAACTTCATTCTATAATCTACTGGCTAATCTGGTGGTAGCATCAGATTATAGATTATTAGTTTTTTAGTAGCAATTAGCAGACGCAAGTTGAAGTTGTTCTTAAACTCACAGGCAAAGATAGATGAGAACTAAATTACCTTAATTTATATTTTCTTCACAAACCATTTAAAACCAAGATAAATATTGGCTCAATAATGATAAAAATGAGCAAAAACTTAAAATAAGTAAGCAGAACAAATGGGCAAACATATACAAGTAAACATACAAATTTTATTTTCTTAAAGTATGAGATTGTAGTTACATTTACTAAGAGTAAAAAATAGCAGTTAAGGAGCACTCTTCAAACGCTTGGGTTCCCAATGACTATTCTTGTTCGAGATGAACAAGTGAAAAAATCTTAGCCTGAATCTTATTAACAAATGGGGTCAATTGCCCTTGATCTCATAAAGGCAGAAGTTAGAATTTTTGAGATACCTTTCGAAACCTTAAGTGATTCTTATCACCTCTAAACACATGACCTTCCCACATCTCAAATAAGTGTTGGCCCAGTGGATCTCATCTTTGACACATCTAATCAATGTATCAATTGTCCTATCATAAATGAGCTCCTTTTCTTCAAATCAAGCTCGTAGAATGCTAACCTCATCTTTAAGGAGTTTGATAGATGCCTTGTGCTTGTCAAGCTTAACCCTTAACTTTTCCACCTCACTCTCAAGATTCAAGCTATTGTCATAATAAATGAGCAAAAAGCATGAAAACCTATTTGCTAGGTTGAACACCCATCCTATTTTATAGCCATTATTGGGTCCTATATGCCTCACTTTTTCAAAATTAGAAAAATTAGGGAAATTTTGTTATTTACTTATAACATATATTTCAAATTTAAACATGAATGAAATAATATTAAATATATTCATTATATCACCAAAATGATTTTGATTGTTACTTACATTTTTTTTAAAAGTACTAGTCTCTAAGGCTGTTAGTTTTCTAGGCGGAAAGTTGGTCTCTTCCTCATCACCACCTTCGGGCTCTTGATCATCACCCTTTACTACTGTCCCAGGAGATTCAAATCAAGAATCTTGTATTAGTCACCAACTCTCCCTTTAGCCACGGTATTCACTTTGAAAGATTATATGGCCTTGTTAAAACTGGTTTGTAGTACTTTCATTGATTGCATCTTTTTCGCCTCCACCTCTTGGCGAGCCTTCTCCTTAGCCACCTTCAACCTATTGAATTCCTCATGGATTTTATTGAGTGATCTATAAGACTTCTCCTTTGCCTTTAAGGTATCTTCCTACTGGCATGCTAGCTCAAAATTTTGAGCATGCAGAGCTATAGCTTTGGAAAGTGCGGCGTGATCCTTCTTTTCCTTTTTTAGCTCCTTTTTCATATGCTCTGCTTCCCATAACTTGTAAGCATATAAGGGACATCACATGCAATTTCAAAATAATAGTTTGAAAAATGCTGCAAAATAAATGACAAAGTCTTGTTCGATCGATTAACAATAAAAATTCAAAATAAAATTATAAAAGCAAACTCATGTCGAGAGCTTTTCTGTTGGCCAGTGTAAGAGCATCAAACTCCTTACAAATATTGATGAACTCATCTTGGGAAATAAGGTGACCTATTATAGGTTCATTGAAGCCAAGAAATTTTGCAAAATTTATGAACTCCCCTTGGTAGTGGAGGTTAGGGGAAAAGTAGTGGAAGAAACTAGAGTAGAGCTCGAAGTGGGGATCACCTCGATATAAATTGTCAAAGTCAATGGATCTTGGGAGCTTGTCCCTTTTTCACCCTTGCTCTTAGGAATAAATTTTCTCCTTTTGATTTTGGAGACGTAGGCAGGAGTTGCTTGGATGGTTGCAAAATTGTTCAAAAGGTTGTCCAAAGATACTAATCTAAGGTCCATGTCTACACAACATAAATAAGTCATGATTAGTCAAGCAATAACTTGAAAATAAAATAGAATATCTAAAAAGTTTACGATCTTTAGATATCAACTCAAAATTAGAGACAAACTCAGGAGCACTCTCCTTGTGCTTCAAACTCTTCTTCCTTGATGCTAAGCGCAACTTGTGAACCACTCCTGAGTTGTAACGTGCCCAACCCTAAGGCTATCATCCTAGTAGAAACCTGTCTAGTCTTTGACAAAACGTCATCCTAAGGGACTTGTTTAGGCAAACAATATTGTAGCTTGGACAGCCTGCACTTTACTTCATTGCTCAAAGAGGACACATGAAAACATAACCTCTTTAAAATAGATTTTACATTGCCCCAGATTGGAGATATCATATTACTTTCGTCCTCGAGCAACTACCAAAAACATAAAAAAAAACAACTACTTCCAATTCCTATCATTATCTGGAAGCATGCCATTCACACCCCGATCATGCTTAGATGGCATGTAAGAAGGATGTGTGTTTTAAAAGTTATTCTTTTTGATAAAGATTTATGTATTGTTCATGATTTTGAATATTATGTATTCTTGTTCCTTAAGATTAACATGTTATATTTTGGAAATGTTCAAGAAGATGCACTTGGTCTTGAATCATAGAACTCTTAAAATGAGAAACATGTAATCTTAAATATGTTCACAATTGTGGTAATTAAAAAGGAAAATTAATTACCGTAAAAGATTGTCATGTCGATTAAAAGTACACTATAGTTCTATAAATGTTGATAAAATATTATCATTTAATGGCATGAGTATATAAAATGTGTATTTTATATATTGAACATGACCTAACTAGATGAAACATTATATGGATTGGGTTTTGTATCATTAATGTTTCCATTGTGTCTTTAGAATCAGATATAATATGTGTAGGTTTTTTGCATAAGAAGTATATAATGTGATTACTATTTAAATACTATCTTATGATAGGAATGAAATAGTAGTTTGTTGTGTACAACCTGTACGGGAGAAATCTATATGTTAATATTATCATTGTCCCTCGATTTTGAGTTATGATATTATTGGGCCCCTTGGTAAAGTGGAATTATATTGCATACAATATAATTGATGTAGTTATAATTATAATTCATTTGAGAGACCAAGAAAACAAATATAATGCAAAAGTGACACGATCTTATTTTGCATATTATTCATAATATCATGTGATAAGGATAGATCGAGTAAAACATAACTATGTCATTTGGAAAACAATAATGTAATGATAGAACCTCTTATAGTCAATAATATAAAGTTTTATATTATTACCAAGATGATATATATCCTCTATACGGTTACACCAATTGAAAAGAAACAACAAGTATTTTACATTTCATAATGATGTATAATACATGAGATGAAATGCTAAAATAAAAAGTCATAATATGACATGCTTAGACCATAAATAAATTTGTGAAGTTATGCAAATGTTATATGGTATAATGTTTGAATGCATTATAAAAATAATAGAGACAATGTATAATAGAATAATATGAATAATATTATTTGTTCATAAATTAATTTATTAAACCAATCACAAGTTGAGATTAAAGATTGCATGAGATGGCTAAAAAGGCTAGTGGAATTTTTTGTAATTGATTCAAACCTTACACAAAGAGTTGCCCTAACCCCTAGCCTATTTAAGGAGGCATAATTGAGGAAAATGTGATAAAAAATGTGCTGCCTCTAACCCTAGCTGAAATCCTTCATTTTTAGCAACCACATTTTTCCTTCTTCTAGGCCCGGAAAGGCTTGCTTAAGGCCAAAAACCTAGGTGGTTCAACCCTAGGTCGAAAGTCTCTTCTCTCATCTCTTCTTGCTAGGTGGTTGGATTTAAGCCTTGAACTCTAAATCCATCTATATAAGAGGTGTGATAGTTTGTTGTTTAGATTTAAGGTGAACCAAGATGTGCTCCTAAAAGAAATGTGGTTTCAAAGAAATCTAAAAGGGAAATCGAATTCCCTCTACTCAAGAGATTTGACAATCTCTTTAGGTAAAGGTAATCTTTTTCATCTCTAGCAATAAGGTAGATGAGATTTGTTTATTTTATTTAGTGTACATTAGGTATTTGGTGAAATGTTTAAGAGAAAATCTTGCTTGCAATTGTCATACAAATGAGATCCTTTGTGTATTGAGCCAAGTAGTGATAGGAAAATTTTAAATTATCATCATATAGGTATACACATGAAATCCCAACAATGTATATATGTCATGGCTTTGGTAGATTTTATTTGAGATTTTATGCCTTGTTGATCTTGGGTAGCCTGATCATCACACCAATCTTTTTTTTCAAGTAGGGTGACACAATGTAAATACCTCTACTTATTAGAAAGTAGCTTATCGAGACTTATCTAGGTTTGCCTCAAGAAATCCTTGATAAAATTTGGGAGAGAGGAATGTAGACCAAAGTGGTTTCTCATGGAAAGCAATCCAACCTTCTCGGGGAATGTCGCTTTTAAGAGCTATAGTCAGTGAATTGAAAAAATTAAATTTATCTTTATTAATTGTAATACAATAAATTAATATAGATTGATTAGTATTAAATTGATATCATAGTAGAGGTATTTATTAATAAATTTATTTGATATATTTTATTTTTATATAATTTCTTTTTTATTAGATTTTTACATGTTCAGATTAGATAATTTTATGTATAATCATAATTATTTTGATTTAATTATTAAATTTTAAAGAAATTATTTTTATTAAATATGTGCTTAATCTTTATGTTCTAAAATTTTATAGTTGATTTAATTTAAGTGACATATGTTTTGAATCATTTAGTTAGGATTATTCATTGTTAAATCCATTCTAAAACACACACGAATACTTGTATTTTTGTGCTAACCTTTTTTACAGTTGATTTGTGAGAGATTTGATTAGCAGAGAACTTATTGGAACGTTGGTCTGAAAACCGCTCACATTAATATTGGGGCAGTATCCTAGGGAGGGTAGCTTAAGGCCGAGTTTGTACTTGAATATTTGATTTTCATAGTGAAAAGTTAGGTGGTCCGGTGGACCGGTGGTTTTTGTCTTAAGTCATGGTTGTGGCCTAGGTTGTTTCCACTGAAAAATATCGTGTGTTATTTTCTTATTTTCGTACTTTATTTTTTACATATGATTGCATACATGATCGCTTTATTTAGGTTATTAAATTATAAATTAGTAAAAATTAAAAATAACTCATTCACCCCCTCTAGCTGATTTAGAAGTTTAAGGACCTATTTTTTAAAAGTTTAAATATAAATTATATGATTTAAAAGTTTAAAAACTTATGTGTAAAATTTTAAGAGTAAAATTATACATGTTAAAAGTTTGGAAACCTATGTAAAAATTTAGTTAAAGCTTAAAGATCAATGGTACTCTTTAGCTTATTATGAACAATAAAACCAAATCCTCCAAACAATATAATAACAATAAATATCATGTCATCCAGAGCTCATCTCCCTACTACAAATTGTGTCTGTTAATAGATTTTATAAACATATCATATTTGTATTTGACTTATTATATTCATGTTGCATTTATGTATTAGTCAACTAAATATATTGTTTTAAAAAAGAAATATTTATTAAAGAGTAATATTATGCATCATAATTAAGGAATGCATGTGATTACAAATGTTAATTTTAAATTTGATCAAATTTTAATCCAACTAATGAAAAATCTAGAGCCTACTAAAATTAAAGAGTCATTTACATAAACACAAATGGTGGAGGTTTGTTTGAGTTGTGATATAAAGTATTGTTTTGATATATAAGTGATGTTTGAGTTGGGTTAGTTTGAACTTATTTGAATTAGCTTAACTTGAATTGTTGCAAGTCTTGTTTAAATTAAATTTAATTAGAATTAATAAATATGAGTTCGAACATAAATTAAATAAAAACAAGTTAGCTTAAATCAATGGAAATTGGCTCAATTTTTTAATTGCATATTTTTTTTAGTTTAATGGTCTTCATATATATACAAGAAATCTACTTGCTATCTTTAAGGTTTAATCAACAAGCGTTATATATTGTCAAGCTTTTCAAGCGTTGTTTACATCACGTACATCCTTTGAAATATATTATAATTATATATCATAATAATAAAATGATCTCTTTGAGTATATCTCTGTTCAAAACAAAACCTATGTCTAACACTAAAAGCTTATAATAAAAAAATATTAAAAAATTCATAATAGTAAAAATATAACTTAATTTGACTTCTAATATTGTAAGAATTTAAGTATAACGAGAAAAACATCATAGTGATGATTTGTATAAAAAAACATAATATATGTTTCTTTCAGTCCCATTTACATAACAGACATCAATAAGTAACATATTATATTAATGCACTTTAACAATTAGATTTAATTAAAATAATCTCAAATATTTAAAATAATACTTATAGTAAGACAATATGAAAATAAATTTGGGTCCTTTAAGAGTTAACAAGAAAGACGGAAACAGAAAGAAAATTTGTTGTAATTTAACCTATATTTTTTAAAAATTTTGACTTAAATTTTATTTTATTTTGGGTTAATACGTGAGCCCAACCTAGCTCGAACCCAACCTTATTTGAAGCAGAGAGACTCCACTCTACGGTAAGATATTATTAAACCATAATTATGAGTTCATTTAGCAGACAATCATGACTCATTGATTCAATAAGTTCTTAAGATTTTGATTCTAAGATAAACCTAAAACGTATTATATCATTAGAGAAAGGACACTCCATATAAGCACACTACATTAGCACATTGAATTTCTTAAACAATATAGAACATATGTAGACACACTACATCATACAACTCCCTCAGGAAGCCTTACTTCCTTATAAGGACACAAACCTACACAATCCAATTGGGTCATGGCTTTGATAACATATGATGTATCGAGGCCTGATCGAACACGAATTGTGTTTGATGAATACGCAAGTATACGTATCACAACAAATAATATAATGATAATTATTGTCTCTTTTGGAGAACATAAAACGTGCAAGTATACACGGTCACAAGTAATAAAATTTGATAAGTAAAGTATCGTTTTCACGGAGATTTGTTACTATAGTTTGTTGAGTACTAAAATTATTTCTCTCTGATTTTATCCAAAACGATCGTTGATTGGAACAAATTTAAGAAAAGAGTTTTCAAAATAAAAGAAATATAGGATTGCAATTTTTTACCAAATTAATCCACTCTAATCATGTTATTTTATCTTGATTTATATTTTTTAGTACATTTAATTTGTCAACCGAAAACTTCTAATTTTATCCATACATCTCTTCCAAGCTCCGTATAGACACACCTCGTTAAATTAATTCACTATATCTCTATGAGAATTAAATTCACCAAGATTCATTACGTTCTAAGTTCTCAAATGGCCACACATACAATTAGGATATATTCCTATCCTTCATCATACATGTCATTCTATCTATGAGTAATATACACACAAATGCCTCTTCTAAGTTTATTTATGTGCCACAGATCAATTTGATAAAATTCGTAAATAATCAAAAAGCATTAAGCACAAAATAGAATGAACAAATCGAACGTCTTATAAATCTATCAAAAATAATTAAAATCAAAGCTTCATAGATTTAGATAAAATGCAACCCTAGAAAAATTAAATTACTTCATAAACTTAAAATAAAATTACAATAAATACAGAAAAATTAGATGAAGAGAAGGGAAAATTATATCGTTTCGTATCGTTAATATTTGGCACACATAGAACACAACAGAAGCTAAAAATGGCTTCTGCGTGTTCCACAGTCCAGAACTGAACAACACAAAAATTATAGACTTTTCAAAACTTTTTAACTCTATCATAATATCTCCTATTTATAGCTAAAAAAATACATCCAAAATAATACATTTTTTAAATACGCGTAAAATATTTGTATCGAAAATAAAACTCCGACAATTTCCTTAAATTTCGCATCCACGCGTACGAAAGAGAATATTAAATTTTTTTACGCGTGGACGGTAGAAACAGAGGGCATAGTGCGTGACTTTTTTTAATTCAATCTGCATGCCACGTGTCAATCTATGATTGGCTGAAGAATTAATAGAGACAGGTGGCAGCATTTCATTCGGTGAACAAACCGGCTACACGCAGGCACGGTGCACAGGAAAATGGCACGACGAACGTGGGAGACAACGGCTGCAACACGGGCGTGATCCTGCGCATTCGTGCTCATATTAACATGCTACGTGTCAGAAAGTTATTGACTGATAGATAAAGTGGAACACGTGACAGATTCTGGTTCATGGAATAACCGGGCGCACGTGGATCGATCGCACGGGAAAAAGGGCGCGCGAAGGTGGGGGACAGCGGCTGCAACGTGTCAGACACGTGGGCCCCACTCGATGCACCGAGCCGCGTGATAGAAGAAACCCTGCACCCACTCTCTTTGGTCAGGTATGAAGAACACGCGCGCATCCTAACTGTTTATGCTTTGATCGGACGGTCCACGTTATACGCGTGGATGATGACGCGTGGATTCTTCTCTCCTGCGCAGAAAAATAACTTTTATTAATTGCATTTTGACCCACAAATGTAATTCTAATTATATTTTAAACTTTCTTTAATTACAATTAAGCCCTTTTTAATTTAAATTAAATTTTAAACTTTTAATAATTGAAATTAAGCTCGATTTTAATTTAAATTATATTTTTAACTTTTATTAATTGCAATTAAACACTTTTTTATTTGAAATTATATTTTTGGGCATAAATTTGCAATTAAGTAAGTTTTCGATACAAATTATTTAATTTTCTTAAAATATATAAAAAATAGTAAATATTAATTTATTAAACTAAAATTAACGAAAAATGTAAAGAACATAGCAATTATAATTAATAAAATAGGTGAAAATAACTATATAAAATACAGTTATCAATAATAAAAGACCGTTCTCACAGATATTATGTTATTAGAAATTAATTTTTAAAACAAAAAAATAAAAATATTTTTTTTTGTATTTTTATATTTTAAGAAAGAAAAATTATAAAAACTAAAAAGAAATAAAAATAATTAATTAAATCAAATTTTGTAATTAAAAAGATATATAAAAAATATCTAAGAATACTTAATCCTCAAAATTTTGAACTTGTAAATCACAAAAATCCTCCCAACATAATTATCATTCAATGACATGATCAATTGAATCTAATCTAACATGTATTCATCTCTCGTGTAAAATACACATTATATAGTAATTAACCTAATTACATTCATTTTAATTAAATTGCATACTACTCATTAAGTTCATTAATTATAGATAACATACATAAGAATCATACATATTTGCCTAGAAACTATGCTTGTTATTTAATCAAGATAAATAATTAAATAATTTTTTCAAATCTATTTAATTGTTTATATAGATCAATTGTTGGAAAAATAACTAATAACATAAAAATTAGTTTAAATAATATAATTAAATTAAAATCATAATTAGGGTAAATTATTAGATCAACACATGCTGTAAATTTGGTTCATAAGACCCCTAGATTTGAAAACTCATATTTTTCATAAAGAAAGACATAAAAATTGGTAAAGAAAAGAGAAGAAAAAGAAGTGCAATCAATCTATTAAAAACTTAGTACTAATCTTCTCTTGAATCTCTACCAAAATTGTATCTCCTTTTGAATTTTTTTGTGTTTTTTTCTTTTCTTAGCTCCAAAAACTAATAAAAATTATGTTAATTACAACTAATTAGGGTTTATAGGGTAATTAGGGGGGTTAAATATAGTTCAAGTGAAATCTGAACCATCAAATCAGCTTTAGATCAAGAGTTGAGATCAAAAAAGGAAAAATTAGCAATGCTACCCAATAACAACAGGACATGTGGCACGTGGTGCAACATGATTCATGATTATGGATTATGTGTCACAACGATGGAAGGAGTGGATGAATCGCCTCAAGGCACGTGGTAGGACCTTTGACTGCGAGATGAAATTGGAATGAATGTCGTGCTGACATGTGGCGTAGTGCTTCATCACACTACACACGAGAGATCTATGATTGGGCCGCTTTACTTGCATGGCATCTATGTGGCTTGCCCAATCAGCTCCTAAGCTTTCCCTTATGATTGGTTCTACGTTAAGAATTCATAAAAAATCAATAAAAATTTCAAAAATTATATTTTAACTCATTTTCACTATAAAAGTTATATTTTAATATTTTTAACCCTAAAAATATTACATATTGAATAAAATTAGCAAATATTAAGTATAAAAATGTACTGATAACTCTACTTTCATATTATCATCACACCCATAAACTTAACTCTTTGCTTGCCCTCAAGTAAAGCCAAGTCTAATTAAATAAAATAACATAGGTAGTATATTCATATATATATATATATATTAATACATGTATATTTATAAAAAAACTATCCCTCTCAAAAGTCGTACAAATCTATGACAAGGAGGTTTATATATTCATTAATCAACGTTCCATCAATACAATGATATGCAAGGTTTTTGATGAATTAATTTATGTGTGTGTGGCATATTATATCATCCAATGCACTCATGAAATCAACCTATACGAACATGCTAATAAATTCAATATTAGAAAAAGTCTTATGAATCTATTTTTTACATCTCTCTCGACTAATATAAATATGCTCTAAGCTAAAAATCAATAAGGACTATACATGCTTATAGTGTAAGACTTAAGTGAGGGTCAATAAATGAAGATATTTAAGCTTTTTTCACAAATTAGATATCTTTTTATTCATCATGCATTTTTTAACTATAATTGAGCTTTAACTTGATATTTTAGTACACCATCTCTTATCATTCTTTTCATACTCTTTTATTCCACATCTTTATTTTTGTTAACTTCACAATACCCCCAAACTTATTTGAAATTTTCTTTTCTTTTTCTTTAGAAGAATAATTGTGTTGTGAGTTTTTTTCTTTTTTTCCTTTCATTTTTTTATAGGATGCATTACATTCCACCTTACTCTATATCATAGCTTGAAAGGCTCAATCGATCCAAATAAGACCTAAATCATCTTTTTTGCTAAATACTCTTTAAAATTTTGCCTCAAGGAATGATCAAATAGATTCTAAAAGATGGTAGATCTCATTAACTCACATAACTCAATACAAATTTTCTCTCAATAAGAAATCAATCGTGAACATGTGTATAAAAACTTGAATTAATCTAATAAAAAATAGCAAGCATATTACATAATTAATGTAAGTATCTTAACAACCATGATTCATGGCATAACAAAACTAGTCTCGATCAACGTATGTTGAGTGATTGACGCGTGGCACAGGAAGAGTGGTCTCGGTTAACGCATGCTGAGTTATCAACATATGTCACAACGTGATTTGTGGTTATAGATTGCGTGTCATTGCGGTGGAAGGAGTGGATGAATCACCTGAAGACACGTGGCAAAACCTTTGATCGCGAGACAAAGTCGGAATAAATGACGTGCTGACACATGGCATAGCACTTCATCACATTGCATAACCGACAATCTACGATTGGGCTTCTCTACTTACGTGGAGTCCACGTGGCCTGACTAGTTAGCTTCTATGCTTACATGGCGTACACGTGATAGTTTCTAATTAGTCTTAAGTTAAAAATTCATTAAAAAATCCCAAAATATTCTAAAAATTATATTTTCATCCATTTTCACTAGAAAGTTTATATTTTAATATTTTTAACCCTAAAAATACTACTTATTGAATAAAAAGAACAAATATTAAGTTTAAAAGTGTACTAATAACTTTGCTTTCATAAAGTCATCAAGGTCCTACTCTACGGTACAATATTGTCCACTTTAGACCATAACTGTGAGTTTAGCGGACCCATGATCATGATTCACTAGTTTAGCAGACCTTCATGGCTTTTCTTCTTAGGTAAATTTAAAATGAATCATACAATTAGAGAGAGAACATCCCTTATAAGCACATTATCAATTACCTTCTTAAGTAATGTAGGAAATGTATAGACATATTGCATCATGATGAGTCAAAAATTGAGGAGGAAGATCTTGAACTAGTTAAAGGTGATATTGGAGAGAGAGTAATACGAATTATTAAGAGGATGTTACTTACACCAAAGCAAGCTTAGAATAATCAGAGGCACACTATCAAGACTCGGTGTACTATTATGAAGAAGGTGTGTGACTTAATAATATATTGTGGATATAGTGAAAACTTGATATCAAATCTTTGTTGAAGAACTTAAACTTACCCATTGAGAAATACTAATGAGTTAATAAAGTAGGTTGGATTAAGAAGTTGATTGAGACTAAAATTATAGAAACCTACGGTTTATCTTTCTCTATAAGCAGGTACTACTCTGATGAACTATTGTGTGATGTAATTGATACGGAAGCTTTCCATTTGTTGTTAGGGAGGCCATGAAAATTTTACAAAAATGTTATTCTTAAGGGCTATGAGAACAACTACACATTCCACTGGAAGGGAAAAAAAGTGGTATTTTTACAGCTCAAGGACAAAAAATCTGCATAAGTATTAACCAAAGCACCTAAACTTGTGTTTGTTACTATGATAGAAGCAAAAATGAGTAGGGAACTTCACCACTATGATACATGCTATTTGATATTAGCAAAGCCAACTGATAATAAAGAATTATAAGCTCCATAATAATTAAAGTCTTTCCTAAAAGAATTTACAGATTAGCTCCTACTAAACTACCCAATGAGCCCCATCCAATACGTGATATTTATCACCAAATTGACTTCATTCTAGGTACAAGTTTACTTAACCTACCTCATTTTGGTTTAGGTATGTAATAAGAAGATAAGAACAATAATACCGATATACTGAAATATACTATTTGAGTTGAGTTGCAGATTAAGTATCTCTTTAAGATGTTTTGTGGCTCTGCCCAAACTTGTGCATGCAAACATAGTCACATCATTCCCAAGATAAAACAACTTAGAATCATTTTTCTTTCTCGGAGTTTCACTACACTGGTGAAGTCCGAAATGCTACACCTTTAAAGTATTTATGTTTCTTAGAAAAATTTAGATTTTTTTTTGTATATTCTTTTCTTTGGTTAGCTACTAAGAGAAGTTTCTAAGTTATATTTTAAAACTGAGAGCTATGACCCTCTTTTTATAGCTTTAATAAAAGACGTGCAAAGTTCACACAATTATGAAAATAACGATAATAAAATAACGGTCACAAAATAACGGTTATAAAATAATAGTCGCAAAATAATGGTCATCTTTGAGAGGATAAATAATGGTCATATTTGTTGAAAAAAATAGTTTTAATAATGAAGTTTTTTTTTCAAAAAATAAAATGCACCTCACCTCACACACACGCACACGCAGAATAGGACTTGAACATGTCACGATCATAGTAAATATGGTGAGAAGCACCAGTGTCCACCCACCCACTACTCAGATCCACCAACAAAGTTGATTTTATATATCAAAGCAATAAGTTGATCTTTGGTAAGGTTTGTCTGCAGGGTAGGATGATTCTTGTTCTGGTAGTTCCTAGCCAAGTGGTCAGGCTTGTTACAACTATAACACATGAATGTGTTATTTCTTGAAGGGGTTGAGGTCCATTTCATGGAGGATTATTTCTGCTTCTATTTTAATTGTTACCATTCTGGTTATTATTGTGATTCTGAGTTTTCATGTTTCTTCCTTTAGGTTTCAAAATTACAGAGGAGGATTTCTTATTAGCACTATTATTTGAGACAATGACTACTTCATCTTTTTTATCTTGTTTTCGAGCTTTTTTTTCTATTCTTAGATGGGTTATAAGACTTTATAAAGAAAACTTTTTATTTTTATATTATGTCTAAGTGTATTCTTAAAATCTTTCCATGTAGAGGGTAATTTATCTATAATAATAGCAACTTGAAATTGTTCATCTAAAGTCATACCTTCATAAGTTATTTCATGTGCTATCTTCTACAGTTCATATGATTGAGCATACTTCTTTGTTCCAACTTCCTCAGTGTCGTACTTCTTTTGAAGTACATCCCAATTTTCCTTAGTAGACTTATCATAATTATAATAGTCATACAAATCATTAGCTAAACCATTAAGAATAATTTTTTTGCATAGAAAATCATTTTCCATCCAAGTGTCTAAGTCCTTAGTTGTAGCCCCAGTAAGAGGATTAGGCAATATTGTTTTTTTAGCAATAAGAATATAATTGATCTTTTTCCATGGTTAAAAAAATAACATTTTTTGTTTCCATCTTTTAAAGTGTAGTCTCTTGAAATGAAACAGTTTTTTTAGATCAATAGTTAACATTTCAGTAGACATGGCAGATAGAAAACATCTTAAAATTGTTGGTTTTGGTATGTAATAACAAGATACAAACAATAATACTGATATACTAAAATATACTGCTTGGGTTGACTCGCGGACTAAGTCGTTCTCTTTAAGACGTTTCGTGGCTCTATCCAAACTTATGCAAGTAAACACAACCTCGTTGTCCCAAGGATAAAACAACCCATAATCTTTTTATGTCTCAGAGTTTTACTGCACTGATAAAGTCCGGAATGCTACACCACTAAAGTATTTATGTTACTTGGAAAATTTTAGAAAATAATTTTGTATATTATTTTCTTTGGTTAGCTAGTAAAAGTAGTTTCTAAATTATATTTTGAAATTGAGAACTATGAACCTCTATTTATAGTTTGAAAAAAGATGTACAAATTTCGCACAATTATGAAAATAACGGTTACAAAATAAAGGTCATAAAATAACGTTCATAAAATAATGGTTATATCTAGGTGGATAAATAATGGTCATGTCTGTTGAAAAAAATAATTTTAATAATGAATTTTTTTTTCAATAAATAAAGTGTCACCTCACCCTCACATGCACTCGGACTTGGCTCAATATGGCACGGCCGACAGCGCGTATGTGTGTGTGGAAACACAATATCCTAGTTCATCTCACTCTCCACAAAAGTGAGTGCCCCTTAAAGCGCAATCCTAATTGTAAATCCTTCTCTATTTAAACATCTCTTAAGATATGTAAATTAGCAATGTGAGACAAAATTTTAAGAAAGTAAAATTTAGCACTTATTCTCATCATTTTTTTATTTTAAATCATTTTCAACACCTCCTTATCAAATGAGTCCACAGGAGCATGGTATCCTTCAAGAAATGGTGCATGGCTTATTGAAAAGGAAGCTATTATGAATTAGTTTGAGTCCGTGTGCAGTTCATGCCCTCTTGGTTCCAAAAAAATATTATACATAGAGGATGTGTTAGATAAGCTAGAGGGTTCACACTTATTTTCTAAGCTAGACCTGGAAAATGGCTATTACCAAATCAGTATTAAACCAAGAGACAAGTGGAAGACGGTCTTCAAGACTAGAAAAAGGATGGTATTAATGGCTTGCTATGCCATTTGGCTTAGGTATTGAAGCCTTTTATTGGAAAAAAAATTGTAATTTACTTTGATGACATATTGGTTTTTAGCAAAGGGAAAGATGAGCATTTGACATATTTGAGGTAAATCTTTGAAGCTGTGAGATTAAATAAACTTTACCTCAATTAAAAAAAATGTGAATTCTTGACTACTAAGCTCTTTTTTTTTTGCGATTCATTATTTCTACCTAAGGTATGTCAACTGATGATAGCAAAGTTAATGCTATAAAAGAGTGACCCATTCCTAAAACTGTTTAGGAAGTTACAAGCTTCCACGACCTTTCTTCCTTTTATATTCATACAAGGGTTTAGTAACATCATGACTCCCATTGCAAGTTGTCTCAACCAAACTAAACTTCAATGGGAGGAGGCAGAAGACAAGAGTTTCTCTATTATCAAGGAAAAGTCAACTTTTGTGCCCATCTTAACTCTTCTGAATTTTAACCAACCTTTTGAAGTAGAAACTGATGCTTACATGATTGGAATGGGAGCTATGCTTATCCAAGATAGTAGACCCATGAAATATTACTATGAAAATCTCAATGAGACTAGACAAAAATGGTCCACCTATGAACAGAAGCTTTATGCCGTTATAAGGGCTCTTAAACATTAAGAGCATTATCTCATAAGTAAAGGGTTCATTTTACATAGTAACCATCATTCATCACAATTTGTCAATTTTTAGAAAAATTTGCGCCAAATGCATGCTAAATGTGTAATGTTTCTACATAAATTTATATTTTTTTTTCAAATAAAAAAGTGGAAAGAGCAATCTAATGGCTTATGCTCTAACTAGAAGGCAACATATGCTCACAGTTTTCAGGATTGAGATTATTAGCTTTGATGGAATTATCCTTTGAAGATGAAGATTTCTCTTCCATTTGGTCACTTTAACAACATGGTCCTACCAATGGGTTCCATATCCAGTAAGCATATCTATCCAAAGATAATAAGCTTAATATTCCCAAGACATCCTTTAGAGATATGCTTACGAAGGATTTACATGAAAGTGGCATGGCAACACATACGGGCAGGGATAAAACAATTATTTCCTTGGAAGGTAGGTACTATCGGTCACATTTAAGAAGAGATGTTGAAAAATTTGTTCAAATATGTGCCATGTGTCAAAAAATTAAAGATAATACTCAAAACATTGGGCTACATTTTCCTTTGTCCGTTCCAGATTCAATATGGAAGGATCTTAGTATGGACTTTATCTTGGGATTGCCCAAGATTGAGGGGTATGTTGATTCTGTGCTAGTCATGATGGGTAGGTTTTCAAAAATGTCCCGCTTTATTCCTTGTAAGAAAACTGTTAATGCTAACTTTGTGGCCTCATTATTCTTTAAGGAAATTACTTGGCTCCACGTGGTTACTAAGTATATGACATTTTGTAGAAATGTCAAATTTATTAGCCACTTTTGACAAGAATTATGAAAACAATTCAATACAATTCTAATTCAGGAATGTTTATCACCCACAAATTGATGGTCAAACCGAAATCGTTAACAAAACATTAATCAGCATGATAAGGTGTTTAGTACTTCCTCGTGCAAAATTTGCTTATAAAAACATACTCAACATAACAATAGGCAAGTGCCCTTTTTCTATGGTTTATACTAAGATGTAATTACGTTGCTAATCTCTTTGTTGTAGATTGTTCTTCAAACAAAAATCGACTCCCTCGGACTGCTAATTATCAAAAATTGTTTGATCAAGTTAAACATCATATTGAGCTCACTAATGCTAAATACAAGTATGATGTATAGAGGTCTTACTCCATGTACAATATTGTCTACTTCAGATCATAACTATGAGTTGAGTGAACTCACGATTATGATTTATCGATTCAACGGATCATTAATGATTATTTATGGGATAAACTCAAAACATGTTATACCATTATAGAGATGACACATTTTATAAATACTTAATTATTTAGTTTCTTAAACAATGAAAGACATAAACAAACACATTACATCATATAATCTTTTTAGAGAACCTTACATCCTTGTAAGGACGGAAGTCCATGTAAGACCTTACATCCTTGTAAGAATGCAAGTCCATGTAACTTAATTGAGTTATGACTCTTATACTAATTTAGGGCAGAAGCCTTTAGATTAATGGAAATGGAGCTCTAAAAGTGGGAAGAACTCGTAGGTTCTAGCCTCAAAATTCAATACACAGTAAAATCCTCAAGATTACAAGATTGTCTAACAGAAAATTACAAGTGCCAAAACTCACACCTAACCTATTGCTTTTAGTATTGGGGTTTTGTCTATAAGAGCCAACTTTTAGATAATAGTTTAAAAATGAGTACAAGTTGAATTTTTTTTAAAAATAGGCAAAATCTTACCTTAAACTTGAAAGCAAAATTTTTAATCAATTTTATTTTAAAAAAAGATATATTAACTCTATTTTACAAAAAATAATTATTATAAACATAAAAAAAAATATTAACATCTTATAAATTTATAATTAATTTTAAATACATAAATATTTTTTATCATATTATATATTAAAAAAATTATTTTAAAAAATAAAAAATAATTTATTTTATAATAAAATAAATATAAATTTATACATATATTGAAAATCATATGCTAAATATTTTGATAATTCATAAATAATATAATATATTATTATTATTATTAATTATAATTATAATATTTAATTATAATTATGATATAAAAAATAATATTCATAAAAATAATTAAATTATTAAAAAAAATTGTGAAACCTCTCTATCTAACTTTTTACAATATACAATACAAACATAACACATTATATCGTAAAATTTGTGTGAAAATATTATCTAATATAATATTATTATAATTATTAGCCCAGTTTTTATAATTTATTTTATAATAATAATTATTATTAATTTTGTAATTATTTTATAATTTATTATTATTATTATTTTAAGTTAATTTATAATAAAATTTTGATAAGTTATTTGTTATAACAAATTATATATTTATTATTAAATATATTTTTGTATTTTATAAATATAAATTATTTTTATTATTTTTTATTCACTCAAATTTTTATTTATTAAAAATTTATAATTTTTGTATTCGACATTTTAAAGTTGCAAAGGGTAATTAAAATATTTTTTTATCTTGTTTTTAAAATAAGAAAGAGAAAAAAAAGCTAGGTTGGGAATTGAAGGAGGAGAGAGAAAAAAAATTACTTGTTATTTGATTAAGAAGTTAAAAAGAGTATTTTTTTAATTAAATTAACAAAGAGTTTTTTTTTTAACTTTTGAATAAAATATGAACGTTATAGACAAAAACTCTTTAGTATTCAATAACTAGTTCCAAAATGTATCTTTTTGGACAACTATCCTATACACGTGTGCAAAAAACCAAAAAGTAGATTCTTAAAGGAGCTAAACGACAATTATTAAGGAAAAATCACATATTAGTAAAACTCTTCATAACTAATTTAATTACTAATCATGAGAGACAGCTCCTGCATCACTAATTTTTTTTCAAAGATATTTAAACTATTACAAATTTAACTTAAATTTAATTTATTTGTTTTCAAGTTTGATTCGATAATAGAATTACCACATAAATTATTACGCCTAAAAATTAACAATATATAAGATAGAACAATATCTATTTTTTTTTAACTTTTATCTATTTTACGTTTAGGTTACTTAACTTGTTTTTTTGGATAAGATTGATCCTTTTAGTTTTTTAATTAAAAAAATTAATCCAAATTTAAAGATTATGTTGAAATTTTATAGTATCAATCATAATCAATGTGTTAAAAATATAACTAAATTTAGAGATTTTTTTTTTTGTCAAAATTGACCACATATGTCATACATATTAAATTGAACAAGAACATTTGTAAAAATTTAAAAATAATTAAAAGAAATATCAATAATTAAATTAAAGATATTAAAACAAAATATTATAATAACATAGAACATAAAAAACACCTATGATTAACTAGTGTATAGAACGTATAAAAATAAGTAAAATGATTTAAATTTATTATTATTTTTTGTGTCAATACATATTATTATCATCAATAATCTGAATTTAAAAAACTCTAACAAAATGAAATAAAAATTTAGAATAATATAATCATACCACTAAATTTTATCTTACAAGAAATATAATTATAATTATTTTTTCTTAAATTTTCATAAATACCCTCCTATTTGTCACATGTGATCAACTTTAATTAAAAAAGAAGAAAACATTATTCAAAATGATTAAAAAAGATATCATTACTTACGAAACATTTTAATAACTTAAAACAAAAAAATATAAATAAATTAACTTGGATACCTCTAAGTTACCAACCACACGTCTCTCGTCATTTCATGGCTCCTAGTCCTATTCCTACCACAAATCCCATTTTTTTCCGATATTTCATTCAAGCCAAACCTACATTATATTGTTTAATTACTCTCCATGGCCAACATAAACATCTTTCCTGGAAAACCTCACAAAATCAGCAACAAAATAGGAATGCATATCCTACCATAAGGTGACTGATTTTGTAAAAAATGCTCCATTTTTAGGTTTTCAACTGGAGCTTCGTCGCACTGATGGCCAATGGGTGTATTTGTAGACCCAAAAGGCCAAGTGGAGATCGATAGTTCCACATTTCCTAAAAAAAAAAGTAGCAAGGGAATGATTTTTCCCAATTTTCTCAACAAGATGACAATTTTCTGGAAGCATGACCAATTTGTGCCTCCATGTTTTGATATGTAATTGTATTCTTGGTTTGACAAGAGTTTCAAGAGAAAAATTTAACATATACAGGCTCTGTGCATTAATTTGTGCTATAACTAGGAGCTGCTCATTCCAGGTCCACAAAATGCATCTGGCTCAAATAATCTGGCAGATTCATCATTATAAACTCCAGGTATAACTCTAATCTCAGCTTCTTCTGGTGCTGCATAATATATCTTCAGGATCTCATCCATATTCACAAGAAAAACAACAGATACCAGCAATGCTACTCCAAGACTAACGAGAGTGTATTTTAGACGGCTCAACACAGGCTTCACCTATAGAGAAACAAGAGACATTAATTACTATAAACAGATGTTGTTTTTAAAAATTATATAAATAACAACCCAAAAACTTATAATAACAAAAACAACCCCTCATTCATATGAATGAGATCGAACTGGACGAAGTTCAATATTTAACTGGTTTAAATTACTGAAGTTCAACTTGAACAAATCTAACTAAAAGGCATTCAATATAAAATGTTTGAACTGAGTTTTTTTTATTAAAAAAAAATATAAATTAATTTAATAAACGGGTCAACCATTAATAAAAACATTTTTATCGTGTCAAGTTGTCTAGGGTTAAATTATCATGTGATTGACTCGAAAAAATTCAATAAAAAAATGTTATTTTAACTAGATATAACTTTATAAATTCATTTGAATCAGTTTGTGTTCGGTTAAGTTTAATGAATAAAATAATATTAGAATATAATTTAACTGGTTAATTTCGGGTTATCGTGTCGTGTTTGATCCATTTAACAAATTGGTTAAATAGATTGTGCCATATCGTATCAAGTTACTTCAAATTCGGATCGACCTTGTATCGTATTATCGGATCGTGTTAAAAATTTCCAAATGCGTTATTTTTGTAATTACAAATTTTAAGGTATGTTATAAATGTTATTTTTTGTTTTTTTTAATACATTCTGGGTGGGGTTCCAAGAGCTCCCTGAAGATGAAGTGTCAAATCTTTACCAATTGTACAAGAATGCAATTGGCGTTTATATGGATATATTCTAAAACTAAGGTTTAAAAAAAAATCCATTTGTTTAACCTTCTTATATAGATTTTCCTGTTTACTTTAAATTATGAAACAATATACTCCTAATCCTAGGCACATAGTAGAAGAGCAGCTCAAGGACCAATTGCATTAATGCATTTCTTGGTAGATTATTCCAACTTTCCGAGTGCCATTAAAAAAGGTCTCAATACTAATTCTATATATTAAAGAGTATAAATAAATTGTTACGCCAAAGCTATAAAGTTTTGGGATTGAATTCCTATAATAATCCCCAATGTCTATTAAAATTCTCAAATATGATGGACTTTGTAAAAAGAAAAGAAAACCCACTATTGGAGAAAGTTCAAGTGATAAATTTTGCAAAGACAGTTACTTACTCGAAGGGAAATATTAAATAGTATAAATAAATTGTTATACCTCCTCCCACAAGTTTTAGTATCTGAAAACATATATAATATAAACATAAACATTTCCAAATTTGGGTCCTTAATTAACTACTTTGAGTCTGCTCAACATTTATTACTTACTGAGAAGGAACCAAGTAGACGATCACGTGCCAAAACTTCAGCACTCTTCACCCACATCTGCCGAAAAACCACTTAGATTTTAAAATGCAAACGCTCAAACTGGAAATGGGTATTGTGATCAGTAAAATGTAACAGAACTTATTAGATGAGTTGGCATCACAATATGACCTGTAAACAAAGTTTAGTATATATATACGCACACACATATACGTATATACATATATATATATATATTTATATATTCTAATTATTCTAGGATATTCCTAGCTGTCATACCGCGTATATAATTGAGATTACTTATTATCTATCCGAATAAGTTATCTTTTTTATATGTGTATAAATACCCAATTGGATCAATGAATATATAAGTTTTTCACCATTTAATTAACAAGACCAATACTTAGTAAATTGACCCTAGTGAAAACAACCCGGATATGCTTGCCACTTGGTAAAATTTACTGAAGTTGTGTAAGAAATTCCAGAGAGGCATAGCTCGTTATTATGTACATCTGTAAATGTGACTAAGCTGTTATGCTTTCTAAACAGCAGGACTTGCTGAACTTCACACCTATTGTATATTATATTTCAAGCTCTTTACATACAGTGATTTGACAAAGGACTGTGATCATTGTCTTCCCTTTTATGTCAAGTGTAGGAAATCAACCTAGGAGTATGGTTAGTTTCCTGATTTCCAGGGTAGAACCAACCCCTGATTTTAGGATGACAGTTTCCTGATTTCCAGGGTGGAACCAACCCCTGTTTTTAGGATGTTAGTTTCCTGATTTTCAGGATGATTTACAACTGTATACTAATAACTTCCAGCAGTGGATTAGGCATAACAAATGTATATATAAATGGATTTGATATTAAGAAATAAAGGAAGTAATTTTTCTGTAAAATAAAAACAGCTTCATGGTATCAAAGCCTTAGGCTCATAAACTGCTGCTCTTAGCCTCTTGTTGTTCAACTAGCTCTGTAAGTTCACCTAGTATGATGTCAAATACTCAGGCAAGGAATGCACCTTTTCAATTTCCAACTCAAGTTTCAGCTTTTGGGCATGAGAGCTATGAAAAAACTGAAAATTTAAATGTTCTTAGTACACTGGAAGAGGTTCCAGAGACAAGTAACAGAACTGAATTCAATATGGGAAATTCAGGCAGCTTTGGGCTTGGATCCATTCTTGATCCTGCTCCTAAACATAATCCTTTTGGTGGTCTATTTAACAATGCAACTATTAATGTTTCTGCTTCTCCTTTTAACAGTACCAGTCCTCAAGGAGAGCTATTTTGGCCTGCATCTTTTCAGTTCCAGTCTCTCCAACCATCAGTACAAACTCAGCCTTCAAACTCAAGTGCATTTTATGGTAATCTTATCCCATTCACTAAGGAACAGTTAGAACTTCTCCAACAACTTATACAAAAGGCAAGTATCAACACCACATTTAGTAGCAGCAGGAATAACTCCACACATATTTCCAGTAATTCAACAAAGTATGCTGGAAAATTTCCCTCCTCATCTTGGATAGTAGACTCAGGTGCCTCCAATCACATGACAAGTGATCAATCACTTTTCACAACCTATTCACCTTGCAACAGACTTCAAACAGTGTGTGTCGCCAATGGTACTCGCACCACAGTAGTCGGAACAGGGACCATTTGCCTCTCAAACAATCTCATTCTTAAATCTGTGTTATTTGTGCCTGGATTTTGCTGCAATCTCATATCAGTTAGTAGATTAAATCATGACCTTAACTGTGAAACTAAATTCTTGGCTAAATCTTGTGTTTTTCAGGACCTAAGCTCGGGAAAAATGATTAGCGGTGCTGATTTATGTGCGGGCCTCTATGTTCTTGATATCAACACTCCTTCAAATCATTTTGTTAGTCATCAATGTCAATTGAGTCATAATCTTAACTCTCATAAGCATACTCATAAGGAAAGTGAAATCATGATGTGGCATTTTCGTCTAGGTCATCCAAATTTTTCGTATTTGAAACGTTTGTTTCCATCCTTATTCATCAATAAAAATCCCAATTTATTTCATTGTGAAGTTTGTCAGTTGGCAAAACATACTCGAAACACTTTTTCACCACGCACGCACAAACCAAGTCACCCATTTTCCCTCATTCACGGTGACATTTGGGGACCATGTCGCGTTCCCAGTATTACTGGTGCTCGATGGTTCTTACTGTTAGTTGATGATCATACTCGATTATGTTGGACATTTCTTATGAAAGACAAATCTGAAACCAAGCACCTATTTCAACTTTTTCATGCCATGATCCAAACTCAGTTCAATACCAATATTCAAATCCTAAAAACTGATAATGCTAGGGATTTCTTTAATTCCGATCTTAGTGGATATCTCAAATCACATGGTATTGTCCAACAAAGCTCCTGCGTTGACACACCACAACAAAACGGTGTAGCCGAACGCAAAAACCGTCATATACTTGAGGTTGCCCGAACTTTACTTTTTCAAACCAATGTTCCTAAAAAATTTTGGGGTGAAGTCATTCTTACTGCAACACACTTGATCAACCGAATGCCTTCTCGAGTTCTCAACTTTCATTCACCTTTACAAGTGCTTCAGAGTCAATATTCTACCTCACAACTTGTGTCACCAATTCCTTTCAAGGTTTTTGGTTGCATTGCTTTTGTCCATATTCATTCACAATATCGTGGCAAACTTGATGCCCGTGCCATTAAATGCATCTTCGTTGGTTACTCAGCCAATCAAAAAAGCTACAAATGTTTCTCTCCCATCACTCGTAAGTTTTACCATTCCATGGACGTTACTTTCTTCGAAGAAACTCCATTCTATTCTAATTCTGCAATTCAGGGGGAGAATCACACTAATGAATTGCGAGTGGGATTGGTCATCACTCGTTGAACCGAATTTATCATCTCATTTACCCTCCACAATCTTGTCTTCTTCCAACACGATACCCATTCCACGTTCTCCTTCAAAAACCAAACCTGATCAATCTCCCATTGTCTATCCTAAACATCTTCTCCTTCCTAATGATGCCATAAAAGTTTATGAAAGAAAGAGAAATCCTGACTTGCCCACACGAAATCAGCAAAGCCAAGAAACTCTCCTGAGCCAGACTGAATCTGAAAGATTACAAGATGAAGCAGAATCTAGTCCAAAACTTGGTTCTGACCCTGAGTTAAATCTTTCTATTGCCTGAAAAGAAAAGGCGTTCGATCATGCACCCAACATCCTCTTCAAAGTTACATTTCTTACGCAAATCTGTCCCCAAAATTTCAGGCATTTGTGACATCCCTAGACAATACCAAGATTCCTAATTCTGTCAACGAGGCTCTAAAAGTTCCTGAATGGCGCAAGGCAACCTTAGAAGAATACACTGCACTTGAAAAGAATGGTACATGGATGTTAACAAAGCTACCACATGGAAAGAGGACAGTGGATTGTAAATGGATATTCTCAGTTAAACAGAAGGCAGATGGAAATATCGACAGATATAAAGCTCGACTAGTGGCTAAAGGGTTCACCCAATCATATGGAATTGATTATCAAGAGACTTTTGCTCCTGTAGCAAAACTTAACACAGTTCGTGTCTTGCTGTCTATTGCAGTTAATGAGGATTGGCCACTGCTTCAACTTGATGTCAAGAACGCATTCTTAAATGGAGATTTGATCGAAGAAGTTTACATGGATGTGCCTCCTGGCTTTGAGACTAAAGATACACAAGGGAAGGTATGCAAGTTGAGAAAGGCACTATATGGACTTAAACAATCACCTAGAGCATGGTTCGAAAAATTCACCAAGGTCCTCAAACAGGATGGATACTCTCAAACACATGCAGACCACACTTTATTTGTCAAACACTTCACAGATGGGAGAATTACAACTTTGATTGTATATGTTGATGATATAGTTCTTACAGGAAATCATGTAGGAGAAATGAAGAGACTTAAGATGCTATTATCCAAGGAATTCGAGATTAAAGACTTGGGATATTTGAAATATTTCTTAGGGATGGAGGTGGCACGTAGTACTAAAGGAATCTCAGTTTCTCAACGCAAATATGTTCTAGATCTCTTGCGTGAGGCTGCGTAGTGGGTGTAAGCTGTTGAAACACCCATGGATCCTAACACCAAACTAATGCCTCGAACTGATGAATTGGCAACTGACAAGGGGCAATATCAACGTTTGGTAGGTAAGTTAATTTATTTGACCCATACACGTCCAGATATAAGTTTTTCAGTCAGTGTTGTTAGTCAGTAAATCGTATTCTAAGATACTTGAAGAAGGATCCTGGAAAGGGGCTCATGTTCAAGAAAACAATTAATAGGAAATTGGAAATTTATCTTGACGCCGATTAGGCGGGATCTCCTAGTGACCGAAAATCCACATCCGGATATTGCTCATTTATTTGGGAAATTTTGTAACATGGCGTAGCAAAAGCAAGCGGTGGTAGCACGTAGTAGTCTTGGCCGAGTTTCGTGCATTGGCTTTGGGCATCCGTGAAGGAATTTGGCTAAACGATCGCTATCTGAACTCAAGGTTGAACATTGAGAATCTATTAGAATCATGTGTGACAACCAACAAGAATTGCAATTGCCAAAAATCCACCCACCATGATCGAACTAAACATGTGGAAATTGATAGACACTTCATCAGTGAGAAAATTGAAGACAAGATGATCTCCCTCAACTATGTTCCATCTAGGCAACAAGTAGCAGATATCTTAACCAAAGCTTTGTTTCGACCTAATTTCACAGAGTTAAATGTAGCACTTGGTTTGGAAAACATATATTGCCTAGCTTGAGGGGGAGTGTAGGAAATCAACCTAGGAGTATGGTTAGTTTCCTGATTTCCAGGGTAGAACCAACCCCTGATTTTAGGATGACAGTTTCCTGATTTCCAGGGTGGAACCAACCCCTGTTTTTAGGATGTTAGTTTCCTGATTTTCAGGATGATTTACAGCTGTATACTAATAACTTCCAGTAGTGGATTAGGCATAACAAATGTATATATAAATGGATTTGATATTAAGAAATAAAGGAAGTAATTTTTCTGTAAAATAAAAACAGCTTCATCAAGTTTAGTTGGTAGGAAAGGGAATGATTCTTTACAATTTTATGTTTTGTTATGCTATAAATTAGAAATGGAATGGAATCAATTCCTGAGAGAAGGAATAAGAATTCCATCCCCTTATGAATCATGATTTCATTCCTATGCTAATTTTTGGTTCTAATTTTACCTTAACCTACAAATATAAAACCCTATACCCCAAACCCCAAAACCTTAAACACTAGATGATATTTAAAAAATAATAATAATAATATATTTTATTTTTAAGTAATTATTTAAAAAAATAATTATTTTAATAATGTATTTTATCTGGCGAAAAAATAACAACTAAATGACATTATTTAAACTTTACTGAGTATAAAGGTATTAAGATAATATACAATGTTTTTCATTTCATTCCAGTTGTAAATTAAACATTGTTGTAATATTGATTTCTTTTTTGATTCTAGTGGTCAAATCAAACAATGTAATAGTAATACTGTTTCCTTTTCATTCAATTTCATTCCCATTTCTTTTCCATTTTGTGAACCAAATGTCACATTAAAGTTTCATCAATGGAAAGTTTCAATTTCCAGACTTCTATAGTAAACAATTGCAATTACCATCTCTAATACAGATAAGAGTAATGTCATTTTATCATCTAATAGTGTAAATTTTATCTTTTATATGCTTTGCTTCCCTATTTTATTGAAATAGTTGAGACTTCTAAGTTGCTTTCGTTTCATATATATAATATATCTGCCGAATGTGAAACTGACTATTGTATCATTTCCACACTTATAGAACAGAATGCCCAAAGAATGTTTCTAGATTCTTACCTTATTTCAAATAAAGGCAAGTACATTAGCATGTCCTTAACAAGTTTCTTCATCTTCTAATGATATCATAGTGTAGTAGTGATTATCATTTGCAATTACATCATTAACAAATGCAAAGATAAAGGTCATTAGGTCATATAACTTTATTTAGCACTACATGGAAAGCTTAAAATAAATCAACAGACAATAATGAAAACTTTTGAACAAAGAAAAAAATAACTTTTCAATTAAGGCTTGGTTTAGACATAATACTTCAAAATAGATCAACACTCTGTCTAACTTGCCCGGACTAAGCCTAACCAGGCCTAAATGCCATAATCTCCAGCCAGTTTTAAGTTTCATTGAAGAAAGCAAAAACTTCCTGTAACACCCATTGGTCTCTTTTTAATTAAATTGTAGTCTCTTAATTTGATGTGTTAAAATTGTTAAAGAGATAAGTTTTAAAATTGTTAAAGAGATAAGTTTGATCAAATTCGACTTGAAAAGATGTGGTTTTTGTCCAAGTCCTCACCAAGGTCTCCCTGATGCTTTGCCGAGTCTCGCTGACTACTTGACAAGCATTTTAGTGTATCGCCAACGTTTCTTCGAGTCTCATCGTGCCTCGCCGTGCTCCACAAAGTTCTTACTAGGGTTCTTGCCAACCACTCACCAATCCTTTGTTGAGGTTCGCCGACTCCTCGCTGAGATACTCAATAAAACATTACTGTTGAGTTAGCGAGGACCCGGAAAAAGGCCTATAAATAGCCATCTTTTTCACTCATCACTCTCTATATTAATTTTCACACTCCTATAAATTTGAGATTTATAATCAAGTGGGATATCCACCATTGATCTTTTTCCATACATTATCAATAAGGTAATCCTTCCAGCTATTTTAGTGTTTGCACGGTTTAAAAGCATGGATTACTACTGATGGAATGATGTTGATATTTTATGAATAGATTTGTCAATGGTGAAAGAAACAGTGTCAGGCTTAGAAGTAGGCGTACAAACTGAAGCGTTTCCAAGTAGGACAATCTCTACTTTTCTTACATGCATTATGATTTAAAAATGTATCATGCACATGCACTTATGATTGTGTTATCTAGATTGATGCTCTGATTTATATAAATAGCTATTATGTAAATATAAAAAGTATATGATATATATGTATTTATATGAATATTATTACAAAAGATGATAAATACATGGCATCAAAAATTTATTTGTGCATGCATAATGAACATTATGGAGAGAACGTGTTTTGGGTAGTTTCTTGGGGTTTATTGAGGTCTTGCAGATTGTGGTACCCAAGGGAAGCTAGTTTACTTGCGTGGTTATATGTGAGTTGCAGACTTGGTTATTGTTACTGGCCGGTATTTGGATAAGAGAGTTATAAGTCGACAGATTACTTTATGTTTTACATGTATCTTGGAACTGGACTAATACATGCAATTTTATTGCATGTCATTTATTTAAATATTGTACGATATGAGTCCCTTCCTTGGAACAAACACTCAACCCTATATGGAAGGGAGTAATTACAAGGTATATATGGGGTGATCTATACAATATGCACACATCATTATGTTTAATATTATTATTATATTAAGATTTCCTATTGAGCTGGTGTAGGTCACTCAGCTACTCCTTAATTAATTTTTCGAAGTTTCAAGGTTGAATTAATTTTTCGAAGTTTCAAGGTTGAAATAGAGAAACGTAAGTTTAACACAAGTACAAGAAGACTTTTAAGGTTCATATGCAACCCTACATTTTATTGGCTATTCTTATTGTAATGTTGGCACACTGAGACCACTTTGTTGTAATACTTGGATTTGTAAAACAAGACTTTTGTTTGTAATCTTTACCATATTGGTATTGTCTGTAATATAAATCAGAATTTATGTTTTAACTTGTGTTCAAAAAATAATCTTTTCAGGCTATACCCGCACTTTCTATTTTTGTTAGTTTTAAACAGCTTCCCAAAATTAACAGCTTTGCTTTAAATTTTTCTTAAAATTTATTTCTTTTCTTCCATTTACATACCCATTTTTTGAGGCGTGACCATTTGATATTAGAACACAATACCGAACTTCTCTGAATATAAAAATTGTCATAAGAACATAATCCTCTTTTTGTTTTCTCAAAGTTATTTTATTTTGTCTTAGCATGCTTCCTCGTAGAAGAATAGCCAAGAATGTGGTGGGTGTAATATTTTACTTGCACTCCTTAGATTGGTAACTCATGATGAGTCCGAAGAGAAAGGTAGAGCTTACTATCTCAAAGAGTTAGAAAAGATTTGTCCTCCTTTGACAGAACTCTGAACTCTGATTTTGCTAAGAAAGGTTTTTAGAGATAAAAAATGTCGGATTAATTAACTGTTATTTTTTTCTTTCAATAATTTTCAAGATGTCACATTTCCTTAGTTAGATGTCAATTTTCCTTAATTGTTGTGGTTGTCCTTGATCTAAGGAGAAAGTTAAGGATATAGCTATCTATTAATCTTTATTCTCGACACAATTTTTATAACAAGAAATAATAAAATTTTAATCCTCAGTTTTTCATGGTAATAGAGCCACCAGCTCTAGATAGATTACCAACAGGCCATGAATGTAAGAAAAAGAAATCCTTTGCGCCAAGGGATAATTCAGGAAATAATTCTAGTGCAACCGGAGGAGGTGTCAGTGCAGCAAACACCCAGACAAGCACACCAGAACAGAAAACTGGCAAAATATTTACACACAACTACAGCAGCAATTTGTTTGGCTCTTCTTCTTTTCAATTGACGAGTCACAAATTGAATAGCCATAACTACTTACAATGGGCTCAGTCTGTGAAGTTGGCCACTGATGGCATAAGAAAAATTGGACAGCAAACTGGAGAATCGACAAAGCCACCAGTGGGAGATCCAGTGATGGCGATATGGAGATCTGAAAATTCTCTAGCCAAGGCTTAGCTAATCAATTATACAGAACCGGCTATTGCAAAACCCCATATATTCTTACCTACAACAAGGACGTGTGGGATGCAGTCGTGAGATGTACTCGGATTTAGAAAATTCCTCTCAAATTTTCGAATTAAAAGCAATGATGTGGAAATCTAAGCAGGGAGATCGTGATGAGTATGAGAATGATTGGGGTTGGATCTTTAAGTTGTGGCAGGAATTGGCTCTTTGCTATGAGGATGATTGGGATTGCACGGCTGATAGTTTTCGTCACAAAAAACGAAAAGAGAACGATAGAGTCTACATTTTCCTCGCTGGACTTAATCAAGAGCTGGATGAAGTCAGAGATAGAATTCTGGGTAGGAAGCCACTGCCCTCTATCCGAGATATCTTCTCAGAAGTGCAAAGAGAAGAAACGAGAAGGAAGGTGATGTTTGGGAAACAAGAACCAAGAACTTACAACTCAACCCTTGTATCTAGAGGAGCAGACACCGAGGAAGAAAGAAGAAATTCCAGGTCAATGCCTTGGTGTGATCATTGCAAACATCCCTGGCATACTCAAGAGACCTGCTAGAAGCTCCATGAGAAACCACCTAATTGGAAAAAGAAGTCCACAAGAGAGAATCAAAATTCTCAAGCTCATGTCATTGAATCAGAGCATGAAACCTCAAACGCAGCCATTCACAGAGGAACAAATAGAGGAAATTTGTAAAAATATTCGGTCCCAAAACCACATTAATTCAAACCCTTCTTGTTCTTTGGCTCAAAAAGGTAATCATCTAGTTTCATCATGTCTTGGCCTAGAGTCTAATGTGTCTTGGATCATTGATTCTAGGGCAACCGATCATATGACTGGATCCCCTCAACTGTTTTCTTCATATAGCACACGCGCAGGAAATCAAAGAGTAAAGATAGCAGATGGAACTTTCATGATCGTAGCAGGAAAATGTTTAATTGTTATTTCCCCTAATTTCACACTTCATAACGTTCTCTATGTTCCTAAAATATCCTGTAATCTGTTGTCAATAAGTAGCTTAACTTGATCACAATTGTCAAACTAAATTTTCTTCTTCTGATTGTTACTTTCAGGATTTGACTACGGGGAAGATGATTCACGATACTAGGCAAGTTGGATGTCTTTATTTCTTCAAAGATACCCACAACTCAAAAAGGCAATCATAGATGACTTGTCTCAATTATATTTCATTTCTTACTAATGACGACATTATTTTATGGCATTTTAGATTAAAACATCCAAATTTTCATAATTTGAGATATTTCTTTCCAAAGCTTTTCATCAATAAATATCCATCTTTATTCAAGTATGAAATTTGTGAACTTACAAAACATCATCGGACCCATTTTCATCTTCAACCATACAAGGTCACAAAACCATTCACTAGGATCTATAGTGGTGTATGGGGGCACTCATGAACTAAAACAACATTTGGGTGAAAATGGTTCATAACCTTTATTGATGATCAAGCTTGAATATCTTGAGTCTTTTTACTTCATGAAAAATCTGAGGCTACAAATGTATTTCAAAAAAAATTTACATGGTTTAAACACGATTTCAAATTTTTTGGAGTGATAATGGCAAAGAATATTTTAACAAGATATTAGGAAAAATATTTGTTCAAAAAGACAATGTTCACCAAAGCCCTACCTAACACTCCACAACAAAATGGAGTGATATAAAGGAAGAATGAACTTCTCTTGGAAGTTGCTAGATCCTTGTTGTTTTCAACTAACGTTCCAAAATATTTATGGGTGAGGCTATTCTCATTGCTACATATTTAATCAATCGGATGCTTTCAAAAATTTTACACTTTCAAACTCATTACACTGTTTTAAGAAATGTTTTCCCATCTTCTAGACTCTATTGATCTTCCACTTAAAGTGTTTGGGTGTGTTGCTTAAAGCTAGGAAATGTGTCTTTGTTGGTTATCCTCCAAATCAAAAGGGATAAGAATGTTTTGATCGTGTCCAAAAAAAAAAAAAATATTTCCATGAATGTCACATTCTTTGAAGATAAACCTTTTTTTACATCTTCAGGTGGAGACAACAAGTGAAAATTCAGATTTTGATTGTTGATTAATGATTTTTTACTTGATTATCTTGTTTCTAAAAATGGCTAAAATGGCCAAAGTAGTGAATCTGGAACTCTTTTTCATAAAAAAAACAAGGAATCCAAACTTATAAAAGAGATGGATGATGTTCCTAACTCAACTAATAATGTCTCAAACAATGAAAATAGGGATCAAATATCTGTGCCATTGCAAGATGAAACTTAGAAAGAAAAAAAAATGTGAGAAGCAAGGTGGTATTCGTCACAAAGGGATAGCCTATGAGAGGAAATATCCAAAACAAGAGGGAACCAAAAACAAAGAGCTTGGCCAAGAATCTGACAAGGACAAACCTGGAGGTTGAAAATCAATCAAGTAACCCTCAATTCAGCCATAGTCCTATGAATCTTGTTCCCAATTCAGATTCCACATTAGAGTCGGATAAAACTCTAGAGATGTCCGATTTTTTACCCGATTATCTTGTTTCTGAAAATGGCCAAAGTAATGAATTTGTAACTGTTTTTCATTAAAAAAAATAAAAAAAAACAAGGAATCCAAACTTATAAAAGAGATGGATGATGTTCCCAACTCAACTAATGATGTCTCAAACAATAAACATAGGGATCAAATATCACTGCCATGGTAGGATGAAACACAAAAAGAAAAAGAAATGTGTGGGAAGCAAGATGGTATTCGTTATAAAGGGAAAGTCAATGAGAGGAAACATCCCAAAACGAGAAAAGGGAACCAAAAACAAAGAGCTTGGCCATGAATCCGACTCAAGGACAAATCTGGAGGTTGAAAATCAATCAAGTAACCCTCAATTCAACTATAGTCCTAATAAACTTGTTCCCAATTCAGATTCCACATTAGAGTTAGATAAAACTCTAGAGATGCCCATTACCCTTAAGAAATGTATTAGAACTTGCACCAAACATCCTTTGCATAATTTTCTATCCTCTCAGAGTTTGTCTCCATCTTTTCAGGTATTTATCTCAAAATTCTCATATGTGGTTATTCCGAAAAATATATAGGAAGTTCTAGAAATTCCTGAATGGAGGGAGCCAATTTTTGAAGAGTTGAGAGCTCTGGAAAAGAACAAGACTTGAGAATTGGTTAGCCTTTCAAAAGAGATGACTCCAATTGGATGCAAATAGATACAATTGAAATGGTTCTATTGAAAAATACAAAGCTTGCTTGGTTGTCAAAGATTTTACATAAACCTATGGCATTGATTATTCTTAATTCAATATTACTATCTCTTGCAGATATCATGGATTGTTCATTACATCAGTTGGATGTTAAAAATACGTTCTTGAATGATGATTTAAAAGAAGAACTATACATGAAAACTCCTCCAAGGTTTGGTGACAAGATTAGGAAGAAAATTTGCAGGTTAAAGAAATCTTTATATGGGCTCAAACAATCTCCCAAAGCTTGGTTTAAAAGAATCACAAAGTTCGTAAAAACTCAAGGATTTTTACAAAGATAATTAGACCACATATTATTCATGAAGACTTCAACTGAAGGGAAGAGTATCGTGCTGATTGTGTATGTAGATAACATTATCCTCACTAGTGATGATGTCGAGGAAATGGGCAAAATGAAGAAGAATCTATCATTTGAATTCAAGATTAAAGATCTTCGACAACTTAGATATTTTCGTAGAATGGAGATTGCCAAATCAAAGAAAGAGAAACTAATGTCTCAACAAAAATATATTTTAGAACTCTTAAAAGAAGCAAGGATGACTGGAAGCAAGCCATTAAATACTCCTAAGGAATTTAACTCCAAGCTAGGAAAGGTTAAGGAAGGGTTCCTATAGACAAAGGTCAGTATCAATGTTTGGTGGGGAAGTTAATTTATCTGTCACACTCGACCAAATATTTCATTTGCTACTGGTATGATAAACTAGTTCATTCATGCTCTATATGAAGAACGCATGGAAGCTGTGTATAGAATTCTAAAATACTTAAAAGGAACTCTAGGAGAAGGTTTGCTTTTCAAAAAGAATGATTAAAGAGATTATTTAGTTTATACTAATACAAATTGGCTGGATCTGATACTAACAGAAAATCCACTCCTGAATATTGTACCTTTTGTGGGGAAATTAGTGACCTGGAGAAGTAAAAAAGCAAAATATGGTAACTAGAAGCAGTGCAAAAACAGAATACAAGGCAATGGCTAATGGAATGTATGAAATAATCTGGTTAAAACAGGCTTTGCAAGAACTTAACAGATCAATGGAATTCACCATAAAGTTGTTTTGTGATAATAAGTTTGCAATCAGCATTGCAAACAATTTAGTTCAACATGAGCAAAAAAAATATGTGAAGATTGATAGACATTTCATAAAAGAGAGGTTCGAAGATGGAGTCATCTACATACCATTCATGCTCTTAACTCAACAAATTGCAAATGTATTTAACAAAGGATTACTTAAGCAAAATTTTGAGTTTTTTGTATGTAAGTTGGGCATGATCAACATCTATGTACCAACTTGAGGGGAAGTTTTGGATTAATTAACTGTTATTTTTTCTTTCAATAATTTTCAACATGTCAACTTTGCTTAATTGTTGTGATTTCCTTAAACCAAGGAAAAAGTCAAGGAAAGTTAAGGATGTAGCTATCTATTCAATCCTTGTCGTCAACACAATTTTTATAACAAGAAATAATAAAATTTTAGTCATTAGTTTTTCAAAGAAGAAGATAGACACATTATCCATACTCGAAAGTTATAGGATTGGGAGAAATCAATAAGTCAAGAAAGAAAGATTGAGGCCATTGGATGCGATGAATTTGAAATGATGTTTTATGAACGATTCTTCAACGAAACTACTAAAGCTAATAAGATGGTGGAATTCATGAATCTTATGCAAGGTGAAATGACAATGATTCAGTACGAGTTCAAATTCAACCAGCTGTCGAGATTCGCTAAAAACATGATGGCTAGAGATGAGGATAAAGCTACCAAGTTTCTCATGGGATTACGTGTTGACACTCATATTCAATTGATATATCAAGGGATCAAGATCTACAATGCAGCTACAGTATCAACATATCGAGATGAACGAGTTAAGTTCAAACAGGCAAAGACCTTAGATTCATCATCAAAGTCTAAGGAAAATAAAAACTTATTCAAATTTTGCAGAGGACATATCAGAGTGGATCTTTAGGAAGTAACTTGTTTGGTAGTCCTCATCTTCATCCTTATGTTTGCTATTATTGCCATGAATCGGGTCATGCCAAATAGAATTATCCTCTTCGACAATCAAATCAAAGCCATGGTGAAGGATTGCATTCAATGTTTAGTTTTGGAGACTCTTGACCTTAACAAAAGATTTTTTCAAGGCAAAGTCAATCATCTAACTGGCAACCAAAACAGTTATATCAACAACCCAGACGATCCTATCAAGCATCATCTTCTCAATCTTATGAACAAGTGAAACATTCATTTCAACAAGCAAAGCATGCTCTTCTCTTCAACCATTTCAAAGATCTCAATCTCTCAAAATCGAAACTAAAGGCAAAAGAGTTGTTACTCACAGACAAGCTTATTTAGTTGCAGGATCACAGGCACAACCATAACCTAATCATGTGGTAGAAGGTACTATACTTCTATCTAACTCTTGGGTATGTGTACTTTTTGATACTAGTGCTACGCATTCCTTTATCTCTGTTGAAGGATTATGTCCCACATTGACTAGGTGTTCGACTGTAGTACAGTTTATAAGTGCGAGCAACCCTTAACTCAATTAGATTTTATTGAGTTGAATTAAGCCTTGAGCTTATATAACAATCTCTTTGTTCTGCATGCAGTTACTGTATTTAGAGTATCAATTGTTAGATTATCCATTGTTCTAACTACCTTTAAGAGTATCTTTAGAAACATAATACATTTGTAAGAATTGTGTTATCAATTTTAGTGGTCATCTCTTCATACCCAGAGATGAATCATTTTGATGTCATTCTAGGTATGGATTGATTAACTAGATAACAAGCTATTGTTGACTATTTCGAAAGAAAAGTCACACTACAAACTTCCAAGGGAGTGAAGGTTCAATTTTTCGGAGAGAGGATATTGTTCCTTCTAGTGCCTTTTTGGAGTCTTGCTTGAAAGGAAAAATAAATAGCGACGGTGTAGCTTTACTAACTGCACTTGAGATGAATGATGCAAGTTAAAGTCTAAACATAATTCCTATTGTGAATGAATATCAACATGTATTTTCAGAAGAATTAACCAATTTACCTCTAGTTAGAAAGATCGATTTCGTAATCGAATCATATCTAGGTACGATTCCAATTCGATGGCTCCTTATTGTATGGCGCCAAGTGAAAAAAAACGAATTAGGGGAACAATTTGAAGAATTGTTGAGGAAAGAATTTATTCGACCAAGTTCTTCTCATTGGGAGAACATGTTATGTTCGTCAAGAAGAAAAAGGAAGTTTCAAATTGTGTATTGCACCGTTAACTCAACATAGTGAAAATCAAGAACAAGTAATCATTTACCTCAGATCTATGAATTATTTGATCAACTTGGTGATGCAAGTTTCTTTTTGAAAATCAATCAAAGATCAAGATGTCATTAGCTACGGGTTAAGGAATCAAACATACTCAAGATTTTTTTCAATTACAGTACGGGCACTTTGAGTTTTGTGTAATGTCATTTGGCTTATTTAGATCATTTTATCATCGTGTTCATTAATGATATATTGATTTATTCTAAGACCTGTGAAGTACAAGAGAACCACTAGAAAATTGCTTCGCAAACGTTTAGAGAATACCATTTATATGTGAAGTTCAAAAATGTGATTTTTGGCTCATTGAAGTCAAATTTCTAGGGCATGTTATATCTAGAAATAGTATATCAGTTGATCCATCCAAATTTGTAGTATTGAATTGGAAAAAGACATAAGAATGTGATTGTGATACAAAGTTTCTTGAGATTAGTTAGATATTATCGACGTTTCATACAAGGTTTCTCGAAGATCGCCACACCTCTAACACAACTTACGTGAAAAGGTGTTAAGTTTATTTGGAGTAAATAATGTGAAGTAATTTTTCAAGAGTTAAAGATACGACTAACAACCGCATCAATTCTTGTAGTATTAGTCAACAACAAACCTTACATAGTGTTTACTGATGCATCATTGCAAAGACTTAGATGTGTTCTGATGCAAAATAATTGTGTCGTTGCTTATGGGTCTCAACAACTCATGACTCATGAATAGAAATATCCAACACATGATTTGGAGTTAGCAATTATTGTGTTCACTTTGAAGTTGCGAAGATGTTATCTATACAGTGCCAAATTTCAAGTTTCTCAAATCACATGAGTCTCAACTATCTTTTCACACAAAAGGAACTTAATGTGAGACAAAGAAAATAGGTAGAGTATCTTGAGGATTACAATTTTTCTCTATAGTATCCTCCGGGAAAAGCAAATGTTGTAGCTAATGCTTCGAGTTGGAAATTGAGATTTATGGCTCAAATGATATTAGATACACGGCACAACACTCAAAAGATTGGAGGATATGAACTAAGTTTATACAATGATGGTAGACAAATGTTTCCATACAACATCATATCTAGTCCTGCACTACTAGAAAGAGTAAAAGCAACTTAGTCCAACGATCTCGAGTTTTGTGAAATTTGGTGTAGAATGTCAAAAGATAAAGTTCTTGAATAAGTTATATATCAAAGAAATTGTTCAACTTCATAGGGTACCAAAGTCGATTGTGTTCAATCGAGATCCTAAGTTTATCTCACATTTATGAAGGCATGTACAAAAAGGGTCATTCAAATGCTAGAGAATATGTTACAAGTTTATGGACTTCAAAGAAAATTAGGGTGAACACTTGCCACTTGTGGAATTCGCATACAACAACACTTACTATGCGAGTATTAGTATAACAACTTCTAAAGCTCTGTATGTGTTGGGTTGAAAGTGAAGAGTACAACACAATGAGATCTAACCTTGTTCTAGAGACTATAAATAAGATAGGAATAGTACAAGACAAACTTCACATAGCTCAGAGTCGTTACAAGAGTTACACTGATTATGAACGTCGATCTTTGAACTTTGAGGTAAAAGATTATGTTTTTTCAAAATATAGCCTCGAAAAATTTACATCTCGATATATCAAACCTTTTCATGTCATTAAGCGTATCGGAGATGTTGCCTATCAATTAGAGTTACCTCCGACGTTATCTTAAGTACACAATGTTTTTCATATATATACTTTGCGAAACTGTCAAATAGATCAAAACAATATACTCGACTAGACAGAATTATTACTTCAAGAAGACAATTCGTCCAAAGAATAACTAGTGACGATAATTGATCACAAAGTCAAAAATTTGTAAAATTGGGTAATATCGATGGTAAAGGTACAATGACAACATCATAGTACGGAGAATGCTACTTAGAAGTTTGAATAAAAAATGCACTCGAAATATCCCTATTTGTTTGAAATATAACTTATTTTAATTTGAAGGATGAAATCATTTTAGGGGGTAGGATTATAAGAACCCTAGACTCTTTTTAATTAAATTGTAGTATCTTAATTTGATTATTGTAATTAGAAGTGTTAAAATTATTAAAGAGACAAGGTTGATCGAATTCCACTCAAAAAGAAGAGGTTTTTGTTGCAAAGGTCTATCTGAGACTTCGTTGTGGCTCGCTCAACCTTCGTTGAGTCTCGCTTACTCATCGAGCATTCTAGAATATCACCAATATTTCGTCGAGTCTCATCGTGCCTCACTATATTCTGTTGAGTTCTCGTTGAGGTTCTAGCCGACCTCTCTCCATGGCTTGCCAGCCCTTTGTCGAGGTTAGTTTGCCAAGCTACTCAACAAAACATTACTATTGAATCAACAAAGGCCCCAAAAAAAGGCCTATAAATACCCTTTTTTCCTCTTTTTCACTCACCACTCTTCACTTTCTCTATATTAATTTCTCCCCTAAAAATTTAGAATTTCTAATCGAGTGGAATATTAATCATCAATCTTTTTCAGTACATTATCAACAAGGTAATCCTTCTAGTTATTCTAATTTCATTGATTTAAAAGTATGGATTATTACTAATAGTGTGATATTAAAACTTTAGGAACATATTTGTCAATGCTTTAAGAGACAATGTCAGTACTATATATAGGTGTACAAACTGGAAGTCTGAAATGTTTCCTAGTAAGAGAATGAATATCTATTTTTCTTACATGCATTATGATTTAAAATTGTATCATGCACATGCACTTATGATGGTGTTATCGAGATTGATGCCATGATTTTAATAAATAATTGTCATACCATGATTACCATATAAGTATAAATATAAGTAAATATATAAAGTTTTTGGTATATATGTATGATATGAATATTATTACAAATAATGATAATACATGGCATCGAAAACTTATTCATGCATGCATCATGAAAATTATGGGGAGAAGGTGTTTTGGGTAGCTGTTTGTGGTTTATTGAGGTCTTTTGGATTGTGGTAACTAAGTAAAGCTAATTTACATCCTAGTATATAAGGTGTGGTTATATGTGAGATTGCAGACCTAATTGTTGTTACTCATCCAGCATTTGAATGCGAGAGTTATAAGTATGCAGTTAAATGGTATTTCACATGAATCTCGGAGATGGATTGTATAGCATTTATTTATGATATTGCATGATATGGTCCCTGCCATGGAACAAACACTCCACCCTATATGGAAGCGAGGAATTACAAGGTATATCAATCGCATTCATGATTTGGAATCCCTGACTTGGAATGAACACTCCTCTTGGTATTTAGGAAGTGAGGGAAGTACAAGCATACCCAACTAATGCATATGATTTATGATTCTCCCCAGTGTTGAAGTAAAGGAACCTATGTTCAGTGTGAGTACAAAAGGACTTATAATGTATATCTGAAATCTTATCTTTTATTGCCTATTCAAAGTGTAGTGTTGGTAGGCTGAGACCACTTTGTTGTAATACCTGGATTTGTAAAATAAAGACTGTTGTTTGTAGTCTTTACTAGATTGGTAATGTTTGTAATATAAACCAGAATTTATGTTTTAACTTATTTTCAAGAAAGAATCTTTTCAAAGTATAGCCACACTATCTATTTTCGTTAGATTAAACAGTTTCACAAAATTAACAGCTTTGCTTAAATTTTTATTTAAATTTATTTCTTTTCTTCCATTTCATATACTCATTTTTCAAGACGTCACACTTCTATGAGATTTCAAAGATACTACATAAGTACTGTTTGAATTAAGACAAAACTTCAAAAAGAAAAGGACACATACAACATCATATTTGTAAAATTTGAATTTCTTATGCTTTCACACTAAGAGCATAAGGAATAAATAAAGGTGTACATACCTGACCATCATACCATCCTGTCTCTTCGTCTGCAATAAGGAAGAATGCTTAGAACACAATGTAATCACTAAAATAACTTTTTGAGAAGAACAAAGCACTATTTTTTTGCTTGCAATGAACTATTAAGGAATAAATTCAATACAACATGGGATTTTTATTTCATTTCTTTCCCCTTCATAATAGGATTTTCATTTCTAGACCGTAAGTGAGAACAAGAACGCCTAAACCCACAAATTTTAACAAAAAACCTGGAATTAAGATTCATCCTCAAGCACAAATTAAAGTTTGATCTATAAAAAATATAGGTAAGGTTGTCGTTTTGAGAGTCAAGACTTAGAGCTCTACTAGGGTTTTGAACCCTTCCTACCCCCCTCATCTTCTCTTCCTCTCTTACACCTCCTTCACCTTTATTCGCTCATTTTCCTTCTTTGTTTTCTAACTCAATAATGATTTAAGTTTCTTTTCTTTCCCATCTCGTTCCCAGCCACTTAATTTTCTCTTTTTTATTCCATCACTTCAATATTCTATAGTTTTGTTTGCTTTTCTTTTCTTCCATGTATTCCACATTTCTGGAGAAGAATTAGAGAGACTAGATTTGATTAGTTGTGATTTTGCTCCAATCTAGTGATTTTGTTAGTAGAATAATCCCTTTCCTCTTTCATTTTCCCATATTACACACTTTTTAAAAATATTGATAGTTGTAAATTTTGGATACGTATTCGAGTGTTAGACATGCTCATTTTTCAATTTTTTTTTTTTTTGTAAATTTACATCAAAATAAAGTATCTGATTACCCACACTCATGTCGCTTAAACACGGGTATTTCACGAATAATTAAGTGTCCAAGTAACATAGCCCTTCCCTCAATCCCCTAGCTTGTCCCTTTTGAATCTAGCCAATCTCCTCCGTTGTTCTGATTTTGGTTTTTATTTGGGTTGTTTTGATCTATAACGACTCCTAAGATTTCCATGAGTTTATGGTTTCATTGTTTGATGGTTGGAGCATGGTTTAAATTTTGATTGGAGCGCTGTTTTACTAATGGGTTCAAGCTGGTTAATAATTCACTCTTCTATTATGGTTGATGATGCTTTTCCTCTGTTATTTGAATATGAGATTGGAGAGAATATTGGTTTTGCTCATGTCGAAATGGTATATGGTGGAATTGGTGCTTATAGAAGCGCAACAGATAGCAGAGTTCTCATTTTGTTTAATGCTGACTAAGTACTCTCCATTGCTAGGTTGTGTGGTCTGATTTGAAGCAACAGTATGTGTTTCTTGGCTTTGCTATTGTCAATTGAAGAAAGGAAAATCCTAGATAAAAAGGAGTGTGGACAGTGTATAGCTGTTTTGATTTGAAGCCCAAAATAGCAAATATATATTTTACATAATCGAATTAGTCCCAAAATACCATGTTATCTTATACATAGCATGTACATTTGTACATTTCTAGTTCATGTACTCTTTACATAAATGAATGTATATTATATACATTATATACACATAATATATATGCATGTTATGTACAACTTACGTGCTATTTCGAGTCAAATTCAATTGAGTACAATTTGTACATGTTATTTAAGGCCTGGGTTCGGCATTTTTTTGTTTAAGGATTGTTTAGGGCTCCATTGCAAATTGTTTTGGTCGTCTTCTGTCGCGGATAAACTATTTTTGGCTCAAGAAGTACAAACAATTTTCACTTGTTCATCAGTTCGTGGTTTCTAGAGAACAATCACCCTCTCAATTGCTACAATCAAATATTAAGACGACCAGCAATATAAAGCTAATAATGAGTAATGCTCACATATATTATCCCGCAGAAATTTTTTGGGTATAAAACATTATATATATATATATAATTCTTCCCCAGCTAAAAGAAGAGACAACTTACATTCAACAGTGGCACTAAGCAATCGGTTGCCGACATATGCCCAACCCAGATACATTCTAAGAACGGCAAGAGTAACCACAAAAATCCCACTGGAAACAGCACATAAGGATCGCTTAAGAGGCTCTGAATTAGCCCCGGCAGCACCGAACCAGGCAACAGGAAGCCCAATAAACAAAGCAAAAGAGGCACCAATGACGAACAATCGAGAACAGTACTCAACAATATCAGCCGATGCCCATGAGAAGGGAAAAGAAGTTGAGAGAGTTTGGTATTCGTTTATTGGCTGTTGCTCAAATGGAACAGGGCACTCTGTTTCTGGCAAGTTGTTATTTCCATTTCTAGAGGAAGACGGAACTTTTGGTTTTGGGATTCTATTTCTAAGGTTGTGACGGTTTCGAAATGGAATTGAAGAGACGAGACTGGTATTCTTGGTGAGCGAGAAGAGAGATGTTATGTGAAGTATTGCACTTGCCATAGTCCTCTCCTCCAGATTCCACAATCTCACTGCGTGCATCTGCCCATTCCGTCACTTGGTTGGCTCCATCAAAATGAGAGGCTATGAACCAAATAAAATAAATAAATTTATGTATTTATTTGACAGAAACTCAAATTGGAAAATAGTTTTGGGAATTCCTTATTTTTTTAAAAATGCGTAATTTAATCATTATTTTTAAAATATATATATAATACAAGTTATATTAATAATATTTAAATTAAAAAATTAAAAATATATCAAATTATTAAATTGCTATAAGAACTCTAACAATAAAATCTATAATTAGAGGTTTCTTTAGTTTTTATAATCGACAATATGATATGATAAATATCCAATAAATTTTATCTTTGATGACTTAAAGATCTTTAATTTTTGAAGTGCAATAAAACATGCATAATATCATTGTAAATCATAATTAAGTGAAAAAATTAACACATTAAATTTAAATTTATATGGAATGAAAAATTACATAATAATTCTTGTGATATTTATTCAAAATAAAAAATAAATAACGATTAATATATTGAAGAGAAAATTTATATGTAAAGACACTTTTTCTTTACATATTTTAAAGTGCACATGAATCATTTTTTTTTTAATTATTTAAAATTTAACTATCATGTGTATATATAAAAGTTATAAGAGATAAATTTATAATTATTAAAAATAAAGAAGAATTATTGATTTTTACTAATTAGTTAAAATTTAATTATCATTTAGGCATATAAAATTTATAAAAGATAAATTTATAATTATCAAAAATAAAGAAAAATTATTTATTTTTATAGGAAAAATAATTTTTATGTTGATGAATTTATCTCATATTTATAGTGATTTATTATTATTATATATCTACTAGAAATTAAATTAAAATAATTAATTTAAAATTTACTTAAAATATGTAAAAAGTTACTGTACATATGTTATTTAAAGAGAAAAATATTGCAAAATCTTTTATTTATCGTAAAAAATGACATTTAATTTATGTATTTATTTTTGAGATAGTTTAATCCTATTATTATTATTATTATTAAAAAGTGAATACATAAAGATAGTTAAATGAAGATAAAAAAATATAAAAAATAATCATTTATCATTCTACGGTCACTTTTTAATAATAATAGAACTAAACTATCACAAAACATAAATATAAAATTTAAGTGTTCTTTTTAGAATAAATATGAAATTCGTGCAGCGACCAACCCTTGTTTAAAATAGGGAGTAAATTGTAATTGGTAAATGACTTAAATAGCTCTTTCGTCGAACTGAAAGTTTCATACATCCTTTTTTGGTCAAAAAAGAGAGGTAGTGAGAATCATCTCAATGTTTTTTAAGATACCAGTTAAGACACATTGTTGGCTTTTACCCTTTATCCAAACAGGAAAAAAAAGGTTTTGAAGCTCGAATTACTAACCTCCCATCCAAAAAGTTGTGAGTGATCAATAGTGAACTCAATGGCTTTACCAATTGGAATGCCTAAAGCTGGTTAAAAAAAGGTTTCATACATTCTATTAAAGTCGATTTTTATTAGATCGTGTTCTTTAAACACATATATCTGCAAATCATTAGAAAATCATGTTAGAATGGATGATATTACTGGATGTCGTATCCATTCTAATGCTTAAGTCATTCTTTGAGAAAAAAACTAAAATCAAAGAGTGTTTGAGAAGATTTGTGTGGTGAACTTAGGTGCTTATTCATTATAGGACGTAACTTTTCTATTTATTAGTACTTACTTGAAGGTTTTAACGGATGGTATAATTATAAATAACTAAATTTAATTAATATATAATTACTTAGAATATTAATAATATGAATTCTATTGTTAATATTCATTTTGAATTTAAATAATAAAAGATATAACTAAACCTATTTGATTTTCAAAATCGATGTGGACCAATCAAATGGGACCAAATATAGGTAGTGATTTTCCTATCTAACACTTTCTTAGTTGGTGCATTAAGTAGAGAAAATTCAATTTAAATTTCAGGATAAAATTTTAATTAAAAATAAAGGTGAAGAATTTTATTGGTTTTTAAATTATGTTTTGGTTAACAAAAAATAATTTTGTCCTTAAATTTTTAAAAATTAACATATAAATCTCATTTTATCTTTTCTATTTATCATGATAGCATTTTAATATTAGAATAAAAAAGCTTCATACTTTCTTAAGCATTGCATGAAGTGGATAAGAATTCCTTTTGAATTCGAAGAAATGTTTTTGATTAAAAATAAGGGTGAATAATTTTATAGGTTCTTAAGTTATGTCTTCATTAACAAAAAGGTCTTAAAAAAAGTTAAGAACAATTACACATATGTGAATTAAATTTTTGACTCATATAAGCATCTAGGACCTACAAGGGGAATGAATATGTCAAACCAATGAATCTTTTTGTAAGCTCTATTCCAACTCGACCAAGTAAATCTCACAATGTGAATTAAACATATAGCATAGTAGAAAGAAAAACAACGTGCTTAATTCAATACACCATAAAACGAACTATCAGATAAGAAAGAAGATAGGTAGTAAATACACTATTAACAATGTGCTTCATAGGCTTCTATCCAGCTAAAAACATGCATTAAAATGGCAAACAACGTAGCATATGAATGTTGGTTTCTTAAAAGAACATCAACGTGCAAGTATACACGGTCACAAGTAATAAGTGATAAATACGATATCGTCTTACGGAGATTTGTTACTAATCTTTGTTAAGTACTTAAATTGTTTCAACCTAATTTTATCCAAACAATCGATATTTGGATAGAGCTTAACTAAACTAATTTTAAATAAGAATATATGAAATTAACACTTGAAGAAAACTCTAGGATTACAATTTCACCAATTAATCCACTTGAATCGTATTATTTTCTCTTTATTTATGTTCTTGCATTTAATTTGTCAACCAAGAACTCCTAATTTATCTATATGTCTCTTTCGATAACAAATAGACATATCTCACTAAATTAATTCACTATATTTCTATGAGAATTAAATTTATCAAAGATTCATTAAGATCAAAGTTCTCAATAGCTACACATACAATAAAGGTATATATATATGTTATTCTATCCAAGAGCAAAACACAAAAATTCCTTTCCTAAGATCATTAGGGTTCACAGATCAATTGATTAATCTTCCAAAAATCAATGGCATTAAGCACAAATACAATAAACGAATTAAAAACATACCACAAATCATTCAAAAATAATTAATTCAAGCTTCATAATGTAAGCTACATTTCAACCCTAGAACAAATAATTTAGTTCATAACAAATATTGAAATTACAATCCAAAAATATTTAGACGTTTCATAAAAATTAAATTAAAAGAAAAGGAGATTAGAAGAAACTCTTTGATGATTCTTCAAAATAAAATGGAGTTCCTCCTTTTGCCTTCTTCTTTGCTCTTTGCGTTTTCTCTCTATTTTTCTCCTTAACAGAACAACAACAAAAACCAAAAAATGGCTTCTGCCTGTTCTCTCTATATTTTCACCAACAGTATAACCACAAACTCTTTTGAAATTCCTTCTACATGTTCTCTAAAAATACACTAAAAAATTTCCCCCAACAAGCGTGCAAAAGAAGGTAGAAAAACCGTGCAAAATAAGCTAACAAGAGAATTTTTTTTGAATTTTTATTATACACTATGCATGACACGTGACGACCTCTGATTCACTGGAAAGAGAGTCAGACATGAGGGTGCATGTAAATTTGATGGACCGCATCATAGGGGAATTCCTCGCATTGGGTTGTGTAGAACAGTTGGACTCTACTCGTGACTCTCTCATATGAAGAATGGAGAGCACGCATAATCTGGACCATTCATCGTTTGATCTAACGGTGGGTGATGCGAGGGCGCATCGCATGGAAAATCTGAGTGCCGAATTGTGCAGACAGGTGGACCCTACTCTGTGTGCCAAACTGCACAAATAGGTAGACCCTACTCTGTATGCCGAACTGTGCAGAGAAGTTGAATAGTCGTCCATTCGCCCACTTAGTGTTTGATCCAATGGCATGAGACAAGCGTGACTCAATCCGAGCGTGGAACTTCACTCTGTGCCAAAAGAAAATTTTTGTTTAATTGCATTTAAGTCCTCTTTTTAATTCAAATTAAATTTTCAACTTTTTTATTTGCATTTAAGTCATTTTTTAATTCAAATTGTTTCATTTTCTCTAAAAATATAATTTAATACAAAACTAACAACAAATTATAATTTAGAAACTTAAAATTAACTAAAAACCTTAAGAACATAGCAATTATAATTAATAAATTTGACAAAATAACTCTTAAACGTAGGGTTATCACACTCCCAAACTTAAGATTTTGCTAGTCCTCGAGCAAAAGAAAAGAAATAAAATAAGGATATATGCATTCAAAATAGTGATTTTCAACACATTTCTCCTTGGTCATATCAATAACATAACTCAAAGAAATACAAAAATTTTATCTAAGCATTGAAAGCAATTCAAAAGTATGTCACATTTTCACTTTGAATTTTCTTGTGTGTGAAGTCTTTTCATAATTCATCACATGCAATCTGGATGAGTTTATGCAAATATGGAAGCAATTAATCTTAATGAAATCACAAATCTCATAAGTTTGTTTTTTAATTCTCTCTCTACTAATGTAGACAAACACAAAACCAAAGATCAATAGGTCTTTATTAAGCTTGTAATGTATGGCTTAGGTAAAGGTAGGATAAAAGACAATATTTGGCTCAAATTTTTCCTAAATACATATCATTTTAGGATCATAATAGGCACCTTCTAATATCTCAATGAACACTTCCAAAGTTGGTATTTAACTTTTCATGCCACAATATTTTTTTTTATGTTTTTGATTGATTTTTTTTTCGGTGCATCTTTAAAAGGTTCCTAACAATGGCCACATGTTAGTGGGATAAGAAATATCGATATATATATATATATATATATATCTTTTTTTACTAGGCTTATATGTGGGTGACAAATAAAAGTCAACAAAATGGTTCTAACGGGATATACTATGGATAAAACATGTAAAGTTGGATAGAAAGGCTCAAATGATCCAAGGATGGCCTAAATCATTTCTTTAGCTAAATGTTGTCTAGGATTTCACCTTGAGAGAAAATCAAACAAATTCTAAGACATGTGAAACCAAAGGAGATCAATAGAATTGCATATTCACATAAACCTACTCTAAATTAGCATAACTCAAAGATCAAGACTAATGCTCATAAATAGACATATTCTTGTCAAAATGAAACTTACTCAAAAATTGCACACAAACTTAGACAATATTCACATTTTTCAAAGAGCTATGCATCAATCCAACCAAAGAAATAAAAATAAATCACCATGAAAAGCACAATATATCCTCAAGTTTCAATCAACCAAACAAACAAAGCTACACAAGCAACAATACCAAGAAAAATAATGCAAATAAGTTCAATCTCTCCATCCCCAAACTTAATATGCACATTTTCATTTATGTGTGAAAATTAAAGAACAAAGGAGATGGGTTAAAAAAAACTTCCCTGGTTGGTGAGTTGGCTTGTAAGATTGAAATCCAAAAAGAATAGCTTCACTTTCTTCAATTTTCACCTATCAAACAAAATAAAGGAATAGTCAAACTAATACGTGTGCAACTAAGTAATATAAATAAAAATTAAAACATTTGGGTTACCTCCCAAGAAGCGCTTCATTTAGATTCATCGGCTTGACTTCCTGTTTCTCTGCTTCAGGTAGGTCAGATAACAAAACGGTGGACTTTTGACAATCAATATTACCTCCCCAATAATGTTTGAGTCTTTTCCCGTTCACTTGGAAAACCCTTTTGTGATTCTTTGCCTTTAATCTCAAAAGTTCCATATTGGTGCAATTTGATAATAGTGAAAGGACCTGGTCACCTAGATTTGAGTTTTCTTGAGAAGAACTTCAAACGAGAATTGAAGAGCAAAACTTTCTATCCTGGTTCAAAGTGCCGATGCAAGATCTTGTTGTCATGCCATCTCTTTGTCTTCTCCTTATAAAGCTTAGCATTTTCATATGCTTGTAGACAGATGGAACTCATCCATATCATTGAGTTTTAGAAGACGTTTTTCACCAACGGCTCTTAAGTCATAATTCAGATTCTTGATTGCCCTATACACATTGTGCTCTAGTTTAACTAGGAGATGATAAGCTTTCCCAAAAACTAAACGATATGGAGACATCCCAATGGGTGTCTTATATGTTGTCCGGTATGCCCAAAGTGCATCCTCTAACCTCTTAGACAAATCCTTCCTAGAAAGATTTACTATCTTCTCAAGGATCCTCTTCACCTCTCTATTTGAAATCTCAACTTGCCCACTTGTTTGAGGATGATAAGTAGTTGCGATCTTATGACTAACCCCCTATTTGACAAAGAGGGATTCAAAATATTTGTTGCAAAAATGAGTTCCCCCATCGTTGATAATCGATTACCTTTGGAGTGCCAAAACAAGTAAAGATGTTTTTTCTTTAAGAAATTCAACACCACCTTGGAGTCATTAGTAGGAAAGGCAACTGCTTCCACCCACTTAGAAACATAATCCACAACAATAAGAATGTAGAGATTATTATAAGAAGAGAAAAGGTCCCATGAAATCAATACCTTAAACATAAAATATTTCCACCTCAAGAATGCTGTTGAGAGGCATCTCGTGTCTCCTTGAAATGTTGCCAACTCTTTGGAACCTATCACAGCATGAGACAAAGAAATGTGCATCTTTAAATATAGTTGGCCAGTAAAAACCTGATTGAAGAACCTTAACCACTGTTCTTTCTCTTCTAAAGTGACCCCCATAGATTGAAGAATGACAATGCCTAAGTATGTCTTCAATTTCTTCCTTGGGAACACACCTTCTAATAATTTGGTCCATACACTGCTTAAACAAGAAAGGGTTATCCCATACATAGTACTTGACATCATGTAAGAATTTCTTCTTTTGTTGGAAAGATAAATCAGGTGCAAGCACATTGCTTACAATATTATTAACATAATCAGCATACCATGGAACACTTCTGTGATCAAAGGAAAATAATTGTTCATCTGGAAAAGTCTCACCAATGATTGTCTTGTCTATAATACCATCACTATTCTCCAGTCTAGATAGATGATCTACCACTTGATTCTTGATTCCCTTCTTATCCTTGATCTCCAAATCGAACTCTTGCAATAGGAGTACCTATCAATCTCAACTTTGCATCCTTTTTAGCAATAAGATACTTTATGGTAGAATTATCAGTGTAAACTATCACCTTGGTTCCAATCAGATAGGAGCAGAACTTTTCAAAAGCATATACAATATCAAGTAACTCCTTTTTGATGGTAGCATAATTAAGTTGAGCATCGGTCAAAGTCTTGCTAGCATAGTAAATGGCATGGAAAACTCTCTCTTTGCGTTGACCCAAAACAACTCCAACTGCAAAGTCACTAGCATCACACAAGAGCTCAAATGGTATACTCCAATCTGGTGTAGTAATGATGGAAGTAGTGATCAGCTTCTCTTTCAACACCCGAAAAGCTTCTAGACAATCTTCATCAAAATTGAATTTCCTATCTTTCTCCAAAAGATTGCCAAGAGGCTTAGAGATCTTAGAAAAGTCCTTGATGAACCGCCTATAGAATCCCACATGAACAAGAAAACTTCTAATTCCTTTGACAAATTTTGGAGGCAGTAGCTTCTTAGTAGTCTCAATCTTTGGCCTATCCACTTCAATTCCTTTCGAAGAAATTAGATGGCTGAGAACAACACCTTCTTTTACCATGAAATGGAATTTTTCCAAATTTAACACCAAGTTTATCTCTTCACATCTTTGTAGGGCCAAAGAAAGGTTATGCAAACACATATCAAATGAATCACCAAAAACTGAGAAGTCATCCATAAATATCTCAATGAAATTCTCCACCATGTCTCAAAAGATATCCAGCATTGGAAGATATTTTTGCTAAATAAATGGCTACGAATAAGACTATTCTTCAGAATCAAGTGGTATCTATCAAAAATCATGAAGTTCAATTGGGTCAACTTGCTACTATTGTCAACAACCACCCTCAAGGAGCTTTGCCTAGTGATACTGAAACCAATCTAAAAAGGGAAGGAAAAGAGCATTGTAAGGCAGTCACACTTAGAAGTGGAAAAAAGTTGAAAGAAATGCAACAGCCCGTTTTTCCTCCAACTCCTATTGTTGAAGCTATAAGCCTAGAAAAACAAGATCATGGGAAAGAGAAAGCCGAAGAGAATTAAGTAACAGAAAAGTCGGTGATGAAACCAGGCTCAGATAGGCCCAATCCTTACACTTCACCAATTCTGTTTCCTCAGTGCTTCCATAAGAAAAAGCTTAATAAGTAGTTCTCCAAGTTTCTTGAAGTATTTAAAATGCTTCATATTAACATTCTTTTTGTTAATGTTTTGGAGAAAATGGCTAGCTATGTCAAATTTATAAAGGATAACTTGTCTTAGAAGAGAAGGTTAGATGATTTTGAGATAGTTGCTCTTATAGAGGAGTGTAGTGCCATTCTTCAAAAAAAGCTACCACCTAAGCTTAAAGATCCAGGAAGTTTCACCATTCCTTGTACTATTGGTGAGAAATTATTTGGCAGAGCTTTGTGTGATCTTTGTACTAGCATTAATTTGATGCCACTTTCCATCTATCAAAGACTTGGGTTAGGAGAAGCACACCCAACCACTGTAACTCTTCATCTTGTAGATAGGTCCTTGAAGCACCCTAGAGGCATTATAGAGGATGTGCTTGTGAAGGTAGACAAGTTTATCTTTCTTGCGAATTTCCTAATTCTCGATATGGAGGAAGATAAAGAGATCCCTATTATTCTCGGGAGGCCATTTTTAGCAACAGGTAGGACTTTGATTGATGTTAAAAATTTGGAGCTCACCATGAGAGTTCAAGACCAAGAGGTAACTTTCAATGTTTACTATGAAATTTTTAGGTGAATCTGATAATTGTTTTAGAGTTGATGTGTTGAATGAGTTGGTCGAAAGTAGGTTCACGAAAAAATTTACTACTAATTCTTTGGAAGTTTCTTTTATGAAGACTAATGTTATTGATAACCTAGAATATCTTGAGTATCTTAAGCTACTAGAAGCATCTCCACAACTCTCTAGTTCTCAGACTAAAGTTGATGCATCACAAGTTGTGACACCTTATAAATCTACTCTTCCGAAGCCATTTGTGGAAGAACAATCATCATTAGAGCTTAATCTATTGCCTAATCATCTACGGTAGGCTTATTTGGGTGATATGTCTACTCTACCTAAAATTATTTCATCCTCTCTAGATGAAGATCAAGAAAACAAGTTGTTAATAGTGTTGAGAAATTACAAGAAAACTTTGGAGTGGTCTATAGCTGATATCAAAGGGATCAGCCCTTCATTATACATACACAAGATCTTGTTTGAGGAAGATTGCAAGCCTACCATTAAGCATAAACGTCATTTGAATCCAATCGTGAAGGACGTAGTGAAAAACGAGATTATTAAGTGGTTAGATGCATGTATTATCTATCCCATTTTAGATAGCTCTTAGGTTAGCCCAATTCATTATGTGCTGAAGAAAGGAGGAATTACAGTTGAGGCTAATAGAAATAATAAGCTTATTCCTATAAGAAAAGTGACAAGATGGCGAGTCTGCATGGATTATCGAAAAGCTCAACAAATCTACTCGAAAGGATCATTTTCCTCTTCCATTCATTGATCAGATGCTTGATAGATTGGCTGGACATTCGTTCTATTATTTCTTGGATGGTTATTCGAGATACAACCAAATTTCTATAGCTCTCGAGGATCAAGAGAATACCACTTTCACTTGTCCATATGGAACTTTTACTTTTTGGAGAATGCCTTTTGGACTTTGTCATGCCCCAGCTACTTTTCAAAAGTGTAACAGTGCAGATCAGAAGAGTGAGATTCAAACGCTAGTGGGCGAGTGGATGAGGATTTAGCTACTCTGCATAGTCTGGGGCTCAAATTTCCCTAGCAACAACGCCAAAATTTTTTTAGTTTCTTAAAAGAACATCAACGTGCAAGTATACACGGTCATAAGTAATAAGTGATAAATACAATATCGTCCCACATAGATTTGTTACTAATCTTTGTTAAGTACTTAAATTGTTTCAACCTAATTTTATCCAAACAATCGATATTTGGATAGAGCTTAACTAAACTAATTTTAAATAAGAATATATGAAATTAACACTTGAAGAAAACTCTAGGATTGCAATTTCACCAATTAGTTCACTTGAATCATATTATTTTCTCTTTATTTATGTTCTTGCATTTAATTTGCCAACCAAAAACTCCTAATTTATCTATATGTCTCTTCATAACAAATAGACATATCTCACTAAATTAATTCACTATATTCCTATGAGAATTAAATTTACCAAAGATTCATTAAGATCAAAGTTCTCAATAGTTACACATACAATAAAAAGTATATTTCTATCCCATATATATATATATATATATATATATGTTATTATATCCAAGAGCAAAACACAAAAATTCTTTTCCCAAGTTCATTAGGGTTCACAGATCAATTGATTAATCTTCCAAAACAATCAATGGCATTAAGCACAAATAGAATAAACAAATTAAAAACAACCCACAAATCATTCAAAAATAATTAATTCAAGCTTCATAATGTAAGCTACATTGCAACCCTTGAACAAATAATTTAGTTCATAGAAAATATTGAAATTACAATCCAAAAATATTTAGACATATCAGAAAAATAAAATTAAAAGAAAAAGAGATTAGAAGAAACTCTTTGATGATTCCTCAAAATAAAATGGAGTTCCTCTCCTTGCCTTCTTCTTTGCTCTCTGCGTTTTCTCCTTAACAGAACAACAACAAAAACCAAAAAATGGCTTCTACATATTCTCTCTATATTTTCAGCAACAATATAATCATAAAACTCTTCCAAAATGCCTTCTGCGTGTTCTCTAAAAATACACTAAAAAATTTCCCCTAATAGGCGCACAAAAAAAGGTAGAAAAATCGTGCAAAATAAACCAGAAAAAGAAATTTTTCTAAATTTTTATTATACATTACGTGTGACCCGTAGCGACCTTTGATTCACTGGAAAGGGAATCGGACATGAGGAAACTTCTAACTGGGTGAGACGCGATGGCGCATGCAGATTCAATGGACTGCAACACAGGGGAATTCCTCGCGCTAGGTTGTGCAGAACAGTTGGATTCCACTCGTGACTCTTTCGCGTGGAGAATGGAGAGCACACATGATCTAGACCATTCATCATTTGATCTAACGGTGGATGATGAGAGAGCACGTTGAAAGGAAGATCTAAGTGTTGGTCTATGCAAATAGGTGGACCCTACTCTACGCGCCAAACTATGCAAAGTAGTTGAATCCTCATCCACTCGCCTACGTAGCGTTTGAATCTCACTCTCATAATATGCATCGTTAAATTTTTGATCTAACGGCTTGAGACACGTGTGACTCAATCCGAGCGTGGAACTTCACTCTACACCAAAAGAATTTTTTTTAATTGCATTTAAGTCCTCTTTTTAATTCAAATTAAATTTTCAACTTTTGTTATTTACATTTAAGTCCTTTTTTAATTCAAATTGTTTCATTTTCTCTAAAAATATAATTTATTTCAAAACTAACAATAAATAATAATTTAAAAACTTAAAATTAACTAAAAACCTGAAGAACATAGCAATTATAATTAATAAATTAGAAAAAATAACTCTTAAACACCGAGTTATTAATGAATCATGCAAATATATTTAAAAGCTATAAAGGATTTTCAATTACTTCAAGACCTTCTATGCTCGAATATATTTGATAAATGGTAATTGTACTCTCATAATATGTGAGCATACATAACACAACATGTAATGAGGTAAATCCACGTAGGATACAACTCTTAATTGGTAACATCCTTGTGTTACTTATGGTAACCACTCGACATCAAGCAATTCATTAATAAGTAAATAAATAGAGATGCTAAGAATTTCCAAGATGAATACAAATGAAGACCAATGGGTCTATTTATAGTATGGCTCCAAGCTTAAGGCTATGCCATAACATTTTAGATCATTCTAAGTCTAAAATATACAAGAGTGTTCTAGTTTTATTTACAATATGCCACAAGGTTCTAGGACCTTCTAGCCAACTCTAGAGTCTTCTAGGTTTGTCTATCTCCTTCATGCAAGTTCTAGGATGTTCCACAAGCTTCTAGCAACTTCTACATCCTTCATGAACCATCCATCACATTCTAGAATATTTCAGCCCATTCTAGCACCTTCAAGCACATGCTAGTATACTCTAGAGCATTCTAGAGTCTTCAAGGCTTAAGTTGAGTCCATCCAACTATAGCCCTTTCTAGACATCTCTAGGTCACTCTAGAACTTTCCCATGTAGAAAAGTCTAGATCCTTTAGGCAAGCACCATTTATTTGGATTTTAAGGGAAATTTTGAGCGGGTCGTAACATTAGGCATAGTTAAGGTAGATGTCTTGGAGAGTATAGGTATTTATGTTTATACTTTTATTGAGTTGGAAATCTTGGGGATCCTTAGGAAATTGTAAGATAATCTCTCTCTAGTCTTTTTGGAGTGTTTCATTTGGTTCAAAGGCAGGCTTAGTGTAACGGATGGTGCTAAGTACCACACGATCGCTACTTGAAATTTAAGGTCATGATAGTTGGTATCAGAGCTTTCAGTTGAAGCATTACTACCCTTGGCATAATGAAGAACATTGTCTCATCTACACCAAGCTTTGATATTCCACCTATGGAACGTGGGCGTGAGGAAGTTCGAAAACCACCAAAGGAGTCTCGATCCAAGTCGAAAGACATGCTTTCTAGCTTAGAAGCACGTGTTGGGAGTGCGCAAGACAACTTAGGGGAGCTGTTCGACTAGGTGGACAACTTGGAGGAACGTTGCAACGGCTTGGAGGCCGAGGATGTGGAGATCCATGCAGCAATCAAGATGTCCCTCAACGAGCTAGATGATGGGTTAAGGTAAGAGATTGATGGGTTGAAGGCCGAACTTGCCAAGGTAAGGGATCTTGTCCAAAGAGAAGTTGCTAATGTGTTGCTTAGAGTGGAGGACATGGGTGGTGACCTAGTTCTTTGTAAGTGGGCTATGGCCGTGGGAACTAGCACAACCATCATCATTGAGGCTAAGAGGTTGGATGCTCCCAAGCCTAAAACCTTCAATGGTGTTAGGAATGCTAGGGAAGTTGAGAACTTCCTATGGGGGCTCGAACAATATTTTGAGGCTACTGGCATAACGGACCATGCTAGCAAGATCTGAACTACTGTCATGTACTTGTCTGACACTGCTATGCTATGGTGGAGATGGGGGCATGGTGACGTGCAATGAGGGGTATGCACAATTGAAACCTTTGATGATTTCAAAAGGGAGTTCAAGACCCAATTCTTCCCTGTAAATGATGAAGAAAAGGCAAGGGGCCGATTGCGACGGTTAAAGCAAACTGTTAGCATAAGGGACTATGTGAAGGAGTTCACAACCTTGCTGCTAGAAGTCCCTGACACTTCAGACAAGGATGCCCTATTCTTGTTCATGGATGGTCTTTCAGTCATGGGCTAAATTGGAACTCAAACGACGTAGTGTCCAAGATCTATCTTCGACCATTGCGGTTGCATAAAACCTTATCGATTATTCCACAAAAAAGAGAGCTCAAAGGCCACAGACAAGTTTGTTGGAGGAAAGAGTTGGGGAGGTCATTCTAAAAGTCAGGGTCCCAAAAATCATAAAGAAGGCTCCTCATTCAAACCACGAGATAAAGGGAAAGAAAGGGAGGATCATGGTGCCTCAAAGCCCTGTGTGATATGCTTCATTTGCGACGGACCGCATTGGGCACGTGAATATATGAAAAGGAAGGCCTTGAGTGCCTTAGTTACCTCCACGCATGACCAAGATGGAGGTGAGACGGACGAAGGTGCAAAGATGGGTTTTTTTGTGCCTACTTGGTGCAATGCAGAGCACCCCAAAGACCCCTAAAGGCTTGATGTTAGTAGATGCAACCATCAACGGGAAGGTTGCAAAATCTTTGGTGGATACATGTGCATTTCATGACTTTGTTTCAGTAGATTAAGCAAAGAGACTCGACCTTAAGGTTATCAATGGAGGGGGATCTCTCAAAGCAATTAACTCAGCAGCACTACCTCTACAAGGAGTTGCTCATGGAGCTAAGGTCAGTCTTGGTGCTTGGACTGGCCAAGTGAACTTATCAGTGGTGCCTATGGATGACTTCTCAATGGTATTTGGCATGGAGTTCTTGGACCAAGTTAAAGCTTTCCTAGTGCCATGTTCAAACTCTATGTGTATCATGGATGGACCAAAGACTTGCGTGGTACCGACGGAGAGGACCACTAGACCTACTACCCAAGCTTTCTCAGCACTTCAATTTAAGAAGGGATTGAATAGGGACGAAAAGAGTTATTTGTCCATCTTAAAGGAGTACGATGATGAGGAGGCATTACCAAAGCCAAGCTTACCAATAGAAGTGCAAGTTTTCCGAGATAAGTTCCAGGATGTGATGCATGAGGCATTGCCCAAATGCTTACCTCCAAGGAAGGAAGTAGACCATGAAATAAAGTTGGAGTTCAGCACCAGGCCACCAGCAATGAGCCCTTATCAAATGGCGAACTTAGAGTTGGCAGAATTGCGGAAGCAACTTGACAAATTGCTAGATGCTGGCTTCATAAGGCCCTCTAAAGCCCCATTTGGTGCCCCAGTGCTCTTTCAGAAGAAGAAGGATGGCTTGCTACGGATATGCATCGACTATCGGGCTCTAAACAAAATCACAGTAAAGAAAAAGTATCCTATCCCACTCATTGCTGACTTGTTCGATCAGCTGGGGAATGCAAGATACTTCTCAAAATTGGACTTGCGCTCGAGATATTACCAGGTACGCATATAAAAAGGAGATGAGCCTAAGACCACTTGTGTGACCAGGTACGATGCCTATGAGTTCCTTGTCCTGCCATTCGGTCTTACTAATGCATCTGCCACCTTCTGCACTCTGATGAACATGATTTTACATCCCTACCTTGATTGGTTCGTGGTAGTATATCTTGATGACATTGTGATATATAGCCGGACTTTGGAAGAACATCTAGAGCACTTGAGGAAGGTGTTCGAGGTCCTAAGGGAAAAAGGAGCTATATGTCAAGAAGGAGAAATGTTTCTTTGCCCAAGATGAGGTGATGTTCTTGGGGCATAGGATAAAGGATAGGAAGTTGATGATGGATGGAACCAAGGTGAAAGCCATCCAAGAATGGGAACCTCTTGCCAAGGTTCCCGAGTTAAGGTCTTTCCTCAGACTTGTGAACTATTACAGAAGGTTTATCAATTCCTACTCAGTAAGAGCAGCCCCACTAACTGACCTACTCAAAAAGAACAAGTCTTGGGAATGGACAAGCAAATGCCAAGCCTCATTCGAAGACTTGAAGAAGGCCATCAGTGGAGAACCGGTACTTTGCCTACTAGACCCTTCCAAGATGTATGAGCTGCACACAGATGCCTCAGACTTTGCCATTGGTGGAGTATTGATGCAAGAAAGGCATCTGATAGCTTATGAGAGCCGTAAGCTTAATGACATCGAACATTGCTACACGGTGCAAGAAAAGGAAACGACAGCTATCATTCATTGCCTAAGGGTGTGGTGACACTACTTGTTGGGTTCTCACTTTGTTATCATGATAGAAAATTTAGCAACGAGCTACTTCCATACTCAAAAGAAGTTGAGTCCCAAGCAAGCTCGGTGGCAAGACTTCTTGGCGGAGTTTGACTACAGGCTACAGTACAAACCTAGTAAGGCCAATGTGGAGTCGAAAGGTAGAGTTAGTAGCCATGAGTAGGCCAAGTAGTCCATTACTAGAAAGGATCAAAGAAGGGTTAGAGCATGATGCCCTAGCTCAAAACCTCCTTGCCCTCATTAAGGATGGAAAGACAAGGTGATTTTGGCTAAGTGATAGACTACTCTATGCCAAGTAGAATCGCATCTTTGTGCCAAAATGGGGGAGCATAAGAAAGGAGCTTATCAAGGAGTGCCATGATTCGCTATGGGCTGGACACCCAGGAATGAGACACACCCTTGTTTTGATCAAGTCAATTTATTACTGGCCTCAACTTCAGGATGATGTTGAAGCCTATGTGAGGACTTGTCTTGTATACCAATAGGACAAGATAGAGTAGCATGCACCCGGAGGTTTACTGGAGCCGCTGCCCATCCCATATAGACCATGTGAGAGTGTCTCTATGGATTTCATCACTTGCTTGCCAAAATCATAGGGCTTTGGCAACATCATAGTAGTTATTGATCGCTTCAGGAAGTATAAAACATTCATACCTACCTTAGTGGATTGCACGGTGGATGAGACGACACGGTTTCTCCTCAAACATGTTGTGAAGCATTGGGGAATTCCATCCAATATCGTGAGTGATCGAGACCCACAATTTACTAGCAAGTTTTGGATGGAATTGTTCAAGTTATTGGGATCAGACTTGAACTTCTCTACAAGATTTCATCCCCAAAGCGATGGACAAACGAAACGTGCCAACGCATTGCTGGAGCTTTATCTCAATCACTTTATTAGTACCAATCAACATGATTGGGCTAAGTTGCTGGATGTAGCCCAATTTTCTTATAACTTACAAAGGAGCGAGTCCACCATGAAGAGTCCCTTTGAGATCATCATGAGACAGCAACCCATGACCCCTCATGCCTTAGCCACGAGTTATGAAGGAAAGAGTCCCACTACCTTCAAATTTTCCAAGGCATGGCATGAGCAAGCTGAGTTAGCTCGAGCCTTTTTAAATAAGGCATTTAAGAAGATGAAGAAATGGGCTGATAAGAAAAGGAGGATGGTGGAATTTCAAGAAGGAGATTTGATCCTTGTTAAATTATTACCCCAACAATTCAAATCTCTATGGAAGGTTCATAAAGGGTTAGTACGGAAGTATGAAGGGCCATTTCCAGTCCTCAAGCAAGTCGGTAAAGTGTCCTATAAATTACAACTTCCTCTAAAGCTTAAAATCTATCCAGTTTTTCATGTAAGTATGCTAAAACCTTATCATGAAGACAAGGAAGACATAAGTCATGGAGAATCAAAGAGGGTGCCTATCGCAGTAATAATCTCCTTTGATAGAGAAGTAGACTCAATCTTGGTAGACTGCCTAATCTGACGAAGGGGCGTACCAAGTTATCGGGAATATTGGTCAAATGGAAGAATGCCCTGGATATAGAGGCAAGCTGGGAACCTGAAGATTCTTTGTGGCAATTCAAAGATGACATAGAGAGGTTCAAGCTTGAAGGTGCGATGAGGGCGTCGCGAACTTGATTGGGGGAGGGTGTTACGTCCCGCTCAAAATGTCCCTTAAAATCCAAATAAATGGTGCTTGCTTAAAGGATCTAGACTTTTCTACATGGGAAAGTTCTAGAGTGACCTAGAGATGTCTAGAAAGGGCTAGAGTCGGATGGACTCAACTCAAGCCTTGAAGACTCTAGAATGCTCCAGAGTATACTAGCATGTGCTTGAAGTTGCTAGAATGGGGTGGAATATTCTAGAACGTGGTGGATGGTTCATGAAGGATGTAGAAGTCGCTAGAAGCTTGCAGAACATCCTAGAACTTGCATGAAGGAGCTAGACAAACCTAGAAGACTCTAGAGTTGGCTAGAAGGTCCTAGAACCTTATGGCATATTGTAGATAAAACTAGAACACTCTTTTATATTCTAGACTTAGAATGATCTAGAATGTTGTGGCATAGCCTTAAGCTTGGATCCACACTATAAATAGACCCATTGGTCTTCATTTGTATTCATCTTGGAAATTCTTAGCATCTTGAGAAATCTTGGGGATCCTTGGGAAATTGTAAGATAATCTCTCTCTAGAGCAATACGAAGCATTCTTTCTAGTCTCTTTGGAGTGTTTCATTTGGTTCAAAGGCAAGCTTACTACAACAGACGGTGCTAAGTGCCGCAAGATCGCTACTTGAAATTTAAGGTCGTGACACTAAGCTACCCTTGCTTGTTATCAACATATCACCTATTCCAAGTAGATTTAAGCTCATCCTCGGAGCTCCATATCCACATGATGTGATTGACTACTGATGTCTCAACCTCCTAACATGCATACTCGTTATGACCATGCAATACCCAAGGAACAAACGACACACATACATTAAGACTCATTACCTATGCAACATGCTGCAACCTCATAATACACAGCCAACACATGGCACCCTACCATATAGGTTCCTCATCTATGAGACTTGTTGTATCCTTATAACTACTAGCTATCATATGGCACACCACCATATAAGCTCCTCACCTATTAGAATTTTTGCACTTTTCCAACTAATAGCCAACACATGGCAGCTCAATTATGAGAGAAACTCCTCAAAATTATGTGGATCTTCACTAGTCAATCATTCATTTTTACTCTAAAAAAACCTCACTCAATCTCACAATTTTTACACTTAACCACGTGTTTAAGAAATATGAGAGAAAATCCTCTCTGTTGTTCTATGTCCTACACATTTACATACTATTTTTTTGGATCCAACAATCATAAGGAAAATGGACCAAGAATTTACTAGGGAGGTTTGGTGCCAAATGGGTAGAGCCACCTACGGATTATGGCCAATGAAACAAAAAAAAGATAAGAGAGGAATTTATAGAAAAACTACATGCCTCTTAAACCTTTGTTGGCCTCTTACTACCCACCTCGTCATCCATGGTGATGAGCCTCACTACCTATAGTGGCAAGGGATGGTGAGACCCAATTATGGGAAAGAGCTATTATAACCTCACCGCACTATAATAGCAAGGGGTGACAAGCACTTAACAAGCCAACTGTAAGACAACAAAGAGAACATCGGTGAGCTCCCAAACTAATTAAGTCTTACAAACCACACAAAAAAATGTTTTAGGCAACGAGAAATGCCAAGTCCTCAATAGGACACCACGACCAACAAACAACCACTAATTGGACAACACAACAATAAACACCCTACATTGCAAAAAATTTCAATCTAAGAAAGTGAGTGTGTGTAACAGACAAATATGAAATTGTGGGCTAAGTGATATTGAGCCATCAATAACCTACCTTACAAAGGACAAACATAAATATCAAATAAAGTATAGACACTGTATATTGCACACAAGAATACCAACACTGAAGCAACAAAACTTACAAAAGGTTAACATTTAAATCTCATTGTATCTTCTTTTCTTTTTCTTAGGTCATTATTTTAACATTAGAATCGAATGTGCCACTCATATGAATGTTTTTTTAAACCTAGTTAATTATTAGCCACGATTAATCATTTTAGAAATTTATGTATTTTATGACTTGAGTTAATGTTAGAAATGGATGTAACTGACTTATTTGGATAGGTTAAACCCTAATTAGGATTAAATTAAAATATATGTGAGTGACACGTTAGATTTTAATGTTAAAAAACTAACCTAATAAACATAAAAGATAAAATGAGATTTAAATGTTAACATTTAAAAGTTTTGGAATGAAAATGTTAACTTTTATTTATTTTCGACCTTTCTGTAAATCAAGACATAGTTTGGAAATAAAGAAAACCCTTGACCCTACAAATAAAGGACATTTAGGGTTTTAGCTGCAACAAAATTATTTTCTTATAATTTTGATTTACTAGCACCAAATAACTAGGGATGTCAACATTCGCAATGGGTTCAAGTAATTGTAGATAAAAACTTCGTATTACGATCATCATTTTTTCCCCATTATATTCTAGACCAATCAAGTCAAATGATTGCTCAAAAACTATCAGAAGCCCTACAATCAATAGGATAAGAGCTTTCAATATGAGAAATCTTTTTACCTAACTCTTCATTTTTTATCGAGGAGTTTCCATACAAATCTTGTTTCCATTTTGTTAATTGCAACCAATAAGAATTGAGCCTTTTTTCCAATCTAAATCAACATAAGCCATGTACTGGAGCTACCCAAGCACTTTAACTACCTCTTCACACCCAAGGTGGTCCAACCATTTTTTTCGAAAAAGAATTAGGACTGAGGTTTATCATGTGATTGATTATGAAGAGGACTATTGTTTTGTGGTAAAAGCTAAAAGCCTCTCCAAGAACAAACTCTAGAGGAAGGATGGAAAAGTTTCCACAATGTATTAGCTATCACCTTATCAAGCGTGTCTTTAGTGTAACCATTTCCATTCCATTTGTTATGCCAAATGAAAATGTATATTAAAGCCAAAGTTATAGAGCTAATTCAATGACAAAAAATTAGAAACATTATCCATAGTGGATAAGGTCTTAACTGATCCGTCGTACTTTTCATCATTACCTAAAATGGCATTGAAGTCTCTCATACGAATATAATCAATATATAAGATCAGCCTAGAATCTAAAAGAACCCATTGTTAGACCCTTATAGCTTTATCAGACGAGAAATGCATAATTGTTTTTAAAAAAACCTACCTTTGATCAAAAGAATAGTCACAAATTTCAACTTCAATACAAAATTCCCAATATTTCTTAACTGTAACAAAGTTATCGACATTCCAAAATAAGGCTAGACTACCACAAGTATTACTTATACGAGCTGACTCAAAACATGTTCTAGAAACTAATTTTATTGCAAAGTTTTTCCATGAAGGGAGTTTAAACTCGTAAGGATTTTTTTCCCTAATTTTATATTTAGTTGAGAGAGATGGATAAATTGAGAACTTTGAAAAAAATACAAAATAAAAGAGCAACATAATTGAAATATATTGAAAAAAAGGAAAATGTATTTATATAAAAATAAAAAAATGAAAGTTTAGGATGAAAAAAGAATATAAAAAATGAAATATATTATTTTTTGCTACAAAGAAGAATAGAAAAATCTATTCTAAATTCATTCTTTGTGTAGAGATTAGATATAAAAGCTGACAAAGAGTGAATAGGGATGTTGTCTGCCAAAACTGTATGTCTTGCCTAAGTAATAAGGTTAGGAGCCTGCATGTTTAAGCTTCGAGGGATTCATCGCACGGAAAGCATAGAAAACTCACTGAGCAACATAATTGAGTTATGGAGAATGTTTTGAGTGTTCAGTTTCAATAACTTCCATCCTTCTATCTAGAAAGCATTAATGATATTTTTAGCATCATTTTCAATATAAATAACAATGCTTTTTTGGTTCAAAGCATGCTGTAATATTTTGTAAAAAGTAGTAGCTTTTGCCTCTTCACTAGATAGAGTGATAGTATATCTAATCCATGAATGTATTTTCCAACATGATCTGTTATAAATAATCCCAAACCTACATTGTCTTGTGTCTATGTAGCATCAAAATTTATTTCAATAGCATTTTGTGCATGAGGTTTCCACTTATGCGGTATAATGTAACAATCTTCTATCAATGAGGTATCTTGTTGTAGAATTTTCTTACGTCGTAGTTGAGAAAATTACTCGACTCTTTTGAAAACTCTATTTATTTGTTGATGTTGATCAATTATCTTCTTATTATTGAATACTCCATTGCATAATCAACAAGTTTTTTCTATCATGATAAATGTAGTAAGGGTGAAGGATTATTTTTCAATCCCTATAGTTAACCATCTTTAAGAGGGCATAGAATAAAAGATAAGTAAGATTTAATGTCCAATTTTTCAGTAAAGTTCATAATGGAAATTGAGGTTCTAATCAAGTTGATGTTTCTAAGTGTTGATTAAGTTGATATTTCCAAATATTCTCAAGATTTTTTGCAAGGAATTGACGGTCTAATGACTAGGGATAGATTTAGAAGATCAAGTTGGGTGCAAGGGTTACTTTATAAAGCAATTGTTGTTTTAATTAATTATGGGCCTTTTATATTTAACAATTTTTATTTTAGTTAATTGTGGGATTTTTATTTTTAAGTTTTTTTATTTTTTAAGGTTGGATTAGGCCCAATCTACCACTAAATAAAACCCATGTTGTCTATGGTTTTTCTATTATGGTTTTTTTTCTTATTAAAGAGAAACTATGTAATTTGGAGATAACAACAAATATCATTAATGAAAATTATATTTCAGAAAGCATTTGCTTTGCCTTATTGTGTTCTTGATTGAATGCTTGAATTCGACCTTTCAAAGGAAGGGATCATCCTTTATAGCGTCTCAAGATTGGGGTTTTAAGGACTTTGTTTCCTTAGGGTTCTAATCTAATCATCTACAAAACATTCTTAGCAAATCAATTGTTCTTATTCCATTCATTTCGTGGGTTCATAGGATTGTTCGCCTAGAGGGTTCACATTATTTAGTATCAGAGCTTTGGTTGCTAAAAACAGGTTATTTATCTTTTTTTGAATTCTTGATTTCAATTTTTTTTATCTTGATCAGTCGTTTTCTACATTCTTGAGTTAAAAAATTTTGTCCCTCAAGTCTTTTAGTTTTCTTTCAATTTCATTATCGTTGTTTTTGTCTTTGGATTTTGTTTCATAAATTTTTTTGAATTTTTCATATATTTTTCTTATTCTTTATTTCTGTGTTCAATCCATCTTTGTTCTTCAAAAAAAAAAAAGAAGAGGGTTGCGCTGCACGTTGTTCACAGTTTCAAAAAATTGATAAATTAGAGTAACAACTTTAAACAACCATAACTTCTGACTCGGGTATCAGAGCGACTATTATAATTTATCAAATTGAAGCATGTTTTGATTCCTATAATTAGAGTGGGCTTTTCCTCCGTATTGTCTCTTTTTTTGGCTCCGAATTTCATCGTTTACACTACTAACTGAGGGGTTAAAGTTTTATAGCACCTTTTTATGTTGCTTTCGGTTTTTGTTCATTAGGGTTGCGAATTATCTTTTGTGAATTTTTTATTCATAGCATCTACAACAGCATTCAAAAAAAGAAGAATAAAAGGAGAACAAAGTAGTAGATTGTTTAATAATATAATTCTTGTTTTTCTTGTTGAGTTTTCTTAATCTTGTTGAAATTGGTTTTCTTTTATTTTATTCTAGTTTTGTAAATTCCATTCTAAAGAATCATGAAACTTGTTGTCCAAATCTGATTAAAAAAAGGAGTCATATTGTGATTTTTGAGATTGTCACCAATAGACCGGTTACTTCTTGAGGTTAGTTGAATTCTTTGATTTTGTTAAGAACACAAAATAATGTTGGCTTGAGCTTTGAGTGGAAAAAAGGAAAGAGAAATAAAAAAGAAGCCGAAATAGTGTAAAAAAGATAGGGAAAAATAGTGAAAAAAGAGTGATAACAATCTGATTTAAGAGCAAACACGTGAAAAAGTGGGTGAGGAACACTATCTTTTTTATTTTACAGATTGAAAACATGAGTAAGGAAGAAGGAGAACCACAAGAGGTTAACTTAAAATTCCTCTTCAAGACTTTTAATGATCGATTTAAGAATCTAAATACAAGGTTGGATGATTTAGAGTCCTCTTTCGGTTCTAAATTACATAGAATAAGACATAGAAGAGACATGGATTAGACAAAGAAGAAAATGATTCCAATATGGAAGAGAGAGAAAGTTATAAATGGGACAAAAATGTTATGGTTGTACAAACAAATGGAGAAATCAAAAGTGTCAGTTTTGATGTTGAAGTGGAAGAACCTGTGCATGAAGATTCATTTGTCACAAGGAGAGTCCTGAATATACTACCTAAGGATGATGGAGAAGAAAAGCATTGTGATCATATTTTCCACACAAGATGCCACGTGAAGGATAAGGTATGCATGTTAATTATTGATAATAGGAGTTGCACTAATGTTGCTAGTACCTTGTTGGTGGTAAATTTAAATTTGAAATGGCAGATGCATCCTAAACCTTATAAGCTTCCATGGTTGTATGATTGTGAAGAAGTGGAGGTTAACAAACAAGTTTGGGTTCCTTTTTCAATTGAAAAATATGAAGATGAGGTTCTTTGTGATATGGCACCAATGTATACTGGTCATATAATGCTAGGCCGAGAGTGGTAGTTTGATAGGAGAGTGTCGTATAATAGGTACAAAAATCACTATTCTTTTGAAATGGACAACCAAAAAATGGTATTAGCCATTCTAAAACCTTTGAAAGCTTATAAGGACCAAGTTAGGATAGCATGAGAATGCAAGTTGAGAGAAAAAAAAGTGTGAGTAAGAGGAAAATAAAAAAGGAGAGAAAAGTAAGCACAAAAGAGAGAAAAGTGAGTATAAAGGAGAGAAAAGTGAGTAAAAAAGAGAGAAAAGTGAGCAAACAAAAGAGAAAAATAAAAGAATGAGTGCATTTGCTGAAAAACATGAGATTAAAAGCGTAATGATGGCAAGGCAACAAGTACCTATACTTATGTACAAGGATGTTTATCTTTCTACTAACAATCTTCACTCTTCTTTTCCTAGTGTTGTTATATCTTTATGGCATGACTTTGAGGATCAACTTCTTGAAGAGATTCCTCATGGATTACCTCATTTGAGAGAAATTGAGCATCAAATAGACTTCACACATGGATCTGTTATACCAAATCGACCTGCTTATAGAGCTAGGATTCGAGGACAAATCTTTTCGAAAAGGAGAGGAATAATGGAGATTGAGGTGCTGATCAAGTTGATGTTTCCAAATATTCTCAAGATCTTTTGCAAGGAATTGGCAGTTCAATGACTAGGGATAGATTTAGAAGATCAAGTTAAGTGCAAAGGGTTACTTTAGGAAGCAATTTTTGTTTTAATTAATTGTGGGGTTTTTATTTTAATTCTTTTAATCTTTTATTTTTTAAGGTTAGATTAGGCCCAATCCACAACTAAACAAAGCCCATGTTGTCTAGGCTTTTTTTATTAGAGTTTATGGCTTATTAAATAGCAGCTATGTAATTTGGAGAGAACAACGAGTATCATAAATGAAAAGTATATTTCATAAAGCTTTTTCTTTGCCTTCATATGTTCTTGTTTGAATGCTTGAATTCGACTTAACTTATCAAAGAGAGTGATCATCCTTTGTGGCGTCTTAAGATTGGGGTTTTAAGGACCTTGTTTCCTTAGGGTTCTAATATGATCATCTTCAACACATTCTTAGCAAATCAATCTTTTATATTCCTTTGAATTAGTGGGTTCTTATAGTTTTTTGCCTAGAGGGTCCACATCAATTCTGAAGGATGTTCCATTTGGAAATGAACCACCATGATCAAAGAATTTTACATCTTATGAACAGATGTTCCACATCTTCAACTTCTTTCCCACATAGAGGAAAATTTAAATCTTTTAAAGGCATAAAAATACTTAGTTTCTTTTTAGTGCATAAACAATTGTTAGTAACTTTATAAAGCAAAATTTTATGTCTTTCATAAATATGGGCTTTTCAAATTTTCTTCCAAAGGCTAGAATACCTATTTGGGACTCTATTCTGAATAAAAAATTCATAAGTACCTTTGACTGTAAAAAGGATTTTTCATTTCCATACCATTAAATGAATATGACAATACCAATGATTATTCGAGAAGCAAAGATCAAATATAGAATGTACCTGTTATAAATGGATGTTAGAGTTTCTTCTATCAATCAGGATTTGGGGAAGTTTTTATTGTGGGAGCTTAGGCATCCAAGGATATTACCAAATGTTGATGTGTTAGGTATCTATCTTCCAATAACTTCCTTAATGAATTAAATCATGAGTCCAAAGTAGTCCCTTCTAGATGCTTGAGTCATTTGACTTCTTTGTAACATTAAGAAAAGAAGTATGCTTAAGATATTTTTGACTGAAAATTTGATCCAAAGTTTGTCAGATTGGATAACCATCTTCCATGCAGCTTTGTATAACAATGCTTTATTGAAATCTTCAGTTTTACAAAATCCCAATCCCCTAACAAGTTTGGGTTTGCGTATAGAATCCCAATTCATAGGAACAAAGAAACCATGAGAACTTTGAGAGTTAGTGTTACCTTTCTACCAGAATTCTTGCATGCAAGAATTAATAACTTCATAGAAGCTAGTTGATAGCTTGAAAGTACTGATAGAATAAATTGGCATGATTTGTATAATAGAGTCAATCATTGTAAGTCTACTAACTTGTGACAAAAGTTTGGATTTCCAGTTATCTAATCTACTTTTAATTTTTTCAAGTAGGTGATTGAACTCCACTTTTTTCTATCTAACAATTTGTAAAGAGTGACCTAGATATTTGATAGTTGTGGTAGATCTATTTATTTAAAGTTTAGAGGAAATTTGATTTTGACAAATCAGAGAGGTGTTTTTGGAGAAGATGACTGCACATTTCTATAAATTTATACTCTAACTTGACCAATTGCAATATTTATCCATAATACCTTTAATTATCACTAGTTCTTGGATATTTTCTCTGAGAAACAAGAAAATGTCATCCATATACAAAAATGAGAAATTGAGGGGCTTCTCTTGCCACTTTAATACCATGCAACTGATTATAGTGTTATGCTTTGAAATGAGGAAAGACATTCAGAAATTATTAAGAAAAGATGGAAATCCAAGAATGTTTTACCAATGTTATCTCTATCCCAAATTGTCATACCATCATCAGTCTTTATCATTGGAATGAAGTTTGTTCTTTTTCTCATAACAGTTGAAGTGTGAAAAAACTTTGTTTTTTATCACCTTTATGGAGCCATAATTCTTGAGATATTTGTTTCCACATAATCTCTTGTCTCTCAATTTGTTCATAAATTTGTTATTGTACAAGCTTTTCTAGATGAATTTGTTCATTGCTTTTGATATAAGACTGAAAGAATTACAGTTGTGACTACAACTTTTTAGATTTTTATGTACGCACCCAAAATTGTTAATATTCCATGAGGTTAATTACTTAGCTAAGAGTTCTAGATTGTGAATGAAGCTAAGCCCTTGCATATTTGATTCTTTTCTTCAAAGAGCATGGATTAACTCTAGGCATGCGTTGTCTCTTAATCACATATGCATGAATCTAAATGGTCTTTGTTTGAAGGGCTCTTTGAATCCCTTGAACTTCCATATGATTGTGTTATGATCAAAGGTAAATTTGGGAAAATTGAAAACTATGGTTTTGGGGAAGGAAGATATATAGCTTGGTGAGGCAATTGCTCTATCAATTCATTGATAAATTCTGTCCAAATTAGTTCTATTATTACACCATATGAACTTTGGTCCAACACTTCCAAGATCAATGGCTTGTATCTGATTTATGAACGAGATTAGCATATTTCCATAGGCACAAGTGAAAGGAACATCACCTTGTTTGTCTTTTGTGTAGTTATATCATTCAGATCCCTGATTAGAACCCAAGGCTCATGAGAATTGTGTAGACTATTAAACAGAGAGAGCCAATCGTTGTTTTTGTTAGGATAATAAGGAAGGATGTACACACAACTCAAAATGATTTTTTCATTAGAAACCATGGGATGTTTAGTTTCACAAACCACATAGATAGTTCTAGTGAACAAAAAATTTAAACTTAGAGAATTATTCCAAAACAAAGCAAAACCACCATGCCTATTTATCATAAAGGAAACAAAAGCATTATCAAAACCTGAGTAAAATTGTAGATAATGAGAGGCATATATGTCAATTTTAGTCTTCATTAACCAAACCACCTTTGGTTTGTTTCTTTTGATCAGGTAACACAATGTCCTCTTGGCATAAGGTCTGGCTAGACCTCTATCATTCCAACTAAAAACAATTATGGATCTGTAGAGGGAAGTTTAGGGTCATCTTCCCACTTATTGGATTTTTACCAGGAAACGTTACTTTAATTAGTGTCCTTATAGCTTTAGAAGCCTCTAAAATTACTTTAAAGTGATCGTTCAAACAACTTAGAGAGTCAGAGTTAGAGATTGATCTTCTATTGTTAGCTTGCCTTACCATAATTTTTTTTAATTCCTCTCACCAAATATGAGCTTAGCTTCCTTTTAGTCATGGAAGTACTACCTTTTTTCTATCTATTTTAGAATGAGACTTAATTTTAAGAATACCAATTGTTTTCTACACTTTAGCATCACCTATGAATGATTTAGAGTAAGTAATAAAAGTGTGATCATTTGGATTTTATGGCTGAGAAGATTGATTAAGTAGATTGGCTTGGTGAAAATTCATATGTGCTTGAAAAATCCCTCAGTACTTATATACCAACATCTTGTGATTCTACAAAAACTCCACTGTGATCCTCTTAAGCAAAAACAAAAATAATGGTGGTTTCAAATGAGAAATTATCTTTCTCCATATCAAATGGAATTTCCATTCTATCACCTTGCAACAACATCTTAAAATGCATGTTTGTATCCATTGTAGTATTACTCCCCTTGAAACACCAATTGTGAAAGAAAGCTGCAAAGTTAATCAGGTCTAATATTTTGAACATTTGACTGATCTCTTGGAATTTGGAATGAATTCTCTTAGCTTTCTCAGAGAACTTTAAGAAAATTAGTGGAAGCAAATTAGAAGTAATCTTTTTATGAAAAATTATCATTAATTGTCATATGGGTAGTGGAGCACCATAGGATAATTGGGTAAGAAAAGGCCCAACAATATTGTGAGTTAAAGGAAGGTTTTGTTAGAGTGAAACCTAGAATTGTGATTCATACCTTCCATATGCTAGAAGAAAGTCATGGGGGATTAAACTTCTTAGTTGGCACGAAGCCACTCTCTATAAATTGGTACCAAGTTTGGCTCATTTACTTGGTGGCACTTTGCAGAGTGGAGATTGCAATCTTTTGTGATGTGATCAAGGATTCCACGATTGAAGCAAAATTTAAGAAGTCTTTCATATTTGAATTTAACCTATAATTTAGATCCATTGGGTTTATTAGTTACATGGACTTTACGGGGTATTTTACATCTAGGTATAAGAGCTTTGTGAACATTAAGTTCCACTTTGAAACGAAGGTAGTTTTTGTTAACAAATTGGTCTTTTCATTGCTCTCTATTTGGAGAAAAGTGTTAATACGATTTTCAAATTTTGTAAAATTTGTATAACGCATGCCAACAAAATGCATCCCATGGTATGAATCCAAAAAGTAGTTAAGTTAAACTTGATCTCTTGGATTGTTAAGTTATGGTCCCAGTCTCTTATCATAAGCAAAGAGCCATTAATGTGTTATATGCGCTTGTCTTATACAGAATCACGCTCTTCAATAGAAGAAAAAGTGAAAGCAAAAACATTATTTTTATAGTCTTTGGTTACCATTAAAATCTTCCCTTGGATGTTCCAAGCTTTGTGAACAACCATTACAACTAGATATTTTTTCACAATTTTAATGGTAAGGACTTTCCCAATCAGCATTGTCGAAGAAGCTAGAATAGCTTTTACAAGGTCTTTTTTCTAATTCTATTTCTAAGAAGTTGTAGGTAAGGTGTTTGGTTTGTGATACTAGGTTACCAATTTCCTTATCAGATATAAACTTTACTTTGGAAGCCATTAGTAAGTTCAAGGATTGCTGAAAATGATAGTAGTTTGGATTTTTCATTCGAGTGGTTTTGAGATGATAGAAGGCAATGGAACAGTGTTTTTTTTAGGCTTTATTTATACTAGCCATATGAAACTTCAAACGTATAGCATTCTTGAAAACTCCAAAGGTTATCTGTAGAAGGAAATGACTTTTGATTTGCGTGTGATGAAACTCTAGTTTGTGAGGTTGGAATTGAAGAGATTTACAAGATTAAAGATTTAGCAACTATAAGAGATGCTAGAGCTTGGAAATGTATTGGTATGTTTAGTATGGCATTAAATGAAGTTGGGAATGATTAGAGCTAGTGTCATGCATGAAAGTAGTGATGATTAGGAGAAACTATATGGTATCACATTTTCTTGAAAAGTTGAAATGTTGGTTTTCCTAATTTGTTAGAAAAAGATAGGGCTAAAATTGAGAAAAAAATGATTGAGAGTTTATTTGAAACTCACAAATTGGATTTAGATTAATAGATATTATAATATGATATATTTGATTTGGACAGAATTATTATTAAATTATAAATAAATTCATATTTTATTTGATAATATATACCATAATTACATTATATTACTATTTTAGTTTAAAAAATAAATATAAATATTTATAATAATTTAATAACTGTACAAACATATTTCTTATTATTTTGATTTTTTTAATTGTGATTATAATAATAAATTTTGCTACAAATATATAAATTTAAAATTTAAATGTTGTGTATACCATGTTTTATTTATGACAATAACTCATAAATAAATTTCAATATCAATCTGATTTTATCCGATCTGAGAATTCAATCTGTTTAGATTTACATTGGTTCGAATTGATTACATCATTGCATCGAATTTAGATTAAAATCTATAAATCCGATTTGGATCAGAATGGATTCGAATGGATCAAAAATAGACATTTTCTATCTGTTGCCCACCCCTACAAATATGCACAATTTATAGGAAATATTTCAATGATACTTTTGAAGTTTTGATTTTTTCACCAATGCCCTTAACTTTTTAAAATAAACTTTAATACCCTTAATGTTTATTGAATCTTCACAAATATACCTTAATAACAGATGCTACAATAGGCATTAATGGCACCGATTTTGATTGAAAAGTATCTCTAATTATACTAAAGTTAGACGTATTATCAAAGATGATCTTAGATAATAATGACGTTATTTTTTCCATCCACATATTTTTTAATTTTTTCTAAATTACTAAAATATCCTTTAGAAATTATAATTATATATATATATATATATACATATGTGTGTATATTTATTTATTTATTTTGTTTACTATCATTAAAAATAAAATTTTATAATAGGTGGAGAAATATATATAAATTAAAAAAAAACATAAAAATAAAAATAATTTTATACAATTAATTTCTTTCATAAATTAATGACATATCATTTAAAATCTATGTTAATTTTTTTAAAAAATTATTTTTTTTTCTATTATTGTCGACATTTATTGATTAAAAATTTAATTATCTATATTTAAAAAAAATCAATTTTTTGACAATAACTTATGAAAAATTGTAAATTTGCTTTTGATTTATTTAGCTTAACTAAAAGTTACTTATCATTTATACAGTTAAAAATTACTTCTTCTTTAACAAATAAACTACCTATTTATAATAATTGAACTATTTATTATAAAATAAAATATAATTCATTTTAGATGTTTTAAATTTTTATAAATTAGTTTAAATTTTTTATTTTATTTTTAATTTTGATTTTAAAATTATATTTTTTATTATTAAATTTAAAACTATATTTGATTAAAATTAATTAAAATTGATCTTTAACCTTTTATAAAATAAAAAAATAATGAGAATCAAATAAAGTATCCTTAAAATTATCACAACAAAAATAATACATTTATTGAATGAGGTTCAATAAATGAAGTTTAACATTGAATAAATTTAAATGATTGTACTTTTATTTAGACGATATTCATGTAAAATAATGGGATGAATTTTTTAATATTAAAAATATATAAATTTTGTTTTGCTAACTTAGTAATACCATAATTATATTTTTGGTACCATTGTTAACCCATAATTTTAGATGATACCTTAATGACACCTTAATTTAAAAAAAATGTATTAATTTAATACAATTTTTACATATAATTAGCACATATGCTTTTAATAAAGAGTATTTATGAAATATTTGTCTTTTCCAATCAATGTACTTATAATAACTATCTTTTCATTCATTTTGGTCTCCTTAAGTCCATAATAGACAATTTTTTCACTCAATTTTTATCATTATCAATATTATACGAGTTACTACTCGTTATAGATTTTAATTTCTTTAATATTGTATAGTTTATGCTTAAACTGTTTTAAAAATAGAAACGACATATTGATAAAAATTAATGCATATATTTTATAATGAAAATATTTTAATAAAATTGCTTAAAAAACATAAACAACATATGTTTAAAATTATTGTATTTTAATTTATATTTAAAATATTTAAGTTTAAAAAATAGGTTAAAAGCCCCAAACTACGTATTGAAATATAAAAATAAAAAGAAGAAGAAAAACATAAATATTTAAATACCTATTTGTCCACGTATTCTTACATGCATAATTGAGTATTTGAAGCTAGGGTGGATTTTTTGTTTTTTAATTTTTTTTTCTTTTTTTTTCAACATGAAAATATCCTCCTAATATTACATGTGTACTACTACATATGTAAAAAAATTATAATTAAATGAAAAATTATATCAAATTAGTACATGTTTTAAAATAAATATCACTTGAAAAATATGGATAAAAAATGATACTAAAAATAAAATGTGGTACTATTAAGATAACAAACCCTATAAATTAGATACAAGGGATTTTATGTTTTGGATGCAAATTCATGGAGTGTTATTTTGTTGTTTTTTAAAAAATTAAAAATTAGCAACTTTATTATATGTGATTATTTAAAATAAGTTATAAAAAATGAATTTATTGTATGCATTTCAATAAATATCAAAACATTAAATATTTTAAAAAAACTTAGAAGAGATAATAATTGATATGATTTATTAATTTAAGAAAAAAATCAATAATATAAGATTATTTAATGGTTATTTTTAATTTAAATATATTTTTTCAAGATTTTTATTTTAAATTATAATAAACATAATAAATAAAGACATTTTACTTTGTAATTTTTAAAGGCTATTTTATTAATTTAGAAAAAAATTAAAAAGTATGCTAATGAAAAATTTAAAATCGTTATTAATTAAGATTATTTTTGATAATATATCTAATTTTAGTATTATTAAAGACATTTTTTCAAAGGTTAAATAACATTAGCGAAGAAAATGAAAAAATATTTTTGATTTTTTTTTAATATCACTGATACTTACGGTGACGTTCATTCTTAATGAAGAATATTTACGAATAAAAATTAAAAAAAATTAAGGATATTAGTGTACAAAATGCGATATAATTGAAAATTTCCCCAATTTTACAAGCTGCTATAAACTCAGCCAATCCAAATTATTGCTGGCATTTTACCAGAGTTATAGACAGAGTTACCAATAGGGTTACTCTCTAATGGAAGTTGAGAGCAAACCCTAAGCTAGAACCCATTTAAGCTAAAGTCTACTAAGTTCAGCAAAGGTACACAGAGACAATCTTTGGGACTTGTTCATCAACAAAAAAGCAATTGAGAAAGATCATTACTAACCATGGAAATCCAATTTCCTTTGTTTGAAGATCATAACATGAACAAGCACAATCTGTACACGATCGACAGGATCAGCAACCTACCTGATGAAATTCTGCTACTGATTTTGATTTGGTTGCCAGTTCGAGACGCAATAAGAACGAGCGTGCTTTCTCGCAGATGGAAAAATTTATGGAGTTTAGCTTTACCTCTGATGACTAGTTTGGAATTCTCTGTAAGTCGATTTGATAAAAATTCTGAAATCAATTGGCCTAATTTCATAAGTAGGATGCTTGACTTTTTGAAATCACACCCAGCACCTGAGCTTGATATGTTGAGAGTCAATCTTGCTCTTTATTCAAAAGATTCACATCGTGTTGATAAATTGATTAAAATTGCTGAGAAGAAGAGTACTAAGAGACTTGAATTGGATTTTTCTAGTACTCTTGATTCAAAAGATTGTCCATTTCCATTTCTTTTTCCAAAGATTTCAAATATATACTCGTTGCGGCTAACAGAATTGCATCTACGATGTGTGAATATCAATCAACGTGTTGTTGAATCGTTGCTATTGAATTCTTGTCTTCTTCAAAGTCTTTATTTGAAGGAAGCTACTGGCTTTACTAGTCTGACTGTTGGTGATGCATCGATTAAACTGAAGAAATTGGAAATTAATTTATGCTATGAATTGAAAAGGATTGAAATTGTTTCTGCCTCAAAACTTGAAACATTGGAGATGGACATTTCTGATGTTACCAAAGTTGATACCATGTTTGGGCCAAAGGGTAAGACCATTATTGTAATTAATCATAATGTATTTGTCACTTTAAACTTTTAATACAGGTTACCTCATTTGTATAGTGTTAGTAATATGCTATTTGTGATGTTTTAATTGTATGACTCGTGTTAATTGACAATTAATTAGAAGAAAAGTCTATTTATCACATAAATCACTTATATAGTATTTTTAGTAAATAAAGTCGGTTTTGTTTGTGATTGTAATTGTGATATAGTTATATACTTAGATATCAATCAATTTTAACCAAAGTAAAACGAGTCAAGCTTGTATTGTTCACAATTTCACAACTTGTTGATCTAGATTGTTTTTTCACTTGCATTTACTTATATTTTGCCCCCAACCACTTAATGAGAGTGCCACATCAAAGGATCGTAGGTTTGAATCTTCGTACGGGCAAAAAGTTTGATATTTGTTTAGCTTTCTTCAATAAAATAGTATGAACATGCACTTAAACGTTTTATTTTCAGATCTCATAAGTTAGATTACGTTTGATATTTTTTTTTTTTTGGGGGGGGGGGGGGGGTAGTTACTGATTTTGTTAGAAAAAAGAAAATAACTTATTGATTTATATTATTATTTTCCGTAGTCAAATAGGTTAAAATTCCTTTTTCTCACTTCTCAGTTCTCACTGTTGAAAATCAATGATTTCTTTCTTTAAAATGTTACTGGTTCATGACAGATAAAGAATGAATATGTCATATAATTATGGAAAATAATTTTGATGCGTGCATAGCTAAGTTCCTTGTTCGTACGCCAAGGATGATGTTCCATCCCAATTTATTAGGACTAGATCATGTGGTTGTGACTATCCCTTCAATCATGCGATCAAATAAGGTATCATTTTCTTCACTTGTTCCTTTGAGAGGAATGGTAATTGTACAAGTACAGTAATTTTAGAGTATACGACCCTTAAGAAAATTGTGTATAGCTTGAGACCAAGATAAGTAATTCTTGGTCCTCTCTAATACAGTATTGATGGGGCGAGGAAAAAAACATTATTTTTATCCATTTAGAAACATAATATGCAAAAACGGACCGTAAGAATGGTTGAAACATAATTCTCTAAACATATCAAAACTTTTTGATCTGATAATGCTCTTGAATATACTCAACATGCTTTTCAAGCTTTGTTTCATTCCTATGGTATTGTACATCACATAACCTGTCCAGGCACCTCTCAACAAAATGATCGAGCCGAAAGAAAACTTCGTCATATTCTTGATACTATTTGTGCTCTTCTTCTTTTTGCCAAAGTTTTTACCCTATTTTGGGATGAAGTTGCTCTTCATGCTGTTCAAGCCATTAATCGCATTCCAAGCGCTATTATTCATAATTAGACTCTATATGAGTGCCTTTTTTGGGTTATCCCCTAATTATCATTACCTTCGCTCATTCGGATTTGCCTGTTTCGTTATTCTTTAGCCTCATGAACACAACAAACTTGAGCCTCGATCTAGACTTTGTTGTTTTCTTGGTTATGGTGAAACTTAAAAAGGGTATCGATGCTATGATTCTATCTCGCATCGTTTTCGTGTTTCTCGTAATGTTGTCTTTTGGGAACACTGCTTATTTGTTGAACTCTTTCACTTTCGTTCTTCCCTAACTAACTCAAATGTTTTAGAAATCTTTCCAAATGAGTCTCCTGTTCCTTCTACAATACTTTTGATCCTCCTTTGGACTTTTTATTCAATCTTTAGATGTTTTTAATGATTCTCCTAGACAGGTTATAGAAGAACAGGTTGATGACAAGCTATCCCACCTTGAGCATAGGTCCCCAACTCTTGCTACGCCCGAAGATCCTCCACAAGATATTCCACCTCGCCACTCAACCCGGGTAAGATCCATTCCTGTACATTTACTTGACTATCATTGTTACACTGCCCTTACTACAGTCCATGTGTCTCATATCTATCATGAGACATCTACTAACCCTTTATGGCAGATTACAATGAAAGAAGAAATTGATGCATTAACCAAAAACCATACTTGGGATCTGGTTACTCTTTCTCCTAGTCAGTCTGTGGTTGGTTGTAAGTGGATCTATAAGATCAGGACTCTTTCTGATGGGTCCATCTAGCGCTACAAGGCTCATCTTGTTGCAAAAGAGTTTACACAAGAGTATGAGATTGATTATGAAGAGACTTTTGCTCCAGTTACCTGTATCTCCTCTGTTCGTACCCTCTTAGCTGTTACCGCTGCTAGTAAATGGGACCTTTTTCAGATGGATGTTAAAAATGCATTCCTTAATAGGGATCTGCATGAAGAATTCTATATGTAACCTCCTCTTGGTCTTTCTGTTGAAACAAACAAGGTTTGTTATCTTCGACGTGCACTCTATGGCCTTAAACAAGCTCCATGAGTGTGGTTTGCCAAGTTCAGCTCCACCATCCTTCGCTTGGGTTACACTGCCAGTCCTTATGATTTTGCCTTATTTCTTTGTCGCAATGATAAAGGCACCATTTTGCTTCTCCTATATGTGGATGATATGATCATAACTGGTGATGACCTCAGTGGCATTCAAGAACTCAAAGATTTTCTTAGTCAGTAGTTTGAGATGAAAGATCTTGGACATCTCAGCTATTTCTTGGGTCTTGAGATCACTCGATCCATAGATGGTCTTTATATTACTCAAGCCAAGTATGCATCTGACCTTTTATCTCAAGCTGGACTCACTGACAGCAAGACTGTTGACACTCCAATTGAACTTAATGCGCATCTGATACCCTTAGGGGGGAAATCATTGTCTAATCCCTCTCTTTACAGACGATTGGTTAACAGCCTGGTTTATCGTACAGTTATTCGTCCAGACATTTCTTATGTTGTTCATCAGGTGAGCCAGTATCTGTCTGCTCCATGATCGACTTATTATGCTATTGTTCTGCGCATTCTACGATACTTGAATGACACTCTCTTCTATGACATTTTCTACTCAGCTCAGTCTCCTCTTGTACTTCGTGCATTCTCTGATGCTGATTGGGCAGGAGATCCCACTGATCGCAAGTCCACTATAGGTTATTACTTTTTTCTTGGTTCTTCTTTGATTTCTTGGCGAAATAAGAAACAAACTTTCGTGGCCCGTTCCAGTACTAAAGCAGAATATTGTGCTCTTGTTGATACCACATCTAAGCTCCTTTGGCTATGATGGCTTCTTAAGGATTTAGGTGTGTCAACATCCTTTGTTACTCCCCTTTATTGTGACAATCAGAGTGTCATTCACATTGCTCACAATGATGTCTTTCATGAACGGACTAAACACATCGAGATTGATTGTCACTTTATTCGTTCTCATCTTGTCCATGGTGCTTTCAAGTTTTTTCCCGTCTCCTCCAACGATCAACTTGCATATATCTTCGCTAAGGCACTTCCTAAAGGACGCACTCGTCATTTGATTGACAACCTCAAGTTGGTCTCACATTCACCTTGAGTTTGAGGGGGGCTATTAATGTATATTTATTAACATATTAATATATATATCTATTAAGGTATATCATATCTACTAATGTATATCTAGTTTACTTTAGGTATATCTAATTTATTTGTAACTCTTATATAAAGACACCATATATATTCCTTAATATATAGAATAAAATAGAATAAAATCATTAACTATTTGAAAAATACCATAATTCTTTACAGAGTTGGTAATGTAAAATGATTAGTACATTAGTTATCTTTGTTTGTGTTTCAACTTTGTAAAAGTGCTTTTAATAATAGTAAAAGTATTTAGAACCAAATAGGGAAACAAAACAAAAAAATGTTAAGAGTTCAGAACATTTTTACGTACTGATCCAAGATTAACATTGTTTTTATTTTAAAGTCACTTTTATCTTAAATCAATTCTGATAGAAACACAAGTAAACATATCCCAAGTATTTTTTTTTTAAGTTGGGAAATTTCTGAACTACCGTCGAAAAGCAAAAATTGTTTGCTCTAAATTGTTATTACATGGACTCAAGTATTTCTTGCACGTACACCTGTACTTTCCAAATTATTTTACTAGAAACTTTCGTAGCCATATATTGAAACCATTGATTAAGGCACGCGAATACGAATATATTACAAGAAAGAAAAAGAGTAAGAAACGTTCGCTAGCTAATGTAATTATTTTTCTCGTGGAGAAAAAAAAAGTATAAATACAGAAATACAACATGAAAATGACTGTTACACCCACTACTGATGAACAACATTGAAGTTTTTTGTTATTGATAACAATGAGCGTAGGAATCGTATCATGGTTTGACATGTACTGATGTACCTACCTCTAGTTAACACATAAAGGAAAGAAATCAATAGAGCGTAGAAGAATTGTATAATAGCATCTTAAAATAAGCCCCTGCAAAGATCACAACGAATTGCATAAAACTTTTTTGTGCTTTTCATTCTCATTTTTAACTTTTTTCTTCGGGGGTAAAATTCACTATAAACTGCTGAGACCACAAATATGTTTACAATTTACGAACAAGACCTCTACAGATACATATATTAAATTTTTTTTTCCTTTCTTTTCCTGGAAAGTTCCTACAAGTAGTAGATTGATACCACTTGTTAATTCTAGAAAAGACTAGTCTTTCATTAAGTAGCTGCCTCCGGTGCACTTGTGCAGCTGTTCAGTTAGGAGGACAACCACTCTGTACTGGATACTCTTGTGTTGAGGCCCCCACTTCGAATGAGCCAACACTCCCCATCCAGCATCCTCTCTTTTCTTTGAATTAAAGGTTAAAAAAAATTATCAATGCCCTGGCTCTTTGAGCGAAGGGTCAAGTTCAACTAATATTACAACGGTGATTCCTGGTAGTCATGTCATTAATTTGCAGTGTTTGATCCCTCAACAAGAAGTTGTTGAAGATGACGAAGACGGAGCATGAGCTGTGAGAAAGATGGTCGTAAGTTTGGCTCCCTGCAAAAGAAGCAAGGCATAAGATCCTCAAAGGGTTACAAATAGTCATGAAGCTGGATAAATATGTTTTTTTGTCCCTAACTTTTGGTCCATCTATCTTTTTTGTCCCTAACATTTAGTCCATCTAACTTTTTTGTCCCTAACATTTAGTCCATCTAACTTTTTTGTCCCTAACGGTTCAAAAGTTCCAATCGTATCCTCAACAATATGTAAGTTTAACAAAGTAGGATTTTAAGTTATTGCCGTCCCTAACATTTAGTTGTAACATTTTTGATCCTAACGTTTATTTAAATGTAATAATTATGTCCCTCAGAAACAATAGGATCTACACTAGTGTTAGGGTGAAGGGTATTAGGAGTCCTGTAACTTACACAAGTAAAATGCATAATGGCATAGCACAAAAAATTTAGACAAGACTAGATCGTACATATTTTAACTTACTAAATACTAAATATAAAATCTACAAACTAGAGACTTGCGAGTTGTAACTCAATAGCATTGAGCTCATTTTAACATATTTAAGTTCTAAAGTTCAAGTCTTATTTACAGTTGTGAATTTATTTTTTTTTGGAAAAAACTATATTTCGTTCATTTAAAAAACGAATATAAAAATAATTACATCAATAAAATGAAAATAGTTAAACCATTCTACATTAAAAAATTAGTTTTGTTAGGAGAGTATTCACTTCTTAATCCTCAATCATTATAAAAAAAACAATTTATAATTGTTTCCTACATAATGAATGAGTAGCATGACATTTTGTTAACTGTTTACAAATGTAAAAGAAAGATGACTAAAATGCATTAATTTAAAGTAAAGTTATCAATGTATTCAATTTGTGAAATTAAAGTGACTTTAAGTGTAATTTTTTTTACCGAATCACATTTAAATTTTATTGAAAATAAAGAAAAAAAGATAATTTATGGGAGAACATAAGTCAGGTAGCTTTTTAATAGACCACATAAGTCCTGTTGCTTCCATAAAATTATAACTAAATTTCTATTTTGACCATTCACTGAGAAATTAGGCTATATTCTAATCATTTAACATCACTCTAATAAGCTCAATAAAATTGTTATTCTAAAAATACCCTCATAAATTTGATAATATAACCAACAAATGAAAAAATATATGACCTAATTTCTTACTAAACAGTTAAAATAGGACATTAATGTTAATTTTATGAAAGCAACAAGACTTACTTAATCCACTAAAAAGCTACATGGCCTCTAACACTCTATTCTAACTTAAGGTTATTTGATAACGATTTTGATTTTAAATTTTTGATTTTTTTAAGTGATTTTTCAATCAGGTATGTTTCATAACGATTTATGATTTTGATTTTCACCTTTATAAGGAATTACTACCAAAATATAAAATGATTCATAAATCTATAAAAATAAGATTTCTGATTTCTGATTTCTGATTTTTTTTTCATTTTTATCAAACATTTTTTAGAGAATAAATCAAGTCTTATGACTTTTGTATTTATAAGTATTTGAAAATGATGAAAGAATAAAATTTGTAAATAATAACCAAAAAATTTCTTTATTTTTTAAGTTATATAGAAAAAAAACGTAAAACATTACCCAACAACTTGTAAGTGATTTTTGATTTTTTCCTTGAAAATCAGTACGTAAAAATTATTACCAAATATATTGATGATTATTTTTATAAAAAAATCATAAATCAAAAATCTAATTATTCAATCATAAATCAAAATCGTTATCAAACAAAATTCGAACCAACCCAAATTATCACTAAAATCCAATTAGGGGCATGCAAAAATCACTAAAGTCTAATTAGGGGCATGCAAAGTAGAATAAATTTGGTTTGAATTAAAATTTGAACCAACCCAAATTGTCAATTCTTGAAAAATAAAAACAAAACCAACTAGAGGTGTAAAACCAATTTAAATGGATCAAAAAAAGATGGCTAAAATCCCTAAGAATTACTTTGCTTGTCACCGGGACATTTAGTCACATTACTTCCATAAAAAGATACTTAGGCTACTCTTAGTAAAAATGAGACATGTTAGTTACTATTTGAACATTTCAATATTATTTTATTAATAAAAAAATTTGACAGAATAATAAAGTATATTTCTTGAAGACAAAATTTCCATTTTCAAGTTTTTTCTCCTTTATACCCTTCCCTTTTTGGTTCAATTTTATCCCATTTTTTAACTATAAAGCTGAAAAAATCATTATTTTTTAGCTATATTTTCTCCATTTTTTTATAGATTTTTTTATCAATCTTCTATATTCTCTCTCCATAGCTAGAAAAAATTAACTATAATATGTCAGCCATTATGATGGTTGATACATTGTAGTCCTTTTTTTAAGAAGGGAGAATATAGATGATTGTCAAAAAATATCTATGAAAAAATTGAGAATGTAGCTGAAAAAAAAGACATCAAAATTGATCTAGAAAATGAGGGAATGATATAAAGAAGGAAAAACTTTAAAATAACAATTTCTTCCCTATTAAATATATTTTATTATTCTATTAAAATTTTTTATTACTAAATAATATTATACTATTCAAAAAGTGACTAATTTATAAGTTTACTGAGTAGCCTAAGTGTTCCTTGTAAAAGTGACTAATTGAAGTGTCTTTGAAAGTGATATGTTAAGACTTTGAATTTTTTTAAGAAATGAATAATTAAAAATAAATTATTTATACACACAGAATGATTCAGTTATGTTTATTTCTTAGCATTTGAAAACTGAACCAACCTATACTTGATTAGCTCTTCAAAACTTAAAAATTAAACCAAACCAATAATATTTTGAAACCGACAAAACTATGTTGCAAGAGGTACGGATTGATTGGTTCGAGTAATTTTTGCACACCCTAGGCCCTACATTTGTTATACTCACTTGAGGACACGATTGTAACTTTGAAAAATTAAGGGACAAAAACATTATACAAGCCAAACGTTAGGACAAGAAACTCATTTAATCCGTGAATGACTTACAATTGTCAAAGAATGAAATTTAGTTATATTTTAGCACCTTTAATTACTAGAGATAATACTACATTACTATGGAAACAAATAATCTTTTTCCAACCAAAAATTTCGGCAAAAATTCACATTCAAACTTCAATATCTACTTTAGGTTTAACGCAGCTATAGAGTCTTCTTTCCATTACAAGCAAATCCATTATTTTGTCATGTTCTTTATCAAAATCCCATCTAAGGAGGAATCAAACATTTGAATTAAGATTAACATTCTTGCTTAATGACTAATGTTGCATCATGCAGTTCAATTCACCTTGCCTGGTATGAACATAAGTATAAACAAGATAACTCACCTTTGCCAACAATCACGAATTATCTGGGCTACCACAGGATCAGTCTCTTCAGGAATCTCAAGACGCCGATTCTGAAATCCAACAGCTCCAACAACCTGCATTGGGTTCAACCCTTTCCATGGGATACGGCAAGTAGTCAATTCCCATAATATCACCCCAAAACTGTACACATCACACCTGCAAGAGAGATTGACCTGATAGTTACTAATGCCCATGTGTTATTTATTGACAAGCATCATCCCTGCATTAACTTACTTCTCATTGGCTGGTTCGTTCCTCAAAACCTCAGGTGCCATCCATTCCGGCTGCAGTCAAGATCAATTTTTAGTAATTTATAATTCTGCTGTTAAGATACCAAAATAACCATCAGTTATTGATTTGAAATTTGAATATATGAATTGAACAAGTATTACCGTTCCAGCAGTAGATTTTGAAGAAAGAAAAGTATGGTGCTTCATGCGAGACAAACCAAAATCACAAACCTGCAGAGAAAAATAACACATTTTTTAAATGATAAAATGTATTTTCTCTGCAACAGACCAATTAGTCAATCCAAAAAGAGAAAATAACAAAGAAGAATATTTTGAAAGAAATGAGGTGCTGGAAATTTGATTGGAAATGACCTTCACAACCCAGTTTTTATCAACTAGGAGATTAGGAGACTTTAGATCTCGATGCACAATTGTGGGGTGGCTAGTGTGCAGGTAATTCATTCCTTTGGCCTAAAAGATTTATGAACATTTATCTGAGAAAATAAGATTAACAGAGAGAGAAGAAAATATACAAATAAATATTTTACCACATCAAGAGCCATTCTCATTCGTCTCTTTTCATCAAGTTGTATATTGGGTCGGTGTAGTAATCTATATAAACTTCCCCTGCATACCGGTGTAAGTTTGAGAAACACAAAATGATCAATAAGGTACAACAAAGAGTTTATTGACTCGGTGACCTTCATTATAACTTTAGATTAGAACTAGGACATGTTAATCCACATAAATGTCTAATCTAATCACCAGAGAACCATGGTCTTTTTATCATACATATCAGAATACAAGGATACACAATCATATACTCTCATGGGAATTTTTCCGTGCAAAAATAAATTAAGACATCAAGGGCTACTCCTGAAGAGCTCAGTGGAAAAAAAAAAAATAGTCACAAAACAAAATCAAGATTACATCTAATATTTGATACAAGACAAATAACAAACCTCGGAAGAAATTCTGTCAATATTGAGAAATGTGGGTGGCAAGTAACAGCTCCCATGAAAAGTACAACATTTGGATGTCTCATTCTTAACATAATTTCAACCTGTGTCGACCAACAAGCAGAAATTAATTTATTTCAAGAAAAAATCATGCAAGGTGGTATTTATTAGAATACAAATACAGGATAATCATGTTTGATTTTGCTACTTACTTCATATTTAAACTGGACCAATGCATCGCCAGAAAAATCTTGATCTAAAAACTTCTTCACAGCAACTTCCTGTCATGAAAATAGTCAACATAAATTAAAAAAAAAACAATTGAAAATGAAAACTTTTAACTTCCCAAGTTGGGATAAACCCCAACCCACATATCAAATTCAATTGGCCCCTGTATTATTAAGTAGGTCCATCCAAACTTGTAGGTCCCATTTATAATATAGAAAAAAGTGTCACCCAAGTCCTTGAGTTTAAAGCCTTAGTGTACGTTTAGTCACCCAGATTCAAAAAGGTGTTCTTTAGTCCTCGACTTTCAAAAAAGGAACAAATTAAAGACAAATAATATTATTATAATAATTTTTCTATTAAAATATTATTCTTTCCTATAAGTGATTAAAATGCAATTAAAACTTAATCCTTTAACAATGGTAAAATAATAGTTAATATGAAAAAATAATTCACAAATATTCGTTTTAATATTAAGTCATTATCAATATTTTATTTTAATATTTTTTTATTTTTTTTAAAAAATAAAAATATATTATTTAAGTAACTTTTTGTTAGAATATTTATTATTATTGATTTTTTTCTTAAATAATTTCATACTAAATTTTACCTTTTTTCTTGTTAATGGCTCATATTTTGTCGTATTTTAATTGACAATAAAAAATAATATTTTAATAGTAAAATCATTAAAATAAAACTATTTATCCTTAATTAACTCATTTTCTCAAGCTAGGTGACTATAAAAACACCTTTTAATATCTCAGGGACTAAGTGACACTAACTTCATAATCTTGGGAACTTCTACGCCCCTCTCCTTATAATATATTAACAAATGATATTTGGCCAAATATGGTTACGATTTATCCCAAACTGGGGCAGATAGAACTACTCATTAAAAACAGATTTCTCAGAGCCCAAAAGAAAAACGAAAAACGATTACTGGAAAAAACATGACAAACCTTTGTTCATTTTTCCTTTTATGTTGTTTCTTTTGTATAGTTTATTAATATTTTTAATTAATTCAAAAAAATTGTAGAGACGTTATCCAAATCAATACAAGGTATTGGTAGGAAAAGCTGGAGTATCATTATATTACTAATAACATCTCTGATCCAATAAAGATTCCACATATTCAAAACCAGGGACGCTTTTAGGGGAAATTGTTACATAGGTGTCTCGAAAAAATGCTTTAATCATGAACAATAACTATTGATTTAGATTACAATGCAAGAGATGTATCAATTGACAAGGAACAAGAAAAATAATTAATATGTAGGAAAATAACTTACAGTGCCATTCCAATCTGCCCGATAAACCTCACCACATGAACCTGCAGATAAAAATTAAGATAAAAATGTCATTGAAATCAACACCATCTAATAAAATCAAGAACAGCACTACAGCAGTCCTCTGGCCAAGCCAACTTAAACTTGAGAAATTTCACACATAAAATCATTCCCATGATTTTGATGAGGCAAAAATGAAGGGAGTGGCTGCATTTTGATCTATTGGCAAGTTCAAGCATATTAAATTGGCTGATTGTCCAATGTTACAGAAACTTATCATGGAAGCACTGTTTCTCGATAGGAAAGCCAATCAAGATATGCCACGTGATATCATAGACTAGAAATTTAATATACAAATAGATAACAAGTCCTTATGACATTCCTAACCTCATGGAAAGGAGAACACACATGTGCAATGTCACTGCCTTTTGTTTTTCTTTTTGAAATGTTCAAATCAACTTTTTCGCTACGGAAAAGTGAAATAAAGCAACCTTAGTTTCCTTAGAGTTGAGAAGAAAAAGCAAAAGCTTGCCACAGTTCTAATCATGAAGGAAATTCCTTTCTATAGCAAAACTTATAGATCATATAATACACATATATGCATAATATGCATGCGAAGACACATAACATATGTTGCATTTATGTACGCTCCATTTCAAAGACTTTTTTTGTCCGAAGTTGAGAATGCAGAGAGCTAATTTTATTATTTCATGCCACGGCAAAGGTTCTTACCAATACCAATGCGCTCACCAATCCGAAGGTCCTCCCATGGTATTTCCCACTCTGCTACTTCTCCAAACATTGGGTCAAGTTTCTCACTTTGACCATTGCAACCAATATGTGAGTTGCTGTTAGCTGTTTCCGTCAGCTTGACAGGAGATTCTTTACCAACTTCAAAAGTAAGCTCATCTTTAAAGCAATTCTTATCATCAGTAAGGTTATAAATCCCGAGATTTCTATCACTAGAAGCGACTTCATAGGGGGCATCTGCATGAACTTCCTCCTCATTGAACCTGTTTTGTTCCATTTTTGATTGATTAGCAGGATTTCTATCAACATCTACAGGATTGCTCCACGATATTTCACTAGTTCTACTAGCAACAAGGACGAATCCACCACTAGTAGCATCATACGTTGGAGAACATTTAGAGTTGATGCAACATGTCTCCAACCCACTTTGTTTCCCATCTAAGTTACCAGCAATTTGTTTTTGCAGACCATCCATATTAAAATAATCTGAATAATCCCCTCCAGCAAAGTTTACCAAAGAGTGCTCATTTCTTGACAATGATTTGTCTGATTGACAATAGACATGATGAGCTGCATTTTGATCTTCTACGACCTGCTGAAGCACTTTCTCTTCATCAAGCTCTTGGGTACTAATATCTGAAAACAAATCAAGTGGAGGTGATGCGCCACTCTCTAACAAGACAGCATGCAGCTTCTGTGCGAATTCTGGGTCCTTTGCTGCACTAATAACATATTTTGATACATTTTTAACTTTCTTTTTCTGCTCAGATGTTGATTTTCCGCACCTGCCCAGTGAACTTTCATATGGTCTATGTAATGATGGAAGGGGTTGGTCAAACTCAATTCCAGATATCTCAATCTGATTTGCCTTAGCAATATTTCTTTCATCACCTTTTGCTGAATTGTTTGCAAGTGATGATGGTTCAAAGAATGAACTTCCAATATTGGAAATTGCCAGGGTGCCGATTCCCCCATCATACAGCAATCTGGGACCCGTGGGAACCACAGTAACATCCGGAAAGCTCCTTGTACCAAGGAAAGAACTTGGAAGCTGACTGCTGGGTACCTCAGCAGGAATTAGCGTTCCAGGGGCACCCATTAAATCTATTATATATTCACTGCAGGATTTACAAATCAACACATCACAAGTAGTCAAAAAAAATTAGTTCAATTTGAATGCAAACATGCAAAATATACGCACCTAAACATGCGGAGAACTAAAAGTAAACTAAACAGCTCAGAAAAGATGCACTTATAACACCAAATTAACAAAGTAAATGCATGTGAAACAAATGAATTTACATTGGAGTTCAAGAAAAAGAGATGGGATTAACTTCCACATGTTGCTTACTGCAGATTCTCATAGTTTCATATATAGATATTTTAAGGGTTTTTTTTGCAAACAAAGAAAGACATTTTAAGTTCTCTCTGAATTAATTTTAAAATATCACAAATATCTTTAATTTGGGTTGGGGTTAAAGTCAAATTGGACTAAAAAAAACCTTTATATCTTTCACGCTGACTTTAATCGTGTATAAGTTCTAAGCATGATTTTTTTTAAAATTTATGATTTAAGTGTTTGGATATGGTTGCCTCTTTCATGATGCAATCAAAAAATTTCCTCTACAAAATTTGTTTTCAATTAACATCTGAATATCTTCATAATAGAGAAATTTGACAACATAATAAATAATGATTACTTTATTTCATCAACTTTCTAATTGAAACCAAGTATAATACATAGCGAGTTCCAACAAACTAGAAATCTATAAATAAATAAATAAAAATGACAATGAACATAAGACCATCCCAAAAATTTAGATGTGATGAGATGGCTATGAATCTATATGAATATTTAATGTCTTTCCAGTGTTCATACAACAAATTCTAAATCAGACATTTCCAACATAAAATAGAAATAGGAAGTGGTTTCCCTTAAACTAAACACCTATTTCTCAGGCATGATTCAAAGTCCCTGATACAATATGTACCCAGTATGGGTTTTACCAGGGCACTGAACTTGGTATTCTTTTTTTGATAAATTTGTAGCTTTTTCAATCAAATGACACTAAATAAAGAGAATTGTGGATAAAAGAAGCATAAAACATTAAAATTTTAGCTAATAAGTAATAATTATTTATAGAACCACCAGAAAAAGTCCTAGCTGTAGACCCTTACCTTCCATTTTCAACCTTAATCAAGTTCACTGCTCCATCATCAGTACCAGTATAGTAACTTCCTTTTACCAGCATACATGGAAGATTAATTCTATCAGCTAGTACCTAGCATAAAAAATATGACTTGATTACCTACAGCCAGTATATCTACAGAATACAAAAAATATCCACCAAAATTGTTCCAAAACATGAAGAGATGATACTGAATATTATTTAAATAGAACTTGCATAAAATAGATTTTTTTTTTTTTTTTTGGGGGGGGGGGGGGAGTCAAGATGAGGAAAGCTAAGCATTAGGCTCATGATTTTGTTGGCCCATAAGTTTAAATTTTTGGCACAACCTTGAATAGCAAGGCTCTATGACGTGAAAGTCCAACATCAAGACATCCAAGGGGAAATATGATAGATTTCAGCAAGCCCTGTAACTCAAACCTCCTATTGGCCCACGCCTTTGACATTTCATCAGCATCACTAACTGGACCACCCATTCTATCAACAACAACTTTAGCAATATTCTGGATTAAACCACACAAAACCGAACCATGTCCAGAATCCTGGGACTCTAAAAATATAGCATATGCTTGTTCTTCAAGCTGTTGTAGTTTGGAATCAACCAAGCGATTAACCAAAATCACTTCATAATCAACATTATTTGAAACAGATTCCGATTGAAGATCAACCAACAATGGAAGCTTCCCTTGTACAAGTGAATTTGAGGTGATACAATATACATCATAAAATCCATCCACAACTGTTTCGTCATAACTTACAAAGTTATAGTTCTGCACATGATAGGCAAATAAAATAGTCAAACAAATATATTTTCATACAAATGTAAATCAAAAGTACAACAAATGCATTCTTCATTTCCTGAACAATGCATTATTCCACGATTACAAAAATGCAGTGTACTATTCACTAGTAATTTAGTATATACAGTTATGTGACTGAACAACCAGTCACTTGATTACAGAAATGGGTGGATCAGAACGAAAAACAACATATTTATAATGTACACAATAAACCACTTCTATTTTTATTAGCCAAACTCTATAGGTAATTCAAACTCACAAAAAAATACATCTTTATAAAGTATACAAGAAACCGGTTTTATTTTATTAGCCAAAATCTATCAGCAATTCAACTCACAAAAAATGACATCTTTATGAAGTAAACAAGAAACCACTTCTAATTTTATTAGCCAAACTCTATCGGGAATTAAACTCAGTAAACTTCTTTTTAACCAAAATTAAGAAGCTAATTATTTTAGTAAACTAGAATTTGAGTTAAGTTGACATCGAATTACAATGATAAAGGCTTGGTATTACACCATAGTTTGATTATCCACCCCAATTGTCCTTTGGTAAAAAAAAAACAGTAGACAACCGAATTACAAGGAAATACCCAACCACCACAACTAGCAATGCAATTCAAGCCTAACAAATAAAATAAACAACGACAATCATCTAAGATGCAAATCCAAAAGATTAAACTATTACATTCAGTTCAAATAATCGGGCAAAATGAAACTCCCACCAAAACAACAATAATCCCTAACACTGAACCCTATAAAGAGACATGGAATCATAAGTGCAATGCAAATGTACTTAACAAAACAATAACATTCACAATTCCACTATCAACACCAATACAATCTAACAAAACCTTGAAAGTGATTCAAAACCCAAAATGATACTTCCCGACCAAATAGAAAACTTACCCAGTAACGAAGTGAAAGATCGTCCACAAGCGCTGGCGCGTTGACCACAGAAGGCGAACATCCCAAGCTAATCCGCTTAGCCGCATCGATCTGAGCGGATTCCGGATCTTCTCGTGATTTAGGATCGGAGGCACTGATCGCTAGGGCTAATTGTACCTGAAACTCCTCCTCCAAGAAATTGAAATCCATACACCCTCCACCACCAACACTATCCCCAGCCGTCCGATCACCACCGACAGAGTCAACGGGTCCGATTCTCCCCATTGTAGCCGAACCAGACGTCGAAGCTGGTGATGGCGACAAAGAACTTGGCGTCGAAGAAGATGCGGGCGGATTTGAATTCGAATTCGGGCTCGTAACGGGACGTGTCTCAGCCAATCTTTGGTGGTCATTGATACCACCGCCGATGTGAAGTTTTCTCAGAAGATGTCTCATCCTCGACATGGATCATCAAGAGATTGATTGGATGAATCTCAACTTTCTTTAGTCTTTTCCCTCTCTCTATTCTCTTTCTTAATTCTTTCTCTGTCTATCTGTACTAAGAAGGAGTAGAACAATTTTCTTTGTACTAACGTGCGCACTATTAACAAAGCAGATTCGCTTAACCTGCGCACTCTTCTCCGTCAAGCAACCACCACTTTAGAAACTTAAATTAACCGCTCAACCATTCCCTCCAATAACTCTCTCGTATAACCAAAAAATAATTTATTTTTTTATTATTAAACAAGTTAAAACATTTTTGCCCACCATACCAATTTTTTTATTTTTTTATTTAACATTTATACATTTTCATATACACAAACACGATGATGGGGTTGAATTCATGCTTTTTACATCAAATATTATTATAATTATCTACGTTTAATATCACCACAATTTTAAATTCTAAATTAATTAGAAAATTTTACCCATGTACTTCTTAGCGTGTCTCTCCAAATGTTTATCCAAATTTTGATGTTGTCTAGTCTATTCTCTTATTCACATCTTATTTTAAAAAAAAAATTAATGTTATATACATCTATTTATTATTAAATTAGGAAGATAAAATATTAAAATAATTATCATATTATTTATTAATAAAAATTAATTGTTTTAATGTACATAAAAATATCAAAAAGATTCTTCCATAAATAATTGTTATTGACTCAAGCTAAGTCTACAACAATTAGTCAATATGCCAATGGCAAATTAAATACATATTTGATTTTAGGGTATTAATTTGAGTTGTATCTAAATAAGTGATATCGTTTTATTTAAATTTTTATTTATGAAAATTTTAAAATTATATATTTAAAATAATATTATAATGAATGGAAAATTAAATTTTAAATAACTTAAAATTACAATTTAGAAACTATTGATTAAATATCCTTCCATCAATTTATTATAATATATTTGATGAATTATTTATCATCAAATGTTATACTTGAGAAAACCTTTTCCAAGTTGAGGGAGATATTAACTGAAATTGTTTAATAACGATTTTAATTTTAATTTTTTTAAAAAATTATTAATAAAATATAAGATGATTTATAAATATTTTAAAAGAATATTTTTTAATTAAATTTATAATTATGATTTTTTTTATTTTCATCAAACAATTTATAATTTTTTTAAAAAATAAATCAAGTCTTGTGACTTTTGTATTTATAAGTATTCGAAGAAAATGATTAAAAATATAAAATTTATAAATAATAACAAAAAAGTTATTTATTTATTAAAATAAACATAAAGTATTACCAAACAATTTATTTATGATTTTTGATTTCTTTCTCAAAAATCATTAAATTTAAATTGTTATTAAATATATTGGTGATTATTTTTATAAAAGAATTATAAATCATAAAATTAATAACTTAATTATAAATCATAAATCATAAATAATTATCTATCAATTGCTTTGTAAATATTTTGGAAATATGACTTCTGTATACATAGAACTCCTTAATTTTGTTTGAAAATGCGAAAAAAATTAAAAATTCAAGAAAAAGCTGTCATTTTTATTTTTCAAGTATTATCTTAGTCCTAAAACTTATATAGCTAAGTCTTGATTGATAAAATTTATGCATTTAATAATTCATCAAAACTAGTTTATTTTATATTTATTTTTGGATAAAATTTTATAACATTTTAAATATTTGAGTAAAAAATTATCACAAAAATACTAAATGATATATAGGAGTCCATCTCTTTCTAAATACGTATTATTTTAATACTTCTTGTAATTTTGAGTTTTATAATCTTCTTATTTTATTTCACTTACTTTTCTTTCTTTCTTGTTTTTATCTTTATCACAATTTTTCTGTTTACAATTTTAAGATAATATTTTTTTATCATAACTTTTCTCGGACAAACCGTTTTAGTTCTGTTTTCTTACCGAACTGGATTTTTTTTCCTGCTCCTTATTCTTTAATTGGCTCAGTAGCATTGTTTTCTTCGATTCGGTTTTAATGCTTAGTACTTCTGCTGCTTTTACTTACAATAATTTTCTTTTACCTACTGCTATTTCATATACATATTTTTATAAGTAATGTTGTTTCATGTTTTAATTAATCTAATGATATAATCTCATGTTATTACTTCTTTTCTTTCTAATTTTATTTTGCATGAATTATTTCCTAAAATCTTCATGTCAATAAGGGTGTAAATTCAATAAGGGTCCAAATTATTACTTGCATATTTTCAATTAATTGAATTTTTTATAAATAAAAAAATGTATTAATAATTAAAGTTTGTTAGCTAAAACAATAATACATTAAACACTAAAAATAAAGAAAATAATATTATACCAACTAATCTTTTGAAAAAAAAAGATAAATTAATACTGTGTGAATAACTCACGCATGTAACAAAATCAACGAAAATAATAAAACTCCTCACACACACCTGTTATGTTACAATAACTAGTTAATAAGTATTTGATTAACATCGCTTGTGTTTCTCATAGCAATCTTACTACATTGGTATGTGAAAGTATTTGTTTCATTTTCATATCTATTTTGATATATTTGATGCACTCTTACTATATTGATGTATGAAAGTACCTATTTCATTTTCATATCTATTTTGATATATTTGACCACAATATTTACACTTCTCTCGTGGAATATTATGAGAAGTCAAATGAAGAGTTTCAAAGTGTGTTCACACTCATGATCTTTTTGATATCGTCTTTTAATTATTTGAATTTGGAATAACATCAATGGTTATTTCTATTGAATAATTGGCCTTAATTGGCCTTAATTCAACGAGCAAATTAAGGAGTAAATCAAGGAACAAATAATGGTTTAATTCAAGAAGTAATTCAAGGAACTCTTTGAAATTCAAGGAGTGAATCTTCATATAAGTAGATGTATAATTGTAATGAATTCATTAATCAAATGTTCATTCCAATTAAGAGAAAAGCTTAAAGAAACGTTTTAGTGAGAGAAAATTGAGAGCAATTTTCTTAAGTGTAATTGGGTTGTGAGTTGTGAGTGTTGTAAACACCTTGTATAATTTCTCCCCATTTTCAATAAAAAGATCTACAGTAGGTCCAGAGATGTAAGCAAGATTGACTGAACTTCATTATCAAATTTGTGTGTTATTTTGTCTATTTATTTTCTCATAAATCTAACTTATCGAGAATTTACGTAATTTCCCAACAACTGGTATCAGAGCTTTTAGTGGTGATTTCTATTAATTTTCTACAAGGTTACTATTCACATGAATAGTGAATTACGTGAATAGTAAAATTTTGTCAATAATATTTTTTTGTTGATGGAGGTGTTTTAATATACGATGGTTTACAGAAATAGTCAGAAACGATCTGAAGAAAGTTAGATTTGAGTGTGAGCAATGGTCGTAGATGAAGGAAAGGTGAAACTCGAGAAATTCGATGGCACAGATTTCTGGTTTTGGAAAATGAAAATAGAGGATTATCTATATCAACCTCTCTCAGGGAAGAAGCTAGAGGCTATGAAGGAAAAATATTAGAATCTTCTAAACAGACAAGCCCTCGTTGTTATTTGATTGACACTATCCCGCAATGTTGGTTTCAACATAGCAAAGGAAAAGACCACAGCAGGTCTTATGGAAGCTCTCTCCAATATGTATGAAAAGCCATCAGCCTCAAAAAAAGTGCACCTGATGAGGCATTTGTTTAACTTGTGGATGACAGAAGGCACATCAGTAACTCAACATCTCAATGAACTCAACACAATCATAACCCAGTTGAGTTCATTTGAAATTGAATTCGATGAAGAAGTATAAGCATTGATACTTTTGCTTTCTCTACCAGAAAGTTGGAATGCTACTGTCATGGTTATAAATAGCTCATCAGGAAATTTGAAGATGTTCGTGATCTGGTTCTTAGTGAAGAAATTTGACGTAGAGAGTTGGGTGAATCATCTACCTCTTCAGTTTTGCATATAGAGTTAAGAGGAAGAAATTCAACCAGAGCAAATGGACGTGACAGAATAGACTACCGAGATAGATCAAAGGATAAGAGGTCCAAATCCAGGAATCCTAATAATTCCCATAGCTTGAAGACTATCAAGTGTTGGAATTGTGGGAGAACCGAGCACTACAAAAATCAGTGCAAGAGTGCACCATAGGACAAACAAGTGAAGGCAAAGACAAATGTTACTTCCACCTCAAGAAGAGATGATGCATTGATATGCTCTTTGGAGAGCAAGGGAGAATCTTGGGTGCTAGACTCTGGAGCATCGTTCCATGCTACTTCACAGAAAGAATTCTTCGAGAAATATGTCCCCAGAAACCTTGGAAAGGTATATCTTGGTGATGATCATTTGTGTGCTATTATTGGCAAAGGTGTAGTAAAGATTAAGTTGAACGGGTCTGTTTAGGAGTTGAAGGATGTTAGGAATATTCCCGACCTAAGAAGAAACTTAATCTCAGTAGGGAAATTGGCTAGTGAAGGCTACACTACGATTTTCCATGGTGATGATTGGAAGATTTCAAAGGGTGCAATGACGATTGCTCGAATCAAGAAGAGTGGCACTCTTTACATGATAGTAGGGGCATGTCGTTCAATCGTAGTTGCAGCAAGAAATGAAACACCAAATTTGTGGCACCAGAGACTAGGTCACATGAGTGAGAAGGGGACAAAGATTATGCACTCAAAGAGAAAACTCAGAGATAGACATATGCGAAGATTGCATACTTGGAAAGCAAAAGAAAGTCAACTTTCAGATAAGTGGTAGAACCTCAAAGAAGGAAAGGCTAAAGCTCATTCATTTTGATGTTTGGGGACCAACAACCGTCTCATCCATTGGTGGGAAACATTACTTTGTGATTTTCATTGATGATCACTCTCGAAAAGTATGGGTTTACTTTCTAAAGCATAAGTCTGAAGTATTTGAGGCTTTCAGAATATGGAAAGCTATGGTTGAAAATGAGACAAGTTTGAAGATCAAAAACTCATAACTGACAATGGTGGTGAATATGAAGACATTAGATTCAAAAATTTATATTATGAGCACGGGATAAGAATGGAAAGAACTTTGTCAGGCACGCCTCAACACAATGGTGTAGCTAAGCGTATGAACTGAATATTGATAGAAAGAGCGAGAAGCATTCGTATACAATCAAGTCTACCGAAGTAATTCTGGGCAGAAGCAGTCAACACGACAGCTTATTTGATCACTCGAGGTCCATCTGTTCTATTGGAGCACAGAATACCAGAGGAGGTATGAAGTAGAAAAGAGGTAAAACTATCACATCTAAAAGTTTTCGACTGTGTAGCATTTGTGCATATTAGTGATTAAGGCAGGAATAAGCTTGATCCCAAATCCAGTAAACACGCCTTCATTGGCTATGGTGAGGATGAGTTTGGCTACCGCATTTGGGATAACGAAAACAAGAAAGTGATCTGTAGTAGAGATGTGATTTTCAATGAAAACGTGATGTATAAGAACATGCATAAAATATATGCCAACGACTCAGAGCATAATGAGTTAATATTTATAGATGCAGATGATGTCCCAGATAGTTTTGTAATGGAATCAATTGTAACAAATTTTCAACCAGAGGAACTCGTTGGATAGAGCAGTACGCAGTAGTCCGACACACCACAGTCTCCTACTCCAACTCCTGTATTGAGAAGGTCTTCTCGACCTTATGTGCCTAACAGGAGATACATGAACTATATGTTGCTTATTGATAGAAGGGAGCCTGAATGCTATGATGAAGCTTGTTAGACTCGAGATTCCAACAAGTGAGAGCTTTCCATGAAAGAAGAAATGAAATCTCTCATCTCTAACCAAACATGTGAACTAGCTAAGTTACCCATGGGGAAGAAGACACTTCATAACAAATGGGTGTATCGGGTGAAATAGGAATATGATAGTTCCAAGAAATATAAAGCCCGACTAGTTGTCAAAGGATTTCAGTAGAAGGAAGGAGTTGACTACATTGACATTTTTGCTCCCATTGTGAAGCTTAATACTATCAGAATAGTGTTGAGTATTGTAGCCATTGAAGATCTCCATGTTGAACAGTTAGATGTGAAAACTGCATTCCTTCACGGAGACTTAGATGAGGAGATATACATGTACCAGCCAGAAGGTTTCTTAAAAAGAGGGAAGAAGAACATGGTGTGCAAACTTAAGAAGAGTTTGTATTGCCTAAAACAAACCCCAAGACAGTGGTACAAAAAGTTTGATAGCTTTATGCACAAGGAAGGTTTTCAGAAGTGCAATGCCGACCACTGTTGCTACTTCAAGAGATATAGGTCCAGTTATATCATTTTACTACTTTATGTTGATGATATGTTAGTAGCAAGTTTAGATATGGATGATATCAGAAGGTTGAAGCAACAATTGTCAAAGGAGTTTGACATATCACAAGAAATAAAAAGAGAGGATCCTTGCAGTTATCCCAGGTAGAGTACATCAACCATGTTTTACAAAGATTCAACATGGGCGATGACAAGCCAGTTAGTACACCCTTGGCCAGTCACTTTTTCCTATCCAAGGATTAGTCCCCTCAGACGGAGGAAGAGAGAAAAATCATGGCTAGGGTTCCTTATGCCTCAGCCATTGGAAGTTTGATATACGCGATGGTTTGTACGAGAATAGATATTGGTCATGCAGTGAGAGTTGTTAGCAGATTTATGTCAAACCTAGGGAAAACTCATTGGGAAGTAGTCAAGTGGATTTTAAGGTATCTACGAGGCACCACAGAATACGTATACGTAGACTTTGGAGGTGAAGTTGATCATGGAAGAAGCACCACCGGTTATATATTTACTGTTGGAATTACAGCTGTTAGTTGGATGTCATAGATACAGAAGATTATCACTCTATCCACTACAAAGGTTAAGTATGTAGCAGTGACTGAAGCTAGTAAAGAGATGATATGACTTTAAGGTTTGTTAACTAAGTTGGGATTCAAACAAGAGAAGAATATTTTGCACAATGATAGTCAAAGTGCAATACACTTGGCAAAGAATTCAGCATTTCATTCTAGAACCAAGCATATTGGACTTCATTATCACTTCATCATATCTCTATTGAAATATGATGTGTTAATACTGGAGAAGATTCAAGGAAGCAAAAATTCAGCGGATATGTTGACAAAGGTGGTGATTATTGACAAACTGAAGTTGTGCTTAACTTCAGTTGGTCTGCTAGAGTAACAAGACTAAAAATTTTGTTGCATTGATCGAGATGTGAAGATAGATTGGAATCAATCTTCAAGTAGGAGATTGTTGAATAATTGATCTTAATTCAAGGAGCAAATTAAAGAGTAAATCAAAAGAGGAAATTAAAGAGTAAATCAAAAGAGCAAATTAAAGAGTAAATCAAAAGAGCAAATTAAGGAGAAAATCATGGCTTAACTCAAGGAGCAATTCAAGGAGTGAATCTCCCTATAAATAGATGTATAATTGTAATGAATTCATTAATCAAATGTTCATTCCAATTGAGAGAAAAAAACTTTAGTGAGAGAAAATTGAGAGCAATTTTCTTAGGTGTAATTAAGTTGTGAGTTGTGAGTGTTGTAAACATCTTATATAATTTCTTCCCTTTGCATTAAAAACATCTACAACAGGTCTAGATACGTAAGCAAAATTGATCGAACTACGTTATCAAATTTGTGTGTTATTTTGTCTATTTTTCTTTCTCATAAATATAGCTTATCGAGAATTTGTGTAATTTCCCAATAGTTTCATCTCTTTAATATGTTTTTCATTACATTAGTTATATCATCCTCATCCACCTCTATATTACTTCTTGATTGAAATTGAATCATATTTACAAGTTAATAACCAAAAGCTAAAACAACGAACAAATTAATTAACCAAAAGTTATAACACGTAATACAGATTTATCATGTATAATATGATACTTTTGTTCTAGGTGCATAACAACTAGCTCTTTCTTGTGGACTACAGATTTACTAACACTAGCTCACAAGTTATGAATATAATATAGTAGTTACCAATATACTCTCTTTTTTCATATCATAATCTACTTATTGCTTTTACATTACTTCCTTCCTTTTTGAAATTTTATTTGTTGTTGAGTTTGTTAATATGAATATAACAAAATGAAAAATATATGACTTTCTATTTTATTTTGAAGAAAAAATGTTCCTAGTAAAAATTGCAATATAATATGGGAAGAAATGTGTTTATCTAATTTTAAATTTTTAACCTATGGTGTAAGTTGTAATGTATTATAACTTATTTTATTTTAGGCTAACAAGTTAAGTTGAACCCAACTCAAACCTAGCTCGATTATTTTGGGATTCTTTGAGTTGTTCTAAATTTAGCCTAAATTTAATTTGATTTGTGCTTGATTTGAGTTCTATAATTCGAATTTGATTCGTTCAATTGAACTACGATACAAATTACGACTTCTAAATATAAGTCTTTACAAATTTATGAGAATTAACTACTTTTATATCATTATTTATTTAACTACTTACCTTCTGTGGGCTGATTATTTTATTTTATGTTTGTTCACGTTGATTATTGCTTTCATATTGTTTTAATGATCGATATATTTAGATTATTCTATTTTTATTTTGGTATATTTTTTTTATCTTTATTCTCAATTGTAATATATCAAATACTCCTATTTAGGTTAATAATATCATTGTTTTGTTAATTTTAACAATAAATGATACATATGATATATTTAATTCTTTAAGATTATTAATAAATTTAATCAAAATAGATACTCATGATCTAAATAAAAGTATTTGATATGTAGTAATTGATAACAAGAGTTAAAAATATCAAAATAAGAATAAAAGTAATTCGGAATTACCAACCCTACTGCCTTATTTTATTTGCTTGTTATATTGTAACTGTTATATTATTCTCCTTTATTTTCAGTTTTAATTTTTTTTAATTATTTTATCTCTTATTCCATTCTACTTTATAGTACTAATACTTTTTTGATAATACTTGTACTTTTTTTTATTTTTTTTTCTTTTCAGATCATATAATGTTATATGTGAGATTATTTGGTACAATCTTTAATCTGAATATTTTTGTGTGGTTACGTGTTTTGATAATAATTATTTATGAGCTTCTTTACTTAGCAATTTTATGCTTGGTTTGATATTGTTTGTGTTGAGACTTATATTGCATAATTGATACTAGACTAATTTAGAGAATTGAATATCTTTATAACTGATGAATTTGAAGAAATTATTATTTATAATTATGTCAAACCATTCTGCTTAATAATCTTTTTCTATCAAAAGAGATGATATTATTAACATTGTAGTAAAAATACAAACCAAAACATCACTTCTTGTACCAACCAAAAACTAGAACAAACATATAGCAATCAAAGAAAAAATTGCTATCCCAAATCCAGACCTAATTCTACGTACCAAAGCAACATTTATAAATTCCCAGGAAATAAAAAACCAAGCCAAGCACATCACTCATATGATAAACACGAATGTCCATCTAGGCTAAAGATTATAATCTTAACTCTAAACGAAAAGGTTAGTGTCTATCGTCGTAACAAACCAAAAAGAAAATAGAACACCACCAATAAACCAAATTCAATACAGTAAAGAGAATAAAAGAAAACAAAACAAAACTCAAATGAAATCAAATAATATTACCAAAAATGGGTGCTACAATACCAACTTTTAGGATCAAAATTCATCTAAAATCATCGTTTTCATCTTCATCATTGGTCTCCTTCAATGTGAATATAGACAAAACTTAAACCAAGATAAACAAATTTAAAGTCCATTAGGGATGAGTTTACCTCTAGTAATACTCAGAGAAAATATGAAAAATACATTAGTTTAAAAATTTATGGGTTAAAAAGTAGTTTAGGAACCAAATTTGGACTACCGCATGAACAATGGCAAGACTTGATAGGGCGAACTCTAGTTGATGAAGATGAACAGAGATGCAGTAGAGGTGGTACTGATGAAATGCGGTAGTCAGGGAGAGACTGGAAGGCAAGCTGAAACCTACAGCAGTGGTGCTGATGAAAGGCGACCACAAAACATGAGCTAACGACTGGAAGGCACAAAAAAAACTCTATACCTGGGTGTAGAGGAGGTGGGATGGATGTGGGTGTAGTTAGGTACAGGGGAGGTGAAGGTGGAGGTGGAATGGAGGAGGTGATGGCTGGAAGGCATAAAAAACTCTTCCAATCCAAAAGAATAACGAGAGCTTTCTATGGGCAATATTCTCTCTAATATGATGAATGTTTAATTAATTTGATATATATGCTACTTATCTTTTATGCATTTTTTATTCATTAGTTACGGGCAATATTCTCTCTAATATGATGAATGTTTAATTAATTTGATATATATGCTACTTATCTTTTATGCATTTTTTATTCATTAGTTACTTTGGTGATTGATATATAATGCAACTAAAAGGATTTAATTATTGTTTGGTTAAATGGATAAAAAGTGTGTTTTTTTGGAATTTGTTGGGATTTCAAATATTTTTTTGAAAAATTTGTTTATAAAAGAATTTTTACTTTACGAATTGTGTTTTTGCGATTGACGAAATGTTATAATTTTATTTATAGTCAAATTAAATAAATTGATAAATAATAAATTTAATATTTTATAATCGATGGATTATTTGATTCTGTTATACCAAATAAATGAATTCATATTTTTAAAATAGTGAAATTTTATATTTAATCAATTACTCGATTTTGAGTTTTGAAATAAATAAATTTTATATTTACAAAGTTCATGAGTTTTTGTTTTCAATAAAAATGAATATTTTGTTTTTTTAAAAATATTTAACTTAGTTTCATAGTTTATGAAATAAGTGAATTTTACATTTAAGAAATACTTGGTTTTTAAAATAACAAAAGTGGTAAATTTTATCACAAAATAAGTGAATTTATATTTGCAAAGTTGGTGAATTTTTGTTTTCACTAAAAATGAATATTTATATTTGAAAAACAGTGAATTTGTATTTGTTAGTTTTGTAGCTTACGAAGTAAGTGAATTTTACATTTACAAAAATACTTGATTTTTAAAATAAGTAAATTTTATATTTTAAAAATAACGAATTATCAATTGATTTTAAAATATTTAATTTTATAATCTATGGATAATTAGATTTCGTATACGTTGAAATGCAAATTGGAATTAGGTTCCAAGAAAATTAATTTTTTAGTTTTAAGAAAATTAATTTCAGATTAATTATATTAATTTAAAATCTTATAATTATTTCATATTCTAAAATTTAATTTTGGTTTATTTGGATATCAATGCATCTATGAGCATTAATTTATTTTTTGAGATGACATAAAATGTGATAGAAGATATCGTCATGTTGGTTCTTATATGAATATGTTGGTGGGTGTTTTGCTAATGTGAATTTCATCAACTCTAACTCGAAAGAGTGATATATAGACATTGGTAGTATAAGACACGTATTTTCAAGTAATGAGTTATTCACTTGCTTCAAATCATTTAAAATTGGACGAGATTATGAATAATGAATTATGCAACCTCTATCATTAAGGATAAGGCAAAGTGATCATAAAGATGACATTTGAAAAAGATATGACTCTAAACAACGTACTATACGTGATAGAGATCCTAAAGAACCATGAGAAGTTTATTGCTTGAGATGCATTGATTCTAGATGGATGTCGAGTCCAACAAGGTCATATTAACCAAGAAAAAAACAATTGTATTAAAGGGATATGTAATTGAGGAGCTGTCCAAGTTTAATGTAATAACCTTGAAGTCAGAGATTAATTATGCTATTAACTCATTTACATATTTATCAATCTTTAAAATTGTCTCATGAAAGACTAAAATTATCTCTGAAGTTAATTGATATAAATTATATACCCTTTTATAAATTAGTTCTAAACATAAATGTGAGACTTGAGAATTCTATACGTAGGAACAATTACACGAAGATTGATTATTCTTCTGACTCAAATAGATAATCGGGACCTAAATTAGGGATGAAAGCGCTAACCCATGGAATCTTTTCACGAGTGCTATACCAATTCGGTTAAGCTTTCCCTTACAAATATGAATTAAGCAAACAACAAATCAAAAGTACAAGACAATATGCTCAATTCAATACACAACAAAATAACCAACAATAAGAAAGAATAAACTACTATAAACATACTAGTCACCGTGTACCTCACGGGCTCCTATCTAGGCTAGCAGTATGTATAAACATAACAAACATCACACATCATTCAAAATAGTCATACATATTAAAAATATATAAAGAATTTCCAATCATTTTAAAACATTACATGTGTAAACATATTCAATAAATGATGATTGTACTTTCACAACATGCAATCATACATAACATAACATATCATAAGAAAGAGTCTGACACTCGATATGCAACTAGGGTAAGAAGATATGAACTCTTTAGATACTTACACTAAAAGTGCATGATCATAAAGTATAAGCAATAATTAGAAAGCTATAGACATGTTACAAAAAAAGAAAAAAAATCATGCAACTACACAAATCAAATAAGTTTTCTAATTGGAGTTTAAATCTAGTATGTGGTACGTACACGATACAAAATCGAATTATATTAATACAATAGCAGATCATGTATAACAATATATATAACGATGTAAGCCCATATAGAACCATGGTAACATCATCGGGTTACTTATGAAAACCATTAGGCTGTAAATAAATCCACTAAGCAATAAAATAATTACAATCCTTATAGAAATAAAACCCCTATTACCTTTATCAGTAGGAATCACTATTCAAACTCCCTATTTCTAATCTTTCTTGCTGCTTCTACAATAACCTAGTTCAACACATAAGCCCAGCTCTCCTTCAAAGTCAACACCACCCTATGTGGTATGATCAAAACCGTAGATTAGTAATAAGTAATTTGAATAATCAGCTGAACCACCCCCAAACATGAACACCTAATAATCTTTGTAGGACACACAGTCAAGCCACGAATAATAAATTATATACTAAGACACACAGTTAATCCACGTATTACACAAAGCCAAATCTATAATAACTCAAACAATTCAGCTCAATTTACTTAGAGATTTGTTCTCACATATAAAAGGTTGCACGAAGGCAATAACCAACCGAAACACGGCTCACTACCACACAGGCTCTTCACAAAAGACCAACTCATAAAAACTATCTTAAGTACTCACCGCTCAAAATAATGATTTTTATCGCTCAGTCACGAATTTCTAATACCGAACAACACTCAAGGTAATAATGATTCAGAAATAGAAAAACAATATGCCAATTTGATAGAGGTCTACAATATTTTTTTGGATGAAAAACATAAAAAGAGTGAGTATTTATAAAACTCACCCAAGCTCACAACCAACCTCACCAAGGGTTCTCGTCGACCACCTTACTTAGCGAGGGCCTTGTTGAGGACCTCATCGAGGAGCCAAAAATCACATTTTCGATCCAAAAAATAATGAGTAATTTTCATACATACCTGTACACTTATTGAACCAAAAACATGAGCGACAACATCTACTAGCTCGTACGCTCACTTGTCGAGAACCACAATGCTCAACCTAGCATGCATACTACAAAAACCAACCTCGTAGTGTGTGTAAACATACTTTTATACAAATGTACCTAACTATGTACATATATGCATTCTTGATCATTAGTAACCAACCATACACAGAGGGAGGTAAATACACTAAGTAAAAAAAAGAATATGTCTTTGCACATAGAAAACCAACATAAACACAAAGGACTACAAGACTTACAATCTTCCATTTTGGCTTTCCGTGGCAAAACACTATACAACTAAGTACAGATGCACGTCAATCATGAGATGATCATGAATATGACTTAAAGATTTTTGTTCCATGAACAACATTTTGATACATACCCAACACCTAAAAACATACCTAGTTTAAGTGCATTCATCTTGTACACTCCATCCATCTTCAATGATTAACTCATCCATACTTTGCCAGTTTGAAACGTGAGGGTCTTAACACATTTGCACATTGCAAGTCTAAAGCGTTATGACTTCAATCTATACCTATAACTTGCACACATGAAACAAACACATACCCTATAAATGTATCATATAGAAATAGCACATAGTCTATCCAAATTCTATCATGTTACCTACACAGGTACACACTGATGGGCTAAGCACAACCAGCATGTAGCACAATCAAACACAATCTACATACAACATAAATAAGCAAACTCTCCCTAAACATATCAACACTTCCCCTAATGTATGCATATCAAGTAACCATGATGCAGTACAAACTATACTCATCATCTCATGCAATAAATAGCATGTTAACAAAAAAACACAATGCACAAAAAAACACAAGTTGTGTATATTTTTCCCCCTTTTTTGACATGGAAAGTCAAACAAAGCACTCACATAGTATGCAACGTACCATACCCCTATATGAAGGAGAAAAGTCAGACAAAAATACAATAATCCTAACATTCATGTAACATAATAGATAAGATTAGAGCAAATATAATAATAAGCAATATAAGAAGTCATATAAAATAGAAAAAAAGAATAACACTGAGGCAATACCAAAGTAAAAACATGTAACATATGACAAACTGAATGCACAGACAATACCAAAGTAAAAACATGTAACATATGTGCAATGGGAGGGCATTAGGGACTTCACAATGTGTTTATTACATATTGATAGGACCTACAATCAAGTGAGATGATAAGAATAACCTCAAAGGAGACTATAAGCCAAAAAGACAAGAATGTGCTTTAAGAGAGATCATCAGTACAAAACCTAAAACACCTATTGAATTATTACTTTTATTTTATTCATATTATTGAATAATTTTTCATTTTATTTATATTATCGAATTTATAAAAGTTTCATTTCTAGTTTTAACCTAGTGTCTTTGTGATAGATTTAGATCAATTTATATAATTAAGTATTATATTTAAAATAGTAATTTATACTGTGATTTATGATAATATTAGATGGAGATTATTATAATAATATAAATGAATTTTTTTATAAATTAAGTGGTATAAACGTGATAAAACATAATGTAATAATATTCAAAAGTATTTTATAACATAACTAATAATATTCGATAATATTTTTTTTAATTTATCTTTTAAGTGTAGGCGGCGAGCAGGTGTTGTAATATAAATTCACAAGAACATTAATTATAATAGGATACATAGTATAATTTTTTTTTAAAATAATTAATTTTTTGTTATTTGTAAAATTATTTAACCCCTCATCGTATCAATATAAACAGTACTCTTAAGAATTTACCTGCAAATTTCTTGATTTGCTAATTTGTGAGCTTGTATATAACACGTGTTCCCAAAGAGAATTCGAGTTAACGATCTGTTTTTGCTCCCCTGAATGCATCCCATGATTGAACGCAAGAGTTATTTATTTACTCTTTGTTAATTAAATTATTTTTTAAAATTTTTTTTATTAAATAATTATTTTTTCAAAAAAATTATCCTAATTTATTTCAGTGCATTCATTTCTCTTCATAATTAGTTGCATAGTAATGTTTAACAACACTTTTAATTACTCTCATTTTTACTTACATTATTTTTAAATGATACTTATAAATTGAACTTTATTTGTATACTTTATCAAGTTTTTTTTTAAGAAAAATTATCATGTATAAGGAAGTAAAATTTATATGTATCATTATCATGTATAAGGAAGTAAAATTTATATGTATCATTTAAAAAATTGATGCAAATAAAAATGATAATATAATTAAGAGTAACTATCATTGCTCTTCGTTGTAAATAAGAACTGATATGGGTTTTATTACGGTGATCCTGGATATTTAATTCAATAAAACAATGATACTGATATGAGTTTTATTATGGTGACTTTGGATATTTAATTCAATACAATAACTACAGTTATATTATCACGATACAATTTTTTTATTATTACAAAAATAATTTATTAATATTAAAACATATTGAAATAAAATGAATATTTATACATTTTTATTATTACAATAACAAAAATTACTTACTGTTATCCTGAAACAATTATTTCCAAAAATAAATAAATAAATAATATATATTTCTCTTTCAACTGTTACCAAAAAACCAAACTACACTATCATTTTTAGACGTTAAAATCTATATTTTAACGCATCATTTAAAAAAATACTCAAAGTTCTAAGATCTCCACTTTAGAATATTAATTTAAATTACGTGTCATGTCTTATTTTATTAATAATAAAGATTATTACATAATTTAAGATTCATGTGATGGTCATAGAAACGAAAATCAAAAGTGTGTAACAAAGGCTACAATCACACTTGAGTTTTTGCAGGATAATTAACAAGATAAAAATAACAAGCTCATTAGGAAGAAAAAAAAAATATATTTTTCATCCATGTGATTAAAGTATTAAGCAATTTTTTCTTCTTTGGGAGGAGAGGGGAGTTTATTGTATACTTCAAATCAGACAAGACCAAAAAGGAGAGAAGAAAGCAATTATAATTAAGAAGTTTTTGAGTTGCAACTAACAACAATAGCAACTGATCAGCATTATGGAATGAAGACAGGGAATAATAATGTATAAGGATAGAACTTTTATGATACAAAGGGAGGAAGGAGATGAAAGAGGAGAAGAGGTTTTATATCCATGCCAAGCGTTGCTGTCAGAAGAATGATACTGAATACTACGCACTGGCAGCAGCCTGTTCTTCTGCAGCTTGTGAAGCTGGAAGAAGTGTGCTTACGAGGTTGCGGTCACCATAAACATTGTCAACACGTCCTGATGTAACAGTTAGCACGCATTTTCAATTATCAGTTAAATAGAATGCTGGGGTATAGATTTAAAAAAATCATTAAACTAGACTACATAAAATGCCAAGAACATTACAAAAGGATGATCCTATGATTTTATAAAGGATTCTGGGTTATTCTGATCGAAATCCATGAGTGGCAATGTGATTGTACTAAAACTATTTAGAGGGTGATTCTGAATGACAGACTGATTTATACACAGAAATTATGGAAGAAATGTAAAGCTAATAAGAGTGATGATATATTGACAATGATTTTTAGTCATTTAATTGCATATGAATTACCAGTAGTAGGCCAGAACTTGGATGCACGGAGCCAGGGAGCTGGGAAGGCTGCATATTCCCGGGTATATGGTTTTGTCCATACATCTCCCATGAGCACCGATGGTGGATGAGGAGCTCCCTGTAATTACAGTTGTTTTTGTCATTCAATCAACTCACATCCTAGTATGCTACTAGACCAACAAAAATCAAAATATTCTTTTATAATGTAACTGAGAACTGATGATGATTGTTTCACCTTAAGAACATTATTGTTAATATCGGCATTTCCTCTCTCAATCTGAGCAATTTCTTTTCTGATGGAAATAAGCGTATCACAGAACCTGTCTAATTCAGCCTGCAATGAACATGGATTTCGCATTTAACATATGGAAGAGAAAGGAAAGGATATGAAAGAGGGAAAATATTGTCTTCACAACGAGACCAAGATAAGAGAATGTGGTCTCTTTGTAGGACATACTTTGCTTTCACTCTCAGTGGGCTCAATCATGAGTGTGCCTGGAACTGGCCAAGACATTGTCGGTGCATGGAATCCATAGTCCATCAAACGTTTGGCAACATCTTCAGCCTCTATACCAGCTGTGTTCTGTTAAATAAAAAAAAAAAACTAGCAAGACAATGAACATGAGATGGAAAATAGAAGTCATCAATAAAGAAGGGGGGGAATAAAAAAACTCTACCTTGAAGCCTCTCAAGTCAACTATGAATTCATGAGCAACTGTGCCATTGACACCACGGAAGAGAATTGGGAAATGGCTCTGTAACAAATAATGATAAAAAAAATGAGGAAAATAAAAATTAAGACCAGCGTTTAACAAGTGGGAGTTAATTATTTAACAAGGAAATGGATGACATTTTTCTGTTTGTTTATTACTGTAACCTCTAAGATATTGTGTCAATTTATGATTGGTCACTAATTTTTTTTAATTAGATTAAACATAAAAAAACTAATTTGTTAAATTCATAAGCTATTTTACTAAGAGTCATCAGATCATCACTTATGCTTCCCAACACAATTAAAGTAAGAGTAAATAGTATGAAAATAACAAAAAAATACGATGGTATTTTTATAACATTTATGAAGTTTAATGGTATAGAAGTAAGAAATCAAAATTCGATAATATTTTTGTAACAATTCCCAAAGTTTAGTGGTAAAAAAATTTATTTACTTTTAAATTAATTTAGATGACTTAGATATCATTCGATACAAAATTAGATTCTACCAAATTTTGAGATTATTTACCTTTCAAATTAAACACTAAACCTTTTAATGTCAAAATAAGTTCTTATTAATTGGCAAGTAGTAATGGTACATAATTTTAGAGTCTATCTATAAAAATGCTTATATAATCTTAGAGAAACAAAATGGAAATAGAAAGTAATCTTGTAGGATTATGATCCTATGTCTCTTAAAAGTAATGTGTGTCTCATCAATCTTTTTACCTTTATTTTTTTTCTTTTTTCCTCCAATTTTATTTCATTTCTTACTTTCTTGATTCTTCTTTATCATTTATGTATCCAGTAATAAATTATACTTTTCAAAATGAAAAGTCCTTTTGTTTTCTTGCTTACTAATTGAATAGGTTGTTAATCACGTGCAAAGCATGTAAGCCTTGCTAGTTAAGAAGATGAAACAAGTGACTCTAAAGTCTAATCTATGATCACTTTATCCTAAAATCATTTCACCAAGTTGATAGATCATATGTGCATGCTCATATTATTTAGAAGACTTTAAAAACTAAAAACTATAAAGCAAAAAGTCAAGTATAAAGCACAAACCTCCAACCGTTTTGCCATGTAGTTTGCATTGAGAATTGCTATTTTTGATGCTTCAGTTAACCCTTTAGACCCCATCATGGCTATGTAAGTGTAAGATATGGGCAAAATAAGAGCAGAGCCCCAAGGTGCAGCAGAAATAGTACCCAGCGGCTGAGACTGGTCTGAGGCAGGTATGCCACAAGTAGGTACCTACATATGACATTAGTGGCAACGCTCAATATTGTGAATTTTTTTTATAGGGAAGGCTGTCAATTCAATCGGAATTTATAAGGCTTGCATGAGAAATCAAAGAGAGATACCTTCTCCATCTAGATATTTCATGCACTGTGAATCTTTGAATCTTTTGATTTTGTTTTATGCATGCAAAAGATCTAAAAATATGAAATGGGGAGGTTAAAAATATTTTACCACAGGGTGCGAGGGCAAAAATGGTGCTAAGTGCTTCTTCACACCAATAGGACCCATCCCAGGACCACCTCCTCCATGGGGAATGCAAAATGTTTTGTGGAGATTGAGATGGCAAACATCAGCTCCAATGCAACCTGGGCTTGTAAGACCAACCTGTATTGATCAGGAGTTACTTCAGCATTCATCACAGAAATACAAATAGACAGATGTAGCATATGCGAAGAGCTGAAAATAAAGTCTTGCCAACCAACTTTCCCTGAACTAAACCATTTTAGACAGCTAAAAACGTAATGTCCATGCTGAGGAATGACCATTAAACTAAGATCATAATCATCGGCCAAGAAATATAAACAGTTCATAATACAAAACTGCCAAGGTTTTCCGAAATCTCCCATCCACTTGAACTATGAGAAGAAGTTGGCCTAACACAAACCATATGACAATCATTTCCTCATAAAAATCTCTTAAAACTGTTTTTTAAGGCCTAATTATTGAATGGAAAATTTCTAAACTCTATAATATCCAGAAGATTTCCATTAACCCCTTCCAGGCAAAGAAGAAAACAATTCAATAATAGAAGCTCAATCATTTAGATCATTTGAAGAAGCATAATTTTGTAATGTCAGATGGATTCACAAGCATATAAAGCTTGGGCATTGTTTTAAGAAAGAAGGATGAAATGACAGACCTGGGCATTCATGTTGGCACCATCCATGTATACCTGACCTCCATTGTCATGAATTATTTTACATATCTCATCAATGCCTTCTTCATACACACCATGTGTTGAAGGATATGTCACCTGTAATTTAAATCATAATCAGCTAACTTTTGACATCACATGAGTTTTCCTTTGCAAAAAATTAAGCTTACCATGAGTGCTGAGAGGCTGTCCTTGTTCGTTTCAGCCGCCTTCCTCAACTCTTCAATGTTGATGTTTCCCTTTGCATCAGTTCCAACAGGGACAATTTTCATACCACACATTGCAGCACTAGCAGGATTTGTCCCATGTGCTGAAACAGGAATAATACACACATTGCGATGGTGGTCCCCTCTAGCCTACAATGTTCATTCAGTGGACAGGTTAATATAACAAGTTTATGCCTAATAAAGCTTTAGTAGTAAACGAATGAGATTAGTATGTGGAAAGGGGGAGTTGATACAAGTTGAGGACCTTCTAGAAAAGCTGCAGATTAATGCAACCAAACTTGCAGCTGTAACATCCCTTATAACTAATATTTTTAGGGACAAAAGACACCACGGCCAACTAGCTATTATAGTTAGAGCATTTAAGTCCACTAATTATTTTTATGAACATTTTAGTCTACTTGTTTAGAAAGAGTGACATTACAAGAACCAATAATAAATTGTCGTTTTTATGTTTTTTTTCCAATTTTTATAAAAAATTATTTTAAAACAATTGCTTCAACAATTATTCATGTTAATACTTTATTTGTCAGATGCAGTTGAAAAATTTTTATAATAGCTATGGGACCTAAAGTACACTATTTTGTACCTATAGTGACTTTTTAAAACAAATGGATTAAATTGATCACAAAAATAACAAATGAACCTAGGTGTTCTAGTTGCAATAGCTAAGTGACAATTTGTTATTTTTAGGGACAAAAGCCACCACGGTTATAACTAGCTATAATAGTTGGAGCACTTAAGTCCACTAATTATTTTTATGAGTATTTTAGTCTACTTGTTTTAAAGAGTGACATTACGAGAACCAATAACAAATTGTCATTTTTATTTTTTTTCCATTTTTTTCAATTTTTTTAAAAAATTACTTCAACAATTATTCATATTAATACTTTCTTTATCAAATGTAGTTGAAAAGTTTTTAAAATAGCTATTGGACCTAAATTACACTACTTTGTCCCTGTAGTGACTTTTTAAAACAAGTGGATTAAATTTATCACAAAAATAGCTAATGAACCTAAGTGTTCCAATTGCAATAGGTGAAGCTGTGCAGCCGCCATCCATATTTTTAAAAATAACATGACATGACATAGTAACTTTGCTTTGTTAGCTTAAAAAACCTACGACATGTTGCTGGAAAAGATAAAAAAGGCAATTTATCGAAAAGATAATTATAGTCATACCTTATGATATGCACGAATAACCATTAGTCCAGCATACTCTCCAGCAGCTCCAGCATTGGGTTGCAAGGAGAAAGAGTCAAACCCAGTGATGGTACATAATAAGTCACCCAAAATTTTGAACATTTCCTGGAAAGGACAGTTTAAAAGAGAGAAATCATAAATGTCAATTTCGCTGCTCTGACACAGAATAGAGAAACACATATCTTCAAGCAATGAAAACACTTTCCAGTTCATTTGACCTTAATTGGTAAACCAACATGTTTACGTACCTGGTAACCCTGAGCTTGTTCAGGGGGGGCAAAAGGATGAATGTTAGTAAAAGTGGGCCATGTCACTGGCATCATCTCTGTTGTTGCATTCAATTTCATTGTACAAGATCCCAATGGAATCATACTGTGGCATAGAGAAAGGTCCTTTGTTTGTAACTTGTGAATGTATCTGAGCAACTCATGTTCTGTATGATACCTATTAGCAAGCAAAGAAAACTCAAAGTCAGATTCACTTTTAAATTGTCACATTTTTTTTTCTCTTTTTACTGTATGATAAAGATGAAATAATCCATAAGGTTTAACATTGCTGAAAAGAAAACATACAAGTTAAAGATTGGATGTGTAAGGTAGGTGCTTTCCCTTGCCAGCCCAGAAGGAATTGCATTCTGCACTTCTGGTGCAAGAGATGCAGCTGTGAAAGGGACCTGAGGATTAAACAACAATTTAGTTGGTCGAACAGATTCATTATTGTGCAGATCATCTCATCATAAGGGTATAGTATGACTCACTGGCTTTCCAGAAGCAAAAACTTTGAAAAGCTTATCAACATCCTCCAAGGTGGTGGTTTCATCGAAGGAAACAGTGATCTGGAAGGTAACAATATCATGAAATAGCATCATACTCAACTCTCTCTGTCTATTACTTTCTCCAAACAGATAGGAAACTAGTTGATGCAGCATGAAAATGCAAACTTACAGTGTTTGAGTCCACAACTCGCAAATTTATCTCACTCTTGTAAGCAGCATTAGCAACTGCACGTGCATCAGCACACTTAACCTTCACCGTGTCAAAGAAGGGAAGGCCCTGAACTTCAACGGTCCCAAGTTTCTTTAATCCAAGTGCAAATGTCCCTGCAAGGCCATGAACCCGTTGGGCAATAATCTTAAGGCCTTCAGGTCCATGATAAACAGCATACATAGCAGCCATGTTTGCAAGAAGTGCCTGCACAAGAAAAAGAAAACTTATGTTCATTCAAACAAAGCAGAAGGAAAAGAAGTATACCGAAATCCCTATTCTGAAAGTTCTAAACTTGTGGAAAAACGTATAAGTAGAGCAGCCAGCCCAAAAATAGCATATACAAATTATATATAATCAAATTGGTCCAAAAATAACATGTTATTTGTAAATAGCATGTATACATGTTATATGTACAAACTGTACATTATGTATATTCATTTATATACAAAATGCACATAAATTAAATATTTATACATGTATATGCATGCTAACATGTTATTTTGAAGTCAATTCAATTATATACAATATATACATACTATTTTGGGATTTAAGTCCAAGCCGAGCTAAATGAGAGTTCAAGGATTACAAGATGTAAGTATGAATCAGTACCTGAGCAGTGCAGATGTTACTTGTAGCCTTGTCCCTTCGGATATGTTGCTCCCTTGTTTGCATTGCCATACGCAGAGCTTGCTTCCCTGAAGAATCAACACTCAAACCAATAATTCTTCCTGGCATCATCCTCTTGTACTCTTGGGAAGTCGCTAAGAAAGCTGCATGAGGACCTCCATAGCCCATTGGAACACCAAATCTCTGAGCAGAACCAACAACAATATCTGCCCCCAATTCACCAGGTGGTTTCAGCACTGTCAATGCCAAAAGATCACTTGCCATCACAACCTTAACGCCATTGGCATGAGCTTTCTTAATGAACTCCCCATAATCCAAAACTTCACCTTCAGTACCCGGATACTGAACAAGAACCCCGCACACATCACCAGAACTATAATCAATATCCATAAGATCTGATATAACAACTTTAATTTCAAAACCATCAGCTCTAGTCTTGCAAACGTCAATAGTCTGTGGGTGGCAGTTGCTGGCAATAGTAAAAGTCTTCTTCTTCCCCTTCTGTATGTTATTACACATAGCCATTGCCTCAGCAGCAGCAGTTCCTTCATCGAGCAATGAGGCATTTGACATGGGTAGGCCGGTAAGATCCGTCACCACAGTTTGAAAATTGAGCAAAGATTCAAGACGTCCCTGAGAAATCTCTGCTTGATAAGGAGTATACTGAGTATACCAAGCAGGATTCTCCATAATGTTCCTCAAAATCACAGGAGGAACATAAGTGTCATAGTAACCCATACCTATATAAGACTTAAAAATCTTATTTTGAGATGCCAAACTTTGCATATGCTCAATCATTTGACTCTCAGTCAAACCTTCATCAAACTTAGAAAACTTCATATCATGAATTCTAATAGATTTAGGCACAGTTGCATCAATAAGCGAATCAAGTTTATCAAACCCACAAAACTCAGCCATTTTGGTTTGATCTTCTGGGGTAGCTGAGTTATGTCGGCGTGGAAAAGTGTCGCTGGGTTTCAAAGCCTCAATTGAAATAGATCGAGTTTGTGATCCATTACCAAATCCAACATTTTGGGAAACATTTCTATGTTGAAACAAATCTGATCTACAACTTTTGCGCGTGAAAGAACAAGGAGATAATGATGAGACATACCTTGAAGGCGTGAATATCCCTGGAAAACAAGAGTTCAATTGATGAGACGAATCGTTTTGACGGAACTGCTTGGCTTCTGAAACCAAGCGTTTCAGAACAGCCCGGTTAGCCAGACGCCGAGCACGTTCCATTGAATACAAACACACTAAATTTCTTTGCTTTGAAGCAAAAGTAGAAGAAAATGAGAAGCTAAATAAGAAATGGGGTTTGGTGAAACTACAAATTACAATACAATGGCCTTTTTAAAGTTGAGATTTTGTTATTCGGTTGGAGTGAGTGACTTGGGTGGGATGGTTGGTAGCTTCTGATAACACCAGACTTAGAGGATTTGTCTATATATTTATAAATAACATTAAATATTCGAATGTGTGATAACAAAACTTCCTTCTGTTAAAAAGAATGGTTAAATTTATTATTATTATTATTATTCGTTAATTTATATAACATTTTTATCATTTTGTTTATAAAAGGAGATAAAATAAATATAAATGATTAATTTTTATTTTTATTTTTATTAAAATATGAATTTTGTAGATTATGTTTAATAATAAAATAACAATGATTATAAAATTAATAAAAAAATTTATATTTGATTATTTATCTTTTTTTAAAAAATTTAATTTAATTTAATTTAATAACAAAAGTAAAATTTAGATAATAAATAATTAATCTAAATATATTAACAATTAAAATTGTTAAATCAAAAATATAAACTTTCTTACACAGAAAAAATCTTAAATTTTTATCTTTTATTCTATTATAAGATTACTTAATCGAATGTTTAACCGATTTAATGATATATTGATCGTTTTTTAAAAATAATAAAATTTTAATATTATATAAAAATTTAAATTAATAATAAAATACAAATTTTATCCGCATAAATATGACATAAATTATCATAGATAAATACATATATGAGAAAAATTACCTTATAATCAAATATAAGTGAACAAACAATACAAATATGTGTTTTTGTTTAAAATAACTAATAAAAAAACATAAACAAAATAAATCTAGTTGAGAGATATTCTTGTATAAGAAGATGACTCTCTGACGAAAAATAAATTAATTTTTTGAAGGATTCACATAAAAAGGGAAGAACAAGAGTTCTTAGTGTTTTTTTATAGATTTTGTATTTAATTATTTATTATTTGTAAAGTAATTTTTTTATAATAAAAAAATTAGATTATTGAAAAATAATAAACATATTAAACTTTTTTAACTTACATAGATAATTTGTGAAATTTTTGGAAAGAAAAAAAAAGAGTTAGATTTTTGAGTCGTATACCAAGTTGGTGATGGTGGGTGGTGGTGACTGAACACCTTCTGAATAAAAAGACAACTATTTTGGAGGATATGGTTATACTATCGTTTCTATCAAAAACTTAAAAAAAAAAAAAAGTTAAAAAATGTATGGAAGGGAATTGAGTAAATGGGATTGAGATTCAATGGATCTAAATGACTCCCAATTTCAATTTTCATTCCCCTTACAAAAAAAAAAATGTGTGTCAAATGTTAATCTTCTATTTGTTGGCACGTTCTCTTTCACAATCTTCTTATCTATTAAATCACAAGAGTTTTTAAAGCCTATTTCTTGAATCAAATGGGCTCACTGAGATCTAATCTAATGGGTGAAGGAGAGAGGATGATGATATAGTGTTTGCTTTGTAATAATTATAGAAAAGAGGAATGATATCTCACACAATTTTGAAAGGAAGAGATTATTCACACTTCTATGGACGAACCAGAATTTAAGTTTAGGGAGCAATTGTAATTTTTTTTAATGATTTAGTATTATTAATATTATGAATCATAAATCAAATCTTATACACCATATTTTATTTTAATTATTTTATCATATTCTAAAATTCAATATATTATTATAGAAGTATAAGGTACGTTTAATTAATGAAAAATTTCAATAAATTAGTGAAAAAATTTCATTTTCTCAAAAATATACTTAATTTATATTTTCTTTCTGTAACCAATTCAAATTAAATAAAATTAATTATTTCAATAATTAATATTTAGCTTTAACGAATGGAAGATAATATTACAAAAATTTATACAAGTTTAATTACTTAGTAAACCGTGTTGTTTCACATTTTACGGTAAATAGAGAAGAATAAATATAAAGATAAGAAGACACTTCATCTTATAATATTAAACTATTTAGCTATCAAGTTTTATTCCGATCATTAGGGTGTTTAAGGTCTAATCTGATCTGATTTTAAGTAATTTTTTTAATTAAATTGGGTCATTCATATTACTCAAATTGGATCAGATTGGATTGTTTGGCTATCCAAAATATTATAACCGAAAAGTTTGGTCTGATTTAGTTAATAATTTTTAATGATTTGATCCGATTAATAATACATATATATGATACAATTTAATAAGATACAGTCAAATATCATTCTCATCGTACATAAATAAATATTATTATAAAATACATAAATACATAAGCATATATGTTTGCATTACCAAATAGGGATCATGTTTTTCAGTCATCAACTTGAGAAAGATACTCTCCTCTTTAACCACTTATTCACCCAACCAATAGTCTATTATCGAAATCCAAAAGTAAAACATATTAAACATGAAGAAATTCTTAACACAGTAGCAGCAAACAGACAAACAACAATGATCGAAAAACCTTTTATTGAAATCCTTTTATTCTTAACCTAATTGGAGTAACAACAAATAGATAAGAAAATAAGAATATATGTTATCGAAATCCAACCAATAGTTTGTTGCACAAATATACTAGCTTTTGGGAAAATAAACAAAACAAAAATATAAAAGTAAAACAGATTAGACATGAAGAAATGAAGTCCTAATATCCCATTTACACAAAATTCTTAAACAGATACAAATACAAACATCCAAACTCATAATCAACAATATATCATTAGATAATAATATTTAAAATTTATCCATTATTAATCATCAATGATCAATGTAGTGTCTTTAATGAACTCTATAATAAAATAAAATCATATAAATTATATAATAATATCTTAAAAAATAAAATTAGAAATAATTTTTAAGTTTTGCAATTACTTAAATCAACATCTTCCTAAATTTCATAGTCATCATTGTATTTCAGTAAAGTGACATAGTCATTATTAATGGAGGAACGTAACCAATTTTGACTACGTACTAATGTCTCTACTATTTTAGGATTCAAAGAACTTCTAAATGGATCAAGATCGTCATCCTGTGCTAAAAGTTGATTTTAATATAATAGTTGAAACTTGAACTGCTAACACATCACGTGCAATGAGAGAGATGATAAGAAACCTAAAAGAATTTTCCTTCCACCATTTCAATATATCAACCTTATCAAACATGACATTTTTGCATGAGGTGTTCAAATATTTCTCAACCTCAGTTTTCAACTCTAAATTATTTTTCTCCTCTAAGTGTTTAAGAAATTTCATCTTTCTTACTTCCTTAGATAAGAAAATCCTTCCTATTACATCTTGTGGTTGAGTCATATTACATTGAAAATCATTTCCATGCACTAACTTATAGTAATCTTTAAACATATCCATGAAAGTATTTTTGACATTATCTCTCAATTTTTTTAACAATTTCTAAATCATAAATCTCTTCAAATAGAAATTCTAAATACTCCAACTTATATCTTGAATCAAGTATAAATGCAACATACAACATCTTATTAGTCTTATCTACATTTCTCCAATACTTCTCAAAATTTGTTTTCATGTTAAGCAACAGTTCCATCAAAATTTCAGTAGGTTTCTAGTTAATATCTTAACATTAAGTTGAAGAACCAGTATACTTAGGTTCATGTAATAAAATAAATTTATCGGGGTAAAATTTATCAGTCACATTATTGTTGCTAAAAAAACGAAGAATTTATAGCAAGGTCACGTACAATGTACATGATTACTAATAGAGAATAGAGATTATCAACTATTTCGTCCATAAACTCAAACATATATTAGCTCATCATATACCTATTTCGTCCATGGATGATAAGACTATAGGCGACGCGAGGTGAGGTTGGTTGGCTGGTGGTGGAGACGACGCGAGGATGGCTGGCTAGTTGGTGCCGGAGGCCACGCGAGGGAGATGAATGATAAATGCTTCTGATTTTGTTATATATCCCGATTAAATTAAGTTTTTAATATATTATTAAAACGATCTAGTTCGTTCCGATCAGTTTAAAAATTAATATAACCAGACAGGATCGTTTAAAAATCAATTTTAGTTAATATAAACTAGAATAGACTGTTTTACTTATAAAAATATTTGGATCAAATCGATTCGATCTAATTTTTTTAATTTAATTTGATTCGGTTTGATTTTGGATACCCTTGAGAGTCATGGCCTACTCAATACATGCAATAAATTTATCCATCCATACTAGCTATATCATAAATAATAAATATATAAATTTATGGATATTTAACAATATTCTTTAATTTTCATATGAAATAAATCTTTAGTTATTTTACTTTTAATTTTTTAAAATAATATTCTTTATGTAACGAAAAAATATGTATATTTTATTTTTGAATATGTATAAAAATATTTTTATTAAGTTATAATATATCATGAAGCGTTAAAAATGAAGCCTTTAAACGTAAAGGAGTTATGATATTTAATTAAAATTTATCTCGGAAAGAATAGCGTACACGGGTTCAAGGGAATCATCATTGTCAGAAACTATTAGAACCTTTCCTTTTATTTGGATGACACCTGTGATTTTGGCTGATTTTGCTGGGACCTACTGATTTGGTAGAAGGGTAATTTCGGAACTTCATACGAAATTATCTTAGAAGATAGGTGTCTCTGGCTGACATTGTACGTAGGATGCACAGGATTTGGTTCGATTTGATTCCATTTTCTAGGAGTTTATTATAACGACGAAAGTTCGCAATATTTAATGTATTTTAGATCGGTGGTATAAAGCATATTATTTAAAAAAAAAAATTATATTTCATAAAGAAAGTAGCTTTATATTTATTATTTATTTATAGAGGCAGTACAATGTAAATCTATTTTATTATTTTTTAAAATAAATTTTTATGACATTAAAATTATCGTTAATATTCATAATTTTTAACATATTTTTATATATATACTAATTTTTATAATAATATTTATAATATTCTCAAAGTTTATACATAATATCAATAATATTCTTGAATAGTTAATCATATTAATTTTTTCATCTATTGTTAGTATTTTCTTTTCTATGACTTTAATACAAAATTGTGACTAATTGTTTTGAAACATTAGTTGTTATTTTTGATAAATTATTATTTAAAGGTAAATCTTTAAGTTGCTTATCAAAACATTAATCTAACTTTATAGTTTCTTTATGTTTATTTTTATACAAACTTTAGTCTAGTTTCTTTGTTTTCATTTTCTTATTTTTTTTAGTTTTATAAATGTTATAAATAAGTATTTAAATCATTTAGGATCCTTAATTAACTTACAATTATAATTATCATACCTGATTTAATAGATCCACCACAAACTTTATTTTCTTCTTCTATTATACTTAATATGCATCAATTTGTTTTAGCCGTAATACCCTCCTGATAATGGTGAATCTCTTGCATCCATACATAATATAGTGTCCAAAATAGACTTACTAATGAATAGAAAAAGAGTGATTGTATTCCATTTTATTCATAATGTTAATAATTTTTATAATTCTTAAAGTCAACTAAAAATCTTTAAGAGATTCTTAACCGCTCATAATCTCTAAAGACATAGTTACTAGATGAATAATTTCTTAGCATAGAGTGTTGAAGCTATGTATCCAACTAAATGAAATAAGGTTTCATTTTATAGGATAATGAATATGTATTTACAATAGTAAAAAAATCACTATTCATCTTTAATAATTCTCATCTAACTTTCTACTTTTGGCATTTGAATTTACATCTTATATTTCTTTTTCATGATCTGTCGACTAAAGATGTGGATTATACATCTTTATTTTTATTTGTCATTTTCTACTAACTGTCCTTTTGATGATGTAGCTGATGACGCATAATCCTCTTCTCGATCTCTAATGCAGTAAATGCATATATGATCTTTAATGGTTTTCTTGAAGTAAAAACAAAACATCTTTCTTATTTCTTGATAGATTTTTAAATTATTATTGTTGAAATTTGTTTCAAAGTTATTGATTTTTTTATCATCTTTTTCAATGAGGGTCATCTTACTATAGGAAATGATTATAACTTTACTAGTAGAGTAATTTATCAAAAGAGTTATCAATTTTTTTGAGTTCATGATAAATTTGACTTAGTATTTGTCCTCTTAGAATATTGAGTTGATTTAGATTGAAATCCTTTTCTAAAAACGCCTTTGTTTTGAATTTTTTTTATTAGTGTTAGAAATCCCTAATTTGATAAAATGGTATGGACTAATACAACTTTATTCATTCTAATCTATGAATGAATTAAAAAAACTGAGATATAGACAAGCTTTTCACTTGCTCTAATATTCTTCCTAAAGTTTTTGATAGTCTTTTCGAAATTTTTAGGAAAATATTTTAGCTTATTTAAATTAATTCTCTATTAAACATGCATGACAATCTTTATAAATGAAAATTGGATCATCTCATTCAAGAATAATAAATTTACTACCTATAGGAAATTCTTTTTCTGTGATGTGAAATTTCATATCTTCGTTATGTTTCTAAGTAGATTTTTTTACTAAGTTATAGAGACTCAACCACTGTGATTGACTTAAGTTCCTATATTGATCTTTTTCTTCTTTAATGATCAATGTGTTCTTGGGTGATGTTTCCCTGAATAGTACAAGTGGTCGTATTATCTTTACTGGGAGACATTTCTTTGAATAATACTGGTAATCATACCATCTTTCTTAGGGTCTTCAACTTGCTTGGTGGCTATGATTGTTGTTACAATACTGTAGAGTAATTTTTAACTATATCTTCTAGAGTTAATAGTTTTGGTATTTTAAAGTTTGCATAACTACATTCATTTTATATTCTATTTGTGAAAACTCTATGAGTTATTCCACTAAATTTGATAATAGATTTTCTTATTTTAGGTCCGTTGTCATAAATTTTTAGTTTTGGACCGTTATAGATCATATAAGTCCTTTTCTTACCTTCCTTTTCTACTTCTTCAACCTAATTGAGCTTTTCTTTTTTCTTTTCAAAGATATTACTCACTTTTGGTTTTGAATTCTTTCTTTAGAAGTTTTACCTTCCTTAAAATAAATTTGTGAGGTGAATTCTTCTTTAGAGTTATTTGGATTCTAATGCTAATTTTGAGTTGTTAAGTTCTTCCTATTTAATTATTATCTCTAAAAGAGACTTTTTTAGGTATAAAATCTCAAGTTGTTCCTGAAGTATTTTTATATATTTTCCTTTATCTTGATCTTGATATCAAGATATTCCATTCCAACAAAAACAACAATAATTAAATGTGTTAATTATCTTATAAGGGCATATACTAAACTATTTTTTTTAAATATTCAACATCAAAATTGTAGTGGTTAAATCACTATTACCAATGGACTAATTTACATTGCTTATGATCACTTGCAATATTAGTTATTAAAAAATAACTAAAATTCTTATTATTAGTTCTGACAATGAATTTGAAACTTATTACATATATAGTAAATTTTTTAATAGTTTTTTGAAAGCTAAGTATTATTTTTTATTATCGTGATAATTTAATTTTGGGCTATGAAAAATTCTTGAAGTGTATCTGTAAAGATATCATCTTTGTCATCTACTTTTACTTACAAAATTGCTCCTCAATATTTAGGTGAAGCATCTGCTTCAATATCACTTTATCATTTGGACCTAAATGGTATAAAGTTAAAAAATTATTTACATGTGCCTTTTACCTTGTATATGTATAAAGTATTTTGTTATGTCCATTTTTAAACATGATTTTTTTTTTCAATTTTGTTTGTAAAGGTTTTCACATTTTTACAAGTTTCTCTATATATGCTTCAACATATGTTAAGCATCCTTAGAATCTTTGTAATTGATTTTTGTCTCTTAATTCACTAGAAAATCCTTAAATGTTATTTAGTATATAGAGATGTAGATAATGTTTTTCATTTTTTTATTTCTAACTCTAAATACTTAATTTTTTGCTAAGTAATTATTGTTTTTTTCTCATAAAGCACAACACATTCTTTCCTACATTATTATGGAATATTAATAACATCCAAATAATGTTTATTTAATTCATTACTGAAAAATAGAATATTATCTATGTAGACATAATAAATATTTTATAGTTTCTTAAAAATCTTGTCCATATATCTTTGAAAGATACCCGAAACTTGTTTTAATCCGAATGGTACAACATTCCATTGAAGGAAACTAAATGCCATTAGTTTTTGAGACTCCCCATCCAGTCTTATTTACTAAAATCTATTTTTGTAATAAAAAGTTGAGAAATATTTCCTCCTTTTTATTAATGATAACAATTTTTTTTAGAATAAAGTATCAATCATCAATTTTTTCTTTATTCAATATTTTTAAGTGTATTATCATTCTCTTTTTTTTTATCTTCTTTTTCCACTAAGAATGATGAACTAGAGTGATGTGGATTACTTGGTATTATGAATTTTAGTTATAAAAGTTCATGAATTTATTTTTTAGAAACAATCATGTCTTCTAGAGTATAAATCATGGATTTTTCTCCAATGACTTTATTAAGGTGTCTAAGTTTTATATTATTAATCATTTTAGATTTATTTACTTTTGAATTTAAAGGATTTTTTGAGTTATTATTTTTAATAATTTTATGATACCTATCAAGGCTTTATGTTCTTGGATTTCATTAAGAAAAGAGTTTTGTTTATCTTCTATATCTAATGAAATGTTTTCTAAATAAGGTTTTCATTGCTGCTTTGTGTCTATTGAACCATTACATTTAAAATTCTAATTTTCTAAATTCATATTATAAATTTAAGAGTATTGTATTATCATTGTGTACAAATGGTACTTTAAAAATCTATTTTTTGAAATTTATAGTATAAATTTAAATTTAAAAAAGTAAACAAAAGTATAAATCCGTTTAGAGGTTTTCCAGCAACAGAATTAACATTAAAGTTCTGTAATGATTCTTTTGAGATATAATTTTAAAATGAATTATTTACAGTTTTTTTTATGTTTTATTCTTATATGTTATGTTTAATTTGTCTATGATTGAATTTAACATAGCTGGTTGTTTGTAAATATGATATAATAATAATATAGTTATGCTTACGAAATATTAAATAGGTAAAATATTTTTATAAAATAAAGTGATTTTTGTTTTTATTCAGGATTTTATATTAAGGATGTTAGAGAGAAATATATTATTTTTCATTACAAACTTAAATATGAAAATTAGATTATAAGGTTTAATTATCTTGTTTGATTTAGAGTAGTGTTATTTTATTTGTTGGTAGAATCGCTCGGTAGTTAGAGTAAAACTCTATTTCAAAATTTTTTTTATAAGAACTATTATTCAAAAATGTATTGCCGACACATTTTTAGTAATGGTTTTAAAACTTGAAAGTTAGTACTCGAATAATTAAATTCTTATGTTTAATTTGAACACCTTGAATAAAGTCTAATTGATCGATTCTGTCTAAAGTTGTGATTAGATGATTTGTTATTTTCTTAAAAATAAAGTTAAAATTTTTAATCATTTTTCACCCACTTTTTATTCCTCTCCTAACGTATAAATATCCTCATTCTCTCCACATCAAAACACACCTCAAATCATCTTCTTCTCTCTCTCTTTCTCTTCATTTCTTAGTTTTTAGTTTTTCTTAGTTTTAGAGTTCTTCTCTTTTTGAGAAGAACTAAATATGTTTTTGTAATTTATTAGCTTTTTGATTCAATAAATGGAAATGCAATTCTGTTTGGAGGTTTTCCAGCAACAGGATTAACATTAAAGTACTATAAGGATTTTATTTTCTTTGCAGTTATTTTTTATGTTTTATTCTTATATGTTATATTTAATTTGTCTGTGATTAAATTTAACATTAATGGTTGTTTGTAAACATGATATAATAATAATGTTGTTATGCTTGCGAAATATCCATAAAATCAACATTAAAGCATTCATCAATGGTAGAGATAGAAAGAATACGTGAAGAGTTAAAAACTTTAAAATGGACAGTCTTTCCCAAGACTGTTATTGTTAAATTGCTATCTTGGACATTAATAATAGTCTTGGTAGTTGTGATGAATGGTCTACCTAGAAGTATTATATTTTATTTGTCCAAGGCTAGGCTTTTCTGCATATCTAGAACCACAAAATCAATAGGTATTTGTTAGGGTTGATCTGATTTACAGAGAAATAATTAGAGAGAAGTTAAGATATTTAGCTGAATGTGTGGATTTCATGAGAGGCTCCTATATTTATAGGACATGACTCATACATGTGTCAATTACACAATGTGTACATATATATGAGTGTTAGAGGGATACAGTCAGTATAAAAATACGACATTTTATGCATCGAGCTCAACCTTAGGCCAAGTTGGTGATTGACCCTATAGGGAAAGTGTCCTCTAGGATAAACCTTCTACTTTGGTGGTGCCTTTAAAGTGTACAAAGTTAGATACATCATTCAAGGTATTCCTACTTATTACTAGGTCATCTTCCATAGGCTCAGTCTGATTACACAAGCTTATGCTACTTATTTTGAATTAGGCCAACCTATAGGTTGGTCCTTAGTCTCGGGTTTGGCTACAAGTTTTGGTCCTTTGTCTTGGATAGGTCTACGGGTTGGTTGTTTTTCTTGGATTGGGCTATTGGTCAGTCCATATGTCCAAACATCAAGTCTTCTTACTCTTTCAGCTCGAGTTCTAGACTGATATGGAAGAGTAAATCCCAGCCAGAGGATATGAACCCTTCAGCTCCCTTAATAAATGCATATTAGTTTATTGGAGAGAGAAACTGAGTATCTTTATATAAAGAGATGCTTGGGATGGGACATATTATCATTTCCTACATAGTAAAGAAATAGTAAGAAAAAAATGCTCTGTCGCATCAACACGAGCTATAAAAGGTTTTCAGTCCAGTGGTAAGATTTCTACTCGGACTAGTTTTGTTTTTTTTTTGAGTTTTTATAGTACAAGCTTCGAGAGCCTAATACTTTTCTACTTTCTTTTCAGGTTGGTTTTTAAAGAATCGCTTCATTTTATTTTCAAACACGACCCTAGGTAATCCTTTTTTCTCGTATCTTATCCATCGTTGTTTTTTATGTTTTGTAGCTTTTTATAGAAATGCACAAAGAAGTGAACTTAGCCTTAGGCTTGAGCTCCTGGGAAAGCCCCCAATATTCTAGTGCTAGTGACGACTCAGGGTTTTCTAGACCAGACTCTTCTAGTGAGGTGAGTCGATCTTTGCATTAGCACTCTACCTCTACCCCTCACCCTTAAACCACTCCAACCATTAGATTGAGCGTTCCTCAAACTCAAATATCCATGGTTAGGATGTGGAGGAAGAAAATGAGGAATATAGGTTCTAGGGAACCAACAGGTCGCACCAGGAGTTTGTTGGTCATGTCTTACACTTATGGGTTGGTGCCCCAAGATGAGGAAAGGTTAAGAAAAACCTATAATATTCCTTCCTTATTTCAGATAATGATTCCTCTAGAGGGGGCCTGTGATAATGATCAACCTCCATCTAGTTGGATTATCTTTCATGAAATGGCACTATGGTTGGGGGTAATGTTCCCTCTATACTCTCTTATTAGAAGATTCTTGGTTAGGACGTAGCTCACAGCGGGATAGTTGATTCCTATTATATGGAGGTATCTACTCTACCTAACATTGATATGTCAAGAATTCGGGGTAGACTTAGAGATGTCTAAGTTTAATGGGGCTTATGTCATGAAGTAGAACCCCACAGATCTAATGAGGGTATATATGTCTATGAAGTAGAATCGAGATATGAACGTGTCACTCCTTAAAAACAAGAAAACATGGAAAAAGTATTTTTTTTGTTTGTTTTAGGCCAATGGGAGTCTCCTACCAATAAGACCAGATTAATTAGGAGTATTTGGAATGATACTATGGTCATGATAATAAATACGGGTTCCTTAATCACGATCTTGAGTCTTGATGCAAAGTAATGGTTGGCTGGTATCCAAAACTATCTTCCTGAAAAAACTTCTTGTAGGCACTTATTGAACAACCCACGTTTTGTCATATATGGGTTGATGAGACATGGTATGGTGGAGCTTCCCTTATGATCATTCGTAAACCCCAAGCTCTTCCTAAACCCTGGGCTCTTCCTAAATGCAGAAACCCTCCCATGGACTTAAAGGGAGATTCAAGGTGATGGTTGATAATGGTGAACTAGTCCTAAGACTTGCTTTTTTTATTAAATGCGATATGATTAACATAAAATCTCATCGCTCTTATTTTGTAGATCCCATGTAATTTATGACCTCTCAACTCTTACCTTTTAAAGAGCAAGGTCGCTTATGTAGAGGCGAGCTCCTAGATGAGTGAGTACACCTCCTACTTCTAAGGGAAGCTCTTCTATAGGTAAGAAAAAGGTAAATCTTCTAGTCATGAAGGTTGCCCCACGTCCCTAAATAATAAGAAGAAGAAAGTGGTGGTTGATGAATCAACACTCACCCTAGAGCTATTGAATATCTGTGCACTTCTATCCTCACTACAAGAGTAGCATATGGCTATGCCCCCTTCTTCAGGTTCTAAAGAATCTAGTGATCCTATTTGGGATTTGAGGAAGAGGAAGTCTATCCATGATCTCACCACTAATGTAGATGAGGTAGTTTTTAATCAAGGATTGGAGCTAGAGGACCTCGATCATTATTTGAGACACCTTTTTGTTGACACATATGGAAAGCAGCTCAAGGCTATCTACGAGGGTGCAAATTCTGATGAGGTCATCCATTTCCAATTGTGTTAGGTGAGCTACCTCGCATTCTGTGTTTATTTATGACTATTGTTTAATATATTTTGAGCTCAAAACTTATTTGTTTGACCTCATAACTTTCTTTTGTTTTAGTTGGTATTGCTTTATGACTTTAACAAGGCTTGAAATATGGGTCATTTTGAAATTCAAACTGGTGTAAGAGAAGTAGAGTCACACTTTTACTCATTCAAGACATGTCATTCTGTTGGCGAGATCAAATAAGTGGGAAGGTGAGGCAATTGATAAGGAAGAGAAGTTGAAAAGGACAGCTAATGAGTTGAATGAGTATGCCCAACACATTTCTGAGCTCAAAAAGGCTCAAAGGTAAGATAAGGAGGTGACCAAGGAAGCCTAGAAAAGAGCTGAGGCTTCTGCCAAGGAGGCTTATAAGGTGAAGGATGATGTTAATTCTATGGTTCAGAAGCTCGAGTCAAGCATAAAAAGAGGGTACAAATTGGTCATGGAATCCTTTAAGATAGAGGCCAAGTAGAGGGATCTTAGAGAGTTTTATTTTGGCATTTTGGGTATCCCAGTAACTTCTTCATGCATGCATAATCCATCTATAGAAGAGGAGAAGGAGAAGAATCGGGCTTTAGTGAGTCTGAGGAATGTCGTAAGGCATTGGGTGTAGAGGCAGAGCACGAGGATCATTGAAGTTTAAAGACTCGATCTTTTTTTAGAGCTCGACACCACTTTTGATTGTGTGATCACAAGCTCAAACTTTGTAACACCTTATCCTTTTTTTGAGCTTGATGCCACTTTTGTTTATGTGGTCGCGAGCTCAAACTTTGTAACACATTACTTTGTGAAGTGCAAAAATCAATTTTATTTATTAACGAAAAGTTAATTTTTCTAAATTATTGTGAATTTATGATGTTGACCTACCCACCTATTTTAATTTGGGGAAATTGTGTCATTTTCCTTTTTTTCAACATCAACCTTCATCTCCTAGAAAAAAGGGTGAAGAACATTTTCTTAATCCATGTCTTTGGAAATTTTTGGCAATTCATTCAACTTTTTTGTTTCATACTTTATGTATTTTGATTGAACCAATAGGTTCCTTATTCGAGCTTTGAGAGTTGAAATGGTAGGCTTAAGGATGAGGTTAGGGTGCTTAAAGCTAAAGTGGTTAAACTTGATGGTAAGGTCAAAGAGATCAAGTGTGAGCTTACTTTTTGTAAGGAGCAGTTAATCCAAACTCAATCTCTAGAGAGGGGGACCTTGGCTAGTATGTCCACTCTCGTAGATAGAGAGTCTTATTGGGAAAGCTTCTATAAGAAGTGATCTAAAAGAGTGTTCCTTAAGGTGTTGGAGGTTATTGAATAATTGGAGTGAGAAATGCTCATGATAAGGTCAGCTCACCCCGAGCTTGTGACCCATGCATAAAAGAAAATTATTGAGATTCAGGTTGAGTTATTGCCCTTAGTGGAAGAAATTGATGATCCTAACATTGGTTTTTAGTCCAAGAATTTGATCAGTTTTTAACCTTCTAATGAGGCTGAGCTTTGTATTAATAAGTATCAAAAATTTTTGTAATTTCAAATAATGAAAGTATTCTTGATGACATGTATTTGTGGTGCTTTAAAATTATATATTTGTTTCTTTTACTAGGGTGTAAGGCTTATAATTATTAAAATTAAGGAGTATTACCTAATTCTTAATTGAGGTGATCAACCCATGATGCATAATGGTGGGAGATGGAGCTTTATCTGGTTTCTGATCGAGGTGCTCATCTCTCCCTTTAATGTGAGAGCATTGACCTAGTTCCTAACCAAGGTGGAGAACTTCAAGATGAATAGTGATGGGATAGAAAGCTTTACTTGGTTCCTGATCGAGGTGATCAACTCTCTCTTTAATGTCAGAGTGTCAACCTGTTTCTTGACTGAGGTGGATAACTTCGTGATGTATAATGATAGGAGAGGGAGCTTTATCTAGTTCCTAACTGAGGTTTTCATTTCTCCTTTCAATGTTAGAATGCCGACATGGTTCCTAACTGAGGTGGAAAACTTTGTGAAGTATAATGATGGGAGAAGGAGCTTTACCTAGTTCTTGACCGAGGTGTTCATCTCTCCCTTTAATGTTAGAATGATGACTTGGTTCTTGATCGAGGTGGAAAACTAGTGACTCTTACATATGTCAGGGTGCTCTACCTGGTTTTAAACCAAGATGATTAGCCTATGATGTATAATAGTGGGGACTTTGAAAAAGATTCATTTGTAGGGGATGATTTAGTTCCATTGATATGCATGTGCCAATATTGCATAAAAATGGTAAGTTATTATACATTAAAAGTGGCATTTTTTCAAGTGCATGGCATTCCAACTTGTGCTCTCTTCAATTTTGTCTTTGCTTTTTAATAGATAAGTCCCTATTGGTGTTGTTTCAATTATTTGGTATGGTCCTTCCCAATTAGTGCCCATTTTCTAGGCTATCCACCCTTTGTTGTTGGGGAAGACACTTTTGAGGACTAGAAAATGCTTTGAAGCACACAATCATGTTGTAATAATCTGATACTTTCATCTTTTACTCAGTCATCCTTCTTAGAGCTTCATTCCTTTTCTCTTCTGCCAGGGTTAGTTTGATTGCTCTACTTACCTCGTTTAGTTCCTATGTTAAAATCTATCTGGTAGTGGGTTTCATGACTCGGTTGGTATTATTACCTCTGTCCCGTATACTAGGGAGAAATGGGTCTCGTTAGCATTTCCTTTAGGACTAGTCCTAATGGCCCATAATGTTCCAGGAAGCCCTTCCACCTACCTTTCTTTTGCATTTTTCAGCCTCTCTTTTAATAAGGTAATGATTAGCTTGTTGGAAGATTCCTCTTCACCAGGATAATATGGCATGTAATGGCACATCTTGAGGGCGAATTCCTTGATATTGAGTCTTGTGAATTATCTCCCATTATCTGTGACGAGCTTTCTAGGTAGAATGAAACCAAAAATTATAGACTTTCATATAAATCAAATCACTTCTTCATCCCGTATTCTCCCTAGGGGCTCTGTGCTTCGATCCATTTTGAAAAGTGATCAGTAGCCACAAGTAGAAACTTCTCTTGATCCTTTCCTATAGGTTGGGGTCCTACTATGTTAGGCCCCCACTTATAAAAGGGCCAAAGACTTAACACCTCCTTCATGGTATTTAGGAGAGTGTGTGTGATGAGTGCTCAAAAAGCACTAAAATTACCATGATTTTATGCACATTAATTGATTAAAAAATATATATATTTATATGTTTTATCATATATTTATATAAATTTGTCTTTTTCAGAATCACGAGTATTTTTATTGTTTTTCAGGTATTTTGGCTTAAAAACGTAACTTAAAGACTCAAAAAGGAATACTAGAAACAATACATCACAAATATATTAATAAATAAATGGGGAAAGGTCAACAAATATGGAAAAATTGAACAAAATGGGTCAAAAAGGTCAAAAATGTCAAAGAGGAGAAAATCGCGCCGAGCCCCGCGCGCACCCGTGTACGTAACGCCTGCCTTCCGCGCGCGCCGCTGCCCATTTTGCCCCATTTTCGTGCGCAACCGCCCCATGACGTCATACTGATGTCATCAATGACATCAGTAATTACACTCCGCGTTTTCACAATTTTTTAACATTTTTCCCCCCACTTTTTCTCTCCATCTTCACCTATAAATACTCCCATTCTCTTCACTTCTAAACACACCTCAAAAGACATCTTCTCTTCTCTTTCTTTCTCTCATTTCTTTGTTTTTCTAGTTTTTCTTAGTTTTTAGCTTTTCTTAGTTAGTTTTTCTTAGTTTTTAATTTCTTCTCTTTTTGAGAAGAACTAGTTATGTTTTTGTAATTTATTAGCTTTTCGATTCAATAAATGGGAGTGCAAATTCCGCTTGGAGGTTTTCCAGCAACGGGAATAGCATCGAAGTTCTGTAAGGATTTTATTTTCTTTACAGTTATTTTTTATGCTTTATTCTTACATGTTATATTTAATTTGTCTGTGATTAAATTTAATTGTGCTGGCTGTTTGTAAACATGGTATAATAATAACGTTGTTATGCTTATGAAATATTAAATAGGTAAAAATATCTAAAATGAATTGATTTATATTTTTATTCAAGATTTTATATTAAGAATGTTAGAGAGAAATATATTATTTTTCATTACAAACTTAAATCTAAAAATTAGATTTTAAGGTTTAGTTATCCGATCTGATTTAAAGTAGTACTCTTTTATTTGTTGGTACAATCTCCCGGTATTTAGAGTGAAGCTCTATTTCAAAAGTTTTTATAAGAATTATTATCTGAAAATGTATTGACAACATGTTTTCAGTAGTGGTTTTAAAACTTGAAAGTTAGTACTCGGATAACTAAATTCTTAGGTTTAATTTGGACACCTTGAATAAAGTTTAAACTGTCTAACCCCACCAAAGGTGGCATTTAAATGGTTCATTTTCAATATCTTAGAAAAAGAAATTAATTTAATTAACCAAATTAGTTATCAACCCCACCCATAGGTGTTAATTGATTTGTTTAGTTAACAAAGAATATATAATCCCACCAAAGGTGGTATTCATATAAAAAAGAGAGAATCAATAAATATCAATTCATATATTTAATAACCTAAATAATATGAGCAAGCATAATTTACTTAGTTATTATATCCATAAATACTCCACTATTATAAATGATAAAATTTGCATGAATGTTTATTGAATCTATGTTTATTTTTATGTTATTAGGTAAAAAAACACAAAACCCCAAAATATCGTGACAGGATGTTTAGGATTTAATTTCGTTTTTAAAAGTTTGAATAATAAATTAAAAACCACATACATTCCTTCCTTAGATCGACCTTGGCAGTATACTTATCATTTTCTATGAAATGATTTGTGCACTTGCGAGAGTTTTATAAATAAATAAAACCAAAGTATCGGCAGGATCGATGATGTCGGTTCTGCCCGATCAAGTTTTTGGTGCCGTTGTCGGGGATGGTATCAAGTTTTTGGCGCCGTTGCTGGGGAAGGAATAACGTTTTTAAATTATTTATCAAGGGGGCAAAGCTTTGGCATTTATTGCATGTATGGGTGTATTTTGTGCAATCTGCCAGTATAGTGGGCCAATAATAGCCCTATATCACAATTCATTGTGATAACTTCCTCCCTCATGAATGTGAACCACAGTCTCCTTCATATGCTTCATACATTAATATTTAAGATCCCACTTTGGCTACACATAAGAGCCTTGGATTGAGTGAAGTTTTTGGGTATAATTTCATACTTCTATCATATATTGACCTCCCTTAGCCTTGATTTCCTTTAAAGACCTGCTATCCTTTGGTAGCTTTTCCCTTTCCAGGAAGTTATAAATTGGGGTGTACCATGGAATAGTTGGAGTATCTATACATCCAACCTTTCTTTTAACCTCTTCCAAGGATGCTTCTGACATGATTGTTATCGATACTATTTGATTGTGCTTGTCCTCTCGTACTGATGCCAAAATGGCTAAGGCATTGACATAACCATTATCCTTTTGCTCTATTTGCTTAATCTCAAACTTAGAGAATTTAGAGCACTCATTCTTTAACCTTTCTAGGTATCCTTTCATTTTTCCATCTCTAGCTTCAAATGTCCCCAAGAACTAGTTAACCACTAGCCTCGAATCACTATATAGGGTGACCCTATCTGCTCCCAACTTATTTGTGATCATGGCCCCAAATATAGCCGCCTCATATTCTGTAACATTATTGGTCACATGTAAATGAAGTCTGACTACATACTCGAAATAGTTGTTATTGTGGTCTACTAGACTATTGAGGTTCTATGCTTCATCAACAAACACTTTCCAAATTGTGCTCTCTTTTTAATATACTCCACATGCTTTCCTTTTCTCATCATTGTCAACAACTTTCAGCGTTTCACTAAACTCAACCATAAACTCGACCACTTTCTACCCTTTGATGGCCGTTCTAGCCATGTATTTAATGTCTTATTACCCTAATTCTATTGCTATTTGTGATAGCTTTCCTGCTACATCTAGCCTCGTCAGAACATTCTTGAGTGGATGAGAAATGAGTACCACACTTATGTGTGATTTGAAGTAATGCTTCAGCTTTTGTGCACTAACTTTGAGAGCAAATGCTAACTTGTCATTAGGTGATATCTGCTCTAGGAATCTTTTACGACCTGGATGGCGCAGTAGATAGGATGATGAACTTTTTTTCTTTCAACTAGGAGTACATCATTGCACATATAGGAAGTCACAGCCAAATACATATAATCTAGATAGATAAGGGCTAGCTAAGATATAGGGTTTCTCAAATACTTGTTGATTTCTTCCAATTCTCCATCACAACTTTTGTCCCAAAAGACTGATGTGCCTTTTCTCTACATTTTGAAGAAGGGCAGACACTTATCAATGCATTTAGAAATGAACCTGTTCAATGCTACTATTCTTCCATTTAATTGCTAGATTCCTTTAAGGATAAAAGGTGGTTTCATATATATTAGGGCATGTATCTTGTCTAGGTTGGCCTCAATTTCTTTGGCTGGCACGAGGTACCCTAAGAATTTCCCCATGATGCGTATTTTTGCAAGTGTACGAATCGTTCAAGTAATAAAGTGTACAAAAGTACGGATATCGAACCCACAAGTAATGGCGTTACTAAGTACCGAAATTGACTAATCCTAATTTTATTTGAAAACCCAATTGTTGAAATTGTTTAAGAAGCAAATTAACTTAAAAATAAACGCAAATAACACAATTGAATGTTGTTCACAAATGATTCAAAAATTCTAAGGCATTTGATTTTGTTAAATTAATCTGATTTCAAGTCATGTTATATGAGAATCAAAGCTAAAAGTGATGGTTGAAAAACCCAAATTTACCTAATACTCTCTCTCGAGTTATATTAGAATTACTTATCTATGAAAACCAACTATATTTCTATGAAGATTTAATCACAAACAAGTACATTAAGATTTATGGAATTTCTAGAATAACCACATACATCATGTATTAGTTCTCACACTCGCATTCAACATATGGTATTTATCACAAGAAGCATTCATTACACATCTCCTCTCGGTCTCAATATAATGCAACAAATCATCTAAATCTTGGCTAGAAATTTAAAAGCATTAAGCATGGAAATAAATACTCAACTTGAAAATAATGAACTCATATAATAATAATAAAAGAAATCAGATTTTCTTGATTCAACTACATCATAGCCTTAGCAAAAACGAATTAGTTCATAACAGAAATAAGAACAAACATTATCTCAATTGGAACCATGAATAACAAATCTGAATAAAATGCAGAAAATGAAAGCTAAGGAGAAGAGATGAAAAACTCTTGAAGATGAACACTTGGTAGCAACAATGGTGATAATCCTTCAAGCTTTTCCAAACTTTCTCTCCAAAATTGTCTTCTCTCCTCCAAAAATGGCTCAGATCTGCTCCTCTTTCTCGTGGCCTCTTTCTCCATCATATTGTATATATAGATCTAGGGTTTGGGGGGCAATTTTGGAACAAAATAACATAAAAAATGTGTTTTCGGATGAAACTCGTCGGCAGCAACATTATTCTCACCGCGACGAGATTTATGGAAAAATGAAAATTTTGGTTCCTCTGATTCTCGCCGGCGGCTAGATGAATTTGGTCGATGGCTAAAGGTGTCTCGCCGACGGTGAGATTTGCATTTGCCAAAATCCATGCTCTCGGGAAGATTTTTGTCGTGCTCTCTGTAAGATTTTCGCCGGCGGCAAGATTTCCAAATTTTGAAACTTTGTTTTCTTTTTATTTTCACTCAATCCCGTTCATTGAAATTTGTCCCAAACTTCTCCAAAATCACGATTTTACCTGAAATTGCACTTTAAACACAAAATACCCGTGAAATGACATTTGTGGATTAAATAATCAAATAAATACAATTTTTACACAAATATCAACATTTAAATCATAACAAAAATGCAATAATTTGACTCTTATCAATAACCCCCAACCAGCTTCTTGCTAGTCTCTAGCAAGAAAAGAAATCTATTTAATAAATTCAAAGGAGACATTAAAAGAAAAATTCAAAGAAAATTTATTCTATTTACAAAATTACATTAAGCGTATGCAATAAGCCTTTAAACCCCTAGGCGGCCCCAGTAGGACGAGTTGTAGTCTCGTGAGGGCTTCCAGTGATGATAGCCACAAACATCTTACCTATAACTATCCTAACTCAAAACAATAAAATCACACAACAATTAATTTGCACAAATGTCTCTAAAATTGTAAATAACACACAACACATAGAATAATTAAATGTCACCTAAGCTTTAAGAAATCTCAAATGCCAATTACACTTTTGTTATTGACTCTTAAACATCCATCAAACCACAAACCAATAGCCATAATGCCCCGATAATATTATGCATAACATCCATAAAAAAAGGTGAAATCTCAAACTCCATAGGCTCACTTTTCAAATCTCTCTCCACTAATGAAGGAAAATACACCACTTTGGATCAATAGGACTTTATGAGGCTTGTAATGTTAGGCTTAGGTATTTGGTTAAGAAAGAACGGGAAGTGTCAAAATACAAATAAGAGCACTTATTACATTAAACACAACCAATTAAGTAAAAGAGTAACACCATTTAACCCAAATTGTTTCTTCCGATCATAACCCATTTTTTCAAAGATAAACAAAGTTCTTCCTCAATCTTTCACCTCAGTACATCCATCACTAACACTCTTTTATTTACTAGAATGTGAAGGTTTTTTTTCATCCTTACTCCAATTGCTCTTGAAAAGACATAACCCCCAACCAATTTCTTCCAATATATTTGGAAGATTTTTTTTATTCCATCCTTACTCCAATTGCTCTTGAAAAGTTTGTGTTCAAAATTAAGTGCTCTTAACAAATAAGGTAGGAATTATATATATATATATATATATTTATAGATATTGGCTCAATAAAAAGGTAGGTTATAGAAGGCAAAAAGAAAGAAAAGTAAGGCTAACAATATATTTAAATAGGCTCAAAGAGGTAACTAGTGATATAAGGATAACAAGGTAGGCTTAAAATGGCACAATCGATCCAAAAATGGCGTACATCATATCCTAAATAGTGCAATTCCAAATTATTTCGCCTCAAGAGGTTTTCAAATGAGTTCTAGAGTTTGTTGAGATCACAAAAATGTCCATGAAAAATTTACACATAAGACATCTCTAAGCATTTAGACTAATCAACCAAATCATACCACATACCAAAAGAGTCGCCAACTAGGTAAAATCAACATTTGAAAGTATCTTTAAACCGAAGCAAAATTTAATGTCTTCTAAAAGCTACTTGTTATCACAATCACATTATTATCATCAACGGGCAAATTAAAACAAGTAAAATGAAAATGAGAAAAAATAAAATAAACAAATAAACAAATAAAAAAATAAAAGAAATTAAATCAAAATGTAGAAAAATAAATGGAAAATCAAAATTAAACACAAATAAACACACAAACAAAACTACTAAAAATTGAAACGAAGAAAAGATTTACCGTTTACCGCACCCCCTACCAAAACCTTACATTGTCCTCAATGTAAGAAAGAATTTCTTTTAACCTTAGATGGGATGGCAGTGGCTTTAGCTCAATCTTGTTGGCTTCCTTCTTTACCACTGAGGTTGGAGTTTCATTTGTTCCCAACTCCTTGAATGTTCCATCATTGAACAAATATTCATCAAGTGCTGCCAGTAATTCGGAACATTGTCTCACTCCCTCATCTTCCTCCTCAATTGTGGCAGATTTCACAAGGCAAGCTTCTAGTGGTAGCAATGGAGTTCTCTCCTCAAAATTTTCCGAGATTATCCTATCAAGAGTGTTAATTTGAAAACAAGAATGTACCTCACTTGGAAATTTCATTGCTTCAAAAACATCAAAAGTCACTTGTTCATGTTGCACCCGTAGAATGAGCTTTCCTTGCTGAACATCAATCAATGTTCTTCTAGTTGCAAGGAACGGTCTCCCCAATATCAATGGTACCTCTCTATCTTCCTCCATGTCGAGCACCACAAAATCTGCAGGGAAAATAAGTTTGTCAAATTTAATTAAAACATTCTTAATTACCCCTCGAAGATATTTCACCGATCCATCTGCTAATTGTAGAGAGATTAAAGTGGGCTTCACTTCTCCCAGGCCTAGTTTCCTGAAAAATAGAAAGTGGCATCAAATTAATGCTTGCTCCTAAATCATATAAGACTTTATCAAAATTGCAACTTCCTATAGTACAAGGTATTGTAAAACTCCTTGGATCTTTCAATTTCTGTGGCAGTTTTCTTTGAAGAACTGCACTGCACTCCTCATTTAGTATGAAAGTTTGATAATCTCCCAGCTTCCTCTTCTTTGATAGAATTTCCTTCATGAATTTTGCATACTTGGGCATTTGTTCCAACATCTCTGCAAAAGGAATGTTAATATGTAATTTCTTAAAAATATCCAGAAATTTATCAAATTGATTATCAAGCTTTTTCTTATTCAATTCTTGAGGATATGGGATGTGAGGCTCATATTTCGTATTTGGGGAAGGTTGAACATCTTGGGATGTTGATGGCTTTTCTTTAGATTCTTCCATATTTTTCTCCGATTTCCTCTGCCATTCAAGTTCTTTGCCACTTCTCAATGTGTTAGCCTTTGCATGCTCTTTGGGATTTATTGTGTCACTAGGCAGCGATCCTTAAGACCTTTCTGCAATCTGCTTTGAAAGTTTCCCCAGTTGGTTTTGGATGTCCTTGTTGATTGCCTCTTGATTTCTGAAATTTGTTCTTGACTCCTCAATGAACTTTCCCAAAATTCCTTCCAAATCTGTTTGTTTCTTCTCTTGGGGTTGGTAGGAAGATGATGACGGTTTGAATCCCCCTTGGTTATTTCCCCATGACAAATTTGGATGATTTCTCCAACCTGGATTGTAGGTGTTCGAATATGGGTTATGTTGAGGTTTTTGGAAATTTGAAACATAATTTGCTTGCTCAGCATTTGGTGAAGCAAATGGATTTCCAACTTGGCACTCGATACTAGCATGATTTCCACCACATAAATCACATTGTGCAGTTGGTTTGGATTCGAATTTGGATGACAAAGAATCCATCTTTCTTGAAAGAACAACAACTTGAGCTGACAAAGCATTCACTGAATCAATTTCATGCACTACTGCTGGTCTTTTTGCAGTTACCCACTTTGAATGCCACTGATTGTTGTTTTCTGCCATAATCTCTAACAACTCATGAGCATCCTTCGGTGTTTTTCCCATTAAAGACACTCCAACTACAGCATCAATCATTGCCCGATAGTTTGAAACCAACCCATTATAAAATGTAGAGACTTGCAGCCAAATCGGTATACCATGATGTGGGCACTTCCTTAACATTTCTTTGAATCTTTCCCAAGATTTATACAATAATTCTTGGTCATACTGTGTAAAAGATGTGATTTCATTCCTTAATTTTGTCATCTTAGCAGGAGGAAAGAACTTGGACAAGAATTTCTGAACCAACTCATTCCATGTTGTAATTGATCCCGGTGGTAATGAGTTTAGCCACTCCTTGGCTTTATCCCGAAGTGAAAAAGGAAAAACCCTCAATCTTACAGCATCTTCAGACACACCATTTATCTTGTAAAGATCACACACCTCCAGAAAGTAAGCAATATGTGCATTTGGATCATCCTTTGACATTCCCCCAAACTGATTTGATTGAACTATTTGGATAAAGGATGGTTTTATCTCAAAGTTATTGGCTTGAACAGTTGGCCTCCTTATACCCGAAGTGATGGTTGAACAACATCAAGCGAGCATAATCCCTCAAAACTCTATGATTCCCACCTCCCTCAACAAATGGTGGATCCATGGCTGATTGTCTATTAGGAGCTTAGGTTGAACACCTTTTCTCTCGATTTAGACGCCTATATGTTCTATCAATCTCCGGATCAAATGGAAGAAGGTTAAGGCTTCTTGTATGTCTCATACAAAAATCCTACAACCAGAAAATCAACTAGCACAAAAACAACACAAAGTTACCCTTTTTTATAAATAAAATAAAATAGCAAAATAAACAAAATTAAAAATGAAACAATGATAAATCAAATTAACTTCAAATTAAAACTAAGATTAGGTAGTATCGATATTAATAAAATCAAACCATTCCCCAGCAACGGCACCAAAAACTTGATGCGTATTTTCACAATTGTATGAATCGTTCAAGTAATAAAGTGTACAAAAGTATGGATATCGATATCGAAATTGACTAATCCTAATTTTATTTGAAAACCCAATTGTTGAAATTGTTTAAGAAGCAAATTAACTTAAAAATAAATGCAAATAACACAATTGAATGTTGTTCACAAATGATTAAAAATGCGAAGGCATTTGATTTCGTTAAATCAATTCAATCCGATTTCAAGTCATATTATAAGAGAATCAAAGCTAAAAGTTATGGTTGAAAAACTCAAATTTACCTAATACTCTCTCTCGAGTTATATTAGAATTACTTATCTATGAAAACCAACTATATTTCTATGAAGATTTAATCACAAACAAGCACATTACGATTTATGGAATTTCTAGAATAACCACATATATCATGCATTAGTTCTCACACTCGCATTCAACATACGGTATTTATCACAAGAAGCATTCATTACACATCTCATCTCGGTCTCAATATAATGCAACAAATCATCTAAATCTTGGCCAGAAATTTAAAAGCATTAAGCATGGAAATAAATACTCAAGTTGAAAACAATGAACTCATATAACAATAACAAAAGAAATCAGATTTTCTTGATTCAACTACATCATAGCCTTAGCAAAAATGAATTAGTTCATAACGGAAATAAGAACAAACATTATTTCAATTGGAACCATGAATAACAAATCTGAATAAAATGCAGAAAACGAAAGCTAAGGAGAAGAGATGAAAAACTCTTGAAGATGAACACTTGGTAGCGACAATGGTGATAATCCTTCAAGCTTCTCCAAACTTTTTCTCCAAAATTGTCTTCTCTCCTCCAAAAATGGCTCAGATATGCTCCTCTCTCTCGTGGCCTCTTTCTCCATCATATTGTATATATAGATCTAGGGTTTTGGGGGCAATTTTGGAACAAAACAATATAAAAAATGTGTTTTCGGACGAAACTCACCGGAGGTGACATTATTCTCGCCGCTGCGAGATTTATGGAAAAACAAAAATTTTGGTTCTTCTGATTCTCACCGGCGGCTAGATGAATTTGGCCGGCGGCTAGAGCACAGCTAAAGGTGTCTCGTCGGTGGCGAGATTTGCATCTTCCAAAATCCGTGCTCTCAGGAAGATTTTTGCTGTGCTCTCTGTAAGATTTTTGTCGGCGGTAGGATTTCCAAATTTTGAAAATTTGTTTTTTTTTATTTTCACTCAATTCCGATCATTGAAATTTGTCCCAAACTTCTCCAAAATCATGATTTTACCTGAAATTGCACTTTAAACACGAAATACCCGTGAATTGACATTAGTGGATTAAATAATCAAATAAACACAATTTTCACACAAATATCAACATTTAAATCATAACAAAAATGCAATAATTTGACTCTTATCACCCTGCAACAACACCAAATAAGCACTTTTTGGGATTGAGCCTTATACCATATCTTTGGATTACTGAGAATACTTTATCTAGGTCTTTAATGTGGTCTATGGGTTAAGCTTATTTGACCACTATATCATCCATATAAGCCTCTAGGTTCTTCCTCAGTTGTTCTTCAATTTTATTTTGACTAAATGTTAATATGTGGAACTCGTATTCTTCAATCCAAATGGCATCCTTTTATAAAAGTATGTTTCTTCTTCCGTTATAATATGTTTTGTCTTTGTCTTTGGGGTGTATCCTAATTTGGTGGTACCTTGTGTATGCATCCAAAAAATTCATCATCCCAAAGTCGGTAGAGGAACCTACTAATTGATCAATACTTAGGAGAGGGAAACAATCCTTGGGACATGGCTCGTTTATATCTATGAAATCTAGACACATATGAGAAGACACATATGCTTTCTTGACTAGGACCATATTTGATTGCCATGAGGGATAATTGATTTCCCTTATAACCTTTGCTTATTTAAGGGCATCCACCTAGTGTTTGATGATCTTGTTCTTTTCTCTTGAGAATTTTATTTTTCGTTGTTGTACGGTTCTAGCCTCTAGTTTGACGTTTAAATGGTGTGATATGACTTTTGGATCAATTCCAGAGATGTTAGTTGGAGTCCATGTAAAGACATCTGAGTTAGTCTTAAGGAACTATAAGAGTTGTTCCTCTAGGCCCATTGTCAAGTCTTCACCCAATTTTAAGGAGTGGCTCTTACTTTTCATCTGCATTGGGAGGTCTCTTACTTCATTTAAGTTGATCAATTTTAAAAAGCCTTTTCTCCATGGCTTTCTTTGAGAGAGGCCTATCAAGAACTACTATTTGGGGGGTATTTACCTTATAGTTGCATTATAGTAGCTTTTGGCCTTCTCTTGCTCTCCCCTAATCTCCTTTCGAACTCTATCAGTAGGATATTTGATTACTTGGTAGAGGGTGGATGGAACTGCCCTTATTTTTTGTATCCAAGGTCTTCCTAAGATGGAATTGTAATGAGTTAGGACATCCATGAAAGACTCCTATATTTATAGGACATTACTTATGCACGTGTCGCGTACATAATGGGTACACATATATGAGTGTCAAAGGGATACAATCAATATAAAAATACAACAATTTATGTATCGAGCTCGACCTTAGACCGAGCTAGTGGTTAACCCTATGGAGGAAGCGTCCTCTGAGATAGGCCTTATAATTTTGTGGTGCCTTTAAAGTGTACATAGTCAGATACATCTTTTAGGTTATACCTTTTTATGACTAGGTCATCTTCCATAGGCTCAGTCTGATGACAAGAGCTCAGGTTGCTTATTTTGAATTAGGTCGACTTATAGGTCGGTCCTTAGTCTCGGGTTGGGCTAAGGTGTAAGGAAAACACCTCATTCTTAGTTGGTCCTTGGTAAGAGCACTGATGAGCAAAATTGATATTGCCGATCCTGCCAATACTTTAGTTTTATATTTATAAAAGTCTCGCAAGTGCACGAATCATTTCATAGAAAATGATAAGTATACTCCCACGGTCGATCTAAGGAAAGAATATATGTGGTTTTTAATTTATTATTCAAACTTTTAAAAAAGAAATTAAATCCTAAATATCCTGTCACGATATTTTAGGTTTTTGTGTTTCTAATCTAATAACATAAAAATAAACATATATACAGATTCAATAAATATTTATGTAAATTTTATCATTTATAATAGTGGAGTATTTATGGATATAATAACTAACTTAATTATGCTTGCTCATATTATTTAGGTTATGAAAGATATAAATTGATATTTATTGATTCTGTCTTTTTTATATGAATACCACCTTTGGTGGGGTTAGATATTCTTTGTTAACTAAACAAATCAATTAACACTTATGGGTGGGATCGATAACTAATTTGGTTAATTAAATTAATTCCTTTTTTTAAGAGATTGAAAATGAACTATTTAAATGCCACCTTTTGTGGGGTTAGATAGTTTAAACTTTATTCAAGGTGTCCAAATTAAACCTAAGAATTTAATTATCCGACTACTAACTTTCAAGTTTTAAAACCACTACTAAAAACATGTTGTCAATACATTTTTAGATAATAATTCTTATAAAAACTTTTGAAATAGAGCTTTACTCTAACTACCGAGCGATTGTACCAACAAATAAAATAGCACTACTCTAAATCAGACCGGATAACTAAACCTTAAAATCTAATTTTTAGATTTAAGTTTGTAATGAAAAATAATATATTTCTCTCTAACATTCTTAATATAAAATCGTGAATAAAAACAAAATCAATTCATTTAAGAGATTTTTACCTATTTAATATTTCGCAAGCATAACAACGTTGTTATTATATCATGTTTACAAACAGCCAGCTATGTTAAATTTAATCACAAACAAATCAAATATAACATATAAGAATAAAACATAAAAAATAACTGCAAAGAAAATAAAATCCTTATAATACTTTGATGCTAATTCTGTTGCTAGAAAACCTCCAAACAGAATTTGCATTTCCATTTATTAAATCAAAAAGCTAACAAATTACAAAAACATAATTAGTTCTTCTAAAAAGGAGAAGAACTCTAAAACTAAGAAAAACTAAAAACTAAGAAATGAAAAGAAAGAAAGAGAGAAGAAGATGATTTTAGGTGTGTTTTGGTGTGGAGAGAATGAGATTATTTATAGGTGAGGATAGGAAGAAAAAGTGGGAGAAAAATGATAAAAAATGTAGAAAACACATAGTAGGTGAATGATGATGTCAGTTGACGTCATTGGTAGGTGGGCGTGCGGTGACACGCGCGGATGAGGAATGGAGTGGAGGAGTGCGCGGACCGGATTATAGGCGCGCATGGACCGGGTGTAGATGGGGGTGGGCATGGACGTGCGTGGACTGGGTGTTATATGGGCGATGCGCGTGCGTTGCTCGGCGCTGCTGGGCGGTTGCATGCGCGATTTCATCCTTTTTTACCCATTTTGTCCAATTTTTCCATCTTTTTTTACTTTTCCTCATTTATTTTATGAATATATTTGTGATGTATTGCCTCCAGTATTTTTCTTTGAGTCTTTAAATTACTTTTTTTAAACGAAAATACCTAAAAAATAATAAAAATACCTGTGATTTCGAAAAGACAAAAATATATAAAAATATGATAAAATCATATAAATATATATTATTTTAATCAATTATATTGCATAAAATCATGATAATTTTAGTGCTTTTGAGCACTCATTACAACCCCCAACTAGCTTCTTGCTAGTCTCTTAGCAAGAGAAGTGATAAAAACTAAAAATTAAACTATCCTAAATCACTTTCATGGATTGACAAAATTGTATTTAGCGTATGCAACAATCCTTTAAACCCCTAGGTTGCCCTAGTGGACAAGTTTGAGTCTCGTGAGGGTTTTCAGTAATGATACCCACAAACATTGAAATAAATGTAAAAATTAAAAGAAATAATAAAAATAACAACTTAAAAACTAAAATTACAACAAAATCAAAAATTAACTTTTAAGAATAAAATAAAAGAAAACAACATGAAACATAACACAAAAATGTCTCATACTTTTAATCTCCTTTAAGATCATAATTAAAATCTAAAGCATAAGTTATTTTAATCTTTTTAAACAATCATGATTTATTATAATAATTAGTCAAAAATCATTTTCATATTTCATATAAAAAATGTATCAATTTAATTTCACCCAATTTCAGTATCAAGAATCTGAATTCGCTTCGACTCTATTCCTCATAAGTCAATACTCTCAAAACACTTAATCCTATGGGTTCAAACACTCATACTAATTTATATGCAAAAGAGTTGATGTATAGAAATGAACTAATATGTTCACATATGTATAAAGAATAAAGGCTCAAAGTGTTATTTTAACATTGATCTCATGAAAGGAATAGAATGTATAAATTATAAAGATATCATATATAAAAATTATTTTCTTGCATAAATCAAACTCATTAAGCAAAAATTTCAAAATATATGCTTTTTATAAATGAAGAAAGTGCAATGACTTTTTTGGAAATTACTTCCTATATCTTTCTTTTGTAATTAGCCTTTACTCACAACTTTGTAGGCTATGCGGGTCATCGTATGTAGAGTATGCTATATATTATTTATCTCTCTATTTTTTTTTCTAAAGATATTTTTCAATATATTTTTAGAGAGTCAACTCATGTACAGATTGTATATTTTTTAGGATTTTGATGAGTGGTTAATTTTGTGGCTTTTTTGTTTGATTTTGGTTTAGGTAACCCCAGATATGTCTTTTTTTTGTAGCAGTCATGTATGAATGAGATAAAAGCATATACTATCAATTTCTACTTAAATAATTTAATCTAAGCAACAAAAAAATATATATATACGACACTCTATTAAGATGAGAAATAAAATTCATACATTCAATGCTGATTACCTATAGAGATTATCTAAAAATTTGAAGAAATAAGAAATGTGTTTGGAGTAGAAAAAAATATATAAATTAGGCTCAAATTATATCTCACAAAGGTAGTCTCCACTAAAACAAATTCATAAACACCAATTTTGGGTTTAATATAATTTTCACATCTTATCAAGAAATACTAGTTATGACAAAAATTAACTAATTAACAAAAAATATTTCATGATATGTTTTCAAAAATTAATCTAACAGTGCAAAAGACTTAACTATTTACTTAAATTTGATTTAAAAAAATGATAAATTTTTTGTGAGAAATTTTTTAAAACTAATTCTAAAATTCCAAAAATTACTAAATCACACAAAGAAAATAAAACCAAACACAATAAAAATGAAAATGTGAACATAAAAATAAAAAAAAATATTGTTTTATTTTTTATTTTTTAAAATTAAATTTTTATTTTTAAATTAAGCATAGTAACTTTTTACCACCCTCAACCTAAAACTTACATTGTCCTCAATGTAACAACTGTAAATTGAAGATAAAGAGAAAAGAAAAAAAAAGATTACCTATTTCCGAACAATGTCTAAGTAGTAATGGAGAAATGCAGGTGCATCCATCATGTTTATTAACGTGCACACAAACAAATCACTGTGAATTTCTAGCATCTCAACAAATATTTTTAGTTTTAGCAATTTTAAAATTATTCACATGCAATTAAACTAAAATAAAGAACAAATAAAAGAAAATTACCTAAAATGATGGGTTGCCTCCCATCCAGCACTTAATTTAAAGTCTTAGCATGACGTAACTTGGGGATTTTATTTTAAGTAAAATAAACATAAAAATAAACATAGATACAAATTTAATAAATATTTATGAAATTTTATCATTTATAATAGTGGAGTATTTATGGATATCATAACTAAGTTAATTATGCTTGCTCATATTATTTAGGTTATTAAAGATATAAATTGATATTTATTGATTCACTCTTTTTTATATGAATACCACCTTTGGTAGGGTTAGACAATTTAAACTTTATTCAAGGTGTCCAAATTAAATCTAAGAATTTAATTATCCGAGTACTAACTTTCAAGTTTTAAAACCACTACTGAAAACATGTTGTCAATACATTTTCAGATAATAATTTTTATAAAAACTTTTGAAATAGAGCTTCACTCTAACTACCGGACGATTGTACCAATAAATAAAAGAGCACTACTCTAAATCAGACCGGATAACTAAACCTTAAAATCTAATTTTCAGATTTAAGTTTGTAATGAAAAATAATATATTTCTTTTTAACATTCTTAATATAAAATCTTGAATAAAAACAAAATCAATTCATTTAAGAGATTTTTATCTATTTAATATTTTGCAAGCATAACAACGTTGTTATTATATCATGTTTACAAATAGCCAGTAATGTTAAATTTAATCACACACAAATCAAATATAACATATAAGAATAAAACATAAAAAATAACTACAAAGAAAATAAAATCCTTACAGTACTTTGATGTTAATTTTGTTGCTGAAAAACCTCCAAACAGAATTTGCATTTCCATTTATTGAATCAAAAAGCTAATAGATTACAAAAACATAATTAGTTCTTCTCAAAAAGAGAAGAACTCTAAAACTAAAAAAAACTAAAAACTAAGAAATGAAGAGAAAGAAAGAGAGAAGAAGATGATTTGAGATGTGTTTTGGTGTGGAGAGAATGAGGGTATTTATAGGTGAGGATAGGAAGAAAAAGTGGGAGAAATAATGATAAAAATGTAAAAAATACGTAGTAGGTGAATGATGATGTCAACTGACGTCATTGGTAGGTGGGCACACAGCGGTGCGTGCGGATGAGGCAAATGGGCACAGTGAGCTTGCGGTGTTTGTGGAATGGAGCAGAGGTGTGCACGGACCAGAGCAGAGGCATACGCGGATCGAGCGTAGATGGGCGCGGGAGCACGTGGACTAGGCATTATTTGGGCGATTGAGGAGCATTACTCGGTGCTGTTGGGTGCGCTGCACTAGTTGGACGGCACTGCTGGGCAGCTGCGTGCACGATTTCATCCTTTTTGACCCTTTTGACCCATTTTGTCCAATTTTTCCATCTTTTTTTGTACTTTTTCTCATTTATTTTATGAATATATTTGTGATGTATTGCCTCCAGTATTTTTCTTTGAGTCTTTAAGTTACTTTTTTAAGCAAAAATATCGGAAAAACAATAAAAATACCTGTGATTCCGAAAAGACAAAAATATATAAAAATATGATAAAATCATATAAATATATATTATTTTAATCAATTATAGTACATAAAATCATGGTAATTTTAGTACTTTTTGAGCACTCATCAAGCAACGGTGGGAAAAGTATGGATTGTTGAATAAAATTCCCTAATGAAAGAAATTGAATTTTTATTATGTTGCTTGAGAAATGTAGGAAGCATATAAAAATGAATATTTTTCAATTCATAATACCAAGCAACCTTACCAAGTTGGAAAGAGGCAGTTTCTAAGCCAATTACTGGTCATTCAAACTCCTTCATGGTAGTTTCCCTAATATATGGGTTTTCTCCCATTTCTATTGGTTCCAATAAAGTATTAAGGCTTGGTTCTATGTTTGGCTCAAAAATAGATTGATGTTCAGAATATAGTCTTGTGGACAGTTATTTAAATTTATGAATATTATCTATGTATGGTGTAAGAGGATTTCCTAAGGATTTCTTACTATGCATAGACTATTGAAAGTGTAAATTTAAAACACCTATCAATTAAAAAGGAAAAGAATAATAAAATAACTATACAAAAATTTAGAGAAAATATACATAATATTTAATACAAAAATACTAAACAAATAAGTTAAGTTAATAACATAATCAGTATTAACCAAGAGTGCTCCCAGGAAAGAATGGTGGGGCAAAACCTTTTTAAAAACCATCCTCCTAAACAAAACAACGTTCCTAGGAAAGATTAGTGGCATAAAGGCTTTCAAGAACTAATCTCCTAGATAGAACTCCCTTTTACTTTTCATGTTATTACACAGTTAGTTATTTTTTTGAAACTCAAAATAAATAAATAAAATCACAATTATTTACAACAAAAAGTTTTCAAAATTTTGATAAATAATTTAAAAATGTTATTCCTTCCCCAACAAAGGTGTCAAAAACTTGATGAGCAAAATCGGCATCGGATTAGCAATATCGGTTTTGCAAATACTTTGGTTTTGTATTTGTAAAACGGTCGTAAGTGCACGAATCATTTTATAGAAAATGACAAGTATACCACAAGATCAATCTAAAGAAGAAATATATATGGTTTTTAATTTATTATTCAAACTTTTAAAAATGAAATTAAATCCTAAACATCCTATTACGATATTTTTATTTTTTTGTGTTTCCTAATCTAATAACATAAAAAATAAACAATTATGCAAATTTTTATCATTCATAACAATGAAGTATTTATGGATATAATAATTAAGTTAATTATCCTTTCTCATACTATTTAGGTTATTAAAGATAAAATTGGTATTTATTGATTCTTTATTTTTTATATAAACATCACCTATGGTGGGGTTAGATATTCTTTATTAATTAAGAAAATCAATTAACACCTATAGGTGTAATCAATAATTAATTTGGTTAATTAAATTGATTCTTTTTTTCCAAGAGATTGAAAATGAACCATTTAAATGCCACCTTTGGTAGGGTTAGACATTTTAAACTTTATTCAATGTGTCCAAATTAAACTTAAGAATTTAATATTTTGAGTATTAACTTTTAACTTTTAAAACCATTACAAGGAAATATATTGTCAATACATTTTCGAATAATAGTTCTTATAAATATTTTTGAAAAAAAGCTTTACTCTAACTACCAGGCGATTGTACCAATAAATAAAATGACACTATTCTAAATCAAATCAGATAATTAAATCTTAAAATCTAATTTTCAGATTTAAGTTTGTAATGAAAAATATTATATTTCTCTCTAACATCTTTAATATAAAATCTTGAATAAAAACAAAATCAATTTATTTTATAGAATTATTTTACTTATTTAGTATTTTGCAAGTATAATAACGTTATTATTATATTATATTTACAAACAACCAGCCATGTTAAATTTAATCACAGAAAAATTAAATATAACATATAAGAATAAAACATAAAAATAGCTATAAAGAATACATTTTAAAATTATACATCAAAAGATTCTTTATAGAACTTTAATGTTAATTCCGTTTCTAGAAAACCTCCAAACGGATTTACATTTCTATTTATTGAATCAAAAATTAGAAATTTACAAAAGTATAACTAGTTCTTCTCAAAAAGAGAAGAACTTTAAAACTAAAAAATGAAAAAAAAACTAAGAAAGCTTTATAGAGAGAAAGCTAGAGAGAGAAGAGCTGAGAAATTGTGTGTTTGAGATCGGGGGAAAGGGTTCTTTTATTGGTGAGGAAAAGGCTAAATTTTTTGGAAAATATCTCAAAAATTGGTCTTGGATGCGTTTGGATAGGCTAGCATGTGTGTGTGGGCACTGACGCATGCAACATTTGCGGTAGGATAGCCATGACATGCGTTGGCGTGTATGGGACTCGGCATTGGCATGCGTGCGATTGGGTAGTTTGTCCATTTTTCTATTTATTTCTTCTTTTTTTAGTCTTTAAATTATTTTTGAAGCGAAAATACCAGAAAAACAATGAAAATACTCGTGATTCCAAAAATACAAATTTATATAAAATATGATAAAATCATACAAATATAAATCTATTTAATAAATTAAAGTGCATTAAATCATGATAATTTTAGTGTTTTTTAAGTACTCATCAATGCACAACAAGTGTCTTGGAGAACACCTTTTCATGCACAAAATGAAAGTTTGACTCAATATATTTCATGCATGAATGAAGAATAGGATTGGTAGCAAGAAGACTGTAGTCAAATTATCATACCAATGTGGCTCTTGAAAGGCTCCAACAATACTTCTATACAACATGGGATTATAAAAGACTTCTCCAATATGTGCACTAAGATTATGGCTAGTAAGCATAAGAGTGGAGATGGGTTTATAATGACCCATCTTGGATTTAATTAGAAGATCCTTGATATACTTTTGTTGTGTGAGTAGAAGATCACCATCATCCAACTTATTCACCTCAGTGTCAAGGAAGTAACTCAGTTGGTCCATATATTTTAAGGAAAATTGAGTGTGCAAAGGCTAAATATAGGACTGAATAATCCCTCAGTATTGCATGTGATGATTATATCATCAACATTTACCAAAATATAAATGATGGTGCAAGAGGAGGATTAAAAACATAAGGAAAAGTTAGCTTTGTATCGTACAAATCCTATTACACACAAGGCATTGCTAACAATATCAAACCAGAGCGAAAGAGCCTGCTTCAAACCATAAATGGCTTTTTATAACTCATAGACATGATTTGGTTACTATGAATTCTCAAAACCCTTTGGTTGTTAAATATACACCTTCTTATGCAGTGTATGATTCAAAAAGCATTGTTGATGTCCAATTGATAGAGCTACCAACCATGAGACAAGGTTAGAGTAAGAACAATTTGAGAAGTGACATGCTTAACCATATCATTGAAGGTGTTTAAAAAATGAAAACCAGGAATCTGTTTATACCTTTGTGCTACCACTCAAGATTTTATTTTATCAAGGAGACTTGATGGAAACCTATTGACTAAAAAAATCCACTTACTACCAATAATTATTCTACTTAATGGTGGATGCACCAACACCAAAGTCTTATTGTGAATAAGAGCATCAAGTTTAGTTTTCATGGATTCAAAACACTTAGTACTAATTAAAGCTTGCTTGACTAAGGAAGGTTCTATCTTTGACACATCATTAGTAATACGCATGTATGTCTTAGGCTGCAAAACACCTATCTTTGATCGTTTTAATAGTAGATGACTAAACAACAGACTGAGGCTAAAAGGAGGATTAGGAAGAATAGACACTGGTTCTAAAATAGGCATTGAACCTAAAGTTGGAATAGAAGGTATAAACACAAAAGACTCAAAACTAGGCGATGTAGAACCATAGGAATTTAAAAAAAATGATGAAGGAATAGATTACATAAGAACATGAGAGAAAGGTTCATCAAGAGATCTATGAGTTACTGGCTTATTAGTAATAGAAGTAACAATAGGTAAAACAATTTTAATGTGCTAAAACATGGCTAGAGGAGACACAAGTGATGAGCCATCTGACATTTTGTTAAAAGGAAACACATACATGGATCAAGTAGAGTTTGCCATCACTTGAAAGGAACTTATAGCGTTGGTATCTTGGACTACATCCAAGAAAATTACATGCATGAGATATATTGTGCAATTTATGATACACATATGGTCTTAGGCAAGGAAAACAAAGATACCCAAACACTTTGAGAAAACTAGAATCAGGTTTAACACCAAAGAGGATCTCCAAAGGAGAAGAGTTATCAAGACCTTAGCTAGGTAGATGAATAATCAGAAAAAAACTTTAAAATAATTATTCATCCCGAAAGATAAGAGGCAAAGAAGCATGATTTAACATATCTAGTCCCAAATCTACTATGCGTCTCTATTTTCTTACAACAACTATGTTATGTTCATGTGTATAAGGACATGATGTGTGATGCACAATTACATATTGATTATATAAAGATTTGAGAGATTGAAATTCACCTTTCAAATCACATTGAAAAACTTTAATTTTACAGTTTTTTTGTAGTTCAGATTATGCCTTAAAATCCAAAAAGGATTGATAAGCAACAAATTGTCTTTAGAAAATAGATCCATATAAAATGTGAATAAGCATCAATAAAATGAATGTAATATTGATAGCCATTTGGGAAGTGGTAGGTGATACCCAAATATTTGAATGAACCAATTCAAGCTGTTTAGTGGAAGTAAGGAGAAAAAGGAAATTTGTGAGTTTTACTATTATGACAAGCAACACATATAGATTTGCAATCTTTGTAACCAAAAGAGAAGGAATCTTATATTGATTTAATGCTTTATTTACAATAGGAAATGCATCATGGCCTAATCTTTGATGCCACATAAAAAAGGTCAACCAAATTTGTAACAAGAGCAACAATTTTATTTACACAATTAGTAGGCTTTTTATTAATAGACAAATAGGGATTGATGTTATGACCTTCGTTGTATAATATTATATTGAATTTGTATAATCCATCACTGGGTGTGCCCTAGAGTAGCATCTTCCTCATGTTTTTGTCCTTAACAAAACAAGAATTAGAGTGGAATTCAAAGAAAACAAAATTATCTTTTGCAAATTATGACACATCGAGTAGCTTTTTAGCATTGTTAGGGACAAGAAGCATGTTATTAATTTTGACAAATCTATTAGTAGAAAAAATTAATTGAAACTGATTATTACCTATCTTAGTAATAGGAAAACCATCACCATTTCCTATTGTAAGAGATTGATTACATGTGTAGGACTAAGATGAAGACAGAGTATTTGAATCAATAGTCACATGGTGACTTGCACCAAAATTCTGAAACCAAGCAAGATGTTGATGGAAAGGAGCTGATGCTTGTGACTAAAAAGAAGTTTGATAAGGCATAGATCCATAGGATTGATTGATTGACAAAGAAGGATAAGGAAAAGAAGACATATGAGTAGACAATAGTCTAGGTGTATTAGTAATATGAGGCATAACTAGTAGGCCAATACCATTAGTAGCAGTAATTATAGCATGAAATTGTTGTAGTAAAGGTCGTGGTGGTTGATGTGAGGCTAAGAAATGACCAAGATTGGTTTATCCAACTGTGTTGTTATTATTTTTCTGATTTGGTTGAAAATTTCTATCATACCTAACCAAAAATTGAATGCATAGCCCCAATTTTCCACACATTTGAAATTGAGGTCTATTTCCTGTGCGACCTATTCCATATCCACGACCTCTACCACCAGATTGAAAATTATTACTTTCATTGTAATTATATGATTTGTTAGCTCCTTGTTGATAATTTTCCACTTTTTTGGCTGTGATCTACAACATTGATTTGCTACAATTGTGATATTGTATCATCACTAGTTGAAGAGATTTTAGTCTAGTTAGAGAACACACTATCAAAGATTTCATCAAGACTTCCTAACATATATAAGAAATTTTCCTCATAAACGATTATACAACCAGCTAATTTCAATTCACCCCAAATCATTTTGATCTTGTGAATGTAGTCATTAACTTTTAGATCTCTTTTCTTAAAATTTTGAAGCTTTTCCTCTAACTGAATCATGTGAGCTCGTGATTTGGATGAAAAATTATTTTCTAGCATAAACCAACCCTCTTTTAATGTTTCAAATCCAACAATCAAGCATATCATCTTTCCTTTTCCAAGTTTTGTACTTATCCTTGACAGTTCCATTTTCATGAAATTTTTCTGTTGGATCTTTGAGAACAAAGCTATCAAGCTCTAGACTTTCTAGAATCTTTAAGATATGATGTCTCTAGATTGTGAAATTATTATTGTTGAGCTTAATTGTAAGTAAAATATTGTGAAAAGAATAGATTTCACTTTGTTTGACAATTGCTAGTGCCAATTGTGGATTTGAAAGTTGAACTACTTCAGGTAGTTCATCCATTAATGCTTTATCCAAGAATCTAGAAGCTAACACCGTTCTAAGCTCTAAAACCATGAAAAATAATAAGAAAACTAAATAATACTCTTTCATTTAGCTAAAAATTGATGATCCAATACAATGACACATCCTATTTATTTATGGAGAAAGGATGGTTGCAATTTAGATACAATGAGACACGTTACACTTGATTATATCACTTAAAGGAACATTTTTTATTGTAACAAACTTTATAACAACCTTTTGAAAAGGATGAGAGTCATTGTTGACCACCAAAGTTATGGTACACATGCAAATTTTTAACAACATCTACATATATGTATTTGCCATCTACACTACCCATGTATGTTATACGCACAGTAAACCTATCATATGCATGCATATTTGTGACAGTTTTAGACACAAGGTGTGTAAAATTTACACATATCCCAATGCCATCATGTGCATAATCTGCATACATCCTAGTGTCACCATATGCAACATCTGTGCACATCTTATTGTCATTATGTGCATCATTTGTATATATTCCAGTGTCATCCTTAGGCACAGTATGGGTTGTACATGCGTGCATTTTTCGAGTATCATCAAGTATAGCATATGACACATGCTGCCTATCACTCACTTGATCAATATTATCAACATTCCTAACAAATACAATTCGAATTTATACCTCAAAACTATCATTCAAACTACAAAATTTTAGTGCTAATCTATTTTTGAAAAACTTCCAAATAAAACTAAGAAATTTAAACCTAAAAACTATAAAAAAAATCTCAGAGGGAATTTGTTGTAAAACTCAGAATTATTCATGGGTTGGTATGTCCAAAATAGTATGAGGGTTTTTATAGTTGGAAACATGGTAGCAAAAGGGGAGAAAGATGGATCATTAGGTTGCAAACCATGGCACACTTCTATCACTCCCACAACATGCATTGATTTTGGACGTGTTCAATTATGATGTGATAGTCTCAGATCATGGCTTACATATGGTATCCTTTTATTCTTCTTAGTGGCCCATGTTAAATTTCATTTCTTCTACTTATTTTTGTTTAAACCCCTTACATGCTTGGTTAGTACATATGTAAGGCTTACATATGGTATCCTTTTATTCTTCTTAGTTACAATTGAGTGCTTTTAGGTACAACTCTTTAAGTGTTTTATCATTCAATCATTTTGATGCCAAAAATACATGAAAAACAAGAAAACATACTCATGGTTCTAAAAATATAGATTTGCTAAAATAATGGTAAAATTACACAAATACAAATCTATTTTGAAACTAAATTGTAAATAAATCATGTAATATTTAGTGCTTTTTAAGCACTCATCATGTATCAAATAGCCAGATATGCTCCAAATATCAACCATCTTCTTTATGCTAATAATTTCATCCTTTTTTTCCACGCTAATTTGATAAAGATTAATTTGATCTAGTAGAATTTACAATGTTATTTTAAGTGGTCTAGACAGAAAGAAAATTTATCTAAATCTTGCATTTTTTATTCTAGTAATGTCTCCTCTCCTCTTAGATCCCAGATCCAAAATATTTTAGGTGTTCCTACTACTATTTGTGGTGTTAAATATTTGGATTACAATTTATTTTTACACAAACAGAAAACCTAAGAATTTGGAAGATTTATTAATAATCTAATTTTAAAGACTCATAGATAGAGATGTTATCTCTTTTGCAAAGATGATAAAGCTACTTATATTAAATCTGTGATACTTTCTCTACTGAGTATTTCAAATTTAAATTTTAATCTATGAAAAAGGTGATTCAATTTTAAAAAAAATTTGGTGGAATTTTGGATCTAATAAGGATAGTTTTGGTACAAGGTATATGGCTTTCAAAAGTTGGGATCTAATTTGTTTACCTAAGAAGGTTGGTGGTCTAGGTTTTTGTAAATTTGAAGATATTAATCTAAACCTTTTTTCTAAACTTGTTTAGCAATTCTTATATAATGATAGTAGAATTTGGGTTCAATTGTTCAAACATAAGTATGGTACTTGTAAAGATTTCTTTGATTATAATATCAAGCCTTTTGATTCCTATATTTGGAAAGATATTGGCTCTTCAAAATCTTTGCTTAATACTTGTGTTTTTCAAATTGAAGATGGGAAAACCATTGATTGATACCTAGATTCCTTGGTTTACTAATTTTATTTGTCCTTCTCCTTTGATTGATATAAATCTTCTCAACCAATGTTCTATCAAAGTTCATGATCTTCTCAATATTCATGGTTGGAATTTCCAATTAAATTTACTATTTGGGATTTTTTTGATATGCTCTTTTGTATGTCCCATTATACTTATGTCTGTGTTAGCTTCCTGTGTATAGAACACAGTATATATTTTATTTTACTTAGTGTATTTGTCTTTCTCTGTGTAAGGTTTGTTATTGTAGATCAATAAGTCACACACACATATAGTTAGGTATGCTTTGTATGCAAGCATGTTTACACATACCACATGGTTGGTTTTCGTAGTGTGCATGCTAGGTAGAGTGTTGGTTTTAAGCAAGTGAGCGTACGAGTGAGCTGACATTTTTACTTATGGTTTTTGGTGTGTTTATGGTATGGGTATTAATGAAAGTACTTGATAATGGAGTTATATCAAATTGACATCTCATTTTTTATTTTCAGATCACTAATACCTTGAGTGTTATTCGATATTAATGATTCATGATTGTGTGAGCAAAACGGTGCTTTTATGTGTTGAGTACTCAAGATAGTGTTTGTAAATGGGTTATATGTGAGCCATGTGTCGGTTGGGAGTTTCTTGGATGAAACTACTTTTTGGTGAGATCCTTATTGTGAAAGTGAGCTAATTTAAATGCTTTGAGTTCTCATATCTCTTGTTTGTGCAATAGGAGATCAGTTGTTTGAGATTAAGAGTGGTCCTTAATATTGATAGTAGTTACACTTTAGTTTACTGACCGTGGTTTTTAATCATACCACATTAGGTGGTGTTGGTTTTGGAGGTGAGTTAGGTTCATGTGTTGAACTAGGTCATTACGGAAGCAATAAGCAAAAAAAAAAACAATAGGTAGTTCGGATGGAGATCCCAATTAATAGAGGTATTGGTGGTTTTATTTTCTATCAGAGTTGTGACTGTTTTATTGATTAGTGGATTATTTATTGCTAAGTGGTTATCTTAAGAAACTCGAGGATGTTACCACATAGATAGGGTTTCTATGTGGGTTTACCTCTTTATATCCGTTATTATGCATGCACAAATGTGTGGATAGCACAATTAGAGTTTATACTCTAATTAAAAATATTTTATTATTCATTACATGCTTTCTATTTACTAATATATAAACTATTGTTATGATTATCAATTATATGTTATCTATTGAATGTTATGCATGATCATATTACGTGTTAGTCTAATCTAAGTATCTATCTTGTACGATCCAACATACTAGATGTATACTCTTATGAGAAAGCATATTCATTTTTCACATGCTTTATTTCTTGTCTATGTAGTATACCTATAGCTTTCCAACCATTATTTATGCTCAAGTAAATTAATATGCATGCTCTTTGATTAATTTGTATTACTTATGTTATTATGTGCATGTGAGTTTCATATAAGTCTTCAAGGAGTCTGTATCTCCTAACCCTTTTTGTGTCCCAAGTGTAAGACTTTTTAATTGGTTTTCTATGTTTAGATTGATCGCATGTTATGAAGTACAATCCTCATTTACCAAATATGTTCCTACATATGAAGTCTTAAAGTGATTGGAAATCCTTTCTAGTTTGGACAAGAGCTTATAAGCCATACCATCACTAGTGTGTTTAGCACAGTTAGTTCTTCCTTACTTCTGATTGTTCTTATTTTACATTAAATTAAGCATGTTATTTTGTACTTCTGCTGTGCTAATTGTTTAATTCAAATTGTAAGGCTTGTTTGGCCGAATTAATATAGAGTTAGCAAAAAGATTATCTGGGTTGTCATTCCCACCCTTAATCTAGGTATTGATTACCTTTTTGAGTTGGAAAAAAAATTGACCTTTGTGTAATTATTCCTATGTATGGGAATCTTCATTTGGTATTAGAGTGGGTCACCCTTCTTTTGGCTTAACTGATTGGGTCCTCGATCCTACAACTCTATCTACACATACACACACCTTTAATATTTATGCCCTTTGTCACCTACGGTATGAGCTATTGTTGTTCTCTAAGGCTATGTATCTCTGTAAACTTTTGTTTTCTACATGTTCCCCATTTTCTTGTCCATGCATATCTTTTTCTCTATCTACTTCTTTGTCTTGCATAGTATGCTAATTGTCTTACTTGCTACTATGCCTAACCTTTTGATCCCTTAATAGTATTCTTCCTGCTAATTGCTTTGACATGTTCTTTTATTTGTTTGCCTTACTTGCCGTTTGCTTCTTTTCTAGTGGTTGTTTGCATGAGCATCTTGTCACATGTTCTCATCATATAGCATCAAAGTTTTATTATTTTCTTTCTATAGTCCTATCATTCATATTCCATGTCATATAAAATGAATCTCACTTATTTTACTAGGTTCTTATTTCTTGTACATAGGATGTTGTATGTTGCTTCTTTGTCTGTCTTCTGTTGATTTTTGTTCATTTTTTGCCTACTCTTCCTTCTCTTATGCTTGCTTGGGTTTGTCTTGTTCATCTATATGTCATAAATAATATCTCCTTATCTTTAGGACACTTGAGTTATATGCATTGATGTGACTAGATTTGCATGTTTAGTTGGCATTCTTGGTGTTTCCAGTGTTGACCCTATCTAAGCATATCTCTTATTTCTATGTTGGAACTTGAGCCTTTCTCATTTGCTTAGATATTTTTATAACATCCTTTGTTTCTTCTCTCTCTTGGGGGTGTTACTTATGTTGCTTATTGCTAGTCAGTTTCTTTCCTTCTCTTGACTAGCGATGATGTGGTTGTTATTGTTGACTTTTTTGAGGCAACTATGTTCAATTTGTTGCCTTTTCTCTTTCTGAATGCAACACTTTATGATTTCTAATTTTAATCTCTCTTAACATACATCATTGTCTTTTTTCCTATGATCTCTTTTAAGGCCATCCTTGTTATATCGTTACGTTATTGTATTTGACTTTTTGACACTATATTTCTCTCTTTTCCAAGGATAGTTCTACACGTTCTTCTATCCTACCGTCCTTTTCCTTGTAAAATGAATTTTAGAGGGACTATTTATGATGTATGATTGACATGCATTTGACTTAAATTAAAATATGGCTATCTTGATATGTGTATTCATTGAATGCATATATGGCTAATTTTTTGTATTTTATTTTAAATGAAAATTTTTTTACACTTCTTAATGTTCTGAATTTGTATGGATATTATTGAGAAGTTTGTGCAGATTTATGCTTAAATGATTTTTATGTCTCTAATAAGGTTTAAAACCCACGTTTAGTGTCTCTAGAGGTAAAATCCTAGGTACTGTTGAGAAAGAAAGAGGATTTAGACCATCCTTAAGTTGTTTAATCCTTTCTTTCCACCAATGTTTTCTTATCCTTAATCTCTCATCTTTGAGCCATTGTGTTATTTTTTCATTTCTTTGCATCTAAAATACTGGCTTAGCCTAGATATTTATTCTAACTTACATCTTACACTCTTTGTTGAGCATGTATGCTCTTGGATTGTCCATTTTACCCTTCTATTTTCAATCAACAAAAAAAGAGGGGAAGGTTGAAAATGGAGTGGTGCCAAAAACTTGATATGCTTGATCTCACACAAGTATACATTGTCAAGCACATATGATAAGTAATTTACAAACAAGAGCTATCATACCCACGATGGATGGTAATGATGTATACTCCTAATTACTAGTTCATTAGTAAGTTAATTAAAAGTAGTAAAAATGAATTTTGATTGTTTTTGAAGAAAATAACATAAAGTAATAAAAGTGAATTGCAAAATATTTATGATAGATATGTGATTATGAGATTATCTTCACCACTAGCCTACAATTTTATTAACCATGTTATGAATGGATATTAGTTTCCTAGGTTTTATTGGGGTAATTTTGTACATCACACATGGCAGTCAAAAAGTAGTCATAATTAGCAAAGAGCCTTATAGGCCAAGCCCAATTATTGTTTAATCATCATATAGATGTTAATGCAATATAATTATCCAAAGAGGGTAGAGCTCCAATAATTATATTTTAATTATATTAAATAGATAAAGGCCTAAAGATTATCATTTAATTATCTTAAAGGATAATGTAGCAGATAATTAGGAAAGATGTCTACAAATAATAGATTCTACAAAAGATAACTTCCTACAAAGTAACAACAACTCAATCCTAATCAGACATGGATAACTATAAGATTTATTCTTTCCACTATATATATTTGCATATACATAACACATTATTATTTTATATCATCTTGAAATTACTAGATCTTATAACAGAGAATCATAGCTAAATAATCTCTTTCCATATAATTACTACAGCGAGATTGATATCTCATCTCCTCTTCATTTTACAGCAAGATTGAAGAACACCCCCTACAAGGTGGTCTTAAGTCCTAACAGTTTTTTTATCTCATAAATTCTACGAAGAACAGTCATACCTAGTGTTGATAAAAATTGGTATTAACATCTCGCTCCATGTGTGGGAAAGAAGTGTTCTATTTATGGTTGAAAATTTCAAAATATAACTCTCACAAAATTTCTCCAAGTTCTTGATCTACTAAGAAATAAAAAAGAGATATTTAAAAAGAAACCATGGACCTTAGCAGTAATTATTTTTGAAAAGAGAACTTCAAAATCTTCTCATATACTATTTTCATCTATTTTGACTTCTAGACTTGTAAAAAGAGTCACAAATCAAACAGCTAGCTCCACCTCTCAGACCCTAACAACTAGTTAGAAAGTCTAACCTACTAACTAGTAGACCATCTTTCTAACTCTACTATAACCTGCTAGAAATATAAGCATTGTATCTGGACCTATCCACCTACTTTGGGCCAAGTAGGTAAAAAAGGTAAAGCAAACTCAGACCCAAGCCCACTTGGACATAGTGAAAAATTCACTCTAAGCCATCTTGGATCGTCTATCAAAGCCACTGGCTCTTGGACCAATCATCCTTAGTATGTCATTTTTCAATGCATATAGTGTACAAGGGTAGACACTTAGCCATCTAAGTCTTGGCTAGAAAGATGAACATCAGAGATAGGACCTGAGTCCTAGGCCAAGTACCATCAGCCAAGAGGTGGTCGGCCAAGTAATATTGCATATGTGAAGTATCACCACCCAAGATTTGGCCAGCAAGAGATTTATACCTAAGAATATCACCATGGATAAGAACATGGCTGGCTAGAAAGAGTCAACCAGAACAGATTTCATCGACCAAGGTGTGATTCAATTGGTACCACCCATTAGTTTGACCTTTACTATATGGCCTTTACCCACCAACCATCCTCTGGTTGTGCGAGATGAACATGAGTCACTTCCATCCTAGGGTATGCCATCCACTATTATGATTTACTAAGAACTTGACCCTTAATAGAGGCACATTCCCACATCCAAAACAATAGAATAGACATGTTTCCTGGTCCTATCTAAGGATGAGCCCTATTAGACTATCCATGTGGGTACATCATTACCACAAGACGACAAGAAAGGTTGGATGAGATCCTAAGAAAAATTAAAGATGTGTTTATATGGTCCCATGAGGATATGCCTGGGATAGATCTAAAAATCATAGCATACCACATTAATGTGGTCCCAAAATTTAAACCTATCAAGCAAAAGAGAAGATCATACAATCAAGAAAGATTGGAAAACTTTAATAATACACTTGACGTTTGGAGTATCATTAATAATACGCTTAATATTTTGATAATATCAATGAAACCCTCAATTTTAAACAGAGTTAAAAAAGAATGAAATACAAGGTTTAAATAGTAATTTTGTGTGTATGTGATAAGTCACTTAGTAATACCCATTTTAATGAGTATTATATCACCCTACCCTATTCTCATGCCCCCATATTCTCCACATCTCTATGCAACCCTCTTATTTCTCTCCTTCACCTTCTGATCAACAAACAACTAGATATCTCTCTATAGGAGCATTTTATACAGTGAAAGACAGAGTTTAATTATAATTTTCACTATCAAGGCTATCTCATGCCCTAAAACCTTACATAATTAATTATAAACTTCTAGTATGGCATACTATGTATCCAGTGAATGTGTGAGGTTGTTCATGTCAACATCAATCACTATCTATGAAAACATGTAAATGTACAAGTTAAAATATCCATTGTATAATGTATAGCCAATCAAAATAAATATGAATGGAGTATGTAATGATCATGTCAATGTTAAATAAATTCTATTTCCCTCATTTTTCTTATTTTTTATTTTTATTTTTTGAAACTAAAGAAACAAAAAAAATAAACAAATTAAATATGCTTACCTAGGGTTAATTAAGCACTCAAATAGAAGTATTTAGGTGAAATAATAAATAACGATGGTCAAGTGACCGCAAAGAGACAATATTTCCTAACCTAAACTTTCTTAAATTTTGATTTCTTTATATCTTTGAGTTGGAAATCAACTACCTTAGTCATCATTGGATATTCTTAGACTTACCTTTAGATTTTTCATTCATCCTAAATAAAGACGCAACATGCATGGTAGGATAATGATAATTAGTCCTAGAATTCAACGCATTAAATTTCACTTACCTCTTTAAGCCAACAACTTCATGCTTTCTAGTAGGATTTTTGACCATGTTACCATAATTTCCATTCATTCTAGAATATGATGTAACATGTATAGATGGATGATGGCTATGAGTCCTACTCTATGAAGTATGGAAAGTATTATTACATTCAAGAGATTTTATTACCATAATTGTTCTTTGTGTATATAAATAGTAGGGTTAAAAGGCCTTATAGTTAAGGTTTTTGATGTTAAAGGAGTGGAGTTCTCATCCTTAAAACTAATATCATATGTATCATGTGAAGAGAGCATGTTTCAAGGTTTCACAAATTTTGTTGATCTTGAAATGGAAGATGTAATGTGCTCATCTACATATTCTAGCCCTCTATTGTTTCCAGTTGGCTTTCTATAATCCATAACTTTGTTCAACTTTTCAGCTCCAATTGTTCACCTCCTTATTGCTTCCTTTGATTGTTCAAATTCCTACGTAGGATTATTGTTTTCCTATTTAATATTTTCAAGACTTAAATTTAAAACATTAGCATGTTCATATAGTTCAACATTATCATTCTCAAGTAGTGATAAGTTTACTTCAAAGGATTTAAATTTTTAATCAAGTTTAGCTACTTCTATAAGAAACTTTTCTTTATCTCTTTTACATATTATGAACTATCTAGACATGTCATTAATATTAGTGACATTGAAATGTTTAAGTTAAAAATTAGTGTCACTTTTCTCATTGTTTGAATCAATTTCTTGCTTACTGGAGCGTCCATAATAATTTGTAGCAAATTCTAGGAAGTTTGTGTCATTGTTTTTAGGTTCAATTGGATTGTCATTATCACTTTCAGAGTCAATAGATATAGTATTGAAAGCTCTTCTAGTGTTGTTCTTCTTATTTGCATAATCTGTTGTAAAGTGACCAAAACCTATACATTCAAAACATTGAGCTCTAGTGGGTTTAGGTTTCCTACCATCAGAAGTCACAGGTTTGAATTCTCTCTAATTTTGATCCTTTTAATGGCTACGTTGAGCTTTTTTTGAGGGTTTTTTCTATTGAATATTCTATTCAACCTTTTGGATAAGAGTGCTAGTTCTGCATCTTCGTTGTCACCTTTTTAAGTCATAGCAGTTTGAAAGTAACACCTTTATTCTTTGTGGGAGGATTAAAACTCACCATAAGACTTTGAAGTGATCTAAAAAGTTCTTCTATTTTGATATTGTCAAGGTCCTTGCTTTTATAAATGACAATGACTTTTTCATGGAAGTAATCTGATGAGTAGAGAATCCTTCAAACTATCCTGAATTCATCAATTTTTTCATCCTAATAGTCTCAAATTGAGTACTAAGCATCCAAAGTTTTGTTCATTTAACTTGTGAGTTACCCTCATGGGCAACCTTCAAAATATCCCAAGCATGTTTAGTAGTTTCAATATCAGAAACACAATGAACTCATCAATAGACATAGCACTAAAAATTTCATTAATACCTTTTGATTCCAATTACTACTAATTTTATCTTGGTTGGTCCATTCGTCCCTAGGCTTAGGAGTGACTACATTATCTTTGGAAACTATAAGTGGTTCCCAACCATAAAGTATAGAGTTCCAACCACTCACATTTATAGACCATAGAAAGGCTCTCATACAAGCATTCCAATATGGGTAATTAGACCTATCAAAGTAAAGTGCATGGTTTGTAGATGAACTTTCTTTTAAATGACCCATAATAAGGTCCTAGGCACACTAAATGTATCTAGTGACCGTTCTCATACCAAATGAGAGTTATTTTAGTTATGGATCTAAATATCTAATAAAAAAAGTATGAAAAATTAAAATTTCATAAGTAGGCAAATAACCAATCACATGTACGTAAAGTAATGAGGAAATAAAAATATCAACACATGAGTTTTTTAGGTGGAAACAACCTAAGCCACACTAATAAGCTAAAAGGAAAACTAATAGTTTACAGGATAACCTAACTATTGCTATGAAAAATAAGTATCTAGTTACAAAACTAAGACTCAAACTACCCACCCAGGTAATGCCCTCAAGTAACCTAAATACAAGTTGTTGCTTTTATCATAGTCTCTACAAGATAGGCATTCAAATTCGGACTGAAATTTTGACAAACTCGAATCTCATGAGTTAATCAAATACGCATTACTATCACCTGAAAAGTTAGCACATAACACAAATGTAAGTTTGTCTTAAAGCAGATTTAGTAATAAACAATATTAACTAGTTAATTTAAAGAATACATCATATCAATCAAAAACAACTAGCAACTATAGAATAATCAATTAAAAGCATAATATTTCAATTATCATTAACTTGTTAACTCATCAAATATAACCACCAAGGCTTGATAAGTTAACTCGATGAAAAAGCCTACTTGAAAAACTTTTAGCAAAACAAAAGAGAATAATAGATGAAGAAAATAAGCACAATAGCTCTTGTGTGGTTAGTTTGAAATGTGTGCTTATGATCTCTATGAAATGTTAGGTGATAATTTCCAACAAAAGAGTACTAGAGTTAGAAGAACAAGAGCCAATGAGATAGGCTATGGTAACGAGATGACTATGTAAAATGAAGAGTTAACCAAGCAAGTTGCACTCCTTACATCCAAAAAAGGCACCAGATTAAGAGGTTTATGGAGTTTTTAGTACTTACATGCATGGTGTTAATAGTTGTCCTTTTGTTATTGATTCATATGTGGGTACTAGTCAAGAACAAGTGCACTCAATAGAGGGATACCAACCTAGATCTAGGCATGACTCTTATGCAAATAGATATAACCCAAATTGGAGGAATCATCCCACCTTCTTTTGGAAGGGAAATAATAACCCACCTTATATATGCCCAAAAGCAAATGCAAGACCCCAATTTAAACCAAAGCATGCCGTAATATCCACCTAATAAGCTAACCTTAGAAGATAATTTGAATACTTTCATTCAAGTAAGTAGGGATAACCACAAGAAGAAACATCAAAGGATGAATTCTTTAGAGGCATCTATGAAAAGGATGGAATGTCAAGTTAGGAAAATAGCTAAGCATATGAAAAGGCAAGTTAAAGGGAAGATGCAAGACAATCTATGATAATTTATGATAATTTACCACTTGCTATAAAAAATATATATAGGGAAAAAGGAAATCCCAAGGAAGGTCAAGCTAAAGACGATGAAGTCATATAGCCTTTTGAAGAAAATAAGGAGAGTCAACTAACGCTCCCATGCTACATAAGTCACCTTATCCTTATAGACCTTCTATTTTATTTTTGCATTGTCTCAAGGATACCAAACATGATAGGTCATTTCTTATCATTTTTAATTTACTTTCCAAAGTTAACATAAATTTACCTCTTTTGGATGTTATCAGGGGTATTCCTTCATACCCTAAATTTTTTAAGGTCTTGATTTCCAAAAAAAGAAGCCATGAGCAGTATACGAAAGTATTGGTGTCAGAACTTATTAGTATGGTGCTACAAAAAGTTTTTCCTCCCAACATGAAAGATCCTAGAAATTTGAACATCAATATCACTTTGGGAGACAAAAAGATGTCCACTGCTATGATAGACTTAAGATCAAGCATTAATGTCATGCCATATTTGGTATACTTGCAACAAGGTTTATGGGAGCTTGAACCAACAACTATGTCCCTTCAACTTGCTGATAGGTATGTTAAACATTCAAAGGTAGTAATTGAGGATTTATTGGTAAAAACAAAGAGTATAATTTTACTGATCAACTTTATAGTAATGGAGATGGGAGATACCACATCTAAGGACATGAAGCATGCCATTCTTCTTAGTAGGCCATTTATGGCCACAACAAAAAGAATTATTGATGTCCTAAAAGGGAAATTGATGATGATAGTCTCAGGAAAGACTATCAACTTTAAAGTGTTTCAACCTTATCCCATTCATCCTATTTTTGCTCTTAATGAATGTGTTGTTAATAATTATATTAACTCATCTATTTATGACATTCATTTTCAAGAAGATATAGGTAATTAAATTGATTATTCACATACAGATAAGAGGATGAAGAAAACACTAACATACTCAATTCAGGATGATGCCTACAAATAATGCATCACGCATTGCCATGACACAAATTTGATTTGTAAATCCTCTTATCCTAAAAAGAAATGTAATGTGTGTAATTCTCGTTATAAATATTTTTTAGGTATAATAAAGCCTTCTTTTGAGAAAGGACAAGACAAAGGAGAGACATTGGGATTTAAAGGCACTTGGAAACCTCCTTGAATAGAATAAGCAATGTTTTGCTAAAACATTAAAGAAAGAGTTTAGTGGGAGGCAACCCACTATTTATAATAGTATTATTTTATTTTATTTTAATTTAGTTTTTTTAATTTATTTATTATTAGTTAAATTTTTATTTGCTATTTTGAGTGTTTTCTAAACTTATACGCAGTTGAAAACATTGAGGACGATATTTAGTTTAGGTTTAGTGGGTGGAAATAAACCCAATAAGATTTTTTATACAAAATTATCATGTTTTTATCAAATTTAAGGTGATTAATTGAACATCTATGTATTTTTTGTTTGATTTCTTAAACATATTCAAGGATTATTATAAAAGATAGCTATATTCATAATTTATGTTTCATGCTTGGGTGTTGAAATTGAGATGAACCCAAATCTGGTATACACTACAACAAAATGGACTATTAAAGTCGATTTGTTAAACCGACTTTAAATTGACTGACTTAAAATTTAAAGTCAATTCACGTGTTGAACTAATGCTATACGTATGCATAAAGTCAGTTCACGTGTTGAACCGACGCTATGCGTATGCGTAAAGTTGGTTCACGCGTTGAAGCGACGCTATGCATAAAGCCGATTCAACTAGTGAACTGACCTTACGTGTATTGATTTTTTTTATTCTCATTTTTCACTCCACTAACCTGTATTCAATATAGCATAAAAAAACCAAAATATAAATAATAATTATACAAATAATTGAAAATTTAAATATAATTAATTACTTGATAATTAAATTTATTACAAAAACAAATAATGTATATACAATACATATATATATATATATATATATATATATATAGTTAACTTAAATTACAAATAAAATAATGTCGTTAAAGTGTAATTGGATTGTGCGAGCAAACTTGGTTGGCTTAGAATCACTAGCATAGTGATAAGGAAATTGGGCAAAAAACAGTTGGTCCATATAACAATTCATTCCCTTACATACATGAGCACGTAAACATCCATCAAACAAGCAGCCTAAACTTCATAGACATATGAATGGAGAAATTAAATCATTATAAATATTACCATGGTATTGTCCTATGTTATTCAAGATTATATTCTTCTCCTGATGTTTGAACAAAGTGTTCTGTCCATTCTTCTTATAAATCATCAAAAAGAGATTACCATAGTGACATTCGAGTGATATAATAATAACCTTATCCCTTTGAACTCATATTAGAACTTTATTAATCTTTTGTCTATAAATATGAAGCTATCTGGAATCAAGTTGGTATTTTTAATGCTATAATGAGCTCTAAATATGAAATCAAGTGTAACTTCGATTTGTTACTTGATTTGTATGAGTTTTGGTGCCCTTAAATGTATGAAACAATTTTGTAATACATTTATGGGCACCAAAACTCATACAAGCCAAGTAATAAAATAGGAGTTACACCTGACTTCTTATTTAGAGCTCATTATAGCATTAAAAATACCAACAAAGATTCCAAATAGCTTCATATTTATAGACAAATGATTAATAAAATGCTACCATGATATTGTCATAAGGAAAGTAGGCAAGAGAGATGGGATGAAGTTTGGGCAAAAACAAGTCCATAAAACAATGCATTCCCCTAAATACATGAGCATATAACCATCCATCAAACAAAACATCTATCAAACAAGGGACTTTAGACACAGGAATAGAGAAATTAAATCATTATAAAAATTACTGTTATGTTGTCATATGCTATTCAAGATCATCTAAATCTTCTCCTGATTCTTCTTGTGATGATATAATTTGAACCATATGTTCTGCCCAATCCTCTCGTAAATCATCAAAAAAAAATTTGGTCATAGCTCGTCTTGTTCCAATCAAAGAACTACATGTATTTAAAATCAAAATAAGAAAGTAATTTCATGAATTCACAAAAAATAACTCATATATGTTAAAAAAAATTCTATATATGGGTAAAAGATATTACCACATCATCATTTGGAGTTTTGATATTTGTGATGATTTCGCTCATAAACTTCATGACATAATAACCACACATGACTCCATTATTTTGTTGTGGAACCTACAAAAAACAAGTGTACATGATTTTCCATATTCGAACATCTTTATTATTCAATAATAAAATTAATTAAATTATTAATATTCGCTTGTACATACCATAACTTTTTTCCATATAAACTTATGAGATTTTTAAGGGCAATGCCCCTAAACTTGTTCCACAGCTTCCATGCCCTATCAAGGTTTAAAACAGTTAGTTTTTTATTAAATATTACAAAAAACAATAGAAGAAACCAATAGCTAGCTATAACTCTTACATTTCAACAATTGCTTTTGTATCTTTACTCAGTTTTATGGAAGCTGAGTCACAGTACCAAACATGATTATTGAGCAGATTAAGGATTACCAACATCCAATGATCTTGGCCTTCTTCAAACCTTAGTGGCCAAGGGATTATCAACTTTTGATTTATGTGAAGTGTTTATACCCTATCGCATAATTGTTTAGCTCTGATGCTAACATCATTTTCTTGATATTGATTCACATATGAAGAATCATAGAACATTGCTAAATGTGATGAGTGATTATGTTGAAGTCGATAATAACACGCCCTATATAAAAGAAATATAATTATATATGTTCTACATAAATGAAAGAAAATGAACAGATTAAGGACTCACCTTGTCCACACTTGAATTATACTTAAATCAATCATTTGATATTCAAATAGTTGCAATATACACTCGATCGATATATAAGTTTGGCCGAGGTCTACACCAAAAATTTATATAGGAAGTGGCACAGTCCATCCATCATTTATGCTAGATGCCCTCGCAACAATAGTCATCAAAGCATCAAGATTTCTACTGAAGTTTAAAGCATAATTATAACTATACTTTGTCCAAGGCTTCTTCTTGAATGACTTAGTGCGCGATGATTGGCCACTAGACATTGATTTAGCATGAGATACTTGCTTTGTATCTCTTAAATGTGCCGTATTTAAGAGTTATGGTATAATAGACTAAAGAAAAATTATTGTGTATGTTAGTAACAATAAAAGACATAACAAAATAATAGTAGTAAACAAGTGGTATCTTTTAAGTTAAAAAATAGTACCACGTCAAAATTTAGAACAACTTGAATTGACAACCAAGCCACATACTGTCCAACTGCTTCTTGGACTGTGGTAGCATCAGAAGGTATAGGTAGTGGACAATTATGGAGCAATGATTGATCAATTACTATTCATTAATGATTAGACAATATTGATTATGAATCATCCGATTATCGCTCAATTGTTGTACCGTTCCAATAGTAACAAAGTTCGTTGATGAAGGATGTTTCAACAAACATTTCATATTCTATAAAAAATTCAAGTGTTATATATAATAAATAAAACATATAATAAGAAATAAAAATAATGGATTATCTACACCAAAAATTAAAATCTTACCACATATGATTCATCAAATAGAGGAGGACTCACATGTGGGGTAGCTATTAGATGTACATTCTCACCCAAATGTTCATTGTGATGTGATTGATGGTAAGAATGTGCAGATTGGATTGGAGAAAATGAACCACTACTTGATTTCACATGCATTCTTGGCATAAAGAGAGGACCAATAGGATGACTATATCCCATACTAGATATAGTTTGAGTGCCATGAGATTGTGTTGGTGGCATGCTTAGCATGGATGGTTACATGCTTGGCCAATATGGCATGCCCTGATTATAGAATGATGCTATGCCTGACATGTGTTGTGCTTGATATTCTTTTATAGTGGCAATCTCACTTAACATTGAGGCCTTAAAGAAGTTGAGTTCTTCTTCAATTTTAGTGTACTTCTCCTTACTGATTGTCCGAGGCTTTTTTTTTGAATGTTAAAATACTCCATATAACCATCATATTGGATACCTCTCCTAACACGACCAGGATGCTCGTGTCCGAATGCATGATATATAGCATCTCTCCCAGGCTCTTCGATTATTTCACCCCTAGATATTTGTTTTTGAATAGCTCTTTACAAAAAATAAAGCACACAAACATATCATGCATTATTACATCGATTATTAAAAATCATATAGACTTTGTGTCAAACGAAATTACTAACCAACTTATTTAGTTCTTCTTCTCCTCACTTAGTCATCGGTCTTAACTTCTTCGTTTTGGGAGTCTTTGTTTCTATGTACAATTCAGATCGGGTAACCGGTTTACCCAATTTAGCTTCCTACATAAATTATGAAAAATTTATTAACCATGACGTGAAATTAAATTGAGGAAAATAAATATAAAAATATTTATAAATTAACACAAATTAATAATACCATTCTATACGTAACTTCAGGATTTGAAGACCTCCCAATACAGTTAGGAAGAATGTTATGCATTTGTATATTCTGATGTTCTTTCCTAATAATTTGAAATTCATCTGTACATCTATTATCCACGAAGTCTTTCCAAACTTAAGGTGTAATCCAGGGGTGTCCTTTAGGGATTTTGCAGAGCTCTACTTCATCAAGTGGTTCCAAATATGGAAACATATAATTTCTTTCCAATCTGGAAGTCTTGTGTTCCTTCCACGCCTTATTTGCAATCTTATAACACTTTCTCTTCCAAGTGTCATCGACTTTGTAACAATTCTATAAAAACACACTACAAAAGATTAGATATAATACAAAAAAGATATAATATATGTAATTGATTATAAAATATAAGAGACTTACACAAATGGCTTTCCATATTTTGAACTTTTCATCTTCATCAACCTGAGTCCAATCATTTATATTGATTGGTATACTAGACTTCACAATTCTACCAATAGAGGATTTCAATTGTTGGCCATTTTCCCCTACTAGATTACCAGTAGCATCAAATAGAACATGTACTCTATCATCTGGGTTAAGTGAAGCATTAGGTATATTTTCCCAACCCCTTCTTTTCAAATGTCCCAATGGATCATTTGGATCTACAAGCTCTGTTACCCGAGGATCCATAAAATATCTGCAAATGATGAAGAAATATAAATTAATTGACAATTTTAGGAACATACATATATATAAACATCGAAGAGTTATTACAACAATATAGAACATACGTTATGTTTAATTAGGTTGTTGATCGTATACATATATTCCTTCACAATCACTTCGAGCCTATGATGAAGAATCATCGTCATCAACTAGATCATCACATACATTAGGAAATTTGTTTGAAAAATTACTAATATTGGTTAATGTATCAAGCATAGGGTCATCATCTTCTAAAGCATCACAATGGTAAAACTCTTTTTGTGAAGGCATTAACACAACAGACCATCTTGTGTCAATTTGATCGCTCACGTAAAATACTTGTTTTGCATGAAGTGCTAATTTGAAAGGATCATCAGTGTGACTTATCTTGGATAAATTTACAAGGCTAAATCCAAAATCATCTATTTTATATCCAACATTGATAACATCTTCGACCCAATCACAAAAGAAAATTGTTTCATGGAAGACCTCATAATCCAATTCCCAAATCTCTTGAATTATACCATAATATGTTCTATCTGAAAGTACAAGATTACTATCTTTTGAACAGGAAAATTGCATAGTTTGTGCAACCATCTTCACACCACTATTCTAATTTACTCGAACTTTGTCCCTAGCTTGAGTCGTAAACCTCGATCCATTTATTATGAAACTAGGAAATGATTTGACATCAAATTTTGGACCATGTGCAAGCCATTCTAAACATTATGTTATTTTATGATTGGGTTTCTTGAGTTCATCTCGAATTTATGTATACAAAAATATGAAATGTGTTTAAAGAAAAGTTTTAAAACATTGCATAAATATAAGTACTAATGAACTTTTGTATGTGACACTTACATGGTTGCAAAACCAATTAATAACCTCTCGCTTATGTTCATCATACAACCATTTTTATCCTCCTTTTTTTATAATAAGGATCGATCTTCAATAAGTTTAAATGCATCCTATAATGTTATTAAAGATATATGAAATAGATATTATCATTAATAGTTAAATAAAAAATAATTTTTGCATAAATGGAAAGGTTAAATATCACTTACTCTATATACGATTGTGCCTTATTATTATTTACCAAAATGATTCGGTGTGCTTTTTCCCATCGAGTGCGATCAATAAACAATTTCTTACTTCCACCAAGTATAGGGTTACCTACTTGGATCATGTGATGTTCTAAGAACAACTTGTGCGTAGGATTCCCAATTTCAGTGCAACCACTAAAGTATTCAGAACAAAACTCAATGGCCTCTTCAACAATGTAGTGTTCCACCATGCATCCTTCAGGTTGATTTCTATTATTTACATATCCTTTAAGGACTTGCATATATCTCTTAAAAGGATACATCCACCTTAAGTAAGTAGGACCACACAATTGAACCTATCGAACTAAATGAACACACAAGTGAATCATTATATCGAAGAAAGAAGGAGGAAAATATTTTTCAATTAGACACAAAGTCTCTACAACATCTTTCTGTAAAGAGTTTAACTTGCCAATTGATATAGATTTCTTGCATATTTTATTGAAGAATGAACAAAGATGAATTATTCATAATCGAACATGTTTTGAAAGAATTGATCTAATAGCAACTGGTAATAATTATTGCATTAAGATATGGCAGTCATGTGATTTCAATTCATAAAGTTTGTTATCGGTGATAGACACAAATTTTCTTAAGTTGGATGAGTAACCATTAGGAACTTTCACACCCTCTAAACATTTACAAAACACATCCTTCTCTTTTGTTGACATTGTATATGATGTTGGTGGCAAGTATGTTCGATTCTTATCATTTTCTACCCTTGGTGCCAATTCAGGTCATATGCCTAGTTTCTTTAAATCCAGTCTTACTTTAATTCCATTCTTTGTTTTTCCAGGTATATTAAGTAAAATACCAATCAAGCTCTCACATACATTTTTCTCAATGTACATGACATCTAAGATGTGACGAATGTGTAGGTCTTTCCAATAAGGTAATTCCTAAAATATTGATTTTTTATTCCAACAACCATGGTCTACTGATTCAAACTCTTTTTCATTTTCACACATTTCATTAGTTGACCTCTTTCGTTTCCCTACCTTAGTGAGTATTATTTTTTTCATCTTTCCATATCGTTTGAATGTCATACCATTCAATTGCCTTAATATCTCAACACCTCGCAAAGGTTGGAGTGCATGATCATAATCTTCTTCACCATCGAATGATTTCTTTTGGTATCTAAACTTATGTCTAGATGGAAAAAATCTTCTATGTCTTCTATAAGACATCTTTCATCCATGAACAAGATAAGTTGCAGAAGTTCCATCACTACATATAGGGCATCCCTTGTAACCTTTTGTTACATATCCTGATAAGTTTCCATAGGCAAGAAAATCATTAATTGTCCATAAAAGAACCCCTCTCAAGTTAAAGTATTCTTCTTTATGTGTATCGTAAACATTTACACCATCATTCCACAACATCTTTAAATCATCTATCAGAGGCTACAAATATACATCAATATCAATACCGGGTTATTTCGGTCTTGATATCAATAATGTTAACATCATGAATTTTCTTTTCATACACAACCAGGGAGGAAGGTTATATGTTACTATAATTACTGGCCAACAACTATATCTACTACTAAGGGAACTATGTGGATTAATTCCATCTGTAATAATGGCAAGACGAAGATTGCGCAAATTAGATGCAAATTGAGGAGATAAATTATCTACTCCTTTCCAATTTGGAGAATCATAAGGATGATGTAGCACCCTATCATTAGATCGATTATCTGAAGCCAAGTCAACATATTTGATGTCTCTTTACTTTTGAACAACCTTTGAAAGTGAGGAATCGGAGGAAAGTATCAAAGAACCTTTGCGGGCACACCTTTCTTAGGTGTTGTCTCATTTGTAGCATGCTTCCATCTCGATTCTTTACACATCGAAAAATCATCTAATGTCTCATATTCTTTTCTATAAAGAATGCAGTCATTTGGACAAGCATGAATCTTATAATATTCCATGCCAAATTGATTAAGACATTTCTTCACTTCATACATTGAAGATGGAAATTCAATATCCTGAGGAAACATATCGACTAGTAGATTTAGTAATTCTGTGAATCCCTGGTTAGAAAAACCATGTTTTGCCTTCACATTGTACAAATGAACCAATCCCGACATTTTAGTGTATTTCTTGCATTTTGGATACAATAGTTTTTCGGCATCTTCTAGAAATTTTTTAAAGATTTCGGGATCATTCTCATGTAGTTCATCTTCAACACCACAAAACATATTTTTTGTCTGTACATTATGATAAGATGTATGTAATCCACTCACATCCTTATTTATCTCTTCCCCATGAGTATTATCAATATTTTCTCCATGATAATACCAACATTTATAGCTCAAAAGAATACCACTACGGATAAGGTGATACTTAACCTCGTCAACTTCATGAAATTGCTCATTTTTACATTTAACACATGGGCATCGAATCATACTAATTTCATTATTACTATTTCTACAAGCAAATTTCACGAAACTTTCAACTCTAGAAATGTAATCCTGCTCAATTCTACACTTTAACATCCAAGATTTGTCCATTTTCTATAAATGACATTAATTAAGCATATTAATTATGTATCCAATGAATATATTTCAAGTATTATTATATATAAATTTTCTAATTATTAGAATATATACCAAAACATACATAATATAAAAATTTATCATTTTAATCATTTTACAATTGTATTACTTTTACTTAATAAAATATAATTATTTATATGTAAATAAATTTATCCACGTATGGTAAATATTATAGTCCCTCAAATCCACAACATCTGGATATTATTTCCACAAAAAATAAGACAAACATATAATAACAAGCGTAATACAAAACATACATAAATAAAAAATTTATACAAAAAATAAAGCAAACTGAATAATAAGTGTGTAGGATTAATATAAATACTTACAAGAGTAGATAAAGTAACTAAATGAAGGAAATGAAGAAAAAATGGGTGTTTTGTAAGTGAGAATAAGTGAGAAAATGGGTATAAAAAATTTGAGTATTTCGTTCAAAAAAATAAGGGATCGGAAAAATAATAAGGAGAGAAATATAACCCATAAAATGGCTTTGGAAATGGTGGTCGGAGGTAGTCGGAAAATAAGAAAGAGTGGAGGAAGTGAGCTCAGTTTTGTAGTTTATTGTTGCTGAACAAATTGAAAAAGACGTTATGATGAAGAAGAGAGAAGAGAAATGGATTAATACGTGTGGATAGTGTCGGTTTAACACGCTAATCGATGCTACGTCCTACTTGTATTTTTTTATTTAAAAAATGCAGTTTAAAATTGAAATTTTTTTAGTCAATTATTATTTTATTTGAACTCTTTAAAACTTAATTTGGATATATATATATAGTATAATTTTTTCTTTTTTTTAGACAATTGATTTTTAAAATTATATAATTTATGTATTTGTTTGGATACTTAATTTTATGTATGTACGTACATGTTTATAGTTAAAATCAAATAAAATAATAATTGACCAAAAAATAAAATTGCACTATATAATTTCAATTTTAAAATGCATTTTTTAAATAAATAAATACATGTAGGACGTAGCGTCGATTGACGTGGTGAACCGAAGTTATCCACGTGTATAGTGTCGGTTCACCACATCAACCAACGCTACGTCCTACGTGTATTTTTTTATTTAAAAAATGCAGTTTAAAATTGAAATTATATACTATAATATTTTTTTGGGTCAATTGTTATTTTATTTGATTTTAACTATAAACATGTAAGTACGTACATAAAATTAAATATCCATACAAATACACAAAATTATATAATTTTAAAAATCAATTGTCTAAAAAAAATAAAAAAATATACTATATATATATATATATATCCAAATTAAATTTTAAAGAGTTCAAATAAAATAATAATTGACCAAAAAAGAAAATTATACTATATAATTTCAATTTTAAACTGCATTTTTTAAATAAAGAAATTCACGTAGGACGTAGTGTCGGTTCTACACCGAACCGACTTTACGTATCGACTTAAATACCCCATTTTGTAGTAGTGATATAGGAATTAAATAGTGGAGACTATTTTGTGAGATGATTATTAAGCCAATAGCGTTTTAGTCTAATTGATAATCTTTCTTATACTCTTTTAAACATTTTTCTCTTTTTTAAAAAAAATATCAGATGATCCCTATAGATTATGTATTGATTGTTGGGATTTTAAATAATCTAATGAAGTATCATTTTTTTTATTTTCATTCCTTAATTAAATGATTTAAGTAGTAATTGAAAGTCTATGCCTATCTTCATTTCATGCTTAACTTTTAGTGAAAAATAATACATATGGACTTCCTTTAGAAAAAGAAGAAGAAGCTATATTAGCCCCTCAAATATATATATATATATATATACATGTATATATATGTATGCATATATACATGTTCAAACCATATGTATATATGTATATATGTTAGTATTTTTATTTTTTGTAGGTTAAAGTGCTTTTAGAATTACAATGGGCAAACACGAATAAAAAGAATAGACACATGTTAATTAATGGTAATTCACACAAGTCAGAACGAACAAGATTGTCAAATTCCAAAAATTCCATGCCCTCTATGGAAAGACATTACTCATTCTATAATGAAATGTTCTTGGGTTCAAACTAGACATTTTGAGATATCAATGTGCACTATAGTGAGACATTATTCATGCCATGGCATAAGGCTCTTGGGTCCAGCTTATGTTTTCTAAAGTTTTGTGCATGTCGCGGTCCAACTTATTTCATATTGTGGCACGGTCCTCTTGGGTTGTACCATGGATCACAATAAATCATACCATGGCCTGAGTATAAAAATTTACTAGAAACCCTAGTACACATTCCAAAAGTGTTTAACCCTAATTTTAGACGACAAATATAACCCTAACTCCTCTTAAATAGATATCAATTAAACCACATTACTAGCCACATTCTCCCATTGTTGTTCCCCCATCCATATATAGATACATAGAGAAAACATCACAGTTGTAACGAAGATCCAAGGATTTAAAGAAGGTAGTGAAAGCTTATTCAGAGATCTTGAATAATCTTTATTAAGAAGGGATATTTTTATTGTTATATCCTATTTTTCTCTTTGTAATCATGTATCTTTTATAGTTAAATTAATTTTTGTTAATTTAACTATAATTAGCCAATTTTGTAATATGAGATTTTCTGATTACTTCAAATAATTAAAAGAATAAATTTATGATTTAAGTAAATAAAAGCTTTATTTATTTCTTGTTCATATTCTTTAAATCTTTAATTATTAATTAATGTGGATCAAGTCTTGATTTATAATTTAAGAAAATATTTTAGAATTAATCATTAGAAACATCATGTGTGATTAGTTATGCATTAATAAATGAGAGTTTAATTTAATTTCATTGATCAATTGCAAGTCCAACAAAGGATGTTGTTGATAATTTGATATCAAATTAGATGGTTAAAAATATCTTTCATTATTAATTAATAATGAACCAAATCTTGATTTATATTTTAAAAATATATTTACATTATGTTTACTAATTAATTAATTAATTCCAAGCATGACTAAGAAAGTTATTAATTAATTAGGATCTTGGTTTATAAATTTTCTTTAGTTTGCCTAATCAATTTCAAGTCTGACCTAGAAAGTTATTGATTAATTAATGATTGTGGGGATACACCATAACCGTGAGAGTTTGCTTATTTAAAAAAGAAAAAAGCTAGTAAATCAAACTTGCTTTTAAATCATTTAATTTGTTCTTTCTAAGAAGGGACATGCAAACTAATTTCTTATATTCATTCATTATTCTTAGTTCAACTACAATTTAGTTTAGTAGAGAGTTTTAGATATTAATTTAATTTAGAATTTATAGTCTTTTTCTACCAAACGATAATTGATAGAATGTTTAGCATTATTTTTTCTTAACTAATTTAAGAGATAGTTTAACTTAAAAAAGGGGAAATTCCTTAAAGACGACCTCAAGGTAATGTATCATTAGTCTACTAGTAATTCATTCACTTGCAAACAATTAAAATTTGTGCAACAACGATCCCCACTTCCTAGACTTCTTAAGGTGCCTAACCTTTTATATCACCACGTCACTTCATTCAAATGAGTAATGGTAGTGCACGAGTTAAGAAAATAGTTACAAAAGAAGAGTCCAAGTGTTAGAGAATAGAGGACCCACAAGAGAAAATATTGAGGCTCCATGTACTTATACAAATCCTTTTGGAAAGAAGGAAGTCATCTCATTAATAGACCTTGTCAAGATCCTAGATTTATCTTCGTAGAGATAGCCAAAAATATTTCATTATTTGGAATGACCATACTCAGGAATCGATTTGGACCTCCTTGACTTGAAGATTACAAGCCAAGGGACTACCGGTCAAGAATGGGCCAACTAGAATGCCATCACATATGATGTCATCAATTAGGATGTCACCGACTAGGGCATTTTCAGTTAAAACTTCGTAGGCCATAATTTTGTTTGCCAAGATTTTGTTGGCCAAGACTTCACTAGCCTAGGGGCTACCACCCAAGAGATTGCAAGTTAGGAAGCTATTGCACAGTAGATCACCAGCCTATGGGGATATGGTTAGGATGCCACCAACCAAAGCATTGTTAGCTAGGGCACCACCATCCATACCTCCACTCGACCTCCAATGCATTTTATCCACACCAATCCTTATCTACCTCAATATGCACCCACGGTGGCCAAACCCAATCCTATCCATTCACGAGTCCAGTATCCATCTTTTCCTATGCAAGAAAGTGTACTATGAATATCATGGGGTGCAAAGTGTTTGGATGATGGAAAACAAATTATCCTACACTACATGAAGAAAAATAAATTGCCTAGGTCGCTTAGCTAATCCTAGAGGGATTAAGTTTTGGATTTGAATTTTGAGCTTCTCATAAAAATAAGTGAAGGTTTGACTTTCTTGATAAAAATGTTGACTTTGACGTAACTTTCGAATTGAAAGTACAATTGGAAATCTGAAGACATCGCCAACAACAAAATGTCTTCATGCACATTTCGAATGGCCAGACATGGTATAAATATTTTCACTTTGGTAAGTAAAAAATCAATCAAAGGTAAGTTTAATATTGTCAATATAATTGGAAGAAATATTTAATACACTTTTTGATAGAAATTATAGTCAGACCTTCTAGTCAAAGAATGGTTTAGTAAAGAAAGAGCCTTATGTGTCAAGCCTAATAAGTGTCTAATCATCATACAAGTGTGAATACAATATAATTATCTTAATCGGATACAAACCCAATATTTATCCTTTAATTAACTTAAAGAGATAAAGGCCAAAATATTTTCATTTAATCATCTTAAAGGCTAATTAAACATATAATCAAGGAAGATGTCTACAAATTATATATGTTCACAAAAGATAATTTTCTACAAAAAATAAGTATCTACAAAGTTACAACAACTTAATCCTAATAAGACAATGATAATTATTAGGTTTATTCTTTCATCTATATATTTTCACATATGCTTAACACAATATTAACTTATATCATCTTGAAATTACTAGATCTAATAATAGAGAATCATAGTTAAACTCATTTTCATATATTTACTAGAGCGAGACTGAGATGTTCCCCATCCTTCATTTTATAGTTATCGACTTAAGGATCGTAGGGCCAAAGACCACCCTTTATAAAGTGGTCCAAGGTCTTAATAGTTTGTTCATCTCATAGATTGCATGGAGAACAGTCCTACCTGGTGTTGATAAAAATCAGTATTAATAGGCATTAGATCACTTGCATAATATAAAACATTTCTTGAATTCTTATCTTTAGCTTTAAAATTCTAAGTCCACTTAATATTTTGCACATTTTCTTACTATGTATTGATTTATATTACAATTATAAATCAAATTAAATACTAAGCAACCTGGATGAAAGCTTACTAGATTTAATTCATTCATTGCAATAATATTCAAAAAAGTGACAACAAAACTAGGCAAGATTAGAACAATTATTTAACATTTAAGCCTTCAACCCTACTTATGATAGTAGCCTAAAGGTACAAATTTGAATAATAATATTAGCAATCACATACTAACATCTTAGACTAAATATAAACATATTCATGCAATAAACTAATTGACCATTCTGATTCATACATGTATAGTTTTAACATTTAAATATAGAATTGAAAAATAAGACTTAAAACTAAAAATATCATGACATTAAATTAATTAAACCATAGTCTAGGGTTTGAAATTTTTTCACAATCACATTATTAGTTCAGCTAGACATGAATTTTACAAGAATCATCATTATAATAATGGACAACTAAATAGAGAATGATCTAGAAAATTTTATGAAAATCTTCAATCTTTTCTTCAAAATCTCCTGCAAAAGTTGTCCTAGATGTGCTATTTAATCTTTCTTGTTCTCTGTCACAATTGTTATGTTTAGAAGACCTATTAGGTTGTTTGAATAGTGTATTTTCAAGCTTAATTCTAGTTGGATTAGAATTGTATGATTCAATGGCTAGGATTAAAAGTTGTGCTAAAAAACTCTAGATTTTCATGCTAACTATATGTCTTGATTGATCTAACCATTGCAATTTCCAATTTGAAAGTGCATGAGTGATTCTCGATCGATTGACATATGGCTCGATTGATCAATACCCTTCTTGATCGATCTATAAACTCTTGTTGTCCTTACCTTGAATTTTCAATCAATCTCGATCAAAACTTGATTGATCGATTATTCTATTTTTGCTATAATTACACACTCATTTTGTCCCTAAACATCTATATAACACAGAATAAACACATAAAACACATATGTAATAATAATTTATTGTAAATGTGCGAAAATTAGTGCATAAATATATGTATAAAATAATGCCCATCAATTTAGTCATTTAGCTTTGAAAAAATGGACAATTAAAGACAAATTATATTATTTTGATTATTTTGTATTAAAATCTTTTTTTTTGTTAAGTGATTAAAACATAATTAAAACCAAGTATTTGACAATAATAAGGTCAAAATTAATATGAAAAAATTCACATAATTTGTTTCAATGTTTTATTATTTTTATTATTTTATTCTAATATTTTATTTTTAAAATAAAATATATGTTTATATAAAAAAATTTAGAATATTATTATTGTTGATTTTTCTTAAATATTTTCATATTAAATTTGACATTTATCCTTATTAAAGACTCATGTTTTAATCGTATTTTAATCACTTAACTAAAAAAATAAGATATTAGTAAAATAATAATTAAAATAGTGTATTTTGTCATTATTTGACTCATTTTTCTAAATCAGTAGGATTATGTGATATGACTTATAATCTAAGAGATTAAGCGATACTAAAGATCCAATAGAACAAACATTTACGACCCCAATTTCTTAAAAATTATACAAATTATAGTGTTTTGTTTTTAGATAAATAATTTTGAACAATTTTTTCCATGATATTATTTTTATTTTGGACCTTCTAATCGATTTATTCTTAAAATTGAACGCATGTTAAAATTTGAAACTCATTTAAATATATGTTCAAGAATGGTATTCACAATCTAAAATTTTGATTGAGACATAACACGATTAGTGGGTGCTAAGTGGTCGTCTATCGTCAGAGTTGTTAAAGATCTAACAACTTTTATATTTTTGAACGCATGTATAAAACAAAAATATTTTTGATTATGTGTTCAAAAATTAATGAGGGATAAAAAAATAAAACAACCCTTTAAAGGGCCATCTCATGTAATATTATTCTCAATAATATTTTTAAAATTTACAAATCACATCCATTTTCTAAATTAATTATTAGGGTAAATAACTTCTAAAATATCTAAACTTTGAAATGTAGTTGAATTTTTTTCTCTAGAGAAAAGTACCTATATTCTTTGGGGTGTTAACTAATTAATCTGATATGATAAAATTTAATCACAAAAAAGTAATTATATGTAAACAAAATAAGAATATTGATACATTTATGTAGAAAAAAATCATATATCTTTATATAAAACAAGCTAAAATTTAAGTATTTTAAAAACTAGTTACCCTAATTATTATTAGAGTAATTTTTTCTTTTGAGCATGTGCAATGTTTTGAACTTTTGAATTCATAATTAACTTATATTTAAAATTAAACAAGCATTCAAAAATTAAACTTATTTAACATATGTTTCGAGTATCTACAGTGGTTATCCATTATTAGTGTTGCTAGTTAAAATCCGACAACTTTTATACTTTTTTTTATGCATGTGAAAGATATATTACTAAGCATACATTTAAAGAAATTAGAAGGTTTAAAATGAAAGAATTATTCCAAAGGTATGGCAGAGGGTTCGATACTTTACAAGTATTTAAATTAATATATTAATATTATTTATATTTTATATTATTAAGAAAAATTGAAACTAGAAATATATTTTGAGGAGACTTAAATGCAAAATTTTTATATAAAAAAGAATTATATTTAAATATTTATGAGTAAAAATATATTATGATATAGAGTTAATAAAAAACTAAAAGTTATAATGAAATCTTAATAATTAAATACAAAACTTTCATATTATGTTACAAAAAAGATATATAGTTAATAAATTATAACTTATAACACAAAATTTATCTAGCATAAATAAAAATAAAATAATTTAATAAGTATTAATATCATAAATATATAAATTTTAAAAACTAAAACTAAAATAAACATATTCAAATATAAAGAAAGTGATATATAAAATTTTAAGTTTTAGAGTATATTTTAAAATATATATTTTAAAAAAATGAAAGACTAATAAATACAAATATTTTTTAATGTGCGCTTGTTCATCTGTATTTCTGAACCGAAGAATGAGCCAGTTTTATAATAGTAATAAAAATGAATGATAAACTATTAAAAAATATTAAAATTTTCATATTAAATAATTTAAATAAATTAAAAAATATTAAAATAAAATATGAAAAATATAGTATTAGAACATTAAAATTTAGAGTTAAATAAAATATAATTTTTTTTAATGATATGAATGAAAAACATTAATATCTTTAGTTTTAAGTTTCTCATCATGTTTTTAAAAAAAATTATAATATTCAATAATGTATTTTATTATCATGAATTAAATTTAAATATATGAAATATTGTTAGATTACATGATATTTACTTAAGAAATATTTCTTATATAATATATGTTATTATAATTCTATGTGTGCAATTAACTAATATTTGTCAAAAAAAAAACTAAAATGCCTCTATTTAAACATTTTATTGACATTCGTTTATATCATTTTTGTGTACATGTTTACTAAATATTATTCATAAATATAATAATATATCAAAATATGCATACAAAAATTAGACATTATATATTATTACAAATATAATATTTATTTATTATTAAAAATATACATGTGAATAAGTTTTTGTAAATTTTTTGAGTGAGGACCCAATGATGTTTAGTCTATGTTAATTAGTATCTCAATTAAAATATTGATACTTCTTTTAATCATTTTAAAAAATATTTGGTTTTTTTTTTGTCAAAGTTGGTAATGTATATTACATGTCAAATTGAACAAGAGTATTTTAATCATTTTAAAAAATATTTGATTTTTTTTGTCAAAGTTGATAATGTGTATTATATGTCAAATTGAACAAGAGTATTTGTAGAAATTTAAGAAAAAGAAAAAAAATAATTTAATTGTTAAAGGAAGTATTAATAATTAAATTAGATGTTAAGATAAAATATTTTAATAATATAAAGAATGAAAAATATTAATATATTAACTAGGGTATTTAATTTGACGTAACAATAATTAAAATAGTTAAAATTTAATATTTATTTTTATGACACCAAATTGTTATTATCATTAATAATAAAATTTAACAAAATAATATAAAAATTTAAAATAATAATTCATACCATTAATTTTTTTATTTTATGGAAAATGTAATCATAATTCTTATTTATATTGTGTTTTTTCTTAAATTTTGACGAAAAAAATGTACTCTAGATTATAAAAATATTAAAATAAAATATTTTAATAAAATGAGTAACAATACGTTAAATAAGGTAACTTTATCTCATATAATATTTTCTTATTATTAGTTGGTGCATGTACAGAGCAGCCTACCTAAACTCAAAACCAAGGATCAATCTCAATCGTTGGCCAACACATAATTCTTGCCAGCCACTCATCATTAACCTCCTCTCCATCATAGCCGTTCATTTCCTCTACCACCACAACCTCTTCTGCATTTCCCATCTCCGACGATGCCACGTTCCCAACGTCAAATACTACAGTGGGTCCGAAGAACTCAATACCGGCCATAACCGTCGACTCCAAGTCCGACACCGAAGCTCCACAACTCTCAGCACTTTTGTCATTTCCAACAACAAACGAAGCCGACAAATATGAAAATGGCGCTGGAAAAGTCTCCAATTCGATTTGGTTGGTGGGTTCAGAATTATTGCAAGTAATTTCCCTGTACAGCTCTTGCATGACCTCTTGCACTAGTTCTTCTTTGATGGGTATCTCTGGCAAAAGCTCAAGAAAGTCATATTCGTCGATTTGAAGGGACTCACCCAGAAAATGCAGCTCCGGTGAATATTTTGGGAATGTTGTTTCCATTGATTTGATTTTGAAGTTTGAAGAATGCAGAGGAGTTGAGAGTTTAGAGAGTACGTCAGAGACAGAGCAAGTGTGTGTTTCAAAAGAGTAACGCTAGCTCTCTCTTTAAGAACGAGAAGTGGGTTCAAAAGTGGACACCACGTTTGCAGAGAAGTCCTGCCACGTAGGATGGTTGGTTATTAGGTGTTTGCATGGCAACTTAATATTAACTTTTTGCAACCAAATAATCTAAAAAAAATCATATATCCTTGTTAAAATTATATTTATTTTATATATTTATTTAAAAATAAACTACTTAATTTATAAATATTATTTGATTTAATAGTCAAATCTAAGTGAGAACTAGTATAATATTTTTTGACTCATTGAATATATATAAATTTACTCATAATGAAAAGGAAAATTTTTTTTATTCCCCCTATTCTACAACATATACTCTTAAATAATTTATTAATTATTGAGTGGACTATTTGATATATATATATATATATCTTAATAATTATACATTAAATTTTATTTGTATTCATTTAATTACATATATTAAAATTTAAATTATGTGATCATTTATTAATAATAATTAATTATATTATAATATATGAATTTATGTATGCATAATTTATATTAGAAAAATATTTCTCAAATAAAAGAAGAAAATTTCAGCCTACATCTTCTATCACACTTTTTTTTTTTTGACAAAAAATCTTTGTAAGTTATTTCCCTAATATCTATGAATTTTTAGGTAATTATAAAATACATATTTGTTTTTAAACAATTTTTGCGGGTGAAATTTTCCTAAGAAATTTAAAAGTTTATATAGGCTGAATGTACTTCACAAAATAGATAAGGTAGAACAACTTTAAAAATTATTGATATTTTTAGACATAAGGACAAGTAAATTTGAACAGAGATCAATTATGTTGTCATAAATAATTTTGAAAATGGTAAAATAATTCAATTTTTAATAAAATTTTATCACATAATATAATATAATTAAGAATAATGATATTACCATAATATAAATTATTATTACTATAAAAATATTATATTATTAAAAAATTTATAACATTAAAATATAATTAGTACTAAAAAACTTTATAACACTAAAATATAATTAATATTAAAATAAAATCGAGAAAAATATCTTAAGAATATGATTACTTATAATTAATATAAATATAAGTAAAAATATCTATCCATTTAGCATGTCTCACCGTTAATGCAACTTGAGAAATTAGGTTATCTTACTCCCTAGTTCTTTTGTTTCGGGTTCATTCCCTTAGCTGCTGCTTTTTTTCTTTTCTTTTTTAAGTTTCATGCCGTTGTTTTGAAAAATAAAAGTATCTTTTATCACAAATATAAATTTATATTATATAAGTTAATAATGTTTATTAATAAACAATTCCACAGTCTTTTTATTATCTTATATTATTAATTTTATGTTCGACTAACACATTATATATATCCAACTTAAAAAAAAACTATAGTAACAGACTACTCATTTGAGATTAATTGTTGGGTAATTTAAAAAAAAGAAATTACACATATATATTAATTGAATTATTTACAAACTCAGAAAAATGTTATATATACATTAAATAAATACAATTAGCAAAGACAAAATGCTTCTGAATGAATGCAAAATTGAAAATATGAGAATGAATGTAAAATTGAAAATATGAGAATGAATGTAAAATTGAAAATATGAGATGATAAAATAATCATGAAATAATTTATTAATAAAAAATTAATGAACCTATCACAAGACAGCTCAATTGATTTTGGTTCAATACAAAGAGTACTCATATTTTGTAGGATTATAAAATAGGTAGTTTGAATATAAAAGTTGTGTATTTTTATACTTTTTTGTTGATTTGTGATTGATAATTTTTTAAAATTATTAATAATTTAGAAAATATAATGTGTTATATCTTTTCATAAGATTTTTTTCCTTAACCAAGCAAATAATAATAATAATAATAATAATAATAATAATAATAATAATAATAATAATAATAATAATAATAATAATAATAATAATGCTATGCGCATTACTATGTGTATTAATTGTGATAAAAATGTTTTTTGAAAAACTATATACTTTAGTTGCGGTACATTCGAACTCAAGTACCTTCTATAGGTTCAAATTTTATTATTATTATTTAGGGATATGAGTCTTAGAAGCTTTCTAAATTTTAAAGTTGATATATTTCAGTACGTTAAGTTTAAGAAAAGTTTTTAAGGTATACCTTAAAAAAATATCAATTAAAAATATATTATATTATTATTATAATTTTTTATTAATATTTTTACTTTTTACTATTAATTTATTAAAATATGAGATATTAATATAAGTAAAAATAAAATTTAATTATTTAAAAAAAATCAACGATAATAACATTTTACAAGAAAATTATTTAAATACATTATTTTTATTTAAAAAAATATTAAAAGATTAAAATAAAACAAATATTTTGAAAAAAAAAATTATAATAGTTATAACTTCACTATTATTAAATAATCAAATTTCAATTACGTTTTAATATTTTTATATGAAAAATAATAATATTTTAATAAAAAATTAAAATAATATTATTTATTTTTAATTGATATTTTTTTATCAAAGTTATAAAAATAAAAAGATATTTTTAATAATATAAAGGATTAAATGTCCAATAAAAATTAATTTGAAAGAATTGAGTGACTTTCTCTATGTTATTTATTAGTAATAGTTTCATATTGCAGGCAATGTCTCAATATTTGCTCCATTTAGTAAGGTTAGGTATGAGTTTGAAATTGATATAGATATTATTTATAGTCAATGATAAGATGAAGAAAAATAGGAAGCTAGTACTTAGAATATATATTTTAAATAAAAAATATTAACTTATCAATAATACTCTTTTATTGATAGCTAAACCTAGGGTTAGCAATTTGTGTCATAGCTCGATTGATCGAATCAAACTCGGATCAAATATGAATCAAATTAAATTTGAATCAAATTCAGGCAAACTCAAGTAGCTTAAAAAAATCTGGTTGGGTTTGAGCCAGCTCGTTAACCTGAAGTCAAATTAAAAATATTGTGATTTTATGATACATATTTAAATTTTTGGATGATATTGATGAGTGCTCAAAAAGCACTAAAATAACCATGATTTTATGCACATTAATTGATTAATATATATATATATTTATATGTTTTATCATATATTTATATATATTTGTCTTTTTCGGAATCACGGGTATTTTTATTGTTTTTCAGGTATTTTGGCTTAAAAACGTAACTTAAAGACTCAAAAAGGAATACTGGAAGCAATACATCACAAATATATTAATAAATAAATGGGGAAAGGTCAATAAATATGGAAAAATTGGATAAAATGGGTCAAAAAGGTCAAAAAGGAGAAAATTGCGCCGCCCAGTCGCGTCGAGCCACGCGCGCGCCAGCGCCCAGCCGCGTACAGCACGCCCCACGTCCGCGCGCATCAGCGCGCGCCCAGTCCCAATTCCGCGCGCGCCCGCGCGCATCTCACCTGCTCCCGCGCGCGCCCGTGCGCGCAGCGCCTGCCATCAGCGCGCGCCGACGCCCATGTCGCCCCATTTTTCACGTGCAGCCGCCCCATGACGTCATGCTGATGTCATCAATGACCTCATCATTTGCACTACGCGTTTTCACATTTTTTTAACATTTTTTCACTCATTTTTTCTCTCCATCCTCACCTATAAATACCCCCCTTCCCTTCACTTCTAAACACACCTTCAAAACACACTTCTCTCTTCTTTCTTTCTCTCTTTTCTTAGATTTTTAGGTTTTTTTTAGTTTTTTTTAGTTTTTAGTTAATTTCTCTTAGTTTTAGAGTTCTTCCCTTTTTGGGAAGAACTAGTTATGTTTTTGTAATTTATTAGCTTTTTGATTCAATAAATGGGAGTGCAAATTCCGCTTGGAGGTTTTCCAGCAACGGGAATAGCATCGAAGTTCTGTAAGGATTTTATTTTCTTTACAGTTATTTTTTATGCTTTATTCTTACATGTTATATTTAATTTGTCTGTGATTAAATTTAACTGTGTTGGCTATTTGTAAACATGATGTAATAATAACGTTGTTATGCTTGCGAAATATTAAATAGGTAAAAATCTCTAAAATGAATTGATTTTATTTTTATTCAAGATTTTATATTAAGAATGTTAGAGAGAAATATATTATTTTTCATTACAAACTTAAATCTGAAAATTAGATTTTAAGGTTTAGTTATCCGGTCTAATTTAGAGTAGTGCTCTTTTATTTGTTGGTACAATCGCCCGGTAGTTAGAGTGAAGCTCTATTTCAAAAGTTTTTATAAGAATTATTATTTGAAAATGTATTGACAACATGTTTTCAGTAGTGGTTTTAAAACTTGAAAGTTAGTACTCGGATAACTAAATTCTTAGGTTTAATTTGGACACCTTGAATAAAGTTTAAAGTGTCTAACCCCACCAAAGGTGGCATTTAAATGGTTCATTTTCAATCTCTTAGAAAAAGGAATTAATTTAATTAACCAAATTAGTTATCAACCCCACCCATAGGTGTTAATTGATTTGTTTAGTTAACAAAGAATATCTAACCCCACCAAAGGTGGTATTCATATAAAAAAGAGAGAATCAATAAATATCAATTCATATCTTTAATAACCTAATTAATATGAGCAAGCATAATTAACTTAATTATTATATCCATAAATACTCCACCATTATAAATGATAAAATTTGCATAAATGTTTATTGAATCTATGTTTATTTTTATGTAAGTAGATTAAAAACACAAAACACCAAAATATCGTGACAGAATGTTTAGGATTTAATTTCGTTTTCAAAAGTTTGAATAATAAATTAAAAACCACATACATTCCTTCCTTAGATCGACCTTGGGAGTATACTTATCATTTTCTACGAAATGATTCGTGCACTTGCGAGAGTTTTATAAATAGATAAAACCAAAGTAACGGGCAGGATCGACGATGTCGGTTCTGCCCCGATCAGATATTATGGCTTGAAATTGTTAAAGTTTGAAATGTAGTATATATGTTTTGAATTTTAATTTTTGAATGGTAATGTAATAAGATATTAATAATATGTGGATTGACTAGCTATTATAACATTTTTTTAATTTTATGTAATGATGTTTGATACACTTAAAAATACACAAATATAAGTGATCAAATTATACAAATGATACGTAATTTAAGAATAAAAGTTATCAAACAAACGATGATTGTTACAATAATTACCACTATTTATTAACTTGTTAGTAAATTAGCAAAGTGGGTTTTGAAAATTATTTTTTTAAAAACTAAAACATAAAACAATAAATAAAATATGTGAGCACACAAATTAAGAGAAACATGTGATTATGAGACTATCCTTACCAATAGCCTATAATCTAACCAATTATATCATAAATCAATGTTAGACTTATCCTTGAAAATTGCTCACAATCGCATAAATAAATTAACTAGGTATGAATTTTGAAAGAATCATAATTAAAACAATAGAAAACTAAGAAGAAAAATAAGAAATACTCTTTAATTATCTCTCTGAATTCTTTTTTTCCTTTAGCCTTTAAATTCTCTACAAGCCTACCCATTATCTTTAAATTTGTGTGTCTACAAACTGTAGCTTAATATGTGACTACTTTTATTGTTAACTATAGCTACTTATTTATGTTAAAAGAGTTATAATGTAATAATGATTAGTGTTTGTAGATGTTAAAAAGAATTAAAATGCTAATATAACAAATATGGAATAGTTTAGATAAAGATGTGTTGAAAATATGGCGGTTGAGTGAAAATCCAAATGAGCCGGTTATGGTGCTCGTCAACTCATGCCATGTCACGATGCACGTATAGCTATGCTGTGTTGCACCCTTAATTTTTTCAATTTAATGTTTTGACCCTTCATTGATGTATCTTGTATAAATATTTACATTTAGGTCCTCTATTGTATGACAATTATGCCCTTATTGTGAGGATTTGTTGGGTCCTTTGTCACTTATATCTTTAAACATCAAAACATACACAATGATTCCAAAAATACAATTTATAAAATAATCAAGTTAAAATATAATATTAAAACCTAATTCGTTTTAATTACTTACCAAAAATTACAATATGTGTACTTTCAGGAATGTATCATTGTTTGTAGTAATGAGCTTTAATATCATTTAAATATTTTTTGATTTATAAAAAAAATTCTAATTAACTAAAAGTAAATATGCCATTAATAATTCGGGTTAATTTGGGCCAATCTATTTGTGTTTGGTTTAGTTTCGGGTTCACTTTTACTATCTTGAACTAAATTTGATTTGAGCTAGAGTTGGATCAATTTAGACTTGGCTAATTCAGGTTAGCTTAAATTGGCCCAACCATAATGAATTATAACCCCTAGGATGAAACTCTAAACCCTAAATATTTAATCCTAAATCATAAACCCTAAATCATAAATCGATTAAATTTAGGGTCATTTTAATATTTCTAATATATATATATATATATATATATGTTTTTATTTTTTTAAATTATGCATTTTAATTATTAAATAGATATATATTTTTTTTAAAAAAAAATTATGCATTTTAATTATTAAACATGTTACTTTTTTTTACAATTAGGTATAAATACTTACTATATTAGGTCTTTTATTCAATATAATATTATAGGGCATCTTTCAATTATGCTTGAAAATTTATATATATATATATATTGGTTAACCATTTAGAAGTACTAGCATATAATATGTGATTACATATGAGGATTATAAGTGTCATCAATAATATTTAATAATTCTAGAAAATAAAATATTAAACTTAACGAATATTCATTAAATTTAAACATTCTTTTTTATCTATAGTATATCCCGTTTGAGCCTTTATGTTGAATTTTATTGGTCACCTATATATTAGACTGGTTAAAAAAAATCAAAAAGAGATTATGGCATTAGAAGTTAAATACCAACTTTGGAAGTGTTCATTGAGATGTTGGAAGGTGCATCTATTTTTTCAATCCTACAATGATATATGTGTTTAGGGAAAATTTGAGCTAAATATTGTCCTTTATCCTACCTTTACCTAAGCCATACATTACAAGCTTAATAAAGTCTTATTAATCTTTGGTTTTGTGTTTGTATACATTAGTGGAGAGAGAATTGAAAAACATACTTATGAGATTTGTGATTTCATTAAGATTAATTGCTTCAATATTTGCATAAACTCATCTGGATTGCATGTGATGAATTATGAAAAGACTTCACACACACATAAGAAAGTTCAATGTGAAAATGTGACATACTTTTGAATTGCTTTCAATGCTTAGATAAGATTCTTGTATTTCTTTGAGTTATGTTATTGATATGACCAATGAGAAATGTTTTGAAAATCACTATTTTGAGTGCATATATCCTTGTTTTATTTTTTTCTTTTTCTCGAGGACTAGCAAAATCTTAAGTTTGGGGGATGTGATAACTCTATATTTTAGAATTATTTTGTCCAATTTATTAATTATAATTGCTATGTTCTTAAGGTTTTTAGTTAATTTTAAGTTTCTAAATTATTATTTGGTGTTAGTTTTGTAAGAAATTATATTTTTAGAGAAAGTAAAATAAGTTGAATTAAAAAAGGACTTAAATGAAAATAACAAAATTTGAATTAAAAAGAGGACTTAAATGCAAATAACAAAAGTTGATAATTTAAACCTTTTTGATGTAGAATGCAGTTCTAACCACTCAAAAATATAATTCGATTGTTTCATTCCAACCACTTTTCTCTAGCAAGATGAACATCTCATTTAAAGCTAGTTCTTCTCGTCACTCTAGTAATGATCTATTGCCCGTACCTACTATTACTTCTACATAACACCACGATGGCGAAATTGGGCATTTGAGATCCCACTATATGAAATTGAATTCTCATCCTCATATGAAAGTTAATATGAACACTTATTTTTCTTCTCATTTGTGTGCTAATCCTTTGAGTCATAGATCCAAATTCTCTAACTTCATCGTTCATTTTGTTATCATTGTGACATTGCTGGCCATCTTGCTAGCTATTTTCCTAGATACTTGGGGAGTACATCTCAGAGTTCTCTACCTTGCTTTCCCCTATTTCTTATTTCAGGATGTAGCTACTGTGACTCATCTAAGCATATTCAAGTTGGTTGCGTCATTGATAACTATGTGGTTTAGAGTTATTTGTCCAATTTATTAATTATAATTTCTATGTTCTTAAGGTTTTTAGTTAATTTTAAGTTTCTAAATTATTATTTGGTGTTAGTTTTGTAAGAAATTATATTTTTAGAGAAAATGAAACAATTTGAATTAAAAAAGGAATTAAATGCAAATAACAAAAGTTCAAAATTTTATTTGAATTAGAGGACTTAAATGCAAATAAAAAAAGTTGACAATTTAAACTTTTTTTATGCATAATGCAACTCCACACGTGGAATGATTCACGCGTGTCCCGAGCTGTTAGATCAAAAATTCAACGGTGCAGATCCAGAGAGTGGGCTTTACACACTATGTGGGCAAGTCGACGAATATTTCCAACTGTTTTGCACAACCAATGCATAGAGTGGCCCCCAACTATCTACACAACCAACAGGTAGAATGTGGCCCAAATTTCTACACAACCATTAGAAAATTAGTCTCACATTGGGATGGAACAACGCTCATGACCCACCGTCATATCAAACGATGAATGGTCCAGATCGTGCAAGTTTTCCACTCTCCACGTGAGAAAGTCACATAGTGGACTCTAGCTATTCTACACAGCTCAGCGCATGGAAATCCCTCCATATGCCCTCGCGTCTCACCTAGCTTGAATATGCCACATGTTAGATTGTCCTACTATCGAATCAAAGCTTGCCACGTGTCATGTATATTGTAAAAAAAATTCAAAAAATTCCTCTAGCTTTCTAGCTTTGTTTGCACGCTTTTTTTTACCCCTTTTGTATTCCTTTTTTGAGGAATGTTTTGGTGTATTTTTAGAGAACACGTAAAAGCCATTTTTTTGGGTTTTTTAGTTGCTTTTTTTAGAGAGAAAATACAAAGAACAAGGTAGAGGGAAAATAAGGAGGCAAGGAAGGAACTCCATTTTTTCATTGAGGAATAATCAAAGAGTTTCTTCTAATCCCTTTTTCTTTTAATTTAATTGTCCATAAATGTCTAAATATTCTTGGATTGTGATTTCAATATTTGCTATGAACTAAATTATTTGTTCTAGGGTTGTAATGTCGCTTATATTATGAAGCTTGAATTAATTATTTTTGAATGATTTATGGGATGTTTGTTTTAATTTGTTTATTCTATTTGTGCTTAATGCCTTTGATTGTTGGAAGATTAATCAATTGATTTATGAACCCTAATGAACTTGGAAAAGGAATTTTTGTGTTTTGCTCTTGGATAGAATAACACACACACACACACACACACACACACACATATATATATATATATGAGATAGGAATATACCTTTATCGTATGTGTAGTTATTGAGAACTTTGAACTTAATGAATCTTTGGTAAATTTAATTCTCATAGGAATATAGTGAATTAATTTAGTGAGATGTGTATATTTGTTATCGAAAAAGACATGTGGATAAATTAGGAGTTCTTGGTTTACAAATTAAATGTGGGAACATAATTCAAGAGAAAATAATACGATTCAAGTGGATTAATTTGGTGAAATTAAAATCCTAGAGTTTTCTTCAAGTGTTAATCTAATATATTGTTATTTAGAATTAGTTTAGTTTAACTCTATTCAAATATCGATTATTTGGATAAAATTGGGTTGAGACAATTTTAGTAATTAACAAAGATTAGCAACAAATCTCCATAGGAACGATATTGTAATTATCATTTACTACTTGTGATCGTGTATACCTACACGTTGATGTTCTTTTAAGAACCAACAATCATGCACCTTAGGCACACTGTGGAAAGAAATAAAAATTCATAAAAATTCCACCTGACCCAGTTTATATGGATAACTTGATAGGATTTTCTAGAATTTATGAACAAAGCAACCTCAAGTTCCATATACTCTTTTTACTCCCTTGACACATAAACTACCTCCTGACTCAATTACCCCTCACAAGTTTTTTAAATGGAGGGATGTTATTTGATCACTATTTTTTGGTGATCTGCGTTTGGGTAAGCTATTTTTTTTTCTTTCTCACTTATGATTGTAGTCCTTCTGTATATTTGTGTTTGGCAGTTTTGTACTCTCTTTCTATCTTCTCATACTTTCTACACATTTTCTGATGCTTTTCACCGTAGTCTTCTCTTAGGTGACTCATTGAACATAATTTACATGCTCATTAAGGTGGCTTGTCAACCACTCTAATGAGGACCATAGAGAGGTGTACCTACTCCTAAATTAAACCCTCTAGTACCTAGTTTTTCACAAATCAGAATTGTATCATTCTCTTCTTGCTAGACGAGTATGCCTTACCCTTTTTTTCCTACCAAAAATAGCCCTAAAAAATACTAAGAGTGCAAAGAATTCAAAGTAGTCTGAGCTTGCTAGCCCTTTTAATAGTGTACCCATTCTTTATAAGCATCATGTTTACATCCATGAATTTCCTGTTATGAGAAAAGGCTTGCTTACTTTTCTTGGATTTCTCTCTACTCTCTTACTTATTTTTTATAATAATGAGTTTGTTAGGTAATTCTATATTGCCATACCTCTTATTATCTCTACTAGATTTTCTACCTTTTTTGTCCTTAGAGGGTTAGAGTCACTTTTTCTATAGATGATATTATTAGTTTACTATCTCTTTCAGATGTTAAGTTCCATTCTTTTCCCATCATTCCTTACGAATTTGAAAATATTGCTTCTACTTATCTTCCTTCTGAATTTGATATTGTGAATAAATACATCATGGATGAGATGGAAAACCATTTGGTCGGTCCTACCCCTTTCACAATGGTAGTCCTCTCATTGTAAACAAAGATGCCATTTGCAGTCGTCTTAATGATGTTGTTAGTGCTATCATTAATCCCCATTCTTATCATCATAATGTTCTACCATGCAGAGGACACTTCCTTTGTTCTCTTCTAGATGGTGAAACTATAGATCTCTCTGGCATGATTTATAAGACCATTGTTTTTTGTACTATTGCATCTCTTAATTCTACATTCTAATATTCCTATTTGATTTCTAGGTGGGGTTCTATTAATTTTTGTAATATCTTGTTTTCTTTTCTTAGAGAGTTTCTTTTTCATTCTCACATTATCCTTCTAATCGTGGCTCTCAATGTTCATAACGTACCCTTTCATCTTCTTCTCTTGAAACACTTATCATTCTATGTGTTATTAATCCATTCCAATTTCTTCTACTCCATCTACTTTCATCTCTTTCAGTGATGAATCTCTTAGTGTTATGAATAGTATCCTTTAAGAGCCATGGTTGTTAAATTAACATGTCATAGATATGCAAATATTTCAAGCTTTTGCTTAGGGTATGAAGACTTCTTATCACTCTATTGTACTACTTCTATTCATAGCTCTCCCATATATTTTCCTAAGTTAGACCTCAACCTATAGGTTCCAAAGGAACTTCTTCTCGCTCTGGTGCTGCTTCCCTTGGCATTTTGACTTCCATATTTAGAATATTTGGTAGAGATGAACTTAATGTTTCTTTTGAGCTTTCCCTTTCTTTTGACCAGTTTGCTACCTCTATTGTCTATATATAGCCTATTTCACCACCTTCTACACCACCTTTAGATCCTATTGGAATTGGCTAGTCTTCACACAATGGTGTTCATAAAGATGATGTTGTAGAAGAGGGAAACAATGAGTAGTGAACTCTTTTTTACTTATTATGTTAGTTTATTTCATTTTATTACTTTATGTTTTTGCAAGATTAATTTTATTTAATTTGAATAGGTTTGGTGTATCTTGATCTCTATTTTGTGTGTAGCTTGTTTGTTTACTTTAATCTTATTTGACATGTTGTATAAATATTAGGATTATTTCATATTTGTATGCCTTCTCTCCTTTATATAGGGGTGCTTCTTTGACTTTTTGTGTTAGAAAAGGGAGATGATTGTGTGCATATCTATGTGTTTGTTTCCATGCTATGTGTTTTATGGGTGGTGAGTATAGGATTGCACTACATCTTATTTCTAGACTAACACATACTTAGGGGGAGTGTTGCATGATTTTATATGTCTTGCCTATTGGTGTGTACCTGTATAAGGGTGACATGATAGTATTTGGATAGACTACACAATATTTCTATATGATACGTTCATAGGGTATTTGTTTATTTTTTGTTGCAAGTTACAAGTGTAGACTGAAGTCATCGAGCTTTAGATGTGTTATGTGTAGTAGTGTTAAAACACTTGTATTTTAGATTGAAAGAGTGTGAATAAGTTGATCCATATAGCTAGATGGACTACACAAGATAGATGCACTTAGAGTAGGTGTGTTTTCAGGGTTTGGTATGCATCGTTCTTTTGTTCATAGGAAGAAACAACTTTAGGTCATCTTCATGAACAACTCATGATTAATGTGCATTTTTACTTAGTTATATAGTATTTTGACATAGAAATCCAAAGGGGGAGATTGTAAGTCCTGCTGTACTTTGTGTCTATATGTTGGTTTCCTATGTACATAATATGCATTTTTTAATTTTACAAGTCTTATATCTTTCTCTATGAAAGGTTGGTTACTGCAGATCAATAATGCACACACTCACATAGTTAGGTTTACTATGATTGCAAGCATGTTTTACACATACCACATAGTTGGTTATTTAGTATTCATGCTTGGTCGTGAGAAGGGATGGGCACGGGGATGATTTTTTACCCGTAGATAATAGTTCGGGACAGTTATTAAAAAAAACCGAAAAAAACTGTTTTTCAAAATCTTGGCACTGTGAATGGCGACGACACTGTGTAGGGACTGGAAATGACACGACGTAGGAACTGGCGACTGGCGAAGACGCAACGACTGGCGACGATTGGCGAAGACACGATTTTTGGCAACGATGTAGCGACTGGCGACTGGTGACTGCGATTGCGGCAAGGACTGGCGAAAGAACTGAGCAGATCTATAGATGCAAGAAAAATGAGAGAAATTGAGAGTATGAGATTAAGAAAAAATAGAGGCGAGAGAGTAGTATGACAAATTAGGTTTATATATTAGGTTAAAAACAAGTAAATATTAATTAATATATAATTTATTTAAATAAATATAATTAATTTTGGGTACGGGCAGGTACGGTTTTGAGTATAACCGTAACCGAACCGTACCGCTCCTTTATGTTTAGTTTTTACCCGAAACCAAACCCATCCCCGAAATTAAATGGTTAAAAACCGAACCATCGGTGCGGTTATCCGCAGATAACCGAACCCGTGGTTTTTTTGCCCATCTCTAGTTGTGAGTGGCAAATTTTGGCTTGGTTTGAGTGTGGGTACTTTTGGAAATTACTCAGTAATTTTTGGATAAAAAAATTGGAATTTTTGGCACCTTAACAAGGTCCTCAAAAAAGGGCCTTATCGGATCCCTTGATAAACTCTCAACGAGGTGGTCAGCAAGGAATTTTGCAAGGCCGCAATGAGGTTGGCTATTAGTGGCTGATTTTTTCTATAAATAATCCCTTGTTTGTGTCTCTACATCCTTCTTTATATACTAGAACTGTGCCAAAGTTTACTTTGAAAATTACATTTAATTCATAAATTACTTTGAGAGTGTTCTAGTATTCGTGCTACTTTGTTGTGGGTAAAATAGATTGCTTGAGTAAAGCTCTTGACTATTTTACTTTCTATGTGAGACACAAAACTATGAGATTAGGTTGGGTTGTTTTGGACCTTTCTTAAATTGTTAGTTGTGTAGTTGGTTAACTATGTATCAAACGTAGATGATTTGTAGTTCATGGTTGAAATTGGTTCTCACAGTGGTTATTAATTGTTTGTGATTAAGGGTAGTCTTCACATTTGATTGTTCACTTTACATTATTGATCTACAATTACTGATCACACCATATCAAGTGATATTGGCTTTGGAGGAAACCATGTTTGTGTCTCAGACTAGGTTGTTGCATAGGCAGTAATAGACAGTTCAAACAAAGGTCCTAGCTGATAGAGATATTGGTGGTTTTATTTATGTTAGGGTTATAATTTTTTTATTGCTTAACAAATTATTTACTACCAAGTAGTTGGCCAAAGCAACTTGAGGAGGTTATTATATAGATATAAGTTCTATGGGGGTTAACTCGTTACATCATGTATTGTGCATGCATGCATGCTTTGCTATTATGCTAGTATAGTCTAAGTTTAAATTTTGCATGTGATGATACAAAATTTAGTGAGTTTTTGATGCTATTACCAGTTCCCCGACAACGTTGCCAAAAACTTGATGCAGAAAATGTTACTTACGAATTTTGTGCAAGTGCACATATCACTAATAGAAAATGATAAGCATAGTTCCACGGTTGGTCTGAAAAGGAATCATGTAGTATTTTAAATAATTCAACAAATTCTTAAAAACAAAAATAATAACCTAAACGTTGTATCACGATTGTTTTGGTATGAAGATCTAATCTAATGACAACAAAATAAACATAGATTCAATAAACAATTAGGTAAATAAATATTTATCATACAATGGAGAATTTATGGAATACATTAGCTAGTTAATCATACTTACTCATTATTAATTAGGATAGTAAAGATATATATATAAGTCCAATTGCACTTGTGTTTATGTGTTGGCTTCCCATATACAAAACACGATGTCTGTTGTTTTACTTAGCACCTTTATCTTCTTTTGTGCAAGGTTGATTACTACAGATTAGTAATTCCTGCATATAGTTAGGTACACTTTGTATGCAAACATGTTTACACATACTATGCGGTTGGTTTCTTAGTGTGCATACTAGGGAAAGTGTTGATTTTTGGTGAGTAAGCACGCAAGCTAGCTGACATTTTTACTTGTGACATGTTTTTGGTGAGAGTATTTATGGTTAGTATTCAACATTTTTGGAAACAAAAAAATGTAACTTTTAAGCGCCTCGTTATGAAGATCGCTACCAAGCTCGTTGATGAACAAAATCGACAATGCCAAATTTGCAAATATTTTGGTTTTATATTTATAAAACTCTCGCAAGTACACAAATCATTTTATAGAAAAATGACAAGTATACTCTAAAGGTCGATCTAAGGAAGGAATATATGTGGTTCTTAATTTATTATTCAAACTTTTAAAAACGAAATTAAATCCTAAACATCATGTCACAATATTTTTATTTTTGTGTTTCCTAATCTAATAAAAAAATAAACATAGATATAATCCAATAAATAATTATGCAAATTTTTATCATTCATAATAGTGGAGTATTTATGGATATAATCATTAGGTTAATTATACTTGCTCATATTATTTAGGTTATTAAATATATAAATTGATATTTATTTATTCTCTCTTTTTTATATGAATATCACCTTTGGTGGGGTTAGATAATTCTTTGTTAATTAAACAAATTAATTAACACCTATGGGTAGGATCGATAATTAATTTGGTTAATTAAATTAATTTCTTTTTCCTAAGAAATTGAAAATGAATAATTTAAATGCCACCTTTGACGGGGTTAGACATTATAAACTTTATTCAAGATATCTAAATTAAACTTAATAATTTAACTATATGAAAAATAACTTTAAGGTTTTAAAACTATTTAAGAAAATATGTTGTCAATATATTTTCAAATAATAATTCTTTGTAGAAAAACCTTTGAAATAGAGATTTGCTCTAAGTATACAAATAATTAAATCCTAAAAAAAGAGTACTACAAATTAAGTTCACATAATTAAATCTTATTTTTAGCTCTCATATTAAGTTTGTTATTAAGAGTAGTATACTCCTTCAAATAACATTTTTTATAAAAATCTTGAATAAAAACAAAATCAATTTATTTTATAAAGATGTTTCACCTATTTAATATTTCGCAAGCATAACAATGTTATTATTATATCATATTCACAAACAGTCAGTTATGTTAAATTTAATCCAAAAAAAAATTATACATAATATATAAGAATAAAAAATAAAAAATAATTGTAAAGAATTCATTTTAAAATTATATCTCAAAAGGATCCTTGCAAAACTTTTATGCTAATTCTGTTGTTGGAAAACCTCCAAACAGATTTGCATTTCCATTTATTGAATCAAAAACTAAAAATCTATAAAAGTATAGCTAGTTCTTTTAAAAAAAGAAGAACTTTAAAACTAAAAACTAAAAAAACTAAGAAATTTTTTTAGAGAGAAATATATAGAGAGAAAGAGCTGAGAAAATTGTGTGTTTTTACAATGAAGGAGAGGGTCCTTTTATAGGCGGAGAAAAGGCTAAAAAAAGGAAAAATATCTTAAAAAATTAATCTTAGACGCTTTTTGGACAGACTAGCACACATGTAGAGTGAAATTTACGGCGTGATATGTGAATGGTGCGTGCGAGACTCGGCTAATTGGTGCATGGTTTGCTACGTGTTATGTGAACGATGTGCACATGACTTAGCTGATTGGGGGGTTGTTTGCAGTGTGATATGTGCGTAGGGATCGAATGATTGGTGTGTGGTTTCCTCATTCTTTTCTCAACCTATTTTTGATGTATTGCCTCTAGTATTTTTCTTCTAATCTTTATATTATTTTTTGAATGACAATACCTAAAAAACAATAAAAATATCCATTATTTTGAAAAGATAAATTTATATAAAAATATGATAAAATCATACAAATATAGATCTATTTAATCAATTAAAGTACATTAAATCATGGTAATTTTAGTGTTTTTAAAGTACTCATCACAACCCCTAACTAACTTCTTGCTAGTCCTTTAGTAAGAGAAGTAGTAAAAACTAAATTAAAAACTAAAAATTAAACTATCCTAAATCACTTTTATGGATTGACACGGTTGCATTTAGCATATGCAACAAGTCGTTAAACCCCTAGGTTACCCTAGTGGACTAGTTTAAGTCTCGTGAGGGTTTTCAGTAATGATACTCATACAAATTAAACTAAATAAAACATTCTTAATATATAAAAACAAGTAGAATGAGTAAAATAACAAAGTAAAATAAAACACAAAACATTTCATGCTTAAAATTTCACTTAACTTTTATAATTAAACCTTTAAGTATAAATTATTCTAATTTCTTAAACATTCATGATTTACTATAATAATTAGTTAAAAATCACTTTCATATTTTATGATAAAATGTTTCGTTTTCACTCACTACTACAATACATGCCTTTGGCCTCAGTTTTTAACCGTGACCATAGGTCTATAGTCATGGTTATAAGAACTGAGGCCTAAGTGAGAGAGACCATAGGTAACAACCTATGGCCTCGATTTTTTAACCGAAACCATATGTACATCTTATGGCCTCGGGTTTTGATAAAAACCGAGGCCATAGGGTGTATCTATGACCTTAGTTTTTTAATAATCGAGGATATAAGTACACCTTATAGCCTCAGTTATTTAATAACCGAGGCCATAGACTTGTAATCAAAATGATATCTATTGTCTCAGTTACACTTAAACCGTGACCATATATATCTCAATTAAGTAATTTTTAAATATAAATTAAAATAAGTTGAGAAAATTAAGAAAATTAAGAGTCATTATATTAAACTTAAGAGTTTAATAGATACACTAAAACATAATAAAACCTTAACATAACTAGCTAATTAAAGTGTTCCAAAAATATAAAAATATACATGGAAAATATTTACTAATATAATTAATCAAATTTTCTACGATCTAAATCAATCTGAAAATATTTTACATGCCTCATTGTAATGCTTTTCTTCAAAATTTTCTTCCTTAATAACATCTATTATGTACATTAATTTCCTCATAAAAAAACAACATTTAGTATGAACATACCAACAATCAAATTTCATGAATATAATCTTGCATATACAACATCCAAAAAATAAGAGTTCGCTGTACTTATTTTAATTTCAATTATAAGGCATATATTATTTGGATTTTGGTGGTAGGTAAATAACAAGACAAAAAAAATAACTGTCCCTTTATATTATATTACTAATTATCATAAACCTCCCCAATAATATTAAGTATCCCTTCATTAATATATCCACAATCACTCACAAACAGGAAAGAGATACTCACGGGTACCACCAAACAACAACAACAGCAAAAAGTGCAAACATTTGAAGAAAGAACCTTTTTATAAGCACAAAAGTGTAACCTGTCTAGTGGTTTAGACTATTTTGTTCTCTCTTTCTCATAAGCGTGGATGTCTTTAGAAACACCCGTGACTTCTTGCTGACTTCTATCATTTCTGCCATTGATTCTCCAATTCAGCTTCACTTTTTCAATTAAAAAAATGTCATGTACAAACTGACCTGTATATATAAGAAAACCCATTTAATGTGGGTGTACCATACAATGAAAAAAAAAGTCTATATCAAATGCCTATGTTACAATATATATCATCCACTTCTAAGTAGTTGTCCACAATTTTATAGTTATATGTACTTGATCATTCTAATTCTGCATCATAAATATCTTTTTTTTCCTCCAGGCTGCTTCAACAATAAGGGAGCTTCAGCTAACTACTAGACACTTGTTTTAAGATTTTTCAGGGGAAATAGTTATACACTATAAACTGTAAAATGAGATGATACCAGAACTACAAGTGATAGAAGGCAAGAACAATTGCAATAATTAACAGAACAACAGTACAAATCAATGCCTACATATCAAACATTAAATTCGGAATTAGTGAAGATAGTTAATAACTTACAAACTTCATAATCCAACTTCGGCAAAGACAATAAAAATAAAATCATAATCCATGTACAAATTAGTTTTATTATTACTTTTTCAAATACCAATCACGAATTATTCATGCATGATGTAACAGGAAATTGAAGAAAATAAGAGATCAGTAAGATAAAAAACATGAAAATTAAACAAATTATGAAACTCTTGGAGCAGGCAGAGCTATTTGTAGGCTATGATGATAAATATCCAAAATCCACTGATACGTACACACATAAAAACACTTCCAGTTGGACAAGGAGGAAAAACATTGTGGAAGTCTTTTTTGCCATTACTTGTCCTCGAATGTAGTACCTGCTACTGATAGTAGAAAACTACAAATAGCAGTTGAAGCCTTGAGACCTCAAAGAAGCTAAGCAGCTTTAAAAAACATGTGCACAAGCGTGTGGAAAACAAACACTATCCCAGACAGCGTTTCACACAAAATAATATACATTGGTTGATAGTTGGGAGATGGGTAGAAAGCAAAAAATAATACAGAATAATAATATTTTAGTTAAACTCTACCAAAATATGAGTTTATAATGCTATATTTTGCCAATGCCTTTTTCCAATTAGAGCACAAAACATATTAAAAAGGAAATAGTTGCATATGGAAACCAAAAAGTACAGAACTTCGATGCACAATACAAAATTGTAACAAACAAAAATGAACGTGTTAGTCTAATAACTATATTGAGTAAAACACTTACTGTAATTACTAAGGCAGCAAGTCCATCTCGTTCCCTTGGGTCTCTTCGATAGTGGTTTCTAAAGTAGAGAAATGAGGTATAGTATCATGCAAATGGGAATACAAATCCAAGCAAAAGAAGGTGCAAACATATATCACAGCTACCAGCATGTGCATTGCATAGATATATAGATAACAAGGCACATTGAAACATCAAAGGAAAATAAGTTTTTATTTTTTTGTTTTGTTTTGTTGTGGGGGGGGGGGGGAGGAGGAGAATCCATGTTACTCACGAAAACCATCCAATTCCACAACCAAAACAATGGAGTGGTTCGCCAAAGATTCCCAGCTATGGGTCCTCTGCATTTTGAATGGGAGTATAGTCGCCATTTCTGTGGTCCACTGAATCAAATGAAAAAGATGTGTAAATCCAATGGCAAGATTTCTTAGCAAGAACCAAGTCAAAAATACATCTATTAGAAGCTTAGCAGAATGATAGTTTAATGAGTGAGCAGGTTCACAATTTTTCATGATAGATACTAATAAGTTTTAGTTGTTAAAATGCAAAAGCAGCTAACAAATCCTCCTATATTTCACAGGAAACATATATTGCATGAAAAAAGTGAAGCTCATGTCAAGAAAAGTTGAAAATATTACTTGCTTGGTATACTAGACTTGACCTTACAGAGAACTTTTAACTTTTATAATTCAAGAAACTGAAAATAACTCAAATATTTGGTATATTAGATCCCATATTGTGCAGCAATGTTGAGCTAACAAATTCACTTCACTTCTCAAGGTTGGGAAAAAGAATAGTGATGTGTAACAAAGAAAAATAATTTAATAACCCAAAATCCAGACACTGTTAGGAGAATCACAATTTCAATTCGAACTTAATCAAGTTCTAAACAGAAAAATTAAATCTATTCTCCTTCTTTGTGTGAATATTTTAGGAAACAAATAAATAGAGCTTAAAATCAAACATGCACAAAATCAAACATGCACAAAATCAACACAACCAATTTACGTGAAAAAACCTTCCCGGTATAGGAAGGAAACAACCACGGCACTCCTCTCTAAAACTTCCACTATCAAGAAACAATTGTACAACAGTTCTCTCTAGGTAAAACTAGAGGCAAACAATCAACAACATCATCAAGAATACACTTCTTGGAAACTAACAATTATTTCAAGAAAATGGAGAAATCTAACCCAATTCGTAGTCACTGTTCACTGCTCATAATTTCTCAAACCAGTGAGTCAAATCTAAATCCCACCGCACAGATTAGAGAGTCTGTAGTCATGAACCTGCCTGAAAAATTTCAGCTTAATCGGACCACAAACGACCTTCGATCGGAGCACTTGATGAAGGCTTGCTGGAGAAGGAGAAACTGAAAACTGAGAGTAGTTTTTCTGCACTCGTTTTTCTCTGCAGATTTCTTCACACAACAAACCCTAAATGGGTTTATTAATTAAAACAATGAAATGACACAATTTCCCTTTTTACTCCATGGGCTTTTAAGCCACATGGGCTTCCCTTGAGCTCCTCTAAATCAAGAGGAAAACCCAACATACACTAACCTGGTCGTTTCCTTGGAAGCTGCTAGCCATGCCACCATCCATTGTCACACTACCAGTTCCCAACATTTTCTCTTGCTACTAGATATGGTTTGAAAGGTGAGAATGTTGACTAGAAAGTGGATGATGCGCATATTACTGATTGTTTTACAGTTGCTGTTGTTGCAACTAAAAAGTTGAGAGTATATGCATGACAGCATGAGCAGAGACTTTGAGAGGATTAAATATAGTCAGCTTTTTCAACCTTAACTATAGAAAAAAAACTACACTCAATGACATGCTTATCTAGAACAAATTAATAGCACTGGATTAACATACCAAGTCCTTTAAACAGAGCCAAAACCTATATTGCTAGTACTAGCACCTCTATTAGAACCAAGAACAACCCCAATAGAGCCCTTAACATGAGTAGGAATAAATGCAACCATTCACCAAAACTCAAATGCATTCCCCCAAAATTCAATATGCAAACCACTCACAATCATAAACATTTTAGTATCATGAGTGAGTAGGAAAAATGATAGTAGAATCGTGGTAACCACTCATATCTAAAGTCAATATTAATTCAAAACATGTACAAGATCCTTACTACCATTATGGTGAATTTTACTAGAAGGACAACAGAAAAGAAAGTAGCACTTACCTTCAAGCCAGTGAAGTCCTCTTAGAAACTGCATTTGACTTATAAAAGGCTCTCATTGCATCAAGAACATAACTACAAATAGTTTTAGAAAAACAAAAGAAACAATCAAATATATACGGCTGAATGGAAAACATACTTAACATAACTCAGTTAGTTATTCATAAACAAAGAAGGCATAGCTCAAGAAGAAAGCTCGAGACCATAGATGGCATACCTCATAGGGTTATGTGAGTGTCCAAAATTAAGGTTTTATTGGAGGACCCAATAAGCCTCTGTTCTGCTTGTAACCTCCTTCATTTATCCCCATATTTGTGACTTCTTTGGTAGCGTTTTACGATTAGGGTTACTACGTCAAGAATCTCCACTACGTTTTACGATTTCTTAACTAGAACCACTTATACCAAGGTTGAGGTTGTTGCCATTGATGGAGAAACATGCAGAGTGGTAGAGAGGGTGATTGGTATAAGAATCTCCACTGCATTGACTGAGCTGGGTCACGAGGAATGGTACACGGTGGGGAAATGAGAAAAGAAAAAGAGAGAACAAAAGGAGAGCGCTGGGGAAAAGAGAGTGGAAAAGAAAAGGAAAGTGAGGGACAAAAAAAAGAGAGAAAAAAAAGAGAAAAAGAAAAGGAGAGAAAAAAAAGAGGGAAAAGAAAAAATCGGAAGAGAAAAATAAAAAAATTGATAAATAAATTTGGTATATGGTGTAAAAAATTGATAGGGTATGTCTATGGCCTCGATTTTTAAATAACCGAGGCTATAGGTATGTCTATAGCCTCGGTTTTTAAATAACCAAGGTCATAGGGTATATCTATGGCCTCGATTTTTAAATAACTGAAGCTAAAACCCTATGGCTTCGGTTTTAAAAAAACTAAGGCTAAATTTCCTAGACTATATGTATATATTGTAATAGTGATTTCACCTAATTTCAGTGTTAGGAATCCGAATTCGCTTCAACTCTACTCCTCACAAGTCAATACTCTCAATTCACTGAATCCTATGGGTTTAAGCACTCATACTAAGGCGTATACGAATAGAATTTATGTTTAGAAATGAACTAATAAGTCTGCATACTTATAAAAGAATAAAGGCTTAAAAAAGTACATAACTTTGATCTCATGAAAGGAATCGAATGTATAAATTATAGAGATATCATATTTATTATTTTATGCATCAATCAAACTTATTAAGCAAAAATTTCAAGATATGTCCCTTTTAGAAGTGTAGGAAAAATAAATGCAATGACTTATAGGGGAATTATTTCCTATATTTCTTTTGTACTAACCAACTCTCACAATTGTTTAAGGCTAAAAAGGTCGTAATGTGTAGATTATACTATATATTCTTAATTTCTCTTTGTTTCTTTTTTAGAGATTTTTTAACATATTTTTTAGAGAGTGGACCCATGTATAGATTGTACATTTTTGTAGGAATTTGGTGAGTGGTTAATTTTGTGGCATTTATGTTTGGTTTTGATTTTAGGTAACCTCATATTTGTCTCTTTCTGGTAGAAGTCATACATGAATGAGATAAAGACATATATTATCAATTTTTACTTAAATCATTTGAGAATGATTGAATCATTACAATAGGACTAGATGCTTGAGAATAAGATAAAGAAAAGGGTAAGGTGTGACTTTCCCATTTGACACGAAACACAAATAGCTTTTAAAATGATTGAATCATTACAATAGGGAATATAAGTTTTTGTAAGGATTAAAGCATGGCCTAGACAACAATGCATATAGAAATGTTAGTATACTAACTTACAAAAGCAATTTTATTCAAAGGCACTTTAACAAAATCAAAACTAAAAGGAATAGACGAAGAAACAATAGATTATAACTTTTGAAGTTTGAGATTAAACATGTAAAGACCTTGATCAACTTTTCTTTCAAGAAGCACCTCCTTACTGACCAAATCCTTCACATAACATGAATGAGGATAAAGCTCAAAGAATACACATTTATCTTGAGAAAATGTAGAAAAGCTTAATAGATTTTTAGCTATTTGTGGAATATGTAAAATATTTCTAAAAATAAGACTTTTCTTATGTAAAATTCAATTTCAAAAGAATTAAAACCAACATTAGTGATTGTTAGACCCTTATTACTTCCAACAAGCAATTGATCATTGCTTGTGTAATTCTCAGAGGTAGCTAGATTAGTTGGATTAGAAGTCACATGGTGACTAGCTCCTAAATCTAGATACCACACAAGCTCAGGAGACATATCCCAAGGTAACTGAATAATTCTTATTTATTGTACATTTTTTATAGCATTTGTACAATTATACTTGTTTACATTCTACCTTTCATACTACAACTAATTTGTACCACACATTTAGTAAATTATACTACATTAAAGAGACTTGCTTTACACACTTGTAACTGAATTGTAACTAAATTACAGCTATACAAATTGTATTTAATATGCTACAATTAAGGCTATTGATCATAGTGTAGATGTGCACTATAAGTACACCATAACAACTATACTTTTACTACACTAGCACACCACATAACCCTTCGTGCATTTGCATTTGTTATTCTACAATTTCAATGCACACCATATAAGCTTTCATTGCATTCCTTCTATGTACATGCACCATGCCAACCTTGCATTATAATACTCAATCCCCATGCATTATACTAGATTTTACAAACACTTTTGCAATATAAAATATTTCACATATATGCTTAGCCAATTGCACTACACATATGCACATTAACATACATTTGGTTGCTACTTTTTACCTCCCTTTTTGGCTTTAGGTATTATCTTATTTAAGTTACTAGAACTAGCATTCGGTAGATTTGACATCTATACTAATTAGGATGACAATTTAACTACATAAAAAAATCTATTTCTCTCAACTTATTGTCTCATAACAACCTAGGTGGCAACCATTTATTGGTCAAAAAAAGTGGGTCTAGCTGTCTTGACTAATAAATGATTGCTACATAAGTTGTTGTAAGACACTAAGTTAATATAAATAAGAGCGATTTTAACTATAATGCAGTGTTATTAATTATGTATAATTTGGAACAATTAACAATTAATATTTATGTGCTATTAGCTATTTAATAAAAAGCTTTCTAATTTACTCAATTTGTCACACCTTATCAATATATTTTATCAAATAAATTTGTAACTTTCTCAATACTCTCAATATCTAAATCACAATCCATTATAAAATTCTTGCAACATATTTTGGCACATTATGTTGGATAAATTAAGTATAATTGATTGGACTGAATTGTATTATAATTAATTTGTATAATCTTACTTTTGTGGACAACCTATGTAATGAAAACAATGTCATTATTGAATTTCATCCTATTAGGTTTTTTGTGAAGAACATCAATACTTGCTAGCTCAAGAAGTAGCTAAGGGTGGTCTACACAAGATAAAAGGTTGGGTATCATCACCATGCACCTATATATCCACATTTTCTATTCTTAATAAGACTTTTAGTATTGTTTTTTTGTTTTTTCTACAATAAAGCTAGATGTTTGGCACCATAGTTAGCGTCTCCCTCTTGTGCTATGTTCCAGCAACTGAGCTCCCTTTTAAACATCTGATCACCTACTGATAGTGTACTGTGTATTGCTTGTGAAATGTCCAAATCTAAGAAACTACCATTTCACTCCTCTCATGTCCCATCTGATTGCCCTTTTGAATTGTTATTTGTTGACCTTTGGACATCTCTCATGGTAATTAGCACAGTAACCAAGAATTTTATGTTTGTGGTTGATGAATATTCTTGATATATATAGATATTTTTCCTTAATACTAAGAATGAAGTACATGGTTTGTTTGAAAAATTTATGGCTATGGTGGATAAAAATTTTCCTCACAAGGTGAAGGCAGTGTAGTCAAATGATGGAGAGTTTCAGTTGTTGACTTCTCAAATGAGCAATAAGGGTCCTATACATAGAAATTCTTGCCCAGTGGTCTTTGAATAAAATGGTGTAGTGGAAAGTAGACACAAAAAAGTAGTAAGAAATGGATGGCTTTGTTGCTACAAAGTGGTTTGAACCTAAAGTACTATTATATGCATTTAGGATTGTTGTTTATGTGCTAAACAGATCACCAATAAATACTTTGCATGACAAGAACCCTTTTGAGGTTTTGTACCGCAAGCAATATGATTATGATTTTCTGATATCATTTGGCTCTCTATGTTATCCTTGCATCATTTTAATCAACATATACTTGAACCTCGCTTAGTGCCTTTTTTGTTCTTGGGGTATGCTACCCATTAGCATGGTTATCTATGTTGGGATAAAGTTAGTAATAAATTTATTACTAGTAGGCATATGAGGTTTGATGAACACATTTTTCCCTATCAATTTGGTTTAGATGTGTCTATAGCCATAAAATAAGAAGTTAAGAACTTTTATTCACTACTTTTACCACCTTCTATTCTAAGGCCTTCAAAAAACACTCTCATTCCATAATCCCTTAATGTATTATCATCTTTACACACTAAACCTAGTTCTCAGTCATCTCTCAGTATGCCTCATGCTTTACATGATTTTGTCACCTATTCCTACACCCAATGAGTTGTATTCTTCTTCTTCTTATTCACTAGCATCTTTAGCTGAAATGCCTAAGCTCTCTAGTGAACTATTTGTATAGTTGCTACCTTTATCTTCTATTCCTCTTCTCAACGATTTAGTTTCAATTCCTTCAAATTTTATTCATCCAATGGCAAACACATTCTAGAACTGGTTCTCTCAAGCCAAAAGTTTTCACAGTCACATCCTCAGTTAATTTTCTACATCATCCTAGCTGTTATGTAGAATCTAAGGTGTACTCAAGTGGGAGGAAGTTATGAAAAAAGGAATTTTTGGCATTGATAGCAAACAACACATGGGAACTAGTGCCTTGTCTAGATAATGTTGATCCCATTTGTAACAAATAGGTGTATGAAACCAAAGTAAAGAGTGATTGTTTTCTTGAAAAATATAAAGAACATAGTGGCCAAAGCGTATGATCATTTATTGGATTTATTAGTTAGTTAATTATGTTTGTTCAAAATTAATTAAGTTATTAAAGATATAAATTAAGGTTATTGATTTTCCTCTTTTTGTATGAAAATATCCTTAAGTAGTGATCAAATTCTTTGTTAATAAAATTAATTAATATCCATAAGCGACGATCGCCAACTAATTAAATGAAATTATTTTTTGTTTTTAAGGAAATAAAAAACCATCTGCATCACTACTTTAAGTGGAGCACTTAATTTAAATTCTTATTCAAGGTATTAAAAGTAAATCCTAAAGCCTAGCTTTCAAATTTTCAATCTATAACAAAAAATATGTTGTCAACATATTTTCATTAATAAACTTTGTAGAAATCTTTAATAAAGATATAAAATTAATTTATTTTATAAAAAACATGATAAAATAACTAATATCATATAATAATATTCTGCCAAACATGCTCAAATTTATTCAGTGATGAACAAATTAAAAATAACATTAAAAAAGGATACATAAAAATCGAATATGTAAATAATAGAACATAATTAAAATTAATACCTTAATGTATTCTTCAGTTTATATAACTATTGTAATAATATGTGATATGAAAAAATTACCAAAAAGATCTACCTATATTGTTTATTGAATTAAAACTACCGTAGAAAAACTAAGAAAAATAAAACTCTACAGCTACTAAAAATTTATATCCAAACATTTTCCTATATGATTCTACTATCTTATGCATTTGTAAATAGAAAACACGAGTAAATTTATAGCTAAAATTTGGCGAGAAAAATGGATTGTGAAGAATTGATCATCGTGCTCTATGGACCATGATACATTTTGGTTCATCATGTTCTAAACCGAAAGGATCATGCTACAACACTTCTTTGTCGTGACTTAACTCAAGCTACTTGAATTTCATGTTTAATAGAGTGGAGTGTGCCATGACTCACAATACTTCATGTTATGGCCAATATTTCTTTAGTTCACTTTCTTGTTTCACCTCTTACAAATTGGTTGGATTACATATATGCTTTACTCATATTATTATTTTAATCTTCTTGAAAGTTTATTTAGCCACAAATCTAATTCGCTAGAGGGGATAAATAGATAATTAGCAAAAATATGAAAAATTAAAATTTTTGCAACAATCAGACAAGCAATCACGTGTAAATGAATTAATTTAAAAAATTATAATAACACATGAGATTTTTAGGTGGAAACAACATAAGCCACAATAGTTACTAAAGAGAAAAACCACCAGTCCACTAGACCACTTAACTATCCACTATGAAAATAATGTTCAATTACAAGGTGAAGACTCAAACTACCTAGCAAGGTAATATACACATGTAACCTACTTACAAGCTTCTACTTTATTTCATAGTCTCCATAAGCAAGGTGTTGGGATACTAACCAACGTTCTGATTCAGTTGGCACCTAAAAGGTTAGCACAATAATACAAGTGCAAAGTATGTCATAGTGCGGATTAAACAATGAAAAAACCTAGCTAGATGATTTAATAGAATAACAGATAAATCAAAATAACTAGCAATACTAGAACAAATGTTTAAGCACAATAATTCAAATATTATAGGCTTGTTAATCAATTAAACATAACCACAAAATGTTTGATAAACTGACTAATGAGAAAATCTTGACAGAAAGATTTTTGTACAATAGTTTAAAGAGAAATCTTAGAATGCAAAAGTCGATTCAAGTGTGATTAATTAAAATATAGAGCATTAGGTTCTTTATATATGAATATTTAATCCCTAATGCTTCATTATAGTCTAATTACAATTATGTCCATTAAAAAATTTATAGACTAGTAAATAATAGAGATAAAATAGAAATTGAAATATTTGGCTTGAGTAAAAGTTAGGTTAAAGTTAAAAACCTGGCTGCTCGATTGATCGAACCAAAAAGATCAATTGATCGAACCAAAAAACTTGATCGATCTAATCAATCCTCTATCAATCTTGGGTAATAAATTTTCTTTTGAAACAAGTAGCTGTACTCATTTTTTTATCGATCTAATCAATCCTCGATTGATCTTGGGTAATTAAATTGTTTTTGAAACAAGTGGATTGATGTACTCAATTTTTCATCGATCTAATGCTCAATCTATTGAACATTAATATCTCGATCGACCTATCTCAATTGAAAATTAACTTAGCTCTTTTTTGATCAAGGTAGATCGATTATTGATCGATATAGACATGTCTCGATGGATCGAGTGACCAATAAGAAAAATATTCCTATGTGCCTAATATGAAATAAAACATGCATAAAAACATATATAAATCTCAAATGTATTTGTTGGAGCCCTGATAGTTTCGTTGGCTTGAAAAATCTTCTTAAAAGACTTACATAGAAACTAAAATTAAATTTAACTATTTTCTTCACGATTATCGCCAATGCTCATAAACCTTATAATCAACCCTTGAAAAAAACCTTTCTCACTACATAACACTCCTAGGGAAAATAATTTTACATAGTGAAAATATACTATGATCTAATGAAACCATCTTCGCTTGTATCTCGACAGCTCATGTTTATATTGAAAGAAAAAAAATAAACAACCAAAAAACGTGTCCCGAAAGACTCATTATTCATTAGTTTAGTGTATATATCAATAGAAAAGTAAAGAATATTTATAAGAGTGAGTAATCAACATATAGAAATTAAAAACACAATTCTCCCTATGTGTAATATCTCTAAAAAAGATTTTCAAAGCAATTCTCCCCCTAAAATAGTTCTCCACTTTTTGTAGATTTTTTAATTACAGTTATAATTTTTCTCCCCTTATTTGTCATATGAATAAAGAACTAAAAAAATACAAGCATGGATATTGCATTTTCATTTAAGATGAATCTAAAATCTAAAAAAAAACAAGAAAATAAGCAATAAACAGAAAAAGTACACATTAACAGGTGAAGCAAATGTAGTGTATTGATTGATATGATCCATGTATAGCATCAAACAGATATCAAATGCACTTCAAAACATAAAAAGTTAAAAAAAATGACATCGAAACAACCAATAGAATAGTATAAAAAAAATAAGATAAAGATAAATCATTGTCCTGGAGGTTGAAACCCACACTATGAGTGGATATCCTTGATCATGGAATGTATTGACTCTTGTCGTTCATCTATGGCAATCATATTTTGTTCTATACCATCCACTTTGGTTGACAATGCTTACATTCTCGTATATACTTCATTTTCAAACAAGTCTTGACGAGAAGGCATAGAAGCAAGCATATTTTCCATATCTTCATCCCCAAATATAACATCTGTAACTCTACCACTAGTTCTAATAGTAGCAAATCCTCCTCCACCAGTACTGACATTAGTGGATGTTTATCTCTTTGAAGTTTGTTCAGATAATCTTTAGATTGTTGACTTTTCAATGTCACTTATCAAGCATACGAAATTAGAATCCCATATTAGTGGTACACCCATAGCGAGAATCAATTGGGTGATGAGATAACCATAAGGAAGACTGGTCCTTGGTTTAACATTCTAAGATTGGTTTATGATTTTGTTATAAATGAATGTACCTACATTGAATGCAATTTATTTTCTAATATAGTATAATATTTTGTCATGTAGGTAGCAAATCTTAGATGAGTACTTGGATGGAAATAGATTTGTACATACCATCTTGTTCAAAACTTGATAGAAAAGAGTGAATCCACCTAAAATGCATTGTTGTCTAGCATTGAGATCAACATGATGTGAACAAGAAATTTTGGTCAAAAAAATTGCATTGGTGATGTTATACCATTCCAAGTGAAATCGGCATCCCTAGTGTTCATGATAGATAAAAATGTGTTGATTCTTTGGGCCGAGATGTCAACTATTTTATTTTGAACAAAAACTTTATAACTCATTGGCCTAAAGTGATGAATTTTTGGGTCAATATTGGCATAAAATTCATGAAATAGGGTAGGTAACATAATTTTATGGGTTTGAATAAGGATTGCTAACCTAGAGCTCTAATGGCTCATGTGATTCCTATTCGTGAAAATCTATCCAAGTTATTCCACACTCATAAAAAATTGGATGTTTTGCAAAATCAGTTTGATACCTTAATTCAAATTCGTCATCCCACCATTAATATGAATGTGGAGCAAGATCACCATGAGGAAGTTCACGTTTCCTAATATCCATAAAAAACCGAGCATAAATTTAAAAAGTCAAAAATACCCCTTGAACTAAAAAATAGCTAAATTGATGGAATTTTCCCAAAAATTTGCAAAATCAAGGTCAATAAATTAATGTTGGAGTATAGAAAGTGAATATATGACAATTATTGAATAAAAAAAATGTGTTTATTTGGAAGGAAAATGGAGAAAAAAGGATTGAAGTGACTTTTGCTTAAATGTGATGTTTTTTTTTTGTAGAGATTGATGCTAGAAAAGTGAATAACAATCAATTCTAAGTGAAATAGGAGCAAAAATAAGTGCATTTGATGGAGTTTTGAGTGTAAATTGATAGGGGCATAAGAAAGGGAGGTAAGGGTTTATAAGGCTAAGGGAAAAAGAAGATGAGTATATAAATTGAACCCATTCGATTGATCGAGATTAATGTCGATCGATCAATAATTCATATTTCAATCAATCGATAATAATGTCGATCAATCAACAATCATAATTCTTGAAAATTACAAAACTATCCCTAAGTCCTATATCTACTCAAATATTTCACGTAAACACTCAAAAAAATAAATAAATAATTCAGAAAAAGATTTAATAAAAATATAATTTTTTTAAATCAATATAGTAGATTTATTTAAATATAAACTTCACTCAAATAATCAATTTTGAAATAAAATTTATTCTTTAACAAAATTGAATTATTTGCAATATGCATAAGCATTCTGATAAAGCATACATACATTTTTAAACACATATGGTGACATAGTGACAATTGCTTAAAGTATTAAAAATATTAAAATTGCAATAGTATGTTCATTAGTCATTCATGATTAATTATGAAAGATTTAAAGAAAATGAGTATCACCTATCATGAAAAATTATAGTTAAATTCAAACATGTATAAAATAAATTTTACTTGCTAAGAGAAAACTTAATTAAATTTTTTTTAATTTTCTCTCATTATTTATGATAATTTTTTATATGAAGGATTAGTTATTTATTTTTCTTTTTGTATAACCATTTGTGACTCTTTCTTTTTGTGCATGCGAGTTTTTTTTATCTATTTCCTTTATCATATTAATTTTTGAAAGAGATATACACAAACCAATATACCTAGTATGATGAATTTTACACTATTTATGAAGTAGACCTCTCCACTAACTACGGTACCTTCACACATCACAATAGATAGCCCCTTTAAAACTAAGTGTCTATCTATAACATCATTTTATAAAGTGAAAAAATAGAGTTTAAACATAATTTTTGCATTCAAGTTTATCTCAGGCCCTTAAATCTCACACAATTAATTACAAATTTCAAGCATGACATACTTATGTGTCCAATGAGTGTGTGAGTGACTTCTTTGTTAACATCGATCACTTGATGTAAGGAAAAATATAAATGCATAGAACACAATACTTAATTATACAATTAATAATTAAGTTATGTAAAATATTTATTTTCTTGATCCAAAACAATATTTGAAGTTTATTTTAATATTAGAACAATTATACTCCTTTGAAAGTTTTTTTAAAAATAAATTTTTTTAAATAAATTAAAACAAAATTAAGAATCAAACAACTAAGTTCAAACCTAGAAATAAACAATTAAACTAGTCAAACTAACATGTTCAGGTAGAGTCAATCAACGACAAAATAAAAATTTTTAGGTGAAAAAGAAAGACAATCAATTGTCCAAAAAAATGCAATCTTTTCTAACCCAAGTTTTCTTGAATTTTGTTTTGCAATGTTCTTGGGTTTTGATTAAGCTAACTTAGTTATTTTTGACATGTTCTTGGATTTACCCATATTTTTGCATTCATTTTTTTTCGTCATTTGCTAAAGATATAGCATTGATGTATGGATGATGAAAATTAATTCCAGAATATTGAGCATGAAAGGCATTGCTAAAATATGGATATGTCACAAGAAATCTACAATTATTCTAATATGACCTTTTCTACCACAGTTATGACAAGCAAACACAAATTTAACATGTTTTACAATCACAGGTGCAACTATTCTTTATGTGTAGTAGAATACAATAGGAGTAGAGTTAGAAGGTCTTACCAATTGAGTTTTTGATGTTGAAGGTATACCATATAAGGGGGACATGTTTGAAGGTTTTACAAACTCAGTTGATTTTGAAAAAGATGGTGTAATGTGCTCATCTACATATCCTTTCCCTCTCTTGTCTCTAGGAGGTTTTCCATACTCCAAAATTTTGTTCAACCTTTCAGTTCCAATGGTTAGCCTTTTTACAGCTTCTTTCAATTATTCAAGTTCATACACCAAATTTTTTTTCCTAATCTAAACCTGCAAGACTTGAATTCAAACCATTAATATGCTCAAAAAATTCAAGTTTTTTTTTTCTTTTTTTAGTACCAATGAATTTATTTCATAGGATTTTAGTTAAGTCTAGTCAATTCTACAAGTAATCTATCTTTTTTTCTTTTTACATCCTACTAAAACTATGAATAATTTATTAATACTAGTGACTAGGGGTGTCCAACGGTCCGATCTGGTCTGGTTTTGGTTAAAAAACTTTAACTGGACCAGACCGTTTATATTACTCGAATCGGACCGTTTGATTTATAAAATGGTTCGGTCCGGTTTGGTTCAAGTTTGGTTCGATTTTTTATACATTTAATGAAGAATAATGTGTAATTTTAATATATTATTAAACCGGTCCGGTCCGGTCCGGTTCGAACGGTTTAAAATTAGTACAAACTAGACCGTTTGATTTGTAAAACCGTTCGGTCCGGTCCGATTCGGTCCAGTTTTACGGTTTGGTCCGGTCTGGTTTGGTTTATGGACACCCCTACTAGTGACATTAAATTTATTAAGTAAGAACCTAGAGTCACTTTTCTTATTGTCTGAATTAATAATAGACTTACTAGAGTATCCACCAATTGTTGTATTAAATACAATAAATTTAGTGTTACTATTTTCTGATTCAACTGGAGTTTCGATGTCATTATTAGAGTTAGTAAGTGTAGTATTGAAATCTCTTCCAATTTTATTTGTCTTATTTGCACAGTTAGTTATAAAGTGACCATAACCCATACATTTAAAATATTGAGGTCTAGTGGGTTTAGATTTCTTACAATTGGAACTCATAGATTTGAGTTTTTTCAGATTCTGATCCTTTTGATGACTTGATTGTCCTTTGCTCTGATAGTTCTTTTTATTGAATTTTTTTATCTTCTAGCTATGATACCAGTTCTTCATCATCATTATCACCATCCTTAATAATTGTTGTTTTGAAAGTAACAACTTTGTTACTTGTAGGAGTTCGAAAGGTAATGTCAAAAGTGAGAAGTGAGTCAACTAGCTCCTCAATTTTAATGGTGTCCACATCTTTGCTTTCATCTATTATGGTGACTTTTTCATAGAAGTGATTTGGTAAGGAGCACAGTATTTTTCTAACCGACCTAAATTCCTCAATTTTCTCACCAAGATTAGCAGAAGAGTTAGCAATATCACTTGATTTAGTATAGAATTCAAAAAATGTTTTATCTTTTTTTATTCTGAGATTTTCAAATTGAATACCAAGCATGTAAAGTTTAGTTCATTTAAATTGTGCGGTGCCCTCATAGGCAACCTCTAAAATATCTCAAGCATGCTTAGTAGTATCAATATGTGAAATACAATGGAACTCATCAGCAAACACAATGCTAAAGATAGTATTAATACTTTTCTAATTTTAGTTACTACTAGTTTTATCTTCAATGGACCAATCTTTCTTAGGCTTAAGAATGACTACATTATCTTTGGTAATCATATGTGGTTTCCAACCATAAAGCACAGAGTTCCAGACACTCTCATCTATAGATCATAGAAAGGCTCTTATCAAGCCTTCCAATAAGGGTAATTAGACCTATCAAATTAAGGTGCACGGGTTATAGAAGAACTCTCTCTCAAATGATCCATAACAAGGTCCTAGGAAAACACTAAGTAAATCTAGTGACTCTCTCTGATAGTAATTGAAAGTTTACCTAGTTATAGATCTAATTAGCTAAAGGGAATGAATAGATAATTAGTAAAAATATGACAAATTAAAATTTTTGTAGATAGGTAGACATGCAATCATGTGCAAATAAAATAATGCAAAAAAATTAAAACAATACACGAGATTTTTAGGTGAAAACAACTTATATCACAATAATGACCCAAGATAAAAACCATCGATCTATTGGAACACCTAACTATCCACTATGAAAATAATGTTCGATTACAAGGCTAGGGCTCAAACTGTCCACCAAGATAATGTCACCAAGTAACCCACTTATAAGCCTCCACTTTCTGTAATAGTATCCACAAGCAAGCTATTTGGATCTGGACCAACATTTTGATAAACTCAGTCACATAAGTTATTAAACCTATTCAGCTGGCACTTGAAAAGTTAGCATAATAACATAAAAACACAAATATTGTAGATTTGTTAATCAATCAAATACAACCACAAATTTTTTGATAAATTAACTAATGAAAAAAGGACTAATAGAAAGATTTTTACAAAACAAATTTAGAAAGACAGCTTATAATGCAAAAGTTTATTCAAGTATGGTTAATTAAAATATGGAGCATTAGGTTCTTTATATAGAAAAATTAAAACCCTAATGCTAGGTTAAAGTCCAATTAAAATTCTATTCATTAAACAATTCATAACAATAAATAGTATGGACAAAATAGTAATTGAAATATTTGACTTGAGTAAAAATTAAGTTAAAGTTGAAAACTTGTCCGGTCAATCGATCTTGGTCAAGCTTGATCAATCGAGTCAAAAAGTTTGAGGGATTTAATCAATCCTCGTTTTATCTAAGATAGTAAAAAAAATAAATTCTGAAACAGGTAGATTGATGTACTCAATTTTTGATTGATCAAACATTAATATCTCGATCAATCTACCTCAATTGAAAATTAACTTGGTGAATTTTTTTTCAAGGTAGATCGATTCTCGATCGATTTAGACATGTCTCGATCGATCGAGTAATCTATATACAAAATATTCCTATGTATCTAATATGAAATCTAACGTGCATAAAAACATACATATATTATAAATATGTTCGTTAGAGCTCGATAGTTTTTTTGACTTGAAAAATATTCTTGAAAGACTCACTTAAAAATTAAAATTAAATTTGGATATTTTATTCACGAATATTATCGATACTTATAAACCTTACACTTTTAATTTGCAAATGAGTGCTTTCATGCATGAATCTTCAAATGTTTTCAATTTAATCAATTTTAAGCAAAAAATTTTAAAAAATAACAAAACATATTCGTTATTCCGAAAACATAGATTTGTTTAGATAATGATAAAATTATGCATATTTAAATATTTTCAGAATATTGAAGTGTAAATAAATCACAAAATAATATTATTTCTCAAGCACTCATAAGTTTAAATAATGATAAAATTATGCATATTAAACGTATCCTATGTTATCTCAAAGGGACAATCACTTATGGTTTGGTGCTTCAAAAGTCTAGTGTGTTTGGCTCATAAGTTTCGCTGACTCAAATTGAGCTTCCTATCAAGATGACATGAGTACTTTGAGATATCGAATATATTTTGGAGATAATCTTGTATCATGGACGACTTCAAAACAAAAGGTTGTAGCAAAGTCGAGCACCGAAGCCCAGTACAGATCATTAGCACTTGGTTTTATAGAGATTGTGTGATTGCAATCTATTCCAAGTGAATTAACGGTTAAGGAAGCTCATATGCCAAATTTTTTCTCTGATAACATCAGTGCTAAGCATCTATCAACCAACCCTGTAATGCATGCAAAGAATAAAACATGCAAAGATTGATTTACACTCATTATAGATCTTGTTGTTGAAGAGAAATTGGATATTAGATTTACATCTTCGGAAGAGCAAGCAGTCGATGTCTTCACCAAGTGTTTGGGAGAGACAAAGTTCAACTCTAACAAGACCAAACTAATGGTGCTTCTAGCTCTACGAATTTTAAAAATCAAATTTCCTAAGCAACATTTTGGTCAACTGAAAAGAATATTTATCTCTTATAACAATTGACGTAGTCTACAACATCTGAATTCCTCTATTGCTGTTGCCCATTATTTCTTCGAGATCAACAATTTTGAATTCCGCAACATATTTCATCCAAACAAATGAAGAAAAATGGTACTAAAAAATTAAGAATAAAAATCATGCCCAAATTGCAAGAGTAGACATCATTCCAGCCCCAAGGAAAAGCATCAAGTAAGAAACTACTTGGAGCCTAAAGTTACAGCTCATCCTTTTACTCAGAAAATCAGCAGCAATTAGGTCAACTAATGCCATGTACACCAGAATTCCGGCAGATAGAGAATCCAATATACCTTCAGCAACCAGAGCTCCCGGACTGTAAGGGTTGTAGAATGAACTAACACAAGTCCCAATGCCAATCCCCACCGGAGTAGTAATGGCAAAAAAGCAAGCCATTACTGTAGATGAAAAATTGTTGAATTGAGCCTGAGAGATGCACCCTCCGAGTGCAAATCCTTCGAAGAACTGATGGAAGGATAGTGCAGCAATCAACGGTCTTATGGTACATGGACTTTGTGAAACTCCAAGTGATAGCCCAATTATCACAGAATGTGATACAATTCCAAGTTCCAGAATCTGTGCATAAGCAGGAATTCCCAAATTAACATTCAGTAAATAGAAATCCAGGCTAACAGTCTTTGCTACTTAAACACTGAAGTTGATCTTAACATGAATCACTCGCTGATAGGACTAAAGCGCTCATTGATCAAAGCTATAGGATTGCTAGCATCTTTCTCTCTCCTCAAATCAATAACTAAAGAGTATGAGAGGCAATCCAACATCAAAATCAAGTATGGAAACTGTATTTAGACCATCAAGAGCTAATTGATATTGGCATACAAACAAACAAACAGGAAGTACTGAAAAGATCAAAGAGAAAATCAAAATCAAAAGTATCTTAATTGCCAACACTTTACTTGAAGCTTTAAATTTCTAAAATGAAAAAGAGTTCAAACAATTTTTGTAAACAACATTTCGAAGCAAGTTATGAAACAACTCAATAGCATATATGCAGCCTATAGACCATTGGTTCAGCAGTTTCTATTCGTCAATTGGATCCTTTTCCAACCAAGAGCTTCTGAGCAGCAAAGTCCAAGATATGAGTTTCTTTAAATTGAGGATAAAGGGTATTAAATATATGCTATCTATTCGAAATCCATTGCTTCTTGAAAAAGGGTCATTGAAGTCTATTTGACAATTTTAGGCTAAATTTTCAAGAGGTAAAATTAGTATTTTTAAACTTATTTTTTTTAGCAAAAACGACAACAAATATTTAAATAATTATTATTTGTTTGTACCTAAATGGTTTTCTATACTTATTTTGATGAATAATTTCAGTTTCTCTATTATTATTTTTTTTTACTCCTTTTATGCCTTCAATGGCATTTTATCATGAATTTTCTTTCATTTATAATTCTAATATAAATTTCTTTTTTTCACATTGAACCTTGAAAATAGTTATAATTTATTTTTCAATTAGAAACTAGATAGTACAAAATGTTGCACCATTTATTGATGCTGCCAATACCTTAATAAGAAAAATCATGCAATTCACAATTGTTTGTTATATATTTCAATTAGGGTAAATGTTCATTTAATTACTAATATTAAGTGAATCTTTTAATATTTTTTGTTTCAATTAATTACTTATATTATTGAATGTCTTTCAATCAACTATTTTTATAAAAAAAAATTAATTTGATTAAAAAATTTAAATCACGTAAACAACACATGAAGTTATATTTTCATTATCTTATTCACGATAAGTTTTTATAAATTCATGGGTTGCATAAGTAACTAAAATATTTCGATTAAATTGGCTAATATTTGGTTAAAGTATTTAACTGAAAGATATTTCAATAATAAAAGTAATGAATTATAATAAAAAATATTTAAAGTAGTAAATTAAAAATTTTCACATAATTAAATGAACGTTTTTCCTTTCAATTATGTTTCTAATTGGTTTTTTAATTTGATTTTATTTTCTCTTCAAATTTGAGCAATAATACACTATGAATCCAATTGGAAGAATGAGTAATGCACGTAATAACATTGTAAATTATGTAAATAAAAAATGAATACTTTCTAATTACATTTTTTATCAATAATACAATAAAATATTAAGTAATTTTTACTAAAAAAGAATCATTAGTAATTTTAAATAATATGTACTTAAAAAGTTAATATTAAAATTTTTGCTAAGAGTATTCGTTGTAAAGAAGATGAAATACGTAGTAAAAAATAATATTTAAATTACTGTATCATTTTTGGTGAAAAAGATATTTTTAAAATACTAATTTTATCCCTTGAAAAGTTGACCCAAAATTGTCAAATAAACTTTAGTGAGTTTTATAAAAACGGGTCTAAAAGTAGACTCCTAATTTTAAAATACTAATTTTATCCTTAAATTGAGACCTTTTTGATCAAACCCTCAACTTCATATAAAAATTCTAAGAGCCAGATTACTCTCACGGCTCATCAAATGGTTTTCTTGCTACAATTCTCTCACGTCGTGATCTTCTGAATCTTCCCAAGTTATCATTTACAGCTTTTTGCAACCATAGCTTTCAAGAAAAATGTTTTTTTGTGAAAAAATAAACTAAATGATTGCTTAATTGCTATAGGTAAAATGTTTTTTTGTGAAAAAATAAACTAAATGTTTGCTTAATTGCTATAGGTTTCTACTAATTTGATATGAATCAATGTATGACAACCAAAAAATAAATAAAATGGAGACGTGGGTGGAATGCAGCTACAGAAATTTAAGAGTATGTGATTTATTCCAAGAACATTAGATGACGTGATACTCATTAAAAAAAATTCAAGAGTATATAATGATATGATATTTAACCACAGAAATTCAAAAGTATATAATAATATAGTACCAAAAAAATTAAAAAATTAGAGAAATTATTTATTAATTCAAGATTAGTGAAAAAAAAATTTTAATTAACTCAATTGATAGAGAGAAAAAAACAATGTCATTGATTAAGAGTATACTCTAAAAATAATAAATAATACCTCCAAAGTACAAATAGAATTAATGAAGATAAGAGTAAAACTACAAACGTAGCAATGTGTTATTTATTGCTCTTGTAGTATACTATTTACCGATCATATTCATTTCTCTCTATTAGTTATTGTTTTTTCCAAAAAAAAAATTGCATTAATCTTGAACTTAATTGGTTTGTAGTATCACTAATAATTTAGAAGCAATAAATAATCTCCAAACATAACACCATAATCAAAAGCAATAAGCTAAAATGCATTATTGATTTCCAAACTTTACCTAAATTTACAAGTAATTTTTCAAATTTTTAAAACGTATAATTTAATCCCAAATTTCTAAAACTTTACACATATATCACTAAACTTTTAAATTTTACGATTTAGTTTATAAATTTTTAAAATTTCACACATAAATTTATTAAATACATATTTGTGAATCAAAATTTAGGATCTATGTATAAAGTTTTAAAAATTTTGAGACTAAATTGTATGATTTAAAAATTTAAGAAATTATTAGGGAAGTATTAAAAGTTTGTGATCAAATTATAGGTTATAAAAATTTATGCGTAAATTTTGTTAAAATTTGGATACTAACAGTACACTTCACCCAAAGCAATAATTAGCAAAGAAACAACACGAACAAGACAAAGCGGAAAAAAATACCTGTGAAACTACGACATGTCGTACAACCGCATCTTCTTCCCCATCTCCAAACCCATGAGAGTGTCCATGCCCCATCTCCAAACCAACTTGCTCACTCACTTGACCAGCACATGCACCTCGTTCATGTGGATGGTTGTGTCTATGGTGCGCCGCGTGCGCACGCATTCCTACAATGTGCATTCCTCCACTTTCCTCTTCGCCAAACACTTTCTCACCTTTCCCCTCCTTTCCTTGAACAGGAACAATAACCGACTCCAAATTCGTATCCTCCAACCCACCCCGAACTCTTTCCTCACTAGTCCTATTCAATCCTTGTTTCCTCTCGTAGTACTGAGTGCCCAAAAAGTCAACCAGAAGAGTTGCAAGCGCTGCCATCATTGCAAAGAAGCCTGAGAATGGGAATTTGGTCCACGGGTTTTCCGGTAAACACGAGCTGGATAGAGCATGCGATCCACTTGGTAACATGTGAACGAACCCGGTTGCTAGAATTACGCCGGCGGCGAAAGCTTTGAGAGCAAAGAAGAGACTGCCATCGGTCTGAAGGAACCGTCTTTGTCTTCCAACAAGTGGGATTGCGACTCCGATTGCTCCGGCTACAAGGATTGAAGCTATGGCGACGAATTTGAGAGTGAATGCTGCTGATTCGTCTCGGCAACCTTCTAAATCAGCGCTTTCACAACTTGTGCTGTTCATTGAGTCTGAGATTGTCTGCAAAATGGAGTCTTTGTGCAGTAAAAGAGAATGCCCAAGTTCAGATAAATCGTTGAAGATGAACAATCAACATATATTTTGACAATGCAAAATCTGAAAAATAATCGAATTATAATCAATTTGGATAAATACCCAAAATAGAAAAATCCCAAATTTGGTAGAAAACTTCGAGAAATACCTGATAAAAGACGAGTCTTGGCGGCCAAACCTTGAACAGAGAGCATAGCCCAGATATCCTGAAATTTGAAAACAAATAAACAGCCCACAATCAAGAAAATTCTACAAGATTTTGCAAGAATGGAACATCATAGAATGGCACGAAAAGCAAACCTCGAGGAATGACATAGGAAGATTGATGATTTTGAAGATGTTGTTTCAAAAGGGTTGTTGATAAGAGAACAGGAATATGAATATGAATGCATATATATACAAAGAGAGCAAGGGAGAGGATTAGTTAAAGACTTTAAGTGATGGCGTTTGCCGATGAATACAGAGCTTATGATTTCGTATACGCAAACCATCTAAGTTTCCCACACGCTGAAAGAAATAGAAAACAAGAGAATTAGAGAGAGTGTCGACATTTTTTCAAGAAACAGAGTGCGAGTGCGTAACAGAAGAAGTTTGATGCTATAGTTGCGACTTTTTGCCACCGAATGAGCGCAAAATGTCGACACCTTTTCTTTTCCCATTCCTTATAAAACTATTTTTTTTATTCAAAAACTCCTATTAAGACAGGCGACTTCACAAACCTCATTTAAATACTGTAAAATAATTTATGGTTATAAGTCGTAGAAGTTATCTAAATTTTGAATTTGATGTAATTTAATTTTTCATTATAAGATATGTTTTTTTTAAATTATAGATAAATATTATTATTATGATAATTTTTTTATAAATTAGTTAACATGGATATAAAATTAATAAAATATTAAAATAAAAATTATGATACACAAAATACATTAAAATAAAATTATTTTTGAAAAGTAAAATATTAAGTTTTATTCGTATTTTAATAAATAATATTTTAATTAAAAAATATATTAAAATAATTTTATTTTATCTTTAATTAATATATTTTATAAATATTATGTACTAAATGGACCTTATTAAGATTTAATTTGATTAATTTAGATGATTTTTTTTTATCATTTTACAAATATAAAATTTACTAATTTTAAAAACCAAACCTTTTCTAAAATACAAAAAATTTATTATTTCAACCTTTTTTTTACTAATTCGTGATTAAAAGAGAAAAATAATACATAAATTCTTTAGATTAAGTAATTAATATTATTTAGTTCCTTATATTAAAAAAATGTTTGATTCCGTTGTGAAAAAATACATTTAAAAATAAATTATATTATTTTAATATTTTTTATTAAAAATATTATTATTTTATTAAATAATTAAACGTGATTAAAATTAGAGCCTTAAATAATAATAAATATGAAAAATAATTTCACGAAATATTCATTTTAATAATTGTTAATTGTATATTTTATTTTAATGTTTTATTTATATGTAGTTTTTATTAAAAATATATTTAAATAACTTTTTATTTGAATATTATTATTGTTGATTTTATTTTTAAAAAGTTTGATACTAAATTTTACTTTTTTATATTGTTAAAAACTCGTAATTTAATCATGTTTTAATCATTTGACATGAACTAATAATATTTTAATAAAAAATCGTTAAAATAATATAATTTATTCTTAATTAATCATTTATTCTTAATTAATCATTTTTTCTTAACTAAGAGACCGAATGATATTATATTTAATCTAAGAAACTAAACAATATAAATTACTTAATCTATTATATCTATATATCACCTTCTTCTTATAATATTTTGTTTATAATGAAAATTCCATTGAACAAAGTAGGGGTTCCATGTAAAAATTATATATATCCAAATCCAACAAATACCATGTACATGCACAAAATCTTGATTGTTAAATTTTGTATTTATAAAAAATTTATAAGTACACAAATTACTTTTAATAAAGAAAAAGTATACTTTGAATGTCGATCTCTCAAAAAATTACAGTAGTTTTTCAAAATTAAATTATTTTCAAATTTAGTTAAAAAAAACAAGTCCTAAACACTATAACAATTATGCACAAATAAGTACAGATGATGTTTCTAATACTTGGTTCTAGAATATTTTTTTTAATTATAAATCAAGATTTTATCTATGATTGATTTATAATTAAAGATTTTAAGAACATAAACAAGAAATAAATAAAACTCGTATTTATTCAAATCATAAAATTGTTCTTATAAATATTAGAAGCCAAACAACTAAAACTTCATATTATAGAATTAGCCAATTATAACTAAATTAATAAGCGTTAGTTCAACTATGAAAGTCATCAAATTACAGAAAAAGATAAAAGATACAATAACTAAAAATACTTTTTTTGTTGAAAACGATTCTGGATCTCTAAACAAGTTGTTATTGGCTTCTCTAAATCTTTAGATCTTTTTCACAATAAGGAAGTTATCTTTCTGTATCTCTATATAGTGGTGAAATGGCTTTAGAAGTTAGATTTAAAAACTAATCTAACCTACGACTATTGAAATTATATTGTGAAAAACTATATCAAACTTAATGTTTAGGTTTGTATTTATAGGGAAAAGCATATACAGAAGAATTAAAGTCAAAATTCAGTGTTACGTGTCGTGACATAATTTTTTTCCCGTTGTGGTCCAAGGTTCATTTGGTTCACACAATTCCTTCCCAAAAGGGTTGCGTTGTGGAACACATTATTTCATTGTACAACACACAAAACTCAATGTGTCCGGTAATTCCTACTGAATAGTGTGCACTATGGCTCATTATATTCTTCATTACGACACACTTTACTTTTCTTGAATTATCCCTTGTATACCTTATATAATGATTGGTTCTCTGTAAGGCTTACTTGCCTTAATATTTTAAGCTCCTAAGATGCAAAATAAATACTACAAGTATTGTTCTTTGTATGTTAATAATTTTGTCTATTTTGAAGCAAAAATTACTTGAAATAGAAAAAATATACCCATGATTCTAAATATATAGATTGTTATAAACAATGATATGAATATTCTATATTTAAATCTATTTATTACAATTAAGTACAATAAAATCACAAAATTATGCGTGTTTTTCAAGTATTTATCACAACCTCCAACCAGCTTCTTACTAGTCTCTAGCAAGAAAAGCAATCTAAAATCTTAAAACTAAAATAAATAAACTAAACTATACCAACCTAAATCATTTTCAGATTAACCCGGTTGCATTTAACATATGCAACAAGCCTTTAAACCCTTAGATGGCCCTAGTAGGCAAGTTTAAGTCTCATGTGGGTTTTTAGTGATAATACCTACAAACATCCTAAATCGCAAAAAATAAAAACTAAAAAGAATAAGTAAAATAAAAAAATGTTACAAATAACAAAATAAAAGCTAACATAAACAAAACTTCTCATGCTCCAGTTTCTTTTTAGTTCATAATCAAAATCTTAAGCACATGTTAATTGAACATCCCAACATTCACAGGTTATTATTAAAATCAAAACACATCACAAATTCATGTCCCATTACATAAACATGTCAACTTTGACTTGCCCAGTCCTAGTATTAGGAATCTGAATTCTCTTTAACACTAATCCTTACAAGATATACTTTTAATTTCATATTGATCATATAGGTTCAAACACTCAACAAGGTATATATGAACATAAGTTATGTAAAGAATAAAACAAAAAAGTTGGCATATGATAAACAAGAAAGGCTCAAATGTGCATAATATTGATCTCAGGAAAGAAATCAATTGCTAGGATTCATGAATATATCATATTATTAATCTCATGCATCGATCAAAATCATCAAAGAAATATTTTAAGTATGTGCTTTAAGATGAATGAAAATGCAATTAACTTCAAAGGGATTATTATTATTATTATTTTGTAATAACTACCTCATTTCTTTGAGGAACTTTAGAGTCAGTATTTAGTTATACTATTTTTATTTTTATCTTTTTTTCTTTCTCTCTTTTTTTCCCCCGGAGAATGGGTCCATATACATATATACTTTAATAAGCGGTTATTTTGACTCTTTTTGTTGTTCTTAGGGACCCCATATATATATTAGAAGTCAAGCATGAATGAAATAAGCACACATTAAATTTACTCAAATTATTCAATCTAAGCAATGAAAATAAGTACATGATTTTTCATTAGATGTTAAAAATCCTAACATTCAATGTAAAACTTATAAAGATCATCTAATAATTTGAAATAATAAGAAAAGTATTTAAATGAGTAAAACAATTCATCACACAAAATAAAAGCTTTTTGCTCAAAATTATCTTACAAGGTAACCTCCCATATTTGATTCGTACACACTAATTTTTGAGTTTAACTCAATCTCAATATCCAAGAACAAAACATAAATTATGAATAGAACTAATTCTTACAATAATATTTAAGACATAAAAAAACAACACAGACTCAATTATTCACTTTAAATCAACTAAAAGCATGATAATTTTGAATCAAAAAATTTCCTATTAGGTCTATTTACACCACCAAACTTATACTAAATATTGTCCTTGATGTTTTCAACTACACATATGTTTAGAAAAGCAAGGGCCAAATAGAAAATTAACTAATAATAAAATGAAAGAAAATAACTAAATTAAAATAAAAGAAATGAATATTACCTAAAATGGTAGGTTGTCTCCTACCAAGCGCTAATTTAACGTCTTAGCTAGACACTACTAGAGGTTATAGCTCATGCACTTCAATGTTCTTATTTGTATAAACTCTTTCCAAGTAAGGTTTTACACGTTGTCCATTCACTTTGAATGACATTTAAGCCTTTAGGCTCATTAATTCTATAACTCCATATAGAAAGACTTGAACAGCTAGAGATGGTCCACTCCATCTTGACTTCAGCTTTCCTAGAAATTAAAATGAGGATTAAATAAGAGAACTTTCACTCCAGGATAAAGAGACTTACGAATTAGTCCATTCTCATGGTAATGCTTAGTGCGTTGTTGTAATTTTTTACATTTTCAGTAGGCTTCATTCCTAATATCTTTTGGCTCATCAAGTTGAAGGAAATGTTTCTTTCCTTCTTGTTCAAGGTCCATATTTTACTACTTGATTGCCCAATATACCCTATGCTTAAACTTAATTGGCAAATGGCATGTCTCTCCAAAAATCAACCGATAAGGACTCATACCAATGGATGTCTTGTAAGCAATGTGGTATTCCCATAATGCACCATTTAACTTGGTTGCCTAATCATTCCTTGAAGGTTGAACTGTCTGTTCCAAGATATCCTTGTTTATCTATTTCTTACTTCTACTTGATCGAAGGGTTGTGGATGGTATGGAATAGCTATCTTGTGTGTGATATTTTATTTTTTCAGTAAGCCATCAAAGATCTTATTGTAAAAATGGCTCTTTTCATCACTAATTATTACCGTTGGTGTCCTAAATCTGCTAAACATTACATCCTTCAAAATATTTATGACACATTTAGCTTCATTGGATTTAGTGGGTATAACTTTAGCCCACGTGGACACATAATAAACTACAATCAATATATATTCATACCCAAAAGTAAGGAAAAAAAGACATATAAATACAATCCCATAAACATCAAAAAGTTCAACAACTATGTTTTATGTCAAAAGAATTTCATCACGTTTTTCTACTTTACAAGTTCTTTGGCATCTATTACAATGCATGCAGAAATTACAAGCATCTTTAAACAATATTGGCTAGTAAAAACTATATTACAATACCTTTATGGTCATTTTCTTACCTCCAAAATGAAGCTCATGGAAAAAGGCCAAAATGCTTTCATGATGCTCCTCAAGCACACATCTCCTGATGATTTGATCATGGCAAAATAATGCATGCAATCCTGGAAAAAGCTTTTCTTTTCTTGAAAGGAATGTTAGGCCTCAATATACCACTACCAAGATAATTTACTATGTCAACATACCATAGATTTGGGCTTATTGTAAATAATTGTTCATTAGGAAAAGTTTCAACAATTTCCATTTCCTTATCACTCTCAATAGTGTTAAAATCATAAATTAACCTTAACAAATAATTAACTACTATATTTTTAGTTCCTGTATTATCTCTGATCTCTAAGTCAAATTCTTACAAAAGTAAACCCATATAATCAGTTGTGTAGAACTGAGATGGAGACAGAGTACTTGGATCAACAGTCACATGGTAACTTGTACTAAAATTTGAAAACCAAGCAAGATCCTGATGAAAGGGAACTGATGCTTGTGACTAAAAGGAAGTTTGATAAGGCATAGAGCAAGAGGCTCCATTGACCAATAAAGAAGGATAAGAAAAAGAAGTCATAGGAGTAGGCAACAGTCCAAGTGTATTAGTAATAAGTTGCATGACTGGTAGGCTAGTACCATTAGTAGCAACAATCATAGCATGAAATTGTTGTTGTAGAGGTCGTGGTGGTTGATGTAAGGCTAAGAATTGACCAAGATTGTTGTATCTAGCTATGTTGTGATCGCTGCTCTAATTTGGTTGAAATTTCTATCATACCTAAACCCACAATTAAAGGTCATATGCCCCAATTTCCCACACACTTAACACTAAGGTCTATTTTTTAGTCAACCTTTTCCATATCCACCTTCTCTACCACTTGATTGAAAGTTATTACTTCCATTATAGTTTTGTGAGTTTTCAACTCTTTGCTGATAATGCTTTCCATTTTGTTGACTTGATCTCCAACATTGAGTTGTTGTAGTTGTGATATTGTATCATCACTAGTTGAACAACTTTTAGTTACTGGCTCATTTCTTACTGTAACATTTACACTAGGAAGAGGTGAGATAAGTGTTGATCTCCACATCTCGAGCCTACTTTCATGACTAAGCAGCAGTGCTTTTGCATCATCAATTCTTGTTTTCTCAATTAACATCTTTTCTATAAGTGTCAGTGTTTACACAACCTGCTACTTCCAATTCATCACAAAGCACTTTGATCTTGAGAATATAGTCATTGACTTTTAGATTTCTTTTCTTGAAATTCTAAAGCACTTTCTTTAACTGAATCATGTGACCTCACGATTTGGGGCGTAATTCTTTTCTAGTATACACCAAGCCTCTCTTGATATCTCAAATTTAACTACTTAATTCATATGCTCATTTGTCATGCAATTCATCAACCATAAATCGAGCATATCATCTTACCTTTTCCTATTCTTATACTCATCCTTGACAGTTCCATTTTCATGAAACTTATATGTTGGATCTTTAATAATGAAGCTATCTAGCTCTAGACTTTTCAGAATCTTTAAGATCTAATGTCTCTATATTGTGAAATTATTATTATTGAGATTGATTGTAAACAAAGTGTTGTGAAAAATAGATTTCATTCTATTTGAAGTTTGTTGGCCACATTTATGGATTTGGCAGTTAAAATACTTTAGGCAATTCATCCATTGATGCTTCATATAATGATTTAAAATCTAATGCATCTTCACAACTTTGATACCATGACAAATAATAAGAAAACTAAATAATACCCTTTCATTTAGCTAAAAAGTGATGATCTAATGCAATGACATATCTTATGTATTCATAGAGAAAGGATGGTTGTAATTTAGGTATAATGAGACATATTACACTTGATTTCATCACTCAAAAGCACATTTTCCAATGTAACAAAATTTATAACAACCTTTTGAAAAAGATTAGCTACATATTGACCACCAAATTTATGGTACACATGCATATTGTTTAACAATATCTACATATGTGCACTTGCCATCTGCACTGCTCATGTATGCTGTGCATATTGAGTTTGTTATATGTGTGCATCACTCTAGAAGTTCTAGGCTTAGGATGTGCAAAATTTATGCACATCCTAGTGTCCTTGTGCATACCATCTATGTGCATTCCAACATCGTCATGTTTCTTATATTATTTTGGAGAGCTTACATTTGAGTATGGGTCCTTTATTAAGCTTAATTATCAAATCATCATTTGTTTGGGTGCATGGTTTGACCGTGTATCTCTCATATATGGTTTGATATTTGTAATGGATTATGAATCCTTTAAAATTGTTAATCATTACACTTGTTGTTACTGATATAAGTTTACCAATCACACTGTATTGGGTGGTGTTTTCTATAGAGGAAATTCGGGTTCTAGTGTTGAACCAAGTAGTTGCAAAAGGAGCAAGTAAGAGCAGTAGTAGATAGTTTGGATAGAGGTCTAAACTAATAGAAGTAGTAGTGGTTTTATTGTCTATCTCAACTATAACTATTTTATTCTTTAGTTAATTATTTGTTGATGAGTGGTTTCCTTAAGAAACCATATAGATACAATGCACCATATTTGGGCTAAATCGCTCCAGTGTTGATTCTGTTAACACATTTATCATACTCCCATATTCTCTCTAATGGAGTCTGGAAAAGGAGGTCATGTATGTAGACCTCCACTTTTCAATAGACTAAACTATACTTATTAGAAATCTCAAATGAGGGCCTTTTGTGGTCCTAAGGAGACCATGTTTGGTTCCTTGTAGAAAATGGTTGGACCTACTCAACTAAAACCTTACTTGATAATTTTGTGATTCCTAAACTCATGATTGAGTGGACTAAAGATGAAAGTAAGGTATCTAAATGGAATAGAAAATAACTTCATACAATCATCAAGGTTGTTACATTAGATGAATATTAAAGAATTCAAAGTTGTACTTTTTCAAAACATTTATGGGACATTCTAGAGACAACCCAAGAAGATACGTTTACTATAAAATGATCTAGAATTCTATAGTTGAATAAAGGTTTAAAACTATGCATTATGTAAGAGGATGAAACCTTTGACAAATTCTAAGCATGTGATGAAACCTTTGAAAAATTCTATGCATGTTTTACCAACATTGTCAACTGTTCCTATAACTAGGGTAGACCTATTAGTAAAGAAAAATAGTTTGAGAAAATCATCGCTAGCCTACTTTATCTATTTCAAGCAAAAGTTTCCGTGCTTAAGTCTATGTTTACGCCTAATGAGCTTACTATTAATGAGTTAATTGGTGATTTGTAAGTCTTCGAAATTTCTCACATGTTGCCCATACAAGATTTAATTGTTATTGAGAAGGGAAAGAGCTTAACTCTCAAGACCACTAAGGTAGTGGTCCCAGTAAAGAAGCTAAAATAACTATTACTTATGATGATTCTAAGCTCGATGAGGAAGAAATGGCTTTGCTTTCTCAAAGATTCACATGATTCTTCAGAAAGAAGAAGCTCTCCTCTAGGGGTATTAGAAAAGATAGTTTGAGCTCTAAAGGCTCATAATTTGTAAAAGTTGATGATGATTAGGATAATGAATCTGAGGGACCAAGAAAATAGTACTTAAACAAGATAAGATGCTTCAAATGTGGCAAGCTATTCACATTGCAGCAGATTGCTTTCAGAAACAAAAATATACGAATAAGCATGTGATAAGGGTTGAGGTTACTGTTTCAAGCAGTGCTAGCAGTCGATGAGTGCTCAAAGGACTCAATATATCATTATTTTATTCATGTTTCATGATTAAATAGATATGTATTTTCTTAGTTTTACTATCATTTTAAACATATCTATCTTTTTGGAATCATAGGTATATTTCGTTATTTTTCAAAAATATTAACATCAAAGAATAGATAAAATAGATCAACACTTGAAGAATTATACTTGGACCACTACATTAAAACTTTAAAACTTAAAAGATAACATATGTTCAAAAAAAAAAGATATAAGAAAATATGTGCTAAAAGTTTATTAGAATAATGTATGCCGCGACGTAAATTTTTATGTGCCACAATGCAAGGAAAACAAACTGAATATAATGCTTACTAGATTCTATGTAGACTATTGTGTGAAAATTTTATGCGCCACAATGCAAGTTAATTATATCATGTCCAAACCGTGTAACAACTTGTGTATGTCACAATGTAAAGAATTATGTGTCATGATGCCAGACTTTTGATTCTTATTTTTCTCTTTTTATGCACCTATAAACAGGACCTAATTTACATTGTATTCATCATCCCTTGTCCTTCATCCCTTCTAATCCTTCTTAGCTTATCTCTAAACTATTTAGCTTTTCTTTTAGTAGTTTTAAGTTCTTCTCTTAATTGAGAGTTGAACAAATTTTAGCTTATGTAATAGTTTTAGTTTTAATTCAATAAATAGTATGACAATTCTATTTGGAGGTTTTTCATAATAGAAACAATACTGAATTTCTAGTGATGTTTATTTAATTGTGTTTTTTTCAGATTATCTTTATGCGTTATTTTACATGCAATGTTTAATTTGTTGATCATTTATTAAAACATGCATGTCTAGCTATAAATAAAATAAGATATTAGTAATTTTATTATGCTTGTGAAATATTAAAATAGATTAAACATTATTTTATAAAATGAATTAATTTTTATTTATTCATCAAGATTAAAACAAAGTTTGTAAAAGAAAAAATATATTGACGAAGTATTTTTCATAATAATTAATAGAGTTAGATTTAAGGTTTAATTATTTGAGTTTGATTCAAAGTCAACTCTTAGATATTAGATAAAACATTCTAGATCTAATTTAGAGAACTCAATTTTAAAGATTTTTATAAGAATAATTATTGAAAAATCTATTGATGACATATCCTTCGTAATAGTTTTAAAATTTGAAAGTTATCTTTTTTTATAATTAAATCACAATCTTAACTTAGACACTTTGATAATAGTTTAAAGTGTCATGCCCCACCTAAAGAGACAAATTAAATGCTTTGTTAATATGTTAGAAAAGAAAAAAGAATTTAATAAATAATAAATAAGTAGACCCCACTTGGGGATATTAATTGGTTTATTATTAATAATGAGAATGATCCATTTCTTAGGATATTTTCATAGAAAAAAGAAAAAATTAATAGTCTTAATTCATATTTTTAATAACCTATTTAATATTGAGCAACTATAATTAACTAGCTAATATATCTCTTAAATTCTCCATTGCATGATAACTGTTTAATTGCCTAAATATTTATTGAATCTATCTTTATTTTCTATGTCATTAGTTTAGATCTCAAACTAAAACAATCACGATAGGATGTTTAGGCTTTTATTTTCATTTTTAAGAATTTTTTGAATAATTTAAAAATCACATGATTTTTTTTTAGACCGACCATGAAAGTATACTTGTTATTTTCTATAAGTGATTCATGCACTTGTAAGCTATCTTATAAACTATACAAAATTTATACACTTAATTTTGGTAAATAAAGTTTTTGGTGTAATTGGAAGGCAAATCGACAATAAGAAGCATCAAGTTTTAGCATTGTTATTGGGGAAGAATGACATTTTTAAATTTTTATTATCAAAGTTTTTGAAAATAATTTGTGTTGTAAACATTACGATTTCTATTTGAAATTTTAAATATATACGTTATTAATTAATTTTGGATATTTTAAATTTTAAATTTTCTCTAAAAAATAAAAACAATATTAACTTTCTTTGCTTTTATTTAATTTTTTTCTTAAAACAATTGTTTTTCTTTTATTTTAAAATTTTAATTTTATTTTATTTTCCTTTTTTATTTATGTTCTCTTTTATTATTTTATTTTTTTATTTATTTTATGTTTAAATATTTTTATAATAAATTATTTTATTTTACTAGTGTGTATTATTTAATTTTTTTATACTTCTTATAGTACTTATATTAGTATTAAGAGTTTTCTACTCCTTTGATTAGTGTTTTTAATGCACAAAAAGTAATGAAATCTTTTAGAAAAGAACTTGTACTTTTTTTGTTGAACATCTACAGGTTAAAAACATTTTTCAAAGAAAGGATGGACATTTATCAAAAGGAAGAGGAACAACTCCCGAGTGCAAGTAAACAAGGGAGACAAGTAGAAAATGGAGTATTCATTACTATTTATAGGCAACACTACTTCTTGCATCCAATTGGGAGAGGTCGCAAGGAGTTATGAATTGAAAAATATTCATTATTCCTTGTTATCTTCATTTTAGGGTATCCCTAACAAAGTCCCTTTAAATTTTATTAGAGATTTTTATGTTGTCGTACAAACTTTTCTATGGTAAAGACTTGATGAAGACCAATTCTTGATGAGATGTTTTCCTTACAATGCTTAAGGATATAGCTAAGTCTTGGTTCATGACTATGCAACCAGGTTCATTGACTACTTGGGAGGTAGTCTACAACAAATTCATAGGTTAGTACTATTCTCATCAAAATACTATCGAGTGGATGGAAAAAAATAGCAAGGCTCTTCCAATGCCTACATTATAGCTTTCCACTACATGTATAGAACTAGTTCTTCTATAATGGACTAATACAACAATGTTAGTACATTATTGATAATTCTGTAGAAGGAGTTGTGGGAGAAAAAATGACCTAGCAAACTCTGGAGCTATATGAGATTTTGGACACTACATCCCAACAATAGAGTAGTAGTGGAAGAAGAACATGAGTCAATGAAGTTTGCTCAAAGAATGAAACAACCTTGCAACTTGAGAGTTAACTAAGCAAGTGAAACTTCTCATAACCCACCAAATGTGAAATAAAGAAGTATATGGAGTTTGTATCATGATTGGGCATAATTATATTAAATGTTCAAATGATTAAACACAAAGGCCATATGCAAATTAACCTTATCCACTATATCAACCTTATAAGCCAACCTTGGAAGATAATTTGAATACCTTTATTCAAATTAGTAGAGACAATCAATTATTGACTAATCAAAGGTTGAGCTCTATTGAGTCTTCAATAAAAATGGTTGAAGTCAAAGTTAGATAGTTAGAAAAAAGCTTGCAAAAACAAGAAAAAGAAAAGTTGCCAAGCCAAGCAAAACAAGCAAATAATGCCATAATCCTTCGAAGTGGTAAGGTAACCAATAAAATAATACCTAAAATTTATAATGATTTACCATTTAGTATAGGTAATAAATAAGGTGAAATTACAGTCTCTCAGAATGGAGAGACAAGTGCCAACAATGATCACCCTTTTAAGAAAAGAATCGAGGAATCAAATGGCGCTCCTAAAAATGAAAAGATAGTAGGATCACACTAGTCACTAATATCATTTTCACATTGGCTAAAAGAATCCAAACAAGATAAGCAATTTTCTTATCTATTTACTATGCTTTCAAAAGTTTATATAAATTTACTTTTATTAGAAGTGATCAAGAATATGCCCTCCTTTGCTAAGTTCTTTAAGCAATTACACACTAAGAAAAAGAGGTATGAGCTTAATGAAAGATTAGTGGTATCAAAATTTTCTAGTGCTATGCTTTAGAACCAACTACCCTTAAAGTTGAAAGACCTAAGTAGTTTTATCGTAAACATTATTATGGGGGATAGAAAGGTGGCTAAGGTAATGCTAGACTTATGTGCGAGTATAAATTTGATGTCATGCTTTATTTTCTTATAGTTAAATTTAGGAGACCTTGTACCTATAATGATGTCCCTTTAACTTGTAGATAGATTTATTAAATAATCATTGAGGATGTGATGGTATAGGTAGACAAACTTATAATACCTATTGATTTTGTGGTTCTCAACATAGAGAAAAACCTAGCCTTGGACAAAGAAAAAATAATACTTCTTGGTAGATCATTTATGGCCACTACCAAGACTATTATTAATTTCCAAGTGGGATTTAGACAATGACAATCTTAAAAGAGGCTATTCATTTTAAAGTTTTTGACTCCTCACCTTTTCCTTCTATCTTTACCATTGATTAATGCTTTAATGTTGATTCATTAGATAGCATTGTAAATAACATTTTTTTCCAAGATAGAATGAATGATAAATTAGAAATTGCTTTAATTGTTCAAAAGGTAAAAGATAATTTAGATGAGGAGACTAAGGAGTACCTGATGAATGCTCAAAAAGCTCTAAAATTACCATGATTGTATGCACTTTAATTGATTAAAAAGATATATATTAATATGATTTTATCATATTTTTATATAAATCTGTCTTTTCAGAATCACGGGTATTTTTATTTTTTTCAGGTATTTTCGCTTAAAAAAAGTAACTTAAAGACTCAAAGAAAAATACTGGAGGCAATACATCACAAATATATTAATAAAATAAATGAGGAAAAGTAAAAAAAGATGGAAAAATTGTACAAAATGGGTAAAAGGGTTAAAAATGATGAAATAGCCCACGCAGTTGCCCAGTAGCGCCAAGTAGTGCGCGCTATGTCGAGCAACGCACGCGCATCGCCCAATCACGCCGAAGTCATCGCTCATACAACGCCCAGTCTGCACGCCTCTACTTCATTCCTCGTGCACTACCGCGCCCCACCTACCAATGATGTCAGCTAACGTCATCATTCACCTACTACGCATTTTCTTCATTTTTAATCATTTTCCACCCACTTTTTCTTCCTCTCCTCACCTATAAATTCCTTCATTCTCTCAACACGAAAACACACCTCAAATCTTCTTCTTCTCTCTTTATTTCTCTCCATTTCTTAGTTTTTAGTTTTTCTTAGTTAGTTTTTCTTAGTTTTAGAGTTCTTCTCTTTTTGAGAAGAACTAATTATGTTTTTGTAATTTATTTTATTTTTTATTCAATAAATGGAAATACAGATTCCATTTGGAGGTTTTCCAACAACAAAATTAGCATCAAAGTACTGTAAGGATTTTATTTTCTTTGTAGTTATTTTTTATGTTTTATTCTTATATGTTATATTTAATTTGTCTGTGATTAAATTTAACATTATTGCCTGTTTGTAAACATGATATAATAACAATGTTGTTATGCTTGTGAAATATTAAATAGGTAAAATCTCTAAAATGAATTGATTTTATTTTTAATTCAAGATTTTATATTAAGAATGTGAGAGAAAAATATATTATTTTTCATTACAAACTCAAATCTAAAAATTAGACTTTAAGGTTTAGTTATCTGGTCTGATTTAGAGTAGAACTCTTTTATTTGTTAGTACAATCGCCCGGTAGTTAGAGTGAAGCTCTATTTCAAAAGTTTTTATAAGAATTATTATCTGAAAATATATTGACAACATGTTTTCAGTAATGGTTTTAAAACTTGAAAGTTAGTACTCAGATAATTAAATTCTTGGGTTTAATTTGGACACCTTGAATAAAGTTTAAACGGTCTAACCCCACCAAAGGTGGCATTTAAAATGTTCATTTTCAATCTCTTAGAAAAAAAAATTAATTTAATTAACCAAATTAGTTATCGACCCCACCCATAGGTGTTAATTAATTTGTTTAGTTAACAAAGAATATCTAACCCCACCAAAGGTGGTATTCATATAAAAAAAAGAGAATCAATAAATATCAATTTATATCTTTAATAACCTAAATAATATGAGCAAGCATAATTAACTTAGTTATTATATCCATAAATACTCCACTATTATAAAATACAAAATTTGCATAAATGTTTATTGAATCTGTATCTATGTGTATTTTTATGTTATTAGATTAGAAATATAAAACCCCAAATATTGTGACAGGATGTTTAGGATTTAATTTCGTTTTTAAAAGTTTGAATAATAAATTAAAAACCACATATATTCCTTACTTAGATCGACCTTGGGAGTATACTTATAATTTTCTATTAAATGATTTGTGCACTTGTGAGAGTTTTATAAATATAAAACCAAAGTATTGGTAGGATAGGATTTAATTTCGTTTTTAAAAGTTTGAATAATAAATTAAAAACCACATATATTCCTTACTTAGATCGACCTTGGGAGTATACTTATAATTTTCTATTAAATGATTTGTGCACTTGTGAGAGTTTTATAAATATAAAACCAAAGTATTGGTAGGATCGGCGATGCCGATTTTGCTCATCAGTACCATAAATTACCAGATAATTATGAACCAATAGGAAACCCTAGTACACCCTTAGAGCTATCTAGTACCCAATTTGGAGAAGAGGCCACAACATCTAACTTAGAACTAAAATATTTTCCTAAGCACATAAAATTTGTGTTTTGGGAGAAGGGAAAGCTTATCCTGCCATTATTTCATCTTCTTTGACCAAAATCCAAGAAATTGAACTTGTTAAGGTGCTTAAGAAATTTAGAAAGGCTAAAGGTTGGAGTATAAGGGATATTAGAGGTATTAGTCCTACTATGTGTATACATAAGATCAATTTAGAAGACAATGTCAAACTCGTTAGAGAGGTTCAGAGAAGACTAAACCCAATTTGCAAGAGTTAGTGAAAAAATAAATTCTAAAACTCTTAAAAGTAGGAGCAATTTATCCTATTTCTAATAGTAATTGGGTTAGTCTTGTGCATATGGTATCAAAGATATATGGGATAATAATTTTCAAAAATGATAAAATTGAATTGGTGCCCACTAGAAGAATCACTAGATAAATGATGTGTATAGATTTCAGGAAACTGAATTTTTACACTAAAAAGAATCATTTTCCACTTTCATTCATTGACCAATTGCTAGAAAGACTAGTTGGGCATGAATTTTACTATTTTCTAGATGAACTTTCAGGGTTATTATCAAATACCCATTGCACTAGAAGATTAGGAAAAGACAACCCTTACATGTCGTTTTGGGACATTTACTTTTAGGAGGATGTCATTCGAATTATGCAATGCCCCCATCACATTTCATAGATGTATGATGTCAATCTTCTTAGATGTGATGGAAAAGTTCATTGAGGTATTTATGGATGATTTTTATGCTATTAGAACCTCATTTTAGGATTTTTTGCATAAATGGACTTTAGTTTTAGAACACTACTTTGAATGCAACCTAACATTTAGTTGGGAGAAAAGTAATTTTATGGTACAACAGGGGATAATGTCATAACATGTAATTTCTTATAGTATAATTGAGTTTGATAAGGCTAAAGTTGAGTTAATTGTAAACTTACCATCCCCTATATCTATTAATAGGATTAGGAGTTTCTTAGGGCATGCAGATTTCTATGGGTGATTTATCAAAGATTTTTCTAAGTCACCTTTTATGTAACCTATTGTCAAGAGATATCTATTTTGATTTTAATGAAGAATGCCTTATTACCTTTAATACTTTGAAGGATAAATTAACATCTAGCCCTATAATTCTAGCACCTAATTGGTCTCTCCCTTTTGAAATTATGTGTGATGCTTTTGATTATGTTATCGAAGTAGTTTTGGAGTAGAGAATGGAAAATAATTTGCATGTTATATATTATCAATGATGCCTAAATAAATTATTCTACCACTAAGAAAGAATTGTTGACTATTGTGTTTTTTTAGATAAATTTATATCTTACTTAGTAGGTTCTAAAGTAATTGTGCATTTTGATCATGCAGCTTTAAGATACCTTCTAAGTAAACCTAAGCTAAGCCAAGATTAATTAGCTAGGTTTTACTCTTATAAAAATTTGACCTAGAAATCAAAGATAAGAAAGGTAGTGAACACTTAGTAGTTGATCATCTATCTAGGTTGATTTCTGAATTTAATTCTCTTGAAGGTGAGACTAAAGAATAAATTATGGAACTTTTTCTGATGAATAACTATTTTTTGTACGTCCAAGTCCATGGTATGCTAATATAGTCAATTATCTTTCTAGTGCTATTTTGAGACCTAACATTTCATATTAGGAAAAGAAAAAGTGGTTAAACTTATGTAGGTAATGCTTTTGGAATGACTCTTATTTATTCAAGATTGTACAAGATCAAATCATCTGGAGGTGTGTGCTTGAAGAATAACATAAAATCATCTTAGCCTTCTTGTCATGATTTTCATTGCAGATACCATTTCAGAGGTAAAAAAGGGCTCTTGGGGTGTTACAATCAAGTTTTTATTAGCCAACTCTTTTTAAAGATGCTCATATGTTTTGTGCACATTGTGATATATGTCAAAGGATAGGTAATATAGGAAAATGATTTGAAATTCCTATGATATCTAAATTAGTTATTAAACTTTTTGATGTGTAGGGGGTTGACTATATGGGTCCCTTTTCCCCATATTCTGAATATGAATATTTTGGTCGCTGTGGATTATGTGTCCAAGTGGGTAGAAATTATACCCACTAAAACTAATGATGCTATTTTTTTTGTAAAATTCTTAATAGAGTCAATTTTTAGCAGGTTCGGGATACCTTAAGCAATAATAAGTGATAAAGAGAGCCATTTTTGTAACAAACTTTTTGACGGAGTACTGAAGAAGTATAACACCACACACAAAGTGGCTACTCCATATCATCCATAAATTTTTGGTCAAGTGGAAATGAGTAATAGGCAAATCAAAGAGATTCTAGAAAGCACTATTAGACCTTCAAGAAAGAACTAGGCAATCAAATTGAATGATGCCTTATGAGTATACCATATGACATACAAAACACCCATTGGAATGAGCCCATACTGGTTAATCTTTAGGAAAGTGTGCTACCTACCCATTGAACTCGAACACAAGGGTTATTGGAAAATTAAAGAGCTAAATATGGATTTAGACAGAGTAGGGGAGAAACATTTGCTCCAACTCAGTGAACTTGAAGAGATTAGGGATGAAACTTATGAAAATGTAAAATTGTATAAAGAATGTACAAAGTGCTATCATGAGAAAAAGCTATTTTGTAAGTCTTTTCTTCCTAGAATGAAAGATCTTTTATTTAACTCTCATTTGAAATTATTTTTAGGAAAATTGATGTTAAGGTGAGATGGACCGAATACAATTATGAATTTTTTCCACATGGAACAGTAAAGTTATTGGATCTAAAAACACAAACAATATTTAAAGTCAATAAGAACTATGTGAAGCCCTATTTAGAAGGATGACATAAGGCAATAGACATTAAGCCTATATTGGTGAACTCGCTTGAGCATCATATGACATCTATATCTAGCTAAGACAAATAAACTAAGTAGTAGATGGAAAGCAACTCATCACTATATGTAATATTATTTTGTTTATTTTGTTATAACTGTTTGTTGAAATTTGTGAGAATTACACATTTTTCATTTGTATAAAATTTAAATATTTGGATTGATCGATGCTCATGAAATCCATTTTTGTTAATTTTTTTTACAAAATTATCATGTATTTTAATTAATTATAAGAAAATGATTAATTCTTTACATTATTAGTTTGATTTCAAAAACATTTCATGGAGTATTATGATAATGAGTTAGTTTTTATCATAATTAGTATTTCATGATTAAATGTTAAAATTGGGATGAATCTAAAATCGATGTTTAGGAATCAAATAGTGGAGATTACCTTGTGAGAGTATATTATGAGCCATTATCTTCCCATTTTGAGTGATAATATTTTTCTACTCGTTTAAACACTCTTCTTATAAATTCTAATTTACTAGATGATCTTTATAGGTCTTAACATTGAATGTTAGGATTTTTACATCTAATTAAGTGTCATATATTTATTTTTATTGGTTAAATTGAATGACTTAAGTATAAATTAAAAGTATCTTTCTATTCAATCATGCATTATTATAACTTCTAAAAAAAGATACATATACGAGGTTACCTAAACCAATAAAAAAAACCACAAATTAGGCACTCACTTTATCATACAAAGAATGTGTAATTTGTACATGGGTCATATATATATATATATATCTTTAAAAAGGAGAAAAAGATAAAAAAAGATAAAAATTAATAATATAAAATAGGAAATAAATCCCCAAGAAGTCATTTCCATTTTTTCATCTCTTAAAGACATATGACTTAAAAATTTTATTTGATGAATTTGATTGATACATGAAAGTAATATATGATTTCTTTATAAATCCTATTATTTGACTCCTTTCATGAGATCAATATTATGCACTACATTGAGCCTTTTATTCTTTAAGCATATGCAAGACTATAAGTTCATTTCTTTACATATACTCTATTTGTATATAACTTTGAATAAGTGCATGAACCAATAGAATCAGTGTTATTGAGAGTATGCCTTGTAAGGTTAGAATCAAAGTGAATTAGGATTCATTACACTGAGATTGGATAAATTTAATATTGATATATTTTTTATTTGATACAAAAATTATTTTCATCTAATTATTATAATAAACCATGAATGTTTATAATATTAAAATAAGATGCTATAGATTTTAACTGTAATCTTGGAAAAGATTAAAAAGCATGAGAAGTGTTGTTATTCTTTTTATTTCATTATATTTTTTACTTTGTTTTAAATTTTATTTATTTATATATTTTTTATAGAGTTACCATTGCTTAGCTTTCAGTTCGCCTCTGACCATTAATTGAAATGTGAATAACCCATCATCCTCTCTTTGAAACAAAGTTTTTTGTCATTTGCTTTTAATTTTGATGTTTGTGGGTATCATATCTGCAACCCCTCACGAGACTTAAAGTCATCCACAAGGAAAACCTAAAGATTTAAGCCTTGTTGCATACGCTAAATACAATCATATCAATCTACGAAAATGATTTACGATATTTTATTTTAGTTTTTTTTCTCCATTCTTGCTAAGACACTAATAAGAAGCTAGTTAAAGGTTCTGATGACTGCTCAAAAGCACTCAATATATCGTGACTTTATACATGGTTAATGATTAAATAGATTTATATTTGCTTAGTTTTTCTATCATTTTAAACAAATATATATTTTTAGTATCACAAGTATATTTTGTTATTGTTTAAGAATTAAAAAATTGAAGAATTATACTTGAAGCACTTCATTACAACTTTAAAACTTAAAATATAACATATGTAAAGTATAATATATGTTCAAAAAAGGGATATAAGAAAATATGTGTTAAAAGTTTATTAGAACAATGCATGTCGTGGCACAAGGCTTACAGATTGAATATAACGAGTACAAAATTCTATGCAGGTTACTACATAAAAATGTTGGGTTTCACATTCTTGAGTTAACTGGATTTTGGCTAAACTGTGTAACAACCTATGTATGCCATGGCATAAAGAATTGTGTGCTATGGTACTATACTTATGAACCTTGTTTTTCTCCTTTTATGCCTCTACAAATAAGGCACCATTTTCATTTATTAATAATCCCTTATCCCTCATTATTTCTATTCCTTCCTAGCTTCTTTCTAAGCTTATTAGCTTTTCTTTTAGTAGTTTTAAGTTCTCTCAATTGAGAGTTGAACAAATTTTAGTTTATGTAATAGTTTTAGTCTTAATTCAATAAACAGTAGGCAATTCTATTTGGAGGTTTTCCAAAACAAAAATAATATTGAATTTCTGTTGAGGTATATTTAAATATATTCCTTTCAAATTTTCATTATGTGTTTTTTTACATTATAAGTTTAATTTATTGATCATTTATTAAAATATGCATGTATGGCTATAAATAAAATAGGAATTAATAATGTTATTACACTTGTGAAATATTAAAGTAGATTAAATATTTTTTTATAAAATGAAATAAATTTTATTTCTTGATTAAGATTAAAACGAAGTTTGTGAAAGAAAAAATATATTGGTGAAGTATTTTTCATAATAAATAAGAGAGTTAGATTTAAGATTTAATTATCTAAATCTGATTTAGAGTCAACTCTTAGATGTTAGATAAAATATTTTAGATCTTATTTAGAAAACTCTATTTCAAATATTTTTATAAGAATTATAATTGAAAGATATATTGACGACATATCATTGGTAATAGTTTTTAAACCAGATAGTTATTTTTTAGATAATCATAAATCCAACTCAGACACCTTGACGAAAGTTAAATTGTTCGGCTCTACATATGGACACAAATCACATGGTTTGTTAATCTCTTAGAAAAGCATAATAATTTAATACTTAATCAATTGGTAGGCACCACTTAAGGATATTAATTGGTTTATTATTAACAACGAGAATGATCCTTTACCTTAGGATATTTTCATTAAAAAAAGGGAGAATCAATAGTCTTAATTTATATTTTTATAACCTACTTAATATTGAGCAAACATAATTAATTGGATAATATATTCTATAAATTCTCTACCATATAAAAAATGTTTAATTTCCTAAATGTTTATTGAAACTATATTTATTTTTCATGTCATTAGTTTATATCCTAAACCAAAACAACCGTGAGATAATGTTTAGGTTTTTATTTTTGTTTTTAAGGATTTATTGAATAATTTAAAAACCATATGATTTCTCTTTAGACTAATCTTGAAAATATACTTATCATTTTATATAAGTGATTTGTGAAATTGCAAGCTATTTTATAAATTATACAAAATTTATACACCTAATTTTGGTACATCAAGTTTTTAGTATAATTGCAAGGCAAAACTAGCAATCACACTCAAAACTAAGATAACCTTTGCAAGCATCAACAGTGATGATGAGGATAACACTAATTATCTTACTTTTATTGCTTCAAGTAATGTCATTGATCTTTTGACTACTACCTCAAATGTTCAAAAGTTTATAGCTAAAAAGGATGGTAATGAGCAAGACGAGTCACTTGATTCTTATAACAACCTCTTAGTAGAGCATATTAAGTCTAAAAAGGATAAAAGAAAGGCTATGGAGAACCTTGATGAAAAGGAGCACAAGCTTTATATGTTGAAGAAAACTCTAATGGAAATAAATTCCTTAATTGACGATCTACCACGTGATCCCTTAAGTAGGTGTGAGGTCAGTCAAAAGAGATATGGTGATTTGCTTGAAAAGTTTGACACAAATAATGAGAATATAAAGAAGTTTGAGGAATAGTATAAGGTTCTTACTTCTGGTAAAACTACTCAACTCTTGTCAATTCTATACATATATCCATTGTTGTCAACAAAATGATGATGAGTTCAAAAATGTTAAATGAAAATAATTAGCAATATCAAGTTTTCTAGTGATAAGTATGGCATTGGCTATAGTGAAGGAGATTCAACTTCTGAAGAAGGTACCACTAAGTTTGTTAAAGCTTCAAAGTCAAAATCTACTACTACCAACCTAAGAGGTAAGTTTATTATGGTGAACTTGGGAACTTGTTCCCTTAGTTGAATTCCTCTAGCATGGAAAACCTTTCACCTAAATCTAGTACTACCTGTCACTCCATTGGTGGACTACTACCTCTACCTACTATCATTCACAATTGTCACCATTATGGTGAACTTAGGAACTTAAGACCATACTGTAAAAAATGGACTTCTCATCTTTGTGTTAAAGTCAAGATGAGTGCTTCATCATTTTCTCCTTTGTGTGCTACTTCTCAAAGTTAGGGACCCTGTTTCCCCAGCTTCTATGCTCATACTTGTTATCTTTATGGTATTGCCAGCTACATTACTATGCAATGTCCTAGATATGTGAAGAGTACATCTTAAATTATTCACCTTTATTGACTGCATGCAATTATTGTGGATCATCTAAACATGTTTAAGTAGAATGCATTATGCGTTCGAGGCACAGTATGGAAGGAAATAAGTCCACCTTTCCCGATTTATATAGATGGCTCAAATAGATCTTCTAGAAATTATAGACAAATAAAATGAAAGTTTCATATACTCCTTATGCTCATATGACTCAGAGACTATCTTTTGACTTAATAGCCCCTCACAAATTATTTAAATCAAGGGATTCTATTTTATCACTATTTTTGGATGATCTGTTGAGGTTGAGATGTTTATTTCCATCATCTCTTTGATTATAGTTCTTATATATGTGAATTTATATTATTTTATTCATGTTCATCTATTTAACACTTCTTTTTATCTCTTCTCACTGTTTCCTTGTCTTACATAGTATGTTAAGTGTCATATTTTTTGCTATGCTTAATTGTTTGATCCTTTACTAGTATTCTCCTATGCTAGTTACTTTGACATGCTTCTTATGTATGTTTTCCTTCCTTACTTCTTGCTTCATCTTCTATAGTTATTTATATGTGCATCATGTTACATATTCATCATGTAGAGTTGAAGTATTAGGATTATGTTTTTTGCAGTCTTATCATTCATATTCCATGTCTTATAGAATGCATCACACCTGTTTTACTAGGTTTTTCTTTCCTCTACCTATATGTTGTGTGTTGGTCCTCTACGTATCTCCTATTGGTTTAATTTCTTCTTTTTCTTGGCCTTCATTATTTTATGCTTTAAATGTATCCTTGGAGAATACTAAGGTGTTATTTCAAGATTGTTCATGAGCATCTCTATATCATATAGATTATTTACCTATCATTAGGACTTTTAACCTTGACGCATTGTTGTAACTAAACTTGTGTGTTTTACTGGCAATCCTAATGTTGGGATGTTGACCTTGTCAAAGCATGTCTTTTATTTATGTGTTGGAACCTATGCACTTCTCACATGCTCAGTAATTGATTACTCTAATTTATTAGAGTGATATTACCTTTTATATCTTAAAAACTTGCTTGGTTACTTGAGAAAATTTACACATTGTGCTTAGATGGACATTGATTCTACCTTTTTGAAATCAGGTGAACTCTTTAATATAAAATTTGAATTATCCTATATTTCATTAAAAAATGTTATAATTTAAAGTTCAATCATGGAAATTACATGTCCTGTCATCTTCAGGAATAAAAAGTGCAAAAACTAGCAAGGTCTATAGCTTGCCATAGCTTTGCTATAGTAAACATTCCCATGAATTGAGTAGTGACTCTATGCCAAAAATTATTTTTAAAGCCGGTTTGGTGAACCGACTTTAAATGCGATGACTTAAAAATGTAAAGTCGGTTCAACGTGTGAACCGACTTTAAATTTTTTTTTTTTTTTACAAAATTTACTCATTTTCTATTATACTCAAACCTGTATTTGATCACATAATAGTAGAAAAATCAAAATCTATTTAACAAATAGTTTAAATAATACAAATAATTGAAAAATTAAATATTAATTAATTACTTGAGAATCAAATTTATTACAAAAAAATAATTTGTATACAATACATATATATTTAACTTAAATTACAAATAAAATTATGTCGTCTCTTTTGTTATGGATTTTATGATATTTCCACTTTATTTCAAGGAGAGGAAGCTTGGTTGGCTAGAATCACCAACATAGTGACCAGGAAATTGGGCAAAAAATAGTTGGTCCATATAAAAATTCATTCCCTTAAATACATGAGCCTGTAAACATCTATCAAACAAGCAATCCAAACTTCAAAGACATAGGAATGGAGAAATTAAAGCATTATAAAAATTACCATGATATTGTCCTATGTTATTCAAGATCATCAGATCCTTCTCTTAATGTTATAATTTGAACAAAGTGCTCTATCTATTCTTCTCGTAAATCATCAAAAAAATTCATATCATAGCCCCACTTGTTCCAATCAAAGAACTATATCTAATTAAATTCAAAATAAGAATGTAATATCATGAATTCACAAAAAAAATAACTTATATATGTTAAAAGATTAATAAAAGAGATTGTCGCATCGATACAGAAGTGATATAATAATAACCTTATCCCTTCAAAATCATATTTGCATTGTATTAATCTTTTGTATATAAATATGAAGCTATCTAAAATCTAGCATGATAACTATTATTGTAGGCAAACTCAATCAATGGTAGGTGTTCGTTCCAATTTCTCTTGAATTCCATAACACAAGATCATATCATATCTTCTAAGATCTGAATAACCCTTTCAAATTGTCCATCAATTTTAGGATGATAAGCCCTACTATATAGTAACTCTACACCTAAAGCCTCTTATACGAATCTCTACAATCGTGCAATAAATTTTGGATCTTGATCTGATACCATTAACTTTGTAAGGCTACATAATCGTAATATCTCTCGGATGTACATCTTACTTAAAGCATTCACAGAGTATCGAGTTTTGATTGGAATGAAGTGAGAAAAATTCATAAGATAGTCGAAAATTACCCATATGGAATCATGACTTTGAGAATTTTTTGGTAATCCTTGTACAAAGTCCATGGTTATGTCATCCCATTTCCATAAGTTGAGCAACGTCTTTCTTCACTCCTTTCCATCAATAGGTCTTTTTCAAATCATGATCATTTTTGTGCTTCCAAGATGTACCATAAGTTTTTACCTATGTGCTTCTCCTCTAATCTCCTATCTCAAATAATTATCAGCAAGTATCGCAATCTTTCCATGAAAAAAAAATGCTTCTTTATTGTAAGTCCATCCTTCCACCATCTCTCCTTCATTCATCCTGCACCATACTTCATAAATTTTAGGATTATTTCATTGAGCTTCCTTCACATTTTCCAGTAATATGGGACTAGTTAGAAGTTGTATAGAAATGCTTGTCTTCTTCATCATACAAATTGAGACTGTAACCTTCCACAGTTTGAGTGTTTCATTAGGGATCTAATGCCATTTGCACAACAAAACTTGACTTATAACTTAAATCATCTGCCACTATATTAGCCTTGCCAGGATGATATTGCAAAGTAAAGTTGCAATCCTGAAGATAATCTACCCACCTTATTTATCTCAAATTGAGATCTTTTTGAGTGCAAAGATATTTAAGACTTTTGTGGTCTAAGAAGATTTGAAATTTCGCACCATAGAGATAGCATATCTACATATTTCAAGCATAGACCATTACTTCTTGCTCTAAGTCATGTTTTGGGTGGTTTCTCTTATGAGTCTTGAGTTTATCTGAAGATAACTACTCAATCATTTTGCATTAAGACGCACCCAAGGCCTTGTAGTGAAGCATCTGTAAAAACCATGTAAGGTTCTACACTATCTTACACAATGAGGTTTAGTGCAATCATAAGTCATGTTTTCAATTCTTGAAATGGTTCTTCATAAGATTTTTCCCACAAGAATTTGACTCCTTTTCGAGTAAGTCTTGACAATGGTGTTGCAATCTTTGAGAAGTTTTGCACAAAACGTCGATAGTATCCTGTAAGTCCAAGGAAACTTCAAACTTTAGTCACACTTGGTTGATTCCAATTTAAAATTACTTCAATCTTGGAAGGATCCACTGCAATTCCTCTTCCAGATATCAAATGTCCAAGGAATTTAAATTCGATAAGCTAGAAGTAACACTTCTTAAACTTTGTATACAATTGATGTTGCCTTAGAGTTTGTAAAGCAATCCAAAGATGATGTTCATGTTCTTCATAGGTCCTTCAAGAAATCAATATATCGCCAATAAATGCAATGATAAATTAATCTAAGTAAGCTCAAAATACCCAGTTCATTAAATCCATAAAAGGCAATATGAGCACTTGTTAGACCAAATAGCATGACACCAAATTCAAAATGCGTATACCGTGTATAGAAAGTAGTTTTGGGTATATCTGCCTTTCTGACCCACAATTGGTAATATCCAATCTGAGATCAATCTTTGAGAAGAAATTTTCTCTACAAAGTTGATCGAACAATTTATCAATCCAAGCTAACAAATATATATTTTTTATGGTTATACTGTTCAATTGACAGTAATAATGTAGAGTCTGAAAATTCCATCCTTCTTGATAAAAAGAATAGATGCTCCCGAGGATGATGAACTCAATTGAATGAATCCCTTTTCCAAACTCTCATTCAATTGATACTTTAGTTCTTGTTTATCTACATGTGCCATATGATAAGGAATTATGGATATTGGATTACTTTATGGATACAAATTGATCATGAAATCAATCTCTAGAGTTAGAAGGATCCAGGTAATTCTTCCTAAAACACATCCCAATATTCGTTTACCATCAGTATCTATGCTAAGCTTCTTCCATTATCTGTGTCTACTTCTAAAGAATTTAGGAGATCAATGTTTGTCTGGTTTTTCCTTTCGCCTAAGCAACACTTAAGGGAAGCATTGGGAATTTTACTCCTTCTTTACCATAAAATTTGATTTGTACTCCCTTGGGGGTTTATACAATAACCTTCTTTTCAAAGCAATTTACAATGGCCTGATACTTGGTCAACCAGCCTATTCCTAAATTTATGTCAAAATAACTCATATCGACTATAATGAGATCAATTATGAATCGGCGACCACTGAAGTCGGTCGAACAATTTTCATTAATATAAGAGACATTCAATAAGGCTCTAAGAGGAGTATTCAAAGTAAAATGGTTTCAATGACTTCATATTCAAGTGTTAACATTTAAGCACAAGCTAAAGAAATGAATGAATGAGTGGCACTAGTGTAAAAAAGACATCTATTGAAGAATAATAGAATTGTACCTTCCATAACATCGTTGATTTTGGGTCCTTCTTGTTTGTCAACTATCGCAAAGGCTTAACCTAGAGCTCCTTGTACTTGAGTGACAATTCCTTTATCCTTACCCTTTCCAAGAGGCTGGTAGGATCTTTAGGACTGTTATTGGAATGATCTTCTTGGTTATTGAAAATTATGTTAAGGATGTCAACCATTTTATTGACTTGAGCCTTGAGAATTCCTCATACTATTTGATACTCCAAAACTAAAACTTGATTGTAATCCTTTTCCATATTGTCTGGTGGTATGCTAAGAACAATTGTACTTGATATGTCCTGATTGGTTACAATTGTGGAAGGTATAAGGGTGATATTGAGGACTTCTAGATAAATTATTATTTGACAATCCACTATGTTGTCTCCTTTTCCAAAATTTATTTTTCATCTTTCATTTATCCTTGATCTTTCGAGATGGTGTGGCCATCTTTAACGGTTCTCTATTGACTTATTCGACTATATAAGTTGCAACAAGTATTATAGTGTAGGTCTACCCTTGATACATCAATTATACATGGATATCATCCTATAAGCCCATTAAAAACTTTCCAACCATGTCAGATTCTCTTCCTATCATATTTTCTACAAATCTTCACAATGGATTGAAACAATTATTGTATTGTGCGACAATCATGTCATCTTTCTTAAGATTAATAAATTCAACCACTTATTAGCTTTTGCAATCTCATTGAAGAATCTTTCATAAAACAACTCCTTGAATTCTTCCTATGTGACTATCTCTACATCTCTTCCTCCACTGATAGAGTCCTACAACTAGTCTGTTTCATCAACCAATTTGTATACAACTAAACTAGCTCTAAAATGCGCCAAAATATTTAGAGTGTTCATCTTCTTCTTAATTTCCCTAATCTATCCTTCTAGGATGTCGGAGTTGGGAATACCATCATAGATTGATTGCCATGTCTTCATGAACTCCTTAAGGTAATAAATCTCTACCCCTTTCCTTAGGTTCTCCACCCCCAAGTAATTAATCTTCACAACGCATGAAATAGACCACAATACCTCAAAAAATAGGCATGTAAAATAGAAAGGGGGTAAATTTTAAATTATGATTAAAAGAAATTTCTTAAATGATCATAAAAAAATTCAATTAAAAAAATATCAATGATTTGTATATCAATGTTATAAACAATTCGAGTACCCTTTAGAAGTTTTCTATTTAAAATTTAAAATTCATTATAAAATCATAAAATTAAGTCTATCAATTAAAATTCATCAAAGTAGTCTCAGTGTCCCTACTGGTAAATTATAATGGCCAAATAAATAAGGTTTTAAGTCAAACCTTGTAATGTCAAAATCATTTGTTCATTATCATCCTATCTTCACTATAATTATCTCGCGCAACATAACTAAAAAGTGGTGCAAAAGAGGAGATGAGCTACGTATAGCTTAGTAAGAGTCTACTCTAAAGTTTTATCATAACAAATAAATATTCAAGATGTCTTCTTATAAGTGCTAAAAAGCACTTAATATATCGTCATTTTATACATGTTTAGTGATTATGTAGATTTGTATTTGCTTGTTTTGATATCATTTTACTCAAATATGTTTTATTGGAATCACATGTATATTTTGATATTTTTTAGGTATTTCTTATATTAAAATATTCAACTTGAAAGAATTATACTTGAAGCATCAATTACAACTTGGAGGTTTAAAGGAAACATTTGTAAAACATTAATTATGTTTTAATAATTGGAACGAAATAAACTACATGAAATTTAGGGTTCCATTGATGCAATTTTTTTAAATGTCATGACATGAAATTTTTTGTAAACCACAATGCTAGGCCAAAGAGAAGAATTAATATGTTCTAGATGGGATGTAGGCCATGACGTGAACACTTTGTATGCTACAAGGCAAAAAGAGTAGATCGTGCTCAAACCAGGCACAGGCTATGTATGCCATGGTGTGAATAAAATGTGTGTTGTGGCTCCAAGTTAAAAATTCCATTTTATTCCTCCTTTCGTCACCTTAAAAAGGAAACCATATTTCTTTTGTAAAAAAATATTCTAGAATCCCATAGCACTTTTAGTAGTTGATTTCTTAGCTTTTTTTTAGTTTTTTATTTCTTTTAGTAATTTAAATTTTTTCTCTTATTTAAGAGTTAAACAAATTTAGTTCATATAATAGCTTTTAGTTTCAAATCAATAAACATCACAATAATTCTGTCAGGAGATTTTGTAGAAGTAATTCTAAGAAGTCTGTTAAGGTATATTTAAATATATTCTTTTCAAAATATTTCTAAGTGTTGTTTTACATACAATATGTTTAATTTCTTGATCATTTATTAAACTATGCATGTATGACTATAAATAGTATGTTATATTAGTAATGTTGTTATGCTTGTTAAATATTAAAATAGGTAAGCATTTTTATAAAATGAAATTAAGTTTTATTTCTTCATCAAGATTTAAACGAAGTTTGTAAAAAATATATTTACGAAGTATTTTCATAATAAACAAGAGAATTACATTTAAGATTTAATTATCTAAATCTAATTTAGAGTTAACTCTTCGATTTTAGATTTGATTATTCGGATCTTTAGAGAACTCTATTTCAAATATTTTTGTAAGAATTACTATTAAAAATAAATTGATGACATATTTTTTATATTAGTTTTAAAATTTGAAAGTTAGTTTTCAGATACTTAAATCATAAACCTAACTTTAACATCTTGATAAGATTTTCAGTTATCGACCCAACAGAAGGTGACTATGAAATGGTTTGTTAATTTCTTATAAAATAAGCATAATTTATATATTTAATATACTACTTAATATTGAATAAATATAATTAACTAATTAATATATCCTATAAATTTTCTACCCATGATAAATGTTTATTGAATCTATCTTTATTTTTATGTTATTAGTTTAGAAACTCAACCCAAAATAGGATGTTTATGTTATTTAATTTCCTTTTTAAATAATTTATTGAATGATTTAAAAACCACATGAGTCTTCTTTACACCAACCTTGAAAATATATTCGTCATTTTTTATAAGTAATTTGTGTACTTGCAAGCTATTTTATAAATTATACAAAATTTATATGCCTAATTTTGACACATTAAGTTTTTGGTGCAATTACTAGGTAAACCAATAATAACACTAAAAAATAATTAACTTTTGTAAGCATTTAGTTTTGGTAACGTTGTCACGGATGAATTGCATTTCTAAATTGTTATTATCAAAATTTTAAAAACTTTTTGTAAAGTATATACTATGATTTTTATTTAAAATTATAAAATATCTAGATTATTGATAAATTTTTGATATTTAAAATTTTTAAATTTTCTCTTATTCATAAATAAAAGATAAAAAATAGAAAATAGAAAAAAAATCTAAAAATAAATTTTCTTTTTATTTCTTTTTTAAAACTTTACTTTCTTTCTTTTTAAATTAATTCAATTTTATTTTCTTTTAAACAATTGTTTATTGTTTATTTTTAATTTAATTTATTTAATTAATTCTTTTCTTCTTTTCTTCTACATTTTTTGTGCATTTAATTTGCACAAATTTTCATCTCTAGTTAATCATTAATTAGTGCACTTAATTTGCATATGTTTCTTATTAGCTATTCTACGAGTATGTAACTGATGCAAAAACAACTTTTAAAAATAAATTTTATTCTCAAGAGATCAAAACCATGCTTTGATACCAATATATCACGCCCCAAAAAATGGGTACGTGAAATATAAAGAGAATAAATTTTATATTATGTTTGAAAGAAATTTCTTAAATAGTCATAAAAAATCAGTTATTTATAAATCAATGTTATAAGCAATTTGGGTACCATTTAGAAGTTTTCTTTAATTATTTTCAGTTTGTTTTAATTAAGTGTTGCTTTAAGTTTTATTTTATTTTAATTTATTTGTAAATTACAATATGGTTGGCTAAGCCGCCTAATCTATCAATATAATATGTATGTTTGTTAAGCATGTGTTCTTAACATGATATGATTGCCTCTATTAATAACTCCCCAGATCTTAAAGGATACAAATGAAATACAAATTATCACCTGAAGTTTTCTTCTTTTTTCTCGTCTCTAAGTTGTGCACCACTTTGTCAAACCCAAGTTTGGAGATAAAGGGAAAACAGGGTGAGCTACATGTAATTTAGTAAGAGTCTACTCTATTATATGTTTACAATAAATTATCATTCATGATGCATGCTGTTTATTAATAAAATTTCATGAATGGTAATCATTATTAATATATAGAGTGGAGATATTTTTGTAACAAAAATTCGAGTATACTTGTACCTCTTTGCTTTCGAGGAAACTGAGGGATAGTTCAATACATGTATCCTATTGCATGCTCATACAATATAAAATATGTTGTGATATAAATTCAATACTTGAAATGCAACCTCATATGTATTGGTCATCCAAATACATAGGCACATGAACAGTCCAACTTTGAGATGCATGTGAGTCCTCCTCCGACACATGTATGACCACAATACATAAAGCACATGTATCCATCAAATCACAACATATGGGCCCTCATCTATAGGTAGGTCAACTTCAAAACACCATAGGGGTCCAACTCCAAGGCCCATACGTAGTCAATGATTCCATAATAGACGGCAAGATCCAAACACAATATGGGGATCTAAGGCCCATACGTAGTCAATGATTCCATAATAGTCGGTAAGATCCAAACACAATATGGGGATTCGAGGCCCGTATATGAGCAATAAGTCAACAGTCATATGTATAGACCATAATAATCCACCGTCATATATAGACAATATATATGGAAAATAGATGTGTACCTAAAATTTGTCAAAAATAGTCTATTACAACTAGTAGCCCATGGGTACCATACTCCGTAAGATAATGTACATGTGTACTCCCCACATATAAAACATTCTTATGATACATGTATAAAATTCTCGGATGCCATATCATATTTTTAATATTCATTTTATATCAACTTTTGATACTCATTTTATATACAAAACTTTTTCAATGTATGCACCATAAAATATTTATAATGAGTATCTCATTTTAAATAACCTTATAATATGAATTATAAAATTATAGCATCTGGATTTTTACTTTTATTCGTAACATGTGATGCATGACATTTCATTTAACAAAAAAATGCATGTATTTAAAAAATTAGAGTGAAAAATCCTACCTCGAAACCTTCACTCGAACACTTAAATATTTATCCTTGAAATACCCTCCAAAATGTGCCAAAATACCTGAACAACTTAAGGAGAGAAAGTCTTAGAAAGATAGAGAAGAGGGAGGTGGTTTAGCCCCTTTTCATAACCAAACTAAGGATTTCTCCAAGGAGATTGCTACAATGCACAAGCCCACCAGTTTCCCCTACATAAGAGCATTAGTATTTATCTTGATCACAATAGCTTAAGGATTTCCCACTTAACACCCAACTTATTACTACGATTATCACCACCTTGCTTAGTCATCACCAGCCAATCTATAAACCCATTTCGATATTTCCATCATTGTTCTCCCTAACTTACCATGTAACACCTCATTCTTGTTGTACCAAACAACCTAATATAGATAACAAAATTGAGCCAAAAGACACTAGTACACCCAACAAGCATCCCATTAAAGATATCAACAAAACTACCCCTATAAGCCTACTCAATTTCTCATTAAAAATTGAGCTTTTCCACACCCTTCCAGCCACAGAGCAATTCCATAGGCAATGACATACATCTTCCTACATGCCATTACAAACCATGCATCAAGCCAATCTAACCACCTTTCATCTAGCCAAATTGGTCATCATCGACAATATATTTTTGCAGGCCCTCCATATAAAGATCTTTACCTTATTAGTCACACTTATTTCCCACACACTCGACCATCAAGCCTATCTACCCATATTGCTAGATTCAGAACCATAATCACCTCTTAAATTCAATAACGTGTTCTTTTGCACACTAGTACCTACTATTAACATTATACCTCGTATCAAAGCATCTAGACCACATTAGTCTATTCACATAAGAACCACCACATTTAGAGGAGAGGGTCATGTATCATATAGGTACCCCAGTTAATACATTAGTATCCCAAATATCCTATATTACTAAAAAGTTTTATTTTAGTATCATAATTCAAGTATTAATACCATTTATATCGTTTTTAAATTGTAACTAATTTTTTTAACCAAAATAGCCCTTTGGAATTTTTATGAAGGATTTTTCTTTTTGGCAATTAAATAAAGTTAAAAAAAGTGATTTTTTTTTAATTTTTTAGAAACTCTTTTTTCTGACAACATTAATAATACAAATATTTTCAATTAATTGTTTCATTAAAAATATTTTTATCATTATCCCTATCAATAAATCATGAAAAATATTTTCATCATGTATTGAAGTTGTTGGAGTGTTAAGGTTTTTAGTAATTATTTATATTACTTGTTCTTTAAAGACAAAAATTTAATAATTTTTATTTTTTTCCTTAGTTTTAGTAGAAAGTGTTGAACCCAACCTTTAACAAAAGAAAAAATCATTTTTCAGCTCCAATTAATTTCCATAAAGAAAAAAATAAAAATCCTTCACCAAAAAACCAAAAGGGCATTTTGGGTAAAAAAAAATTGATTACCGTTGAAAAAAAATAAAAAGGATACCAATATATTAATTAGGATACCTCTCTAACGTAACATTTCGACGTGCAGGTACTTAGAATCAAAGCAGCTTCACTTTCCTCAAAACAATTTCTCGCCAGCTCCTCATTCGATTCCCTAAAATCATTTCTCAAATTGGCCACCACAGCATCCTCACTTAAAACCCTAAAATATAAAGCCTAAGGGAGAAGCCCAAGTAACCCCCTATCCTTATGCACTCTTATATCTTTCCCATTACCCACACGCCATCTAGCACCTCTTTTAACCGATTCCATCCCCACATTAGGATTTTCCTTATGATTGAAGAGTAATTGGGAGGAGTTTTGACTTCAATTAGGTCATAATAAGGAAAATGTTTTCCTTTTAACACCTTAGCTACTAATGATGTGGATTATCAAGCGGCCTCCAAGCCTACTTTGTAAGCAAAGTCTTATTGAAAGAAGTCAAATTTCTGAACCCCAGGACACCTAATTCTTTTGACTTATATAATATATCCCATGAAATACCAAGGTCACTACCCCACCAAAATATTGCCATAACTCCTTGTATATCCTAACGCAAACCTACACATAATGTAAAATAACTTAGGGTATAGGAACTACTTTACCTACTTTAGATAGTATTTTCTCTTTCCAAGTTTCCTTCAGATTTTCAAACATTCTTTTCTTTTCTTTTTTCTAATAGCCAAAATGGACAAATCCATATACTTTTTTATGACATGGAACTAAAATAATCAAAATGATCATTAGCATTGGGACTAAAGTAAACAGTAGATTTCTCCAAATTCACCTTCTATTCAAAAGCCCCCTCATACACTTCTAACACCAACTTGAGCTTGTTACAAGCTCTCTCATTCACCTCTATGAAAATGAAACTGTCATATATAAAAAAATAAGTGTGATACTCTTGGGCTTCTTCGAGCCACAACCACACCTTTTATAAACCCATCAGCTTCTTCGAGTCTCATTCACCTCCTGAAAGACCTTTTGCACACAAAATAAATAGGTAAGTATCCCCTTACCTTAAACCCCTCAAAAATCTAAATTTCTCAATTTGGCATCCATTCACCTACAATGCATATGAAACAGATGTCACACATTTAAAATCAAAATGTCCCACTTTTCATCAAAATTAAGCTTCTTCATAATACATTCCAGAAAACCCCATTCAATCCTACCGTATGCTTTACATATGTCAAGTTTTACAGCAGCCTTAGAACATTTTCCCATCAGAGATTCTTTCATGGAGTGTGTAATCTCAAAAGCAATAACAATGTTAGTCTACATTATGCCTAACAGGCACAAAAGCACTTTAAGACTCAGAGATAATTTCAGACAAACACTTTTTTCACTCTATTGGTCATGCAGCTAGCCACCATTTTATATAGCACATTACATATACTAATGGGTCTAAACTGAGAGACATCCTTAGGCTCAACTACTTTTGGTAAGTAAGAGATAAGAGTATGGTTTTTACCTTCCAAAGAGGCATTATTGTTGAGAACATCTAGCACAGCCTTTGACACCTCATCACCTACCATATTCCAGAATTTCTGAAAAATTAGTACTGGCATCCCATAAATCCTTGTTGCCTTGACATGATATATCGTCTCAAAGCGTCCTCAACACCCAGCTTAGTAAAAGGACACAGTAACTCTATATTCATTTCCTCAGTAACCAGAACATCCACATTTCGTAATTAACTCCTCCAAACCTAAGGTATCTTCACTTGTGAACAACCTTTTATAGAAATTTAAGGATAGATCTTGAATCTCACTTTGAGATGTGATCCAATTCTTCCCATCATCCATTAAACTATGCACATGATTTCTTCTTCTTCCATTAGCTTTACTATGAAAAAAGTCCTAAACTCCGATCTCCATTTTCAAACCAAACTTGCTTCGATCTCTGTCTTCAAAGTACTTCCTCTCATTCAAGAAGTGAATTTATCTCCCTTTCAGTTTTAAGTGACAACCTCCAAGTTAATTTCACTTGGCCCTTTACTCTTACAGTCATTCAAGACCCCTTTAAGTTTTGTTGAAGTCCCACATCGATTGAACATTGGGTTTCTGCTGCACTTATAAGTCTATGGCAACCCTTCCTCTTTGAGAGCTCTTTTGGAGGAAGTTAGGCCATGAATTTGTTCATGGTATCAGAGCCAGGTGACTCGGTCGGTACCCGGCCGGTTGTAGGGGATGGACCCTGCGTCGGTGTGAGGGGGAGGCGCTCCATATCCCCGGTCGGAAATCGATGTGAGGGGGAGTGTTGAAGTCCCACATCGATTGAGCATTGGGTTTCTGCTGCACTTATAAGTCTATGGTAACCCTTCCTCTTTGAGAGCTCTTTTGGAGGAAGTTAGGCCATGAATTTGTTCAAGTTTCTCTAATCTCCTCTGTATATAGCCTGCATCGTTCCAATTCCACTTCTTCAGTTTATTAGCACATTGTGCAACTCTACCCATAACAGCTTCAAAGGGTGACACACCATGTACTCCAACCCATCCACAAGCGCCTTCCATAAGCTTCTTACACCCATTCACCCTCAAATAGAATTCCTCAAATCTAAACACCCTCATCTTCTTATTTCTAGTCATGCAAATCACCAATGCAGTATGGTCTATTCTAGACATTTCTTCATGTAAAACTATCATAGAAGAAAGAGATTTCATCCACATCGATTTGACATATGCCTTGTCCAACCATACTTATGTATTTTATCCTTTTTTGTTATTTCACGTGTAACTATGGTTAAAATTTGGCTAGCTACGTGGCCAATTTCTAATCACATAAAGAATAGACAATGTTTTTGCCTTAGACACACACACCAAAGAATAGAAGCATCGCAAAGCCAAAGGAACATTTTCCTTTGATGAAAAATAGTGTTGTGTGTGTTAGAGAGTGGAGAGAATATTTTAGAAAAATCTTTGAGATATTTTTTTAAAAAGGGAGTGACAAAATAGTGAGTTTGGAAAACACTTGTGTGTCATTATTTTGGATTTATCTCAATTTGTTGTATTGCCTCTCATTTTATACCCATTAAATTTATTAGTGGAAGAAATATTTTTTGGAGTTTGCCACGTGAAAGTAGCTCAAACTAAAGGGTGAACCACGTTAAATTATCGGTGTTATTATTTTACTCTTTTGAATTTATTTTATTTTTACCCGCTATGCTACTCTCACATGCAAAGCTGCGTAAAATTTTTTGGGTGGAGTCATACTCACAATTGCACATATGTTGAATCTTTCACCGTAAACTCCTCTCAAGATGAATGTTTCAGATAAAGTGTGGTCAAGAAAGAATGTTTCCTATGATTATATGCAAGTGTTTGGCTACAAATTATTTGTTCATATCCCCAAGGATTAGATATCCAAACTTTATGCCAAGATAAGACAATGTATTTTTATTGGCTATGGTTAAGTTCAATTTGGCTATAGATTTTATGATTTGATTGCAAAGAGACTTGTCAGGAGCTATGATGCTGTATTTGTTGAAGATGAGACCATTGAAGATATTGTCAAAATGAAGAAGGATGTTCTTAATTCCAATGGTGACTCATCAGATTTGGAATTAATTCCTCCAACATCAATGCCAAGATAAGTTGGAGACGAAGATCAGGTTTATCCACCTGATGAAGATGATGCTCCCATAGAAGATGGTTTTGAAGATGACCAAGATCGTGATGGTCATTATCCAACACCAACACCTTTGGCTTCTCCTCTTCCACTAATAAGAAGTGGTAGACTAAGACGACCCTCTACCACATATCCTCCAGATGAGTATGTAACTTTCACTGATGGGGGAGAACCTGGACTTATGAAGAAGCCATAGATGATGAATACAAACAAAAATGGATTGAAGCCATGCAAGATGAGATGAAATCCTTACATAAGAACAAAATTTTTGAGCTGATGAAGCTACCTAAAAGAAAGAGGGCTTTGAAAAATAAATCGATATTCAAGATCAAGCATGATGAACACAGTTCCAGTTTGCGATACAAAGCCAGACTAGTTGTCAAGGAATTCAGCCAAAGAAAAAGAGTCGACTTTGATAATATTTTCTCACCAATTGTGAAAATGACATCCATCCATACTATGCTAGGGTTAGCACCAAGTCTTAACCTGGAGGTTGAAAAAATGGATGTCAAAATTTCCTTCCTATATAGTGACTTGGAAGAATAGATATACATAGAGTAGCCATAGGGTTTCAAGCCAAAAGGGAAAAGAGGATTATGTTTACAAATTGAAGAAAAGCCTCTATGGTTTAAAACATGCACCGAGATAATGGTACAAGAAGTTTGAGTCTGTTATGGGGGAGAAAAGCTACAAAAAGGCTACTTCAAACCATTGTGTTTTTTGTGCATAAATTCTCTAATTATGATTTCATTATTCTTTTGCTCTATGTGGATGATATGTTGATTTTTTGCCAAAATATTTCCAAAATTAGCAACTTGAAAAATCAGTTGAGTAAGTTTTTTTCCATGACAAAATTGGGGCCAGCAAAGCATATTCTTGGCATAAGTATTATAAGAGATAGAGGTACCAAGAAATTATGGTTGTCACAGGAGAAGTACATTGAGAAAGTACTTCAGAGATTTCATATGGACAAGGCTAAAGTGATTAGTGTTCTCTTGCTAATCACTTTAAGCTAAGTTCTAAGTAGAGCCCTTCTATAGACAAAGAGAAGGAAGAGATGGTAAAGGTACCATATGCTTCTGCATTTGGAAGTCTGATGTATACCATGGTTTGTACATGACCAGATATCACTCATAAAGTTGGAGTTATGAGTGAAGTTCTTTCAAATCCTGGAAAGGAACATTGAGTTATAGTGAAATGGATTTTTAGATATCCTTGAGGTTCTTCCAAAATATGTTATGTTTTGGAAATGACAAACCTATATTAGTTGGTTACACAAATGTAGATATGGCTTGTGATGTGGATTCTAGAAAATCCACTTCAAGTTACCTAATTACATTTGCAGTGGGAGCTATGTCATATCAATCAAAGTTACAAAAATGTGTTGCACTGTCCACCATAGAAGTAGATTTTATAGCAGTAACAAAACCATGTAAAGATTTACTATAGATGAAAAAGTTCTTGAAAGAACTTGGGTTGCAGCAAGGCAGTTACTAGTTATTTTGTGATAGTCAGAGTACTATCCACATTGGAAAGAATGCCTCCTTTCGTTCGAGATCAAAACATATTGATGTGAGATATATCTGGATTAGGGATGTAATGTGGAAAAAGCTATTATAGCTTGAAAAGATCCATACAGAGGAACATGAATCAGACATGTTGAAGAAAATTCTTCCAAGATAGAATTTTGAATACTATCGTTTAACTATTGGATCGGTAAAACCCTCTATGTAGTTGGGAGAGGGATATTTATAGGTCTTGCCCACATTGAAAGAGAAGAAAAAAATTTATGTGCAACCAAATTTGACAAATCCAACAAATAAAAAAATATATATTTTCGTGGCTAAAATTTGGCCAACTACGTGGCCAATTTCTAGCCACATAAGGGATGGACAATTTTTTTGCCTTAGAGAGAGACACTAAAGAAGAGAAGAAAAAGCAAAGTCAAACGAACAATTTCCTTTGATAAAAAATAGTATTGTGTGTATGAAAGAGTAGGAGAGAATATTTTTGAAAAATATTTAGGATACTTTTCTAAAACTGGAGTGACAAAATAGTAAGTTTGGGAAAGACTTGTGTGTCACTATTTTGGGTTTATCTCAATTTATTGTATTGTCTCTTATTTTGTACCCATTAATTTTATTAGTGGAAGAAATACTTTTCAGATTTTTTTCCCGTGGACGTAACCCAAATTAAAGGATGAATCATGTTAAATTACTGGTGTCATTATTTTACTCTATTAAATATATTTTATTTTTACCTATTATGCCCTAACACCCCAAGCTGATCCTCCTAACTTGTAATTTCATTACGATCTCAAAAGATTATCCAAGGTACAACACAATTCTCAACTAGCCTTCTCAGAAAACCCCAAGAATGACCATGATCAGCCTTCCTGGGGTTCCTCTGTAATCTTGTTACAATAGTGATACCATAATTAGGAATGATTACCATAATATCAATATGGCCCAAGTTATAATACCTTATAGACACATTTATGAGTGCTTAAAATCAGTTAATGTATCATGATTTTATGCATGTTAAATGATTAAATAAATTTTTATTTGTCTAGTTTTATTATTATTTTAAACAAATCTATCTTTTTTGGAATCACTTGTATGTTTTATTATTTTTCATGTATTTTAACTTCAACAAGATATAATTGATCAAGACTTGAAGAATATATTTGAAAGCACTCCATTACAACTTTAGAGCTTGAAAGATAACATATATGCAAAGCATTACATATCTTCCAAACCATGAAAAAGGATATACAAAAAATATGGGTTCAAAGTTTATCAGATTAATGTGGGTCGTGGCATGGAAATTTATTATGCCATGGTGCGAGGCTAAAGAAGTGAGAATCACGCATCCCAAAAATTATTACAGATCGTGGCATGGAAATATTATGTGCTACAATGCAAGTAAAATGGATCAAGTTCCAACCGTGTACAGCCTGTGTATGATGCAACGTGAAAGATATGTATGTCATGATGCCAGTCTTCTGATCCATATTTTTCTTCTTTTCAACACCTATAAATTGAATCCCAGTTGCATTGTAAAAAAATATTGTTTAGATCCTTATCCCTTCAACTTCTTAGTTTTTTCTTAAGCTTTCTCGAATTTTATTTTTAGTAGCTTCAAAGTTTTTCTCTCATTTAAGAGTTGAGTAATTCTAGTTTGTGTAGTAACCTTAGTTTCAATTCAATAAAATGGTGGGGTTAGATATTCTTTGTTAATCAAACAAATCAATTAACACTTATGGATGAGGTCAATAATTAATTTGGTTAATTAAATTAATTATTTTTTTTCTATGAGATTGAAAATGAACCATTTAAATGCCACCTTTGGTAGGTTAGACAGTTTAAACTTTATTCAATATGTCCAAATTAAACCTAAGAATCCAATTATTCGAGTACTAACTTTCAAGTTTTAAAACCATTACTGAAAACATGTTGTCAATACATTTTCAGATAATATTTATTATAAAAAATTGTGAAATAGAGTTTCACTCTAACTATCGAGTGATTGTACCAACAAATAAAAGAGTATTACTCTATATCAATCTAGATAACTAAACCTTAAAATCTAATTTTGTAACGAAAAATAATATATTTCTTTCTAACATTCTTAATATAAAATCTTGAAGAAAAACAAAATCAATTCATTTTAGAGATTTTTACCTATTTAATATTTCGCAAGTATAACAACGTTATTATTATATCATGTTTACAAATAACCAGTAATGTTAATTTTAATCACACACAAATTAAATATAATATATAAGAATAAAACATAAAAAATAACTATAAAGAAAATAAAATCCTTACAGTACTTTGATGCTAATTCTGTTGTTGGAAGACCTCCAAACGGATTTGCATTTCTATTTATTGAATCAAAAAATGCTAATAATTTACAAAAACATAACTAGTTCTTATCAAGAAGAGAACTCTAAAACTAAGAAAAACTAAGAAAGAGATAAGAAGATGTTTTTAGTGTTTTTAGGTATGTTTAATGGAAGAAATTAGGGTATTTATAGGTAAGGAGAGGGTGAAAAGTGGGAAAAAATGATTAAAAAAATAGGAAAAATGTGTAATAGGTGGATGATGACATCATCACTGATGCAGAAGGGACAAGCGTTGACATCATTGGAATGTGGGGCGTAGATGGGCACATCAATGCGCGCGAGTTTGGGTAGATGGGTGCAGCGATGTCCGCATTGTTTGGGAGATGTGTGCAAACTTCGACGATGATTTAGGCGTGGTATGGCGCGTTGCACACGCGATTTCGTCCTGTTGGATATTTTTTACCCATTTTGTCTAATTTTTCCATATTTTTGACTTTTCCTCATTTATTTTCTCAATATATTTGTGATGTATTGCCTCTAATATTTTTCTTCGAGTCTTTAACTTATTTTTTAAGCAAAAATACCTAAAAAATAATTAAAATACCCGTGATTTCGAAAAGATAAATTTATATAAAAATAAGATAAAATCATATAAATATAAATATTTTTAATTAAGTAAAGTACATAAAATCATGGTAATTTAGTGTTTTTTAAGCACTCATCACATAGTGAGGGATTAGGTGAAATCGATTTCTTAGAAGTTTTCTTCCCATTAATTTGATCTTTGAACAACATCTTAATTTTCTTTTACGCATTTTCTTTAAATTGATTTTATTTTAAATTCCAATTACAACAACCTTCGTGACTTTTCTAGATAAAATTGAGATTAGTATAATTTTGGTATTTGTCAAAAGTAAGTTACCAATCAATGAGGATGATACTCTTCTTATCACTTTACTTAAAAACTATGATACTGTGCACTTACAATTTTGCATCAATCAAGTTTTTGGCATCCTTGCTAGAGATTGATTTCTTCTTATTTTTTCCAATATCGATACAAAGTAATCTTGGTTTTAATTCATAATTATATTTTATTTCATTTATTTTTATTTTTCTCTAGGTGTGTTTTTGACGTTGGATGTTTTGTGCTAGAACTTAAAACATTATTGCTTTTGATTAGGGGAATGAAAGAACTTTTAGATCACAAAGAAAGAATAAAGTAATAGCCATGGCTGAAGGAGAATAGAATGTATAGCATCGTACCTTGAACGATTTTGTAAGGCCAATTACGAATGACAATTTAGTGGATCACCACTTGATGATCCTATCATTCATTTGGTGATGTTTTTTGGAGATTTGTGACACTGTAGAGATGAATGGTGTTACTGAAGACACCATTAGATTGAGATTGTTTCCTTTTTCATTGAGGGACAAGGCTAGAGGTTGGCTACAATCTCTACAAATGGGAAGCATCACTACTTGACAAGACATGGTAGAAAAATTTCTTGCTAAATTCTTTCCACCTGTAAAAATAGGCCAACTCAGCATGGATTACCGGATTGGTCAATTTAGAAAAAATGATTTTGAGACACTCTATGAAGCATGGGAAAGGTATAAAAAAATTATTCGGCATTGCCCTCAGCATGGATTACCGGATTGGTTGCAAGTTCAGATGTTCTATAATGGATTAAATAGGAAAACTAGAATTATAGTTGATGATTCTTCTAGTGGAAGTCAAAGACAGCTAAAGGTGCTACTTCTCTTTTGGAAGAAATGGCCTCAAATAACTATCAATGGCCAACTAAAAGATCTATGGCTAAGAAAAATGCTAGGATTCATGATTTGGAGCCATTTGTTGCCATTTCAACTCAAATTTCTTCTCTATCTCATCAAATTTCAGCCTTGATAACCCAAAGAATACCACAAAGTGCAGAATATGTTGTAGATTCAAGTATGACAATTTTGATGAAATAAGCAAATCAAGAACATGTTCAATACATCAACAATTGTAACTACAACTATCGTGGTAATCTTATGCCAAATTACTACCATCTAAGCCTTCGAAATCATAATAATTTTTCTTATGAAAACAAAGAATGTGCTACAACCTCCTCTAGGGTTTGATAGTTGACCAAACAAGAAGAAGATGTCACTTGAGGATGCCATGACTTCCTTTGTTGAGGAAACAAAAGCAAGGTTTAAAAAGAGTGATTCACGATTGGATAACATTGAGACTCATTGTAGCAATATGGGAGCCACTATGAAAAATATTGAAGTGAAAATTGGGCAACTAGCCATGACCATCAATGCCCAACAAAGAGAAACTTTTCCTAGTAACACATAAGTGAATCTAAAGGAACAATGCAAGGCCATTACACTTAAGAGTGGAAGAAAAATTGAGAGGTTACCATCAAATGAAATTGAGTCCACTCCTATAGCTCCAAAAAATGGCCAAAGTAATAATAAAGTAGAAGAAGGGGAGATTGTTGATGATACATTAAGAGAGACTGATATGCCTCCATCAATTTCATTTCCTAACAATCCTCACATTCTCTCTACTCCACTTCCTTTCCCTTAATGCTTTTAAAAACCAAAACTAGATAAACAATTTTCTAAGTTTTTGGATATTTTTAAGAAAATTCACATAAATATTTCTTTTGCAGATGCCTTGGAATAAATTCCAAATTGTTATGAGACTATCTGTTTATAGTAATATGGGACTTGGAGAGATGAAAAAAACATCAATTTCTTTGCAACTAGTAGATTGATCCATCAAGTATCCATGTAGAATCATAAAATATGTATTGGTAAAGGTGGATAAATGTATTTTCCAACTGATTTTGTGGTGTTGGATAAGGATGAAGACCAAGATGTCCCATTAATTATTGGCCGAACATTCTTGGCTATGGCAAAGGCTTTAATGAATGTTCAAAAGGGTGAGTTAACATTGAGAGTGAATAAGGAAGAGGTTGCATTCAACATCTACGAAGCCATGAGATTTCCAAAAGATCCAAGCACTTGCTTTCGATTATAAATCATTGAGCAATTTGAAGTAGAATCCTTTCAAGAGGATATGCCAATCGATCACCTAGAACGATGTATCACCACTTCATCTCATGCTTATAATTTAAATAACTTTGCTATTTGTGAATCTGATTTACCTTTTGTTAGTGAAGAATTACTCCACTATGTATTTTCCTTGGAAGCATTGTAGTAGGTTACATCATTTAGCAAGTGGAGAGGCGAAATCCAATGGTAGCAAAGATGGATTCTATAATCTCTATAGAAAAAGTGCAATAACATACAACTTCATAGTTGAAGGAATTTCCTGAGCATCTTCGCGATGCATTCTTAGGTGATAGTTACACCTTTGCAGTGATTGTTTAAGCATCACTTACACCCAAAGAAGATTAAAAGTTGTTGTGTGCGTTAAGGGAGCATAGAACACCCTTGGGATGGACTATGACATAAAAGGTATAAGTCCATCCATTTGCATGCACAAGATTCTAATGGAGGAACTTTACAAACCATCGTTTGAGCCCCAAAGAAGATTAAATCCAGCATGAAGGAAGTTGTGAGAGCTAATATTTTGAAGCTTCTCAATACTAGAATTATTTATGCTATTTTAGATAGTTTATAGGTAAGTCTAGTGTAAGATGTATCAAAAAAGGATGTAATAATTGTGGTGAAAATGACAACAATGAGTTTATTCCTACAAGAACAGTCACATGTTGGTATGTATGTATGGATTACCACAAGTTAAACAAAGCAATAAGGAATGATCATTTTCCACTTCCATTCATTTATAAAATGTTAAATCAATTGGTTGGATATCCATATTATTGCTTCTTAGATGGTTATCCGGAGTATAACCAGATTTCCATAGCCTCTAAAGATCAAGAGAAAACTACATTCACATGTCCCTACAGAACATTTTCTTTTAAAAGGATTCTCTTTGAATTGTGCAATGCTCCAACAACATGTCAACATTACATGATTGTTATCTTTTTAGATATGGTAGAAGATATAATGGAAATTTTTGTGGATGACTTTTTAGTTTTTGGTACATCTTTTGATCATTATTTCCATAATTTAGCTCTTGTTTTGTAAAGATGTGAAGATAAAAATCTTGTCCTAAATTGGGATAAGTGTAATTTCATGGTTCTAGAAGGGATCGTGCTTGGTCATAAAATGTCACCTAAAGGAATTGAGGTTGATCGAGCTAAAATTACCACCATAGAAAAACTACCACCTCTAAAGAATGTGAAGGGAATCAGAAGCTTTTGGGACATGTGGGAATTTATAAAAGATTTAAAAGGGATTTTTTAAAGCTTACTAAACCTTTATGTAATCTTCTTGAAAAAAAATTTGCATTTGACGTTGATGATGTTTGTTTACAGGCCTTTAATGCAATCAAAGAGAAATTGATTTTAGCACCATTAATGACTGTACCTAATTGGAGTCAACCTTTTGAAGTAATGTGTGATGCAAGTGACTATGCAATTGGAGCAATGTTAGGACAGAAGTAAGACAAATTATTTGGGGCTATATACAATGCAAGTCGGACATTGAATGAAGCCCAATTGAATTATATAACAAACAAGAAGGAGATGCTTGTTGTGGTTTTTGCATACGACAAATTTCGAGCCTACCACATTGGTACAAAGGTGATAGTGTTCACTGATCATGCAGCACTTCGTTATTTATTTGGCAAGAAGAATGCCAAGCCTAGGTTGATATGTTGGATCCTTCTTCTTCAAGAATTTGATTTGGAAGTTCAAGATAAGAAATGAAGTGAAAATTCAATTGCTAACCATCTTTCTTGATTGGAGCAAGAGGAAGTAAAACAAGATTTTGAGATCCAAGAAGCATTCCCTAATGAGTAGTTATTTGCATGTGATATCAAGCTTCCTTGTTATGCTGATATTGTAAACTACCTAGCTTGTAGGGTATTGTCACCACATCTTACATACCACCAACCTAAGAAATTTTTGCATGATGTGAAATATTATTTTTTGGATGAGCCTTTTCTTTTAAAAAGATGCCTTAATCAAATCATCTGAAGATGTGTTCCTTAAGAGGAGATGCAAGCCATTCTCCATCATTTCCATTCCTCATCATATGGAGGACATTTTCGAGTAACACGAACAATAGCTAAGGTACTTCAAAGTGGTTTCTTTTGGCTCTATATTTTTGTGAAAGTTATACTTTGGTAAAGACTTGTGATCGGTGCCAACATATGGGAAATATTTCAAGGCGTCAAGAGGTACCATCAAAAAATATCTTAGAGGTTGAGTTATTTGATGTTTAGGGAATTGATTTTATGGGTCCTTTTCCTCCTTCTTTTTACTTTTTTTATATCATGTTAGCAGTTGATTATGTGTCAAAATGGGTGGAGGAAATTGCTACAATAACAAATGATGCAAAGGTAGTGCTCAAATTTTTACATAAAAACATATTCATAAGATTTGGCACTCCATGAGTTATTATTAGTGATGAAGGGACCCACTTTTACAACAAGTTGATCGAGAACCTTCTCTAAATATGGTGTGAAGCATAAGATAGCAATTGCCTACCATCCTCAAACTAATGGCTAAGCTAAAATTTCAAATCAAGAAATCAATAATATCCTTGAGAAGGCGATCAACACCAATAGAAAGGATTGAACAACAAAGCTTGATAATGCTTTATGGGTATACCATACAACTTTTAAAACACCTATTGGGATGTCTCCTTATCGATTAGTGTTTGCAAAAGCATGTCATCTCCCTATTTAGTTGGAGCATAATGCTTATTGGGATGTAAACAAGTTTAATTTTGATTTGAAAGAAGCAGGGGAAAAGCAACTTCTTCAATTGAATGAGATGGATGAATTCCCAAATGATGCTTATGAAAATGCAAAGATCTACAAAGAATGGACGGGCATGACAAACTGATTCTTAGGCATGAGTTTTCTCCAAGACAACATGTTTTTTCTCTTCAATTCATAACTAAACTCTTCCCGGGTAAGTTAAGATCAAGATGGATAGGTCCTTATACAATTGAAAAAATTTCCCCTTTTGGAGAAATAGACTTGAAGGAAAAGGTAGGGCATATATTCAAAGTTAACAGTCACAGATTGAAGCACTATTATGGTAAATAAGTGGAGAGGAATTGTGCCTTTACTCCTCTTCAAAATCCTAATTAATGAAGATTGAAATGTCTGGCTGTAGACTATAAAACAAGCGCTTATGAGAGGCAGCCCATAAAACTTTCTCTTATTTTATTTTATTCTATTTGATTTTTTATTATTTATTTGAATAATTTGGATTTTGATACTGGTTTATTTTTGTAGAAATAAAGAGGTAAAAATTACAAACTAAGGTGGATCCACCATAAAACCAAGGAAGTTCCTTTCATTTCTTTAATCTATCTCACTTTTGAAATACAATGAGGACATTGTTTAGTTTAAGTTTGGGGGTGTCAACTCCTATAGTCTCAATTTTTTGGATTCTCTTATTAAGCATGTATTTGAGTATGATTGAATTCGCTATGACTCTGAAATTTGTGATTGAGGATGATTTTGAGAAAATTTATTTCAAAATCTATTATTATGTTAGTTAGAGTTTTATGGGTACTATGATTTAAATCCCTGTCCTTGAAAATAATTGAGCATATAGTAAATTTTTTCTCTACTCTATTTTGCCTATGAAGTGAAAGAGTTGAATTAATTGAGTCAGAAAAGTTCAATCTTTCTTTGCTCTAGAATCCCTTAATAGATCCTTGAGGCAAAATCCTAGTTGATACCAAATATTAGAGAAATGATCTAGGCAAATTTTTTGTCACAACTAAAAATCTTTCCCAACCATCCTAATTATCACACCATTATGGCATGGTCAACCCCCTTAAGCCTTATTTAACATATACCTTTATTTGTTCTTTTAACTACATAAACCATTCTCATTCTAAGTCGGAAAAACCATGAACTTGCTTTAAATTTTGAGAAAATACTTTGGTGGAAATTTGCATGTAAAGAGAAAGTTCAAATTAAATAATCCACATTATGTTTGCTCTATTTTATCAAAGTGTCAAAAGCAAAGAAAGTGAAAGGAAAGAATCGAAAAAGGATTAAAGTGGTTGAAAATCAAAAAAGGCTTTGAGTATCAAGGTGGATAAAAAAATAAAAAAAAAGTAAAAAAAAGCACTTCACTGATTAAGTATGACAACAATATTCTCATCAATATGTGCATATTGTCGAGAAAGAGAAATAGTATGAATCACATGGATGTTTTTTTATTGTTTTTTTTTCTACCAAGTATTTTCCTAGTTTGCTTTGATTTTTCATATACATTTCTTTCTTAGCTCTTACCATGTGGCCTATCATTACAACCTTGATTAAAGACCCTTTTATCTCTAATTTTGGTGTTTGATTACATTAGTGGAGAGGATTTCTAAAAATTTGACTTACGGGGGTAAGTTTTGAGAGATTTCTTTTGATTTAAGTTTTTTTTACTTTTATCTGAATTTAATGGTTATTTGGAGTTAAATTGACTATTTCACACACACAATCAACGACTTAGCTTTAGGTTGAAGTAAATGCTTAACTCTTGCTTGACAAATTGCTGAATTTTTGATTGATTTTTTTGCTATCTTCGATGTCAAAAGAGTAAGTTATTAGTGATGAAATCTAAATTTAAATTGTAGCTTGGTGAGTCATGGTAATTCTCTATTGGGTCTAGTTTATATTATGTATAGTTGTTTTTTATAAGTTAAGGGGTGTTTGATGACTTGCATAATTTGGCATAATTTATTACTTCTTAATTTTAACTTTAGTATAATTTTATTTATTTTTATTGATTTTAGACTTTATTATTATTTTTAAAATTTTATTACAGATTTGAAAAAAATGAAGATTTATTGAAATAAAATATAATCAAACATTTGATGAAACAAAAGGAAAGTTAAAATAAAAAAATAAAGACAAAAGCACTAGAATAAAAAAACGAAAAGGCGGCGCTAACTACTAGGGTAAAATTATATATATGATAGAAAAGCTGGGGAATAAAGGGAGAATATAAGAGAAACAGAAGGGGGAAAAGGCAACTAAAGCGAAGAAAGAAACATGAACAAAGAAAAAAAGCATAATGGCGACGCTGAACTAGAAAAAAGAAACAAATAGGAAACTGATGAGCGTTTAAAAAGCATTAAAATTACAATAATTTAATGCACTTTAATTAATTAAATAGATTTATATTTGTATGATTTTATCATATTTTTATATAAATTTATCTTTTCAGAATCACAAGTATTTTTTATTATTTTTTAGGTATTTTAGTTCCAAATAACTTAAAGACACGAAGAAAAATATTGAAGGCAATACATCACAAATATATTGAGAAAAGAAATGAGAAAAAGTAAAAAAGATGGAAAACAAATTTGGACAAAATGAGTCAAAAATATCAAAAAAGCCAAAATCCCGCACGCATATGCCCAGATCACACCGGAACACACCATACTGATTTTCGCACATACTCGTACCAACCTTTCCAAACACACTCCTCACTATATCCCATGCGTGCTAAACACCCGTCTGCTGAGTCAACCGCCTATCTACCGAAATTTTCGCACCCCATATGCATGTTAACATGTCCAAATGCGTCCAAATTCAAAATTTGAAATATTTCCCCCCTTTTTTTGGCCTTTTCTTCACCTATAAAAGGACTCTCTTACCCCATTGTAAAACATATAAGTTTAGGAGCTCTTTCTCTCTCTAGAAAGTTTTCTTTTTTTTAGTTTTTAGTTTTAAAGTTCTTCTCTTTTTGAGAAGAAATAGCTATATTTTTATAGATTTTTAGTTTTCGATTCAATAAGCGGAGATGCAAATCCGTTTAGAGGTTTTCTAGCAACAGAATTAGCATCAAAATGTTGTAAAGATTTGTTTAAGGTATAATTTTAATATATTCTTTACAATTATTTTTTTATGTTTTATTCTTATATGTTATATTTAATTCGTCTATAATTAAATTTAACATGAATGACTGTTTGTAAATATGATATAATAATAACATTGTTATACTTACAAAATATTAAATAGATAAAACATCTCTATAAAATAAATTGATTTTGTTTTTATTCCAGATTTTATATTAAGGATGTTAGAGGGAAATATATTATTTTTCATTACAAATTTAAATCTAAAAGTTAGATTTTAGGTTTAATTATCCGGTCTGATTTGGAGTAGTGTTCTTTTATTTGTTAGTACAATCGCCCGGTAGTTAAAGTGAAGCTCTATTTCAATTTTATAAGAACTATTATTCGAAAAAGTATTGACGACATATTTTCAGTAATGGTATTAAAACTTAAAAATTAGTACTCGGATAATTAAATTCTTAGGTTTAATTTAGACACCTTGAATAAAGTGTAATTAATTGACTCCGCCTAAAGTTGTGATTATATTGTTTGCTATTTTCTTAAAAATAAAGCTAAAATTCAATACTTAATTAGCCTAAGAATATTAGTTAATTAATATTAAAAAAAAAATTTGGGCCCCGCTTAAGGACACTTTCATACAAAAACAAATCAACAACTATCAATTTATATTTTTAATAACCTAAATAATATGAGCAAGCATAGTTAACTTAATTATTATATCCTTAAATATTTCACTATTATGAATGATAAAAATTTACATTATTGTTTATTGAATCTATATCTATGTTAATTTTTACGTTATTAGATTAGGAAACAAACAAACCAAAATATTGTGACATGATGTTTATGATTTAATTTTGTTTTTAAGATTTTGAATAATAAATTAAAAAATCACATATATTTCTTCCTTGGATCGACCTTGGAGTATACTTATCATTTTCTATAAAATGATTCGTGCCCTTACGAGAGTTATATAAATAATAAAACCAAAAGATTCTGTAAGATCGGTATTTGTAATGCCGGTCTTGAGATTCATCAAGTTTTTGGCGCCATTACCGGAGACTTGATGTTGTCTCATCATAAACGCAAAAGAAGAAAAATCCATAATAGATTAACGTGAAATAAAATTCATTTTCCTTTCAATTCCTCTCAGCAAAGTTATGGTAAATTCGTTAAATTTAATTTTTAGTGTGAACTAAATTTTCTTTATTCTAAGAAAAATATGTAATCTAATTCCAAACTATGTTTACTTATTCATGTTAATTTGAATTATTTCTTTTCATGTTTGTCTGATTTATTCTGATTTTATTGCTTCTAATTAACTAACCATTAATTATATGATTTTAATCTTATGATTTACTATCTAAGGGAATTATAGCATAGATTTGGAATATTCCTGTGTAGGTAAATATAGAGATCGAAAAACTTGTATGAACCTATGTAGTTTTAAAATCATTGGTCTTAATGCTTTCTTGCTATATTAAATTGCACACTCTTGTGTAAATTGATGAACAAGAATATTTCCAATTGACTATCGAAAGAGGCTTTTGGATGTTTTTTAGAGATTGCTAACAAATAGAGAGAATTAAATTTAATTAACTAGATAAGTAAAACATAGTGAGGGATTAGGTGAAATCGATTTCCTAGAAGTTTTCTTCCCATTAATTTGATCTTTGAACATCTTTATTTTCTTTTGTGCATTTTCTTTAAATTGATTTTATTTTAAATTCCAATTACAACAACCTTAATGATTTTTCTAGATAAAATTGAGATTAGTATAGTTTTGGTATTTGTCAAAAGTAAGTTACCAATCCTTGAGAATGATACTTTTTTTATCACTTTACTATAAAGCTACGATATTGTGCACTTGCAGTTTTGAACCGATTAACTATCTGAAATAGTGACCTCAACTTTCATTACACATTTGTTTGTGCATTTTAGTTTCTAAAAGCATTTAGCTGTAATATGTCCTTGCTTTCCACATTCAAAGCATCTTATTTTATTTAAGTAACCTTTACTCAGTTTCTCATAACCATTTTCTAAGTCTTCATCATCAGATTTTGAGGTTTTGGAACTAGAAGTATCTCTTCCAATAGTCCCAAAAGAAGGTTTCTTTTACCTGCAAAAATGGTAAATCTCTGAGCAAGGAATTCCATTTTCTCCTTATTAGGGTTAGAATCTTCATTATCACAACCTTTTATGCACACATGTTTGATTGGTTCACTTTCCTAGTAGGTGATGCAGTTCGAAGATTGAAAGTCATTAATAGTAAGTTCACTTGGCTTGTACATAGACTCAAACATATTAACTTTGGCATGAAATTGATAGGGTAGGGTAGAGATGATTTTCTCAATCTATTTTTCCTCGTTAATAGGTCTACCCAAGTTATAGATACAATTGATAATATTTGAAAAGAAATCATAGAATTTTTCAAAGGTTTTATCCTCTTACATAATATAGAGTTCAAAATCTCTATTCAACTTCAGAATTTTGGATCTTTTTACTACTGAAGTATCTTTATAAGTAGTCTCTAAGATGTCCCATGCTTGTTTTGAAGAAATACAACTCTCAATTCTTTGGTATTCATCTAGCGAAATAGCCCTGATGATTGCATAAAAACCCTTGCTATTCCATTCAAATTCCTTACTCTCATCTTTGGTCCAAGCAATCATAGGTTTAGGAATCACAATGCTATCAAGTAGGGTTTTGGTAGCATACATCTAGCCATTCTCGACAAGCAACCAGACATGTCACCTTGGGACCACAAAAAGGCCTTCATTTGTGACTTTCAATAGGCATAGTTAAATCCATGGAAAAATGGAGGTCTACCTACATTATATATTTCTTCTAAATCCATTAGATAGAAAGTGTCTATGTGTGTATGAAAATGCGAGTTAAAACTATCAATACCAGAGTGGTTAGGCCCAAAAGGGTGCAACTACTCTAATACCAATTGAAAAAGTCCACAATCCCGTATACAACCAAAGTAAGGAGATATAGACTCATAAATGAGTCATCCCTAACTCATAAGGAACAGAACAATAAAATATTTATTACAGTTCACATAGCAGAAGCACAAATTATATAATATCAAAAGTAAAAAACTTTAATAATATGTCAAACAAAAAGCATATGCATAACAAATACTTTCTAATCAAAGTTTAAGCTAATAGTATGTTGAAACATACACACATTAAACTTGGATTATGCTAACAAAAAATTAGATCATGCATAAAAATTGATATAACGAGGTAAACCCATATAAAAACTATATCTATATAGTAACATTCTCGGGTTACTTAAGACAAGCAATCAGTACTAAACAATTTACTAAACAGTAAATAATTTACAACACTAATAAACAATAAAATCACTATTGTCTCTATCAGTCAGGACCTCTATCCAAAATGCCTACTGTTGCTCTTCACTTGCTGCTTCTCTAATTGTTTCGTTCAACACTCAAACCCAACAGTACTCCATAGCCAACACCACCCAATGTGATGTGATTGGAAACCAATGATTATTAACAGTATGTGTATCAACTCATAATCTCACAGGACACACAATCCACTACTAAAATTAAATCACATACGGGAGACACACAGTCAAACCACATACATATAAAGATTACAATTTGATCATTAAACTCACAAAAATGACCCACTATTAAATATAAAATCTCCAAAAATAATTTCAAAATTAGATAGAAATCTTAGTGTGTATTTTGACAAAATTTTAGCTCTTGAATAAGGGGTAAAAAAGAAAGAAATGAGGGGTATTTATAGGGCTCAATTTTGACACCTCGTCGACCAGCTTGCCCACTACCTTGTGTGGGGGAAAACGTGGTAGCAAGCTAGTTTGTGAGGTGCTAAAAAGTCACATTTTTTTCTCCAAAAATTATCAAGTAGACTCCATAAATACCCTCACTTGAAACGAACCAAACATGTCACAATGTTGGCTCGTTTGCAAGCTTGCTTGTCGAAAACCAACACTCTCAACCTAGCATGCATAGAAAACCAACCACGTGGTGTGTGTAAACCTACTTATTTAGAAAGTGTACCTAAGTATGTGTGTGTAAATTATTGATCTGCAATAACCAACCTTATACAGAGAAATATAAAAATACTAAGTAAAATAGCAGACACTTGTTTGTACATGAGAGGCCAACACACAAACACAAGAACAACGAGACTTATAATGCAGAATATTTGATGAATCTTTATAAAAAAAATAAATGTGTATGCACATTTTTCTGAATAATACACATCCTGTATTTGGCTAACTAAGCACTTTGGGATCTTTTAGGCTCCTTCTTTTACAGAAGACCTTGCACAAACTCCATTACAAGTAATCTGTGGATGGATGCTATGTCAATTAATTTTGGGATATGGGTCAATAATTTATGAAAAATAGAGATTATTTTTACCATGTGAGTAATTTAGGTAGCTAGAAATAATTGTTGTTATGGGGATAAGCGGGTTTCATTGAGCTATTTAATTGCTATTGTTTTTTCGATTCACTTGGGAGACTAGTATGTCACAAAGTAGGGTCATGAGAAGTACAATTGATGATCTTATGGTCCTCTACTGACTATGAGTACAGTACATTCCACGACGAGCTCTCAAGAATATAGAGGTGCAAGCTTCGACTTTGAGTTGGTTAAAAGTAAACCCAAATGGTACTACTTTTGGATAATTGGGCTGGCTGGTTATGTAATGGTGTTCAAGACTTTGCTTTCCTTTGTGAAAGGTTGTTTTTGTATCCCATTCAGTGTTTCACGTGTTTTCAAGGCAGAGCTTGCAACAACAATTTACCTATGGCTTGGCTTGATTGTTTAGAGAACGTTTCTCACATGAAGTTTCATTTTTCTCATATGTATAGAAGGCAATGTTGTAGCTGTTAGAGTCTCTAGTATTTATACTGTGGCATGGTGTTGGGATGCAAAATCATTCGCAATTGCTTTTATTCATTTTGATACTAACAATAGAGCTAGATATAAGTTCTACTAAGGATTACTCTGTATAAAGTTACATTATTAATTTTTATTTATTTAAGAATATTTTCAACGGGCTAGATAATAAAGATGTTAAGGAGAAGCTGATCTAATTGGGATCTCTTTATACATCTATAGATTCATGCCACTTACAACCTTCATCAAAAAGGCCATGAATGTGACTTACAAAATAGCTCTTACATTGAAATGTTTTGAACCGTTTAGATGAAAAACAAAATACACAGATATCAAAAGAATTGAAATTTACTTTTCTAAGGAGAACAAGTACTATCAACAATTTTCTATCTTAATTAATTGTAACTTTTAAGATTCAATTTTTCATTCACTATGATGTCTTTTTAGTGTATAAATATATTATTTTGAAGCTCTCAGATCACTCACTTTATATCAAGTGTGTCATGCCCAAAATAATGTCCCAAAAAACATCTAATTCATTCACATTTTCATTCAATTTGATTTTCATTATAAACTAATAAACATGTCGGAGGTACATTTCAATCAAGTCCCATTCAAATTCAACATTTGTATGAACTTTATCCAGTAATACATGCTCCTATCAAGTTATTAAATTCGTTCCTCCCTATGGCTACTAAGGATCATGAATTTGATTTACTAATGCACCATGAATATTAAATATTATGAAGTTACAAATTGGATTGTAGTGCATAATTGCAATGATATATAATTAATCTTGAGCACATGAAACTCTTGTAGTATGTAACAGAGCATATTCAAAGAAAAATTATTCTTTAGTTATATATTAAGTGATAAGGTATAATCAATGTAAATAAAATTCAAGATTAATATTTCAAATATTTCAAGAGTTTTAACTATAATTTTTAAATTAACCTACTAAAAAAATAATAACATTCAAAAAGTTTATTTGTAAACTTTGTTCTCATTTTTCTATAAAATATATGTAAGAAATTATTTATTATTTTTAAAATATATGATAATGTAATATTTTAAATTAATAAAATTTAAGATTAGTGTAAATTTTTTTAAAAAATAAATATTCAATAGAAAATTAACAAAATAAAATAATATAATTAATGAATAATATATTATTAAAGTAATAAATTATACGCCATTATCTAATGAAAAATGAAAGAAAAACAACCTAAATATTGATTAATATACTTAACGAATATCATAGATTAATGAATATATATATATCCCTTAGCCCTTAGGGCTTACTTACCATTTTATTCAAGCTCAACTAGAAGTCAACGTTAAGCCATTAATTCACACTCCATAGCCAACTCTTCTTTGTCTGTTTCTCACACACCAATCACATGCCACTACTACGTGCCCGGTATCCCTCGATATTCTGAAACAAGGATTTTATATTCCACCACCCTAACCAAATAATAAATACAAAATATTACTGTTTTGTATGACTTTCAACCATCATCGTATATGATACTTAATTTAAAATAATTTTTTTATTTAATAAAAAATATTTAAATATTCTTTTAAAAAGTAATAAACAGAACAGTAATAATATATTTATGAGTTGTGTTAACATTGAATTAAATGTTAAAATTCCAAAAATAATTTTTATGTAATTTTGAAATTAATTACTAGCCTGTGACATGAGATCTGTACGTTGTAGCAATAAATTGTTATAAAAAGCATTTTTCAATTATAAAGCTTAAATTAAATTCTTAAATAAAAATACTTAAAAAAATACAGATTTGTACTTTCATATAATTCTTTGTAGGTGACATTTTCATTTTAATTTTACAAAAGTATTGTTTTTTTTATATTAGTAAAAACATTTAATGATATTATAAAGGTATATAATGGAATAAGTTCTGTAAAAGAGACGGTATAATAATTTGAAAGTAATCTTTAAATTTTAAAAAATAATTTTGAAGTTTTAAAATAAATATTTAATATTTCTTGTAATTTTAAAAAAATAAAATATTCAATTTGTAAATAAATAAAAATAATTTTTTTTAAATTTTAATATATTATAAAAATATAATTAAATTTTAATTTTTTAATTACGTATTATTAACTTTTATAATTGTTAAAAATTATTATTAAATTTTTTTATTATTTTTATACCATTAAATTTTATAAATTTTTATAAAAATATTAAAGATTAATTCACAACAAATTACATGTTAAATTTTAATGATATAAAACAAACATATAATTTATATATATATATATAGTTTAATAATATAAAAATCAAAATTAAAAATTTAATAATACATTTATAATAACTTACAAAACTAATGGTAAAAAAATCTATCCGATCTATAAAGTAATTAACTGAGATAAAAAAAAAAATCCCCCACAAATAATAAAAAAAAAACCACCATCCTCTATTTTTATCGTCCTTTGTCCATTGTAGCATATTTTCCTTTTATAATCCCAACTATATCCTACCATTTCTCTACCTCCATTCTTTTTCCTTATCTTTCAGCCATTAGCACCATGCTTGAAGACTCTGTATCTTCTTCTATACCTTCCATCTGGTCTTTTATGAGCAACTGGTTAACACCCACTGTTCTCTTTGTTCTACTCAATCTTATGATTGGTACCATTGTCATTACTTCAAGCTTTGGTACACACAAACACCATGAACAACATGAAAATCATGAACATCACTCACAAACCAGACAACTAGATAGATCTCCTTCTTTGTTACAGAGGCTGAAATCCATCAATTTTTACTCCTATAGATACCAAGAACCAACCACTGCCTATCATAGAACCCCAGAAACAGAAACCCATTACACATTTGGGTATACACAAGAGCCAGAGCAACTAAAAATCACCAGATCTCCATCTATTTTACAGAGACTCAAGTCCTTCAATCCCTACAATTACATTCCTCATGAACTCACTCCTTCACAATTCTCCACAACCACAGTTACAACTTTGCAAGGCAACCAAGAACCGGATACCCATTACGATTTTCAACAAACCCGTATACGAGAACAACCCAGAAAACAGAAACCTGAGGAAGAAGATGAAATTGGTGAGCATTTTGAAGAGGACCATTTTCCAGATGAAGATGAGGAACAAACACAAACCATTGATGAGATTTACAGTCAGCTAAAGGGAGAACAAATGAGTCGAAGCAAGTCCGATACTCAACCGACGGCTGGTCAGGTGCCCAAAAAGTTACCAAAGAAGATGAAGAAGTCGGCAAGCTCCAAATCGGCGTTTGGCCATTTTAAGGAGGAAGACATTGTCGAACGTCGCCGTCCGGCGACCGTGAGGGAGGGTAAGGATTCCAAAGCCACTGAAGCTGACGAAGAGGTCGATGCCAGAGCTGATGACTTCATCAACAAATTTAAGCATCAATTGAAAATGCAGAGGCTCGATTCAATAGTTAGGTACAAGGAGATGATCAATAGAGGAAGTGCACAGTAAAGTACTAAGGTCTAAGCTTTATTATCATTATTGTGTGATTTTTTTTTTATTTTTTATTTAGTTTCGGCTAATTCAAATCTAAACGCTTTATTTTTGTGTTCAAGTATTGCGCTCTTGTGTTCATGTAATTATTTATTTCTAATTACAAATTCAAAACACATAAATATTATTTTATCCAAAAAAAAAAAAAATTCCTCACTTATTTCAAAATTCAATAGTAACAACTTGGCCAAATTTGGGAGAAATTGTGTTTTCCCATTTTGGAATTCCTTTTGGTAATTAGGCAGATTTTTTTGACTATATTATTTTAGTGTTATGTGTTAATATTATTTTTAATTTTTAAAATAATTTTAATACATCGTACTATATATAAAAAAAATTATAGACGTAAAAATTTGTAAAAAGTGTATAATATTAGCAATATTTCTTTAATTTCTTATGAGTCTTTGGAAGTTGAGAAAACCCAAATTCCCACTAGTTATGGTGTGGGTTGGCAAATCATTTCTAATTAGTTGATAAGAACAAGTTAAGGTCGTTGAAAAACTTATACATGGAGTCGTTTACCCTTCAGAAATGTTGGCTGGTAGCTTAGATGATGATATCATTTACCCTCTGGAATTATGGATTAAGTTATGAGGGAGAGGGGTTGGTTGGTCAGATCAGATTGGGCATTGATGCTTTATCCGGATGTTAAGGTGATAGGTTGTGTTTGCACGTGGTAGATAAGTTTCAAAAAAGCAAAAATTATAGCAAACATCCGCTTAAGTTTTATAAAATTGTTAAAAATAAAACTAAGTTATTGGTATATTATATTATTCTTTTTTAAATACATGGACTTTATTATTTTGTTTTCAAATACATCTCTAATAGTCGCTACAAAGAAATCATTTTATTTAATTTAAAGGTTTTTTTTATTGTTATTTTAATAAACTTTAAGGGATATTACCCTTTATAAATATTTACTTAATACAAATTGTATTATTACTAGTTAATTATAGATTAAAAAAATAAATTTTATTATTTTAATTAATAATTATCTAAGAAATTAACTGTGATTGTGATTATAACTTATCGTATAAAAAATACTCTAAAGTTTTATAGATAGCAAAGATACAATGATATTTTAGTCTTTTTTTATAAATCAAATATATTATTTATATTTTTTAAAATTTGTACATGTTCGTAATCTTATTATTATATTTTTAGATATTTTAATAATTTGTTGTTAATTTTGATAAAAAAACTTAAGTTAGATTAAATTTAAAAAATTATTAAATTAAAAATAATAATAATAAATAAAGTTATTAAAATCATTAAAATACACATAAAATGATTAAATATAATAGTTAAGTGATAAAGTCTACAAATTTAAAATAAAATAATAAATATACTTAATTTATAAAAATATAGTAATTCAAAATATATATATTTTTTATATCATATGTTAAAAAATTTAAATAATATTAATAAGTGATACAATATAAAAAATATAAAAATAAAAATGTATATAAATTCATGTATACGCAAGAGTTTGATGTGGAAAATAATATTTACAATTTTTTCACTACTTTCTTCTCTCTGTACTTGTAATTATAAGGTAAGTATCAAGACTTTATAATCAAACAACAGATGTTATTGTTAAATAGATTTTAAATGATCGTGAAGAATTTTTTTTAAATTTATTATCTCTCACAAAATATCTTCAATTTAACCACTTATAAATCCAATTATGCTTAATGTATTTTTTTAATATATAAATATATCAACTTTTTTAGCAAAATAAAAATAAAATAAAATAAAAATCATCAAAAAATGATAATTAAGAAACATAACATTTAAAGATCTAATTCTTGATATATTTTTCTCTCGTTTTAAGTTATAAGTTATATCATATTAAAATATTGATTGATAAAAAAAATACTCAAGAATTTAAAGATAAAATAAATAAATTATATTTTATCAATAAATTTATGAAAAGTTTTTTATGAAAAAAAATTAAATTATCTTAATTAATAATAAATTTGAATGTTGAATGTTGAAAAAAAATTAAAGTGTCAAGTTGAATGTTGTCATTAATGAGATTCATAGAGAAGAATGTGGAGCTCATTTTGGAGAGAGGAGCTTGTGCCATACGATGATTAAATAAGGTTATTTTTGGTCGACAATGTCGATCTATTATACTTTCAAGCCTGAAAAAGAGGTTGGACTTTTGAATCAATTTGAAGTATCTTTCATTATTCGTATGAGAACTAACACAAATCCTCACTTATGAGCAAGAAGGTCTAACCCTTACTCATTTGAGATTCGAGCATAAGAGGTATAAAAGACTGCTTGGCCTAAGAAAGGAGTCAGACACTCAAATTTTGGGGTCCTCTTTTAGGAAAAAAATGTCTTGACGACATGTTTAAACTAGCTTAGAGACAATCTCGATCGTGAATAAACTAGTATAAAACCTTCACTTAGGAGCAAGGTGGTTTAACCCTTTCCCATTTAAGATGCATGCATAAGAGACATAAAAGATTGATCTATCTATGAAAGGAGTCAAATTCCCAAATTTTGGATTCCTCCTTTGGGAAAAAATGTCATAGCGATAGGTTTAAACCAACCTAAAGATAATCGCTCTTGCAAATAAATTAACGTAAAATCCTCACTTAGAAGCAAGGAGGTTTAACCCGTGTCAACTTGAGATACAAGCATAAAAGGCATAAAAAGATTGCCTAGCCTATAGACTATCCTACTTGTGAATAAACCAAAGAAAAACCAACCAAGTATGGGGATGTATCCCACATGTACTCCGTTTATGGCTACAATTGGCATTTCGAGGTATGTACAACCTATCTACAAAAATTTTACTTCATGCACCTAATATGTCGATAAAGCTCGTAGGTACTCCATTTTATGGTTATAACATGCATTTTGGTATACATAAGGTTTCACTACAAAAAAATTACTTCACGCACTAAGTATGTAGATAAAGCCCACATGTACTCCGTTTATGGTTATAGTCGGAATTTCGAAGTACATAAGATCTAACTACAACAAGTTTGCTTCACGCATTATGTTGACGAAGCCAACATGTACTCCGCTTATGGCTATAGCCCATATTTTGGAATATATACGACATGATTACAAAAAGTCTACTTCAAAATGCAAAGTATGAGGATTAAGCTTACAAGTACTCTATTTATGGCCATAACCCACATTTCAAAGTACATACGACCCGACTACAAAAGTTTTCTTCATGCACTAAGTATGGATGCAGTCCATATGTACTCTGTTTATGGCTATAACATGAATTTTGAGGTACATACGAACTAATTACAAAAAGTCTGTTTCACTCACCGTTTAGATGAAGCATACATGTACTCCATTTATGGCTATAGCCTTTATTTTAGAGTACATACTGCCTGATTACAAAAAGTTTATTTCACACACCAAGTATGTGGATGAAGCCCGTATATACTCCATTTATAACTATAACTCGCATTTTGGAGTATATATGGCCTACTTACAAAAAGGTTTGTTTCATGCACAAAGTATATGAAAGAAACCCATATGTACTCTGTTTATGACTATAGTTTTCATTTCGTGGTACATACAACATGACTACAAAAAGTTTACTTCACACACAAAGTATAAGGATGAAACCCACATGTACTCTGTTTATGGTTATAACCAGCATTTTGGAGTATACACGACCTAACTATAAAAAGTCTATGAGTTACACACCAAGCTCACGTGTACTTCCTATATAACTGTGGCCAACATTTTAAAGTACATACAACTTGACTACACATATTTTTTGTTAATAGAATCAAATATATAATTATAGAATACATGATTTAATGATAGGATTAAACATAAAAAAGTAACAAAATGTAGAATAAAATTACTTAAATATAAAGATGTTAGCTCGAAATAACTTCTAGGAAAATATTGTTTTGTTTTTAAATTACAACACCACAAGGGGAGGTATACACCTTATATATAATAAAACAACCATCAATCCACACTATTGTAACCACATTTGTAGTGGCTGTGGAATCTTCATTAGTTGACGCGGACTCTTCACCAGTTTGGCCACATAAGGATTCATCTCTGGTCCAAGCGTCGATGTACGTAATCTTAGAAGATGAGGGTATCGGGTTGTTTGTCTTTACGACCTCAAGAAATTTGTTTGAAGTTAGCTCGTTTAGAATGGACTCACGATTGAGAGCTTTAGTGGCTTCCCTCAAGTCGCTAAGACTTTATTAGCCCATTCAAAGAATCCCAATGTGGCATCTTTAATGAGCTATTGGTTGGTCTTCTCGAGACCAACCAACTTCTCTGTGAACTCATCAGCTTGTTTCTTCTTAGCATAATACCCTTTTGAAGACGATTCTTCTTACGCCAAACATTGTCAAGTTTAATGGATTGGGACTCAACTTTGCCTATGAGTCCTTCCAACTTGGCAAACAGTTTCCCGTTATTGACCTCAAGTTAGGAAGTCTTTTAGGTGAGTACTTGAATCCTTTCTTTTTTGGATCAACTAATCAAATCCCTAGTTAGGAAAGCGACAAGCTTTACATAATGATAGAATTCATAAACTTACAAGTTATATCAAAAAGTAAGAAGAATGAGAAAGAAAAATTTCACATCTATAGTATGCATGAAGCCCATAAGGTAAACGAAACTAGGCTCTTCAGGCCAAGCTTGGTTGACTTTAGTCTTATCATCTACACCATCGAAGTAATTGTACAGATCATCTAGCTTATCCATCTTACTAAAAATGCCACCTTTAAAAGGATTTACCAAAGGCTCAAAAAAGTAACCCTCACCCATTGAGTAGTACCTTTGTTGTTATCCATCACGTCAATGGTCTCATTAGGAACGACCTAACTAGTGGAAGTAGTAGACTTTCATTTTGCTTGAATGGGCTACTTTAGTAGGCTATACATCTCTTTTTGGGTTTTTCTAACAATGGTGGCCTCATTTGCAACGACCTTCATTTCTCTATAGAATTAGCAGACATGGTCTAGCTAGGAGTAGATTTAGGAAAGGGAGTGAAATTGGGCTGAGATGCATTTAGCCCAAGGACTTATTGGTATAGGTTCTTCATATTCGATGTGGAAAAATCCATACATGAAACAAAGAAAAAAAAAAGAAAAAAAGAATGGGTATACTTGTAAAGAGTAAAAAAATTTAACCAAAGAAAAAAAAGATTCATGACTTATTTAAAAGGGCTTTTTCCAAAAGAATGGCTTGCTTTTGGTTCTACGAGATCTGATTTTTTCTGAAGAAGAGAGCTCTCTAAAAATGTAAAATAAAAAGAAATGGACCCCTATGTTATATATATGTGTATGTTAAAAAAATTATGAATGAATAGTAATGAATGTGTAGTAATCAATAATGTTGATAGGATACAATGGTAAATAAAAGGACTAATAGTTATAAAAGATACATAAGAGTAGTAAATGGACAAAAAAAATATTGGAAAGTCATGAAAGCTTAAGAAAGTACAATTTATCATTAAAAGAAGTAAGTAATAACTACTATCTACTCTTCTAGTTTGATACAAACTAGATGAGTGTACAAGCACACCTTAAGTCCTAAGATAATAGTGACGTTCAGTTAAAGGCTCGAAGACCCAATCCAAGGTTAGCCCAAAGGGCCAGCCCAAAATCAACCCATCTGTAGCCTGAAGAGCCAGTACACAACCAACTCGTCGACAACCTGAAAGGCTAGTCCACCATCTGTAGATTGAAGAGCTAATCTAAGACCAACCCATAATTAGCTTGTATGTATAAGTTTACTTGAATGCACCTAACTTTAAGGGGCTAGGCCTACCCCTAAGTTGTACTTGTGGTTCAATGCACACTCTAATTTAATACTTATGAAGTAAAATTTAGCCATGTGGCTCAACTTTGTTGTATAAATAGACAAGTAATATGACCTTAGAAGGACCTTTGGACTATCATATATTGTAACCATTTTAGTAGGACTCTCTTAAACAATATGCATGTTAATATTTAAATCATAAACAAATCACAACAATCAAACATTCAAGACATCCAAGTAAATTATCAAGTTATTTATAACCAAGTTTATTTGGGCTAAACTAACTAAACTATGTAATTTTTGCATCTTTTACTTTATTGGGAAACATTCAAAAAATTTATACAACAACAATTTGACCCATCCCAATTGAGTTGGAAAGAAAAAATAATTTTTCATACCTAATTATCATAAAATGAACAAATATAACTTCATCAAATTAGGATCAAGATAGAGGTAAGGTAGTGCATCAAATGCAGCCACCATAGATGAAAGGATGGAGAAGCGTTGATCAGCAAGTAGCGTCGCGGAGGTGCAACTGCAATGGTAAAGGTGGCATAGTGGCTGATGGTGATGTTGTTGAGTCTACAACTAGTGCTTGGGCAACTGCAGGTGCCTGTTAGGCACTAACTGTAACGACGCTGGCTACTCAAGCACTTGATAGGGTGCTCACACACCAATGAATTCCTGATACTGTCTGTGCAATCTCATTTTTGATATAAACTATATTACGTTTCGACATATTTTGATACATAATTTACATTAAAATTATAGAAAATATAAAAAATAGCAAAACAAAAATTCAAAATTTCCTATACACTTAAATTAGTTCTAAGATTACCGAAGAAACCTTATAATTAATAATAATTAATAATCAAATTCATCAATATGAACGTAACCATTCTAAAGCTAAATTTCATCATATGTAATTTGTGGCTACCTAAACAAACTTACAATTTAATTACATCTAATAATATGATAAGGATTATGATGCCAATCGTAGGTTTTCAAAATGTTTTGGAAGATAAAAATAAAATCTTTATTTTTTTTAAAAAATAGTTGCTATAAGGGTACAATAAAATTTTTACCTTTATGATTATTATAATATTATTAATTTAATTACTACTAGATAAATAAAACCTAACTTCTTGTAATATAAATTTCTAAAACAATGGACAAATTTTGGAATTCTTGTAAGTTTCAAGTTGATAAAAAATTGAACATTTATCCTAAAAATAGAAAGTTATGCAAGTAGTAAGTTTTTTTGCAAGAACTTGATGGAAAAAAAATATTATCGCACACAAATTTATTGCTTGCTCACTAATTCTTGTACGACACTTTTGTCTCACAAATATTGACTTTGCAAAATTTTCTTCCAAATTATAATTTTTGTGAGTAATATACATGGTTTGTAGTCTATGTATAATATATTCTTGGTCTATGTTTAATGAGAATCGCATTCTCATTATAATTAGCCTAAGAATTGAGAAAATAATTTCTTCTTATTCATTCAATGTGTCACACTTCGAGATAATCATAAAGTTCAAATCTTAACTATTAAGAATTAACTTATGACACCAAACTTAATTTAACTTTTTAATTCAAATTGCATTTGATTTTAAATTAATTCAAATTGCATTTGATTTTACCAAAATATCCTTCCTTGTCATGCCTACCATTAAATTTCTGGCATTTTATTTTCTATTATTTAATTGTATAATTATTTAAGGTAATTTAATTAATTCATTAAATAAAATATAAATATCATAATTATATAAATATATTTATTTTTAATATTTATGATAATCATAAAATGTCTACAAATAAATATACATCTTGATCATTCAATTGATCGCAATTAATAATACATATATATTAAAATTCAACATCATTTGATTATTGTTATGAAGTAGATTTGGGACCAATAAAACTATAAGTTTAAGTTTCAATAAAATTTAATAATTTAATTAAATATCCTAGATTTATTCCATTAATTTTTTTCTCTCCATAAGATCTTATTTGATTCAATGGTCAATATTAAATATAGAGATTTTTCATAAGTTTTTGCATATAAAACCTTAGAAACATCCTCCTTCTTCCAAGCTTGCATCCTTATTCAATACCAATAATCTTTCCCAAATGATACTGGATCCTCACTTGACAATCTCACTTTTTACTATGAGTACAAACATTAAAAAAAACAATATCTCACTTTTTAGAAAAAAAAATCCTAATCTACCAAAAACAATAAGTATTATACATTCTAAATTTCTCTCTCTTTTTGTCATGAAAAAATAACAAAATAACAACACAAGTTATGCAAAACAAAACAACCTAATCAGAATAATACTTAGGATAGATAATCTATGTCATGAAATAACAACCCAATCAACATACACCAATGAAAATAATTAAAATAAACACATGTTGAAAGATATGAACACATTCCCTAAACAATTAACACAAACTACCTAAAACATGAATCACATAGTTGACAAAATACTCTACTTAGATACAATACAGTGAAAACACATAGGTAGAGAAACATATCAATGCCAACTAAAATGCACATCAAATGACAAAAACCATAGCAAAAAATATCTTTACCAAGTAATCAATAAATGCATTAAAAATATGTTCTAATACAAAACAAAACAAAATTGCTAGCTAGGGATAAACAAAAGGACAAACTATGTGAAAAACATTCAATATGTCATAAGAAGTGTCCTAATTATGCATGACTTGCATCAAGTGATGTCAATGACAAGAAAAAAAAAATCCTAAAAACATCACTATGAGCATATAATCATAAACACATCATAAACCGGATTAAGAAAATACCACCTACTCATAATCATGCCTATAAGTTTCCAACTCATGCAATCTCACACAATGTATGGATATAAGGGAATATCTCATCCGTAAACACTCAAATTGGAAAACAAAATATTCAATCAAAATAGAATACATATGTATAAAAAATAAGCACATTAAAAGGGCATAAAAATCAAGTTCATCGATTAAGCACTCTAATAAGAGTCATACCTATTTCAAATGATTAAGATATCATATTACATTACTCTACTCCCCCTTAATGAAAGCATCATATAACCTAGTTAAAGACGTGATGAATCACAATTCAAAACATTCATGTAATAAGAAATCATTTCTTATGCAAATTGAAAAATAATTTTTTTAAAGAGTTACAAAAAATAGATGCGAAAATAATACTTTCATTCATTCAGGAATGTACTAGACATGTATGCATATATGTCTAATCATCACACCTTATATAATCTCCAATCATAATAATACCAAATAATCATAAAAGAAAGGTGAATATATTATTTTAAAATTATCAATTCCAAATTCAAAACTTAATCACATTGATTAAACATGTAATTGCGAATAAGCAATAAAGCAAGAAACTTAAAAAAATCAACATAGAGATTCTTAAATAGAAACAACCTAGGCCATAACAATTACTTAAAAGGAAAATCACCAGTCTAATAGACCATATAATCTATCCACTATGAAAATTAAATGTTAAAGTATAAACTCAATCTTATACTACTTATACATGGATAAACTTTATGTACTTTACTTATGAGTCCTTATTCTATTTTTACAGCATACAAAATTAGTGTGTACAAATCCTAAATGACGATCTAATTAGTTCATCACCAATTATAAATGTTCATGAAACAACCTGTAAAAATGGTTAGCATATAAACACAGATCTAGATAGATTTTAATAATGAATAAATTCTAATCCTAATCCTCGTTTTAAATATATTAATAACCATAGAACTAAGAATTATAGAATAAAAGATTCAGTTCAAGATTAATAACAATAACTTCTTTAAATCTTGACAATTAATTTAATAAATCATAACCACATATATGATAAATTGATGCAAGCATGAAAAAACCTAAGAAAAAAAGCTACATAATTATAGGTTGTGTGCTTATGAGTTGTATAGGTTGTGTTGTGTGTGTAACAAGAAGTCATATGCTTGTATTTATGTAAAAGCTTCAAACCCTAAACCTAGATCATTATGGAAAGACAAAATTACTTCAAATAGCATGTTTCATCGAGCAGTTGTCATCATCATTACCAAATGTTTCTCATTCGAAATCCAGTTGAGATGAATTAAAGTGTGTTGTAAAGCTAACTTAATGTTACATAATATTTAATGAAATGTAGCATTTTCAATTCAGATGATTCTTAGGCAAAAAAGGGCTGCAATCTATGCCTAAAAATCTAGGATTTTAGGCGACATTTTAGCTTATATTTTAAGCCTGAGGGCACCCCTAAATTGATCTTGATCGATCTTCAATCTTGATCAATCTTCCCCCTTGATGATCAATTAAGCAATAATAATCTGAATGATGCAAATAATTTTAAATATTGTGCAATATGCTCGTGAATGCATGAATGCAGTTTTAAATATGATAATTATAAAGATTATACCTAAACTATGATCATTAAAACTTTGGTATTTCTTTAGCTTTACTTGAAATATGTGACAACGAGGTTAGAAATTAATTCATAAAGAAATATGTTATTTATAAAATTTGTTGATACTCATGATATCTTATACATGATAAATAATAGGCTTAACTATTCCATTAGTCTCCAAAATTTAAGTAATTTTACACATAGATTCTTAAATTTTTTAAAATTATGATTTAGTCTTTAAATTATTAAAATTTTGCATATAGGTCCTTAAATTTTTAAATACCTTGACTTAGTTTCCAAACTTTTAAAAATTCACACATAGATCTTAATTTAGTTACTAAAATATATATTTGTGATTTAAAATTTTAGGATTTATATGTAAAATTTTAAAAAATTGGGACTAAATTAGATGATTTAGGAGTTTATCGACCTAAAATTTTAAAAATTTGAGAATCAAATTAAACGTTTTAAAAAACGTGAGGGCCTTTATGTGAATCTAATTAAATTTTGAGAATTAATGATATATTTTAGCCAGAAAAATAAGAAATTTTGACCTAATATTCTAGTTAAAGTAGATCTTAGTGATATATCAAAACTAACACATTAGTTTATTCCCTATTAGTGAAAATATAATTAATCAACCGATGAAAATGTGACGCTTAACCAATCCAAAAACATAATCCTTGTATAAAATAATGAAAAAATTCAGATGGTGCATTGGCAACAACAATTTAAAAAGGACCTAAAAACATATCAACAATATATGTTCAAATAGATAATTATGTTTCGTGAGAATTCTTAATTTAATGTTTTTAATATTTTTGTTTTAATTAGTTATTTTCATTTTTTAAATATCTATTTATCAATTATTTTAATAAAAAATTAATCAATTTAAAATAACTATTAAGTCACAATTGATATGAGATATTATCACGCATATTGATGTGATTAACTTGACAAAGGTAAATCATATTAAATTTTATTAGTCAAGATCAATTAAACAAATACATTAATAACTAAAATTTGTAAAAGAAATTAAAAGGTTTATTATACATATACATACAATGATAACCAAATGTTATTTATTATACGCTCCCAAATACAGTCCTAAACATATGCATACACACATAACATACAATCGCATTAAAAAACAGGAAAACACACTAAACAGTTAAAGAAAAGTTTATAATGTATTAAAGGTTTAGTAAACTTTTGTATACATGACACGAAGAGAGAAGATGGCTAAAATTTAACTATTCTACCAAAAAGCCCAAATTTTCTGCTTAAATGTTGAGTCCTCTTGCAAGTACCATTGGGTCCCCTGCTTTTAAAAAATTAAATTTCACAGATTCGTGATTGATAGAGCTTCCCTTAAAAGTGAAACACAATTTATACAGGAGTGATATCAAAAAGAGAGAAGAAAGGGGGCAAACGTACATTAAAGAAACGACGTTAGAATACTTTCTCACTAAATCGAAGAAGCAGCGTTCACACAACGAAGACAGAGAGAGCAGAGCGTTTTGCATAAACACTTCCCAGGGAAAGCTCGAGTTTAAACAGCGATAAGACACCTAAATGGTTTGGTTGGCGAACCATCTGCTTCCTAGGTGGAAGCTAACTCGTATTCTTGGGTTTGGATTTCTTCTTTGGATCTTGCTTATGTTGGCAACCCCCAAGATTGCACACTCCCCTGAACGTCATCTGTTTGTTGATATGCGCAATTTTCTCGGTACACAACTTTTCCAACTTTCTCTCTATGTATTTACGCACGTCTATTGCTTTGTGGGTTTGATATTGTCCTGATTTTGTTATGTGTGTAATTGACAGGAGTGCCTAACACTTTGAACGTGATCACCAATTTCCCATTTTTAGTCATGGGCGTTCTGGGTTTCTTTCTGTGTATAAAAGGAGATATTTTCAATATAAGGTTTTCATTGCTAAGCGTCCTTATATATATATATATTTGTTTTTTTTTCTTTTTTTCCTTTTAGTATTGAAGTTGAGTTTCATAAGAATTACTTGTTGGGTCAAATTTGGAAATGTACTACTTCTAGCTTGCAAGGAGAAGTTTGGGGTTGGGCACTTTTTTATGCAGGAATGGCTGGTGTGGCTTTTGGTTCTGCTCATTATCATTTGAAGCCCGGTGACGGTAGAGTAATATGGGATACATTGCCGGTAAGCATCACATTCGATGTGCATAGTCTGTTTAGATACTTATGTGTTTAATTTGCTCTTTTTGTTTTATGAGGGAATTTCCAAGAAACCTCCATTCTCTACGCCCTTGTTCAAATTGAAGCTTAAAGGAATTTTCAATCTTTTCTTCTTCTGTTATTGTTAGTTCTGTATATTAATATATACACTGTTGAAGTAATTTATGAACTGCAGATGATGATAGCATACTCCTCCCTTTTCTCTAGTTTCTTAGTCGAGAGATTGGGTGAGAGGATTGGATTGAATTCTTTGTTTGCACTTCTTTCTTCTGCTTTTCTTAGTAGCCTTTATGAAAGGTTAGTTAGTTTTCCAGTTTGTATATGTGTTTTCATTGCCTGTTCCCGAGTTTTCTGCTGAATGCTGTGTATTAGTTTCTTGCAGAACGTATAATGATCTCAGATTGTGCATTATGTTCCAGTGGATTCCAGTGATAACAATACCTGTTATTACATTTTTCTTTCGACCCAAATACACCCACTCAAGATATTGGCTTTTGGTCACAGGTATGATTTTTTTTTTCTTCATATCTTCCACCTCCAAAATTTTCTAATTTATGTGCACACTATTATTTCATTTAAAACCTATTTTTTTCTTCAAGTTGGCAAGAAATGATTGGAATTAGTTATGGATACCTGTACTTTATAACTCCTCAAATTGCTCATACATGTTGCGTGCTACCTTAAGGTTAGAATTGTAAATAGTAAAGCAAATAAAAAAAAGCCATATTATGAACATACTGGGTGGACATGGAATAGAAATAGGTTTCCCTTTGAAGTGGTTATTAATGCTTAAAGTAAGTAGATTGAATGACTGCTTTAATCTAAAACGATGGGATAGGATTTGCATCATGTTGTCCATCTGTTTTATAATGTGTTTTAGTGCTCTACATAGATCAGAAATTACTTCAATTTCCTTTAGTCTGTGTTTGCATGCATCATGCATGTATCACATCCCATGATGTTGAATTTTCTTAGAAGACTATACCTATGCGAGACCCTTTACATTAATCCATATTGAAGAAATGTAGAATCATTTATTTGACTTTGGATCTCAAAAGTAAAAACTTAACCAAAGGGGTAAGTTTGCTACTTTTATTGTTTTTTGTATTGTTTATCAGATTGTCTCCTGAAATGGAATTCAAAATTGGTAACATAGTGTCTCAATGCTTAGTGGTGCTTCCTAATTTAAATGGATAATAAACTGATGAATTAGATAGAATAATAACTTTACGCTAGACTTAGCTTGTTAGAACTCTAGAGTGAAGTTCGATATTTCGAAAGTCCTGAGATTTTTATTATAGTTTGACAATCGTGACCTTTCTGATGCTTTATTCCTTCTATTATGTGTCTCTTTGATTATAGGTTGCTTGATTATCCGTGTCCAACCTGTTCATTTAATAATTTCCACCTGACAGAGAATTTAGTTTTGAAGCTTATTATTTTTGGATTCTGAAGTATGACTAGTTTGTGCTGGTGTAAAGACATTGGGTAGAACTATTAATAATTTTGAGGTGAAATTACTTGAGATTTGATAATGCACCTAGTGTTAGAGTCATAGAGTGTAATATGAGATTTGATAATGTACCTAGCGTCCCACATTTTAAAACATATTACATTAAAGTAGGCTTTATAAGCGCTTGAGTCTCCCCTTTCCCATTTGGTATCTTTGACACCAAAGACACTCAACAATCTTCCCATCTAACAAGGATTTCACTTTTCCGGTCTGATGTTTCAATCAACTAACATAATCCTAAAAGTTTTGCTTCGGATAGGGGATTTCAGTGCATAGTTATTAACTTATTTACTTGGCATTTTTCTTGGTATGCAAAACACGAAGTGATTCAACAGATCAGCTACAATTAGTTTGGAGTGCGATACTACTTTTTTTTTCATTCAATATTTCCAGCTTGGAAGGGATTTGTTTATTCTGAAACTTTGAAACCACTCCCTGCAGGTGTTTACCTTCTAGCTAAATTCGAAGCACATGCTGACAGGAAAATATACCGTGCAAATCATTACATTATCAGCGGACACTCTTTGGGGCATTTGTGTTTAGCAGTGATACCTGTTCTGCTCAGTACCATGCTTATTTTTAGAAACACAAAATGTCAAAGGTATTGTATTTCTCGATCGAAGTTAATTCTACATTTGTTAAAGTCCCACATGGGAATCGCGCCTACGCTGCGCATATAAATAAGAGCAGTTCTCTATCTCATAACCTGGGTTTTGAGATGGAGTTAGACCCAAATTTAACATGGTATCAAAACAAGGTTTTCCGTTCGATGCAGTTGTTTCGTCACTGGTAGGTGATGTATTCCGCCACTTGGGTTCCATAAGCTCAACATCTTCGTCGGTCTCAAGTCCCCTTGCCGATGTGAGGGGGAGTGTTAAAATCCCACATCGACTGGGGATCGCGCCCACGCTACGCATATAAACAAGGGCAATCTTCCATCTAATACCTTGGGTTTTGAGATGGAATTAGGTCCAAATTTAACAACATTGTCTCTTCGATATAGTTTTGAGAAAGGGTAGAAGTGTTTTAATCTTATAAGTATGTTTTAGTGGGCTTGATTACAGATTAGGCGATCTTAAGGAGCGGCCATAAAGGTGGGGAGAGTGATTTTGCTAGAATCTAGCAAGTCAAAAACTGTTTGTTTTCTTGAGAAACCGAAGAAGCCGTTTTCAGCTTCAGTACATAAAATTGAATCTCTAACCTGGAAGAAACATAAGAAGCTCCTTCTCAACTTTGTTATTATTGGCTTTGTATTTGTAGCATCTCGGAATTGTAACTTCTTTTGCGTGTAGGAGGAGTACTAAATGTAGCATCCGCCTCTTTAATCCATTTTGTCCATATATAAATAGTTCATCTAATTTTTGTCTATGCTATCAAATCTTAATGTATTTAGTTTTATTATTGTCTATTTTTTGGAAGTGTAGTCCTATTAAAATAGTGCAGTCGATTGTCAGACAAAATATAAAATGGCTCTGGCATTAGTTTTTTTTTTTTTTTGCTATAGAAATAACAACTCCTTTTCGGAATCATCAAAGTTTCAAAGAGGTTTTCAATGGCATTGAGAGCAACAAACTATGTTGATCATGTGCACTTTTGAAGGTCATGAGCTTAGATAGATGTCTAGGAGATTATCCAACTATTCTTTGAACCATTTTGTATAATTTCAAGTTTAATATTTCTTTTTCTAGTAGTGATTCTTATTATCATGGTTTAATTATTAGTACTCGAAGAAATTGATGAACATTTGCATGTACCAAACCAGTTTTTGACACGTGTGAGAATAATCTGATTACATTACTAACATACCCATGTTTTCACATGCATCTTGTAGCTTCTTCGTACTCGGTCTTATATATACAATACCTGATTGTCTACGTAGCTTTCCCAAGATGCACATGCCAGACCGTAATAAGTGGTAATTTTCTTTTAAAAAAATAACATTTATAATATAATTAAAATTCGTAACTATCAAAATAATATTATTATGTTTACTTTATATATTTTTATTCCAAAAAAAATCTCATCTCAAATATTTTCTATAAAACTTTAGTAAATTAAATTCGTTCAAAATTATATGATGTTTGTTAGATTTGTTTAATATTATTGGGTTGATATTTTTAATATTATAGGTTTTAAGAATGTTATTTGGGATTTTTTTAAAAAAAATTTAGACTAAGTGTCAAATTGTAACTTATTTTTTTGGAAAAAATGTTGAATTAGTGTGAAATTATGCTTGAAAATACATTTGAGTCCTAAATTGTTGTATTAGGCGGTACAAATCCCATTATTTTTTTAATGGATCAAATTAGTTCTAAGAGGCTAACTGTATTGGAATATTCCGTTAATTACAATGGTGACCCATGAAAGATAAAAATGTGATATAACTAAATGATTTTTTATTCCTTTTTATGGCTAATATATTTATAGTATTTACAAACTAATACATTAAATAAATCATATATATATATATATATATAAATGTGATATAACTAAATGATTTTTTATTCCTTTTTATGGCTAATATATTTATAGCATTTACAAACTAATACATTAAATAAATCATATATATATATATATATATATATATATATATATATATAATAAAAGTGAAATAAAATATATGATAAATCATATTTTTTTCTTTGTCTAAATTTTTTTATAGTATTTTTAACTATTCATTATATTGTTTTAATTTAATTAACATATTCAAAATATAAAATTTCCTATAAATTACCTTAAAAAATCAACATAATCAATTTCAATTCTTAGAGCCAAGTTATCAAAGCATGAGAGAAGATTATTGTGAAACATTGAAAGATCATAAAATTTATTATCTCATAAATACCCTTTGAGAAGAAGATCACGTTTTTATCACAAATTGTTAAATGTTATTTTTTAAGAGAATTTTAAAAATAAGAGTAACTCTATTTTTCTTATTTTTTTTAAATAATTATAAGGCTTCTAGTGACATGTATTTTTTCCCCAAAATTAATATAGATATTATGCAGTCTTTTTCTTCTTTAAGAGACTTAAATTTTTTTTTTGTGAAAATGTATATTTTAGCCATCTTTACCCACTAATTTAAGGGAAAATGATATATTTTTTTTGAAGGATAATCGTTTAAGTCTATTATTTTTAACAAAAATATATTTTAAATTCATACTTATTAGGTGAGATAGTACAAATCCACTACTTTTTATAAAAAGATCGTAAAAATCTATTTTGTAAATGTAATAAACTTATATTGTCCTACTTTTTATGCAAAAGTAGAACATAAGTCTACTACCTTTTAAATAGACTCTTGTGACATTTTTTTATAAATGTAATTGTTTTGTGATGTTCCACCTAATATGCAGGGGATAAAATATACTTTATTTAAAGGTACCAAACTTAAATTACCTTTTTTTTCTATTTTTAGATGAAAAATGATAGTCCAAATCCACTTAACAAAAATATATTTTAAGTCTCTAATTATTAGATGTGATAGCACAAATCTATTACCTTTATAAAAAATGTTACAGAAGTCTCTTTTGTAAAATAATAGATTTGTGTTTTTTCAATTTCAAAGTGAATAGATGGGACAACACAAGTTTATTATTTTACAAAATATTCTTAAACGATCTTTTTTGTAAGAGTAGTAGACTTTTTCTAACCCCACATAATATGTACGTATCTAATATATATTTTCATTAAAGGTAAAAATATGATATTAATAATACCTCTACAGAATAAAAAAAGAAGATTTAAAGGGAAATTACATAAACTAAAATCTCTAATATTTATAATAATAAAATTAGTTTACATCATATATTTTATTAAATAGATCTAAATGATAATAATTTAATTTGAATGATGTTTAATTTGAATAATATTTAATTTGACGGTATTCAATATAAAATGATATGTTATATTTTTTTAAATAATAAAAATATATAAAATGATGCTATTTTTATAGTTATAAATATTAAAGATAATATTTTTGTTATTTTTTTAATTTTAAACTTGAACTTAATCAAGCATTTTTTTTATAGTAGAAATGGACTAATTTACTAGTGCTCAATCATCCTTCACGATCTTCTGATGCTAGTGTTTGATAATATTAGTCTATTGAATGAGTTTCTATTTGTTTGACGATATGCAAATTTTAGTAAGATTGTTTTAACTTTGAGTTTTATCGGAACTAAATTAATATGATTGATTTTAAAAATTTAAGAAACAATACCACCAATAAAAGTGACAAAATAACCAACCTGAATCTAATGTTTTCCATTTGATTTTTATTATTATTGTTTTTTATTTACTTTGGGTTGGATTGAGTTAAAGTTAGATACCTTAATGGTATGAGTTTTTTACTTTGCGAATATTTATTTGATTGTTTATAATCTAAATGTGAAATTATTATCTACTAGCTAAACTTAAAAAATTGACCCTTCACTATTCTATATATAATAATGTGCTCTAGTTATTGATTGTATCTTTCTAATGCATACCCTCCTTTTATTTCCAAAAAATTATTAATAAGGATATGATTACAATTGAGTATATATTATTGCTTTTTTATATTTTTAATTCTTACTAATAGTGATATGCACGATGAGTTAATGAATAGTAAAAATAACCAATTTTATTAAAAATTATTCTAATTTTAACACTTAAAAATGTAGAATTAAAAATATAATTCTATTCATAAATAACTCAATTATTAAATATGATTTTATTTTTTAATCCATCCATTAAATAAAATATTTATTTATTTTTGTACAATATTAACTACGTATATTTATTTACATTTTGAAAAAATAAATATATTTTTTTATTAAATAAAATTATATATATAAAGAGATAATATTATGCCATTAAACCTTTAAAATATTATATTATTCTATTTTAGTAACTGCAAGCACTCTAAAAAATTTGTTGCGGAAACTATGAGTAAAGGAAAGCTACTCAATTGAAAATAATGGATTTAAAATAAATACAAAAATTTGTTTGAGCAACCTTATCTTAAATATTTAACTTATTTAATAATAATAATATACAAACATTATTTTTATATGTAAACAGACTAATAACATACTAATATAAAAGTAATAATAATAAATAACTTATTTTTATATGTATAAATTATTTTTATTTCACTTATTGAAATTAAAGATACAAACATTATTTAATTACAAAATCAATAATGATTTACATACATGTTATAGTTTGAGCAACCTTATCTTAAATATTTAACTTATTTAATAATTTTTTATTCATTTTTGTTAATGTATATCTAGTAATATATTAATATCTGCTATTGTATATCTATTTACTTTAGGAATATCTATATTTAATTACTTTAGACATATCTAGTTTACTTGTAATTCCTATATAAAAGCACCATGTATATTCATTTGATCACAGAATAAAATACAATCATTAAGTATTTCTAATATGGTATCAGAGCCACTATTCTTTTCTTTCTAGCAATGTTTTCTTTTTTTGGTGTTATTCAACCCTTATAGCTTCCGCTGTCACAATAGCCGCTGCAATCATTCACCGTTTAACTTTCGACGTCTTTCAGCCGTTGTCCTTAGGTTCTGAAATTACAGTGGCCGTTGTTAAGGAGTTCCGCACCATACAAACAACTACAATCACCGCCGCTGCCGTGCATATTGTTTCGAAATTTTTTCTGCATATACCACTGTGATCGGCTCGACTGGATCTACACAACCGTGGAAGTATCGCAACCATCGGACACCGCACGCTCCCTCACGCGCCGCACAACCAATCTGCACATCGTTAACGCACCGTCGCCGCCGTTAATCTTAACCCGACGACCTATCTACAGATATCACTGTGATTGGCTCGACCGGATCTACACAACCGTGTAAGTATCATAGTCATCAGACTTCGTACGCGCTCTCACGCGCCTCCAACATCCACTGCGCGTGGATCTGACGTGCCAAGCCGCCGCGCTCTACTCGTGACGTCATCAGTACTTTGCGTAGGGCTGACGTCATCATCACCTCCATCTGACGTCACAGAACCGATCTGCCCGTTGACCGTGCTGACCGATCTGACCGTTGACTGTTCTGATCGGACTGCCCGTTGACCGTTGACCGGACTGCCCGTTGATCGTTGACCGGAATTTTGCGATACAGGTTCACCCTGCCCAATTTTTCGCGTAGATCTTGTTTTTGCAGTCTGTTTTTGCATATTGTGTTTTCAAATGGATAAAAAGGATACTTTTGTTTCTTGCCCTATTAATACTATATTGGAGGGGACTAAGAATTATTTATCATGGTCTCAAGCTATGCGCAACTTTCTTAAGGGTCGTATGCTCTGGCATTATTGTACTGGTGCAATTAGTATTCCTAATAAAGGAGCAAGTGAAGAAGATGCTATATTTCTTCGTCGCATGATTGAATGGGATAGTCACAACCACATGATCCTCACATGGATTCAGAATACTTCCATTCCATCCATCTCCAATCTGTTAGGCAGCTTTGACGATGCCAAATCAACATAGGATATGTTGGCCAAAAGGTACTCCACTACTCACGGATCCATGAAATATTAACTAATAGTTGAATTGCATAAACTACAACAGGGACCAGGGCAATCCATCAATGAATACTTTGATCAACTTCGCTTCCTTTGGGACCAAATTGACCTTTGTGATCCAATTTAGGCATGCTCAACAGATGCTCAGAAATATGCTACTATTAGGGATGAATTTCGTCTCTATGAGTTCTTGATGTCACTCCACAAGGACTTTGAGCCAATCCGAGGTCATTTTCTTAATCGTAGTCCTCCTCCCTCTCTTGATACTACTGTAAATGAGTTGGTTAGAGAAGAAGCTCGACTTGCAACCCTTCAACCCCAAAATAAACTCAATGTTTTGGCTATTACTCATCTTGCTCCTGCCATTGAACAACCTCAGCAATCAGGTGATTCCTCTGGCTTTTACAATCGTCGCAGGCAGAGCAATAAAAGGTTCTGTAATTATTGCAAGCGTCATGGCCACACCATTGAGACTTGTTACCGTCGTAACAAATCTACTGCTGCTGTTGCTAATACAGAGCCTACTTCGTTGATGCCTTCTAGTTCAACAGAGTCCTAGTCTTCTGAATCCACTATCAACCTCTCCTCCATGGAACTACAGAAGATCATAACTCAGGCTGTTCAAATGGCTGGTAATGCATCTCTTTCCACTACCCTCTCAGTTTTGCCCGGTAAGTCTCAAACTTGGCTTTTTGACTCTACATGTTGCAATCACATGACACCTCACTCATCTTTATTCTCCAAACTTGACCCTGCACCACATCCCCTTAATATTCATATAGCTGATGGTTCCACCATTCATGGGAATAGTCTAGGTTTTGTTTCGACCTCTACCCTCTTTGTTCCTGGGGTTTTCCATGTACCTGACCTATCCTATAATTTATACTCTGTGGGCCAATTAGCTGAACTAGGATATCACCTTATTTTTGACTATTCTGGGTGTATTGTGCAGGATTCGAGGACGGGGCAAGAGCTTGGGACCGGTCCTAGGGTCGGGTGTATGTTTCCCGTAAACAATCTTCATCTTCCACCTGTTGCTCCTGCCTCTGTTGCTGCTGCAACTGCTGCAGTTTCTTCCTTACCTTCTCTCGCACTTTGGCATTCTCGTCTTGGTCATGCCCCATCCTCTCGGGTACAACAGTTAGCTTCTAAAGGTCTATTGGGTTCTGTGTCCAAAGATAATTTTGATTGTACTTCATGTCGAGTTAGGAAAAGCAATGACTTTACCTTTCAATAATAGTAAATCTATCTCTAATAGTATTTTTGAGTTGATTCATTCTGATGTTTGGGGACCTTCTCCTGTTACTAGTATTGCTGGATCTCGATATTTTGTTGTTTTTATTAATGATTATTCTCGTTATAGTTGGATCTTTCCAATGAAATCTCGTTCTGAAATCTTATCAATATATAGTAACTTTGCAAAAATGGTTGAAGCACAATTCTCCAAACATATCAAAACTTTTCAATCTGATAATGCTCTCGAATATACTCAAAATGTTTTTCAAACTCTGTTACACTCCTATGGCACTATACATCATCTAACCTGTCCAGGAACCTCTCAACAAAATGGTCGAGCCGAAAGAAAACTTCGTCATATTCTTGACACTGTTCGTGCTCTTCTTCTCTCTGCCAAAGTTCCTGCCCCATTTTGGGGTGAAGCTGCTCTTCATGCTGTTTATGCCATTAATCGCATTCCAAGCGCTGTCATTCATAATCAGACTCCGTATGAGCGCCTTTTTGGATCATCTCCTAACTATCATTACCTTCGCTCATTCGGATCTGTTTGTTTCGTTCTTCTTCAGCCTCATGAACACAACAAACTTGAGCCTCGATCTAGACTTTGTTGTTTTCTTGGTTATGGTGAAACTCAAAAAGGGTATCGATGCTATGATCCTGTCTCACATCGTCTCCGTGTTTCCCGTAATGTTGTCTTTTGGGAACACCGCTTATTTGTTGAACTTTCTCACTTTCGTTCTTCCCTAACTAATTCAAATGTTTTGGAAATTTTTCCAAATGAGTCTCTTGTTCCTTCTACAGATACTTCTAATCCATCTTTGGACTTCACTATTCAATCTTCAGATATTTTTGATGATTCTCCTAGACAGGTCGTAGAAGAACAGGTTGATAATGAGCTATCTCACCTTGAACATAGGTCATTTGCTCCTGCTCCGCCTGAAGATCCTCAACAAGACATTCCACCTCGCCACTCAACCCGGGTAAGATCCATTCCTACACATTTACTTGACTATCATTGTTACACTGCCCTTGCTACACTCCATGAGCCTCACACCTATCGTGAGGTATCTACTAACCCTTCTTGGCAGATTGCAATGAAAGAAGAAATTGATGCATTAACCAAAAACCATACTTGGGATCTTGTTACTCTCCCTCCTGGTCAATCTGTGGTTGGTAGTAAGTGGATCTATAAGATTAAGACTCGCTCTGATGGGTCTATTGATCGCTACAAGGCTCGTCTTGTAGCAAGAGGTTTTACACAAGAGTATGGGATTGATTATGAAGAGACTTTTGCTCCAGTTGCCCGTATTTCCTCTGTTCGTACCCTCTTAGCTGTTGCTGCTGCTAGTAAATGGGACCTTTTTCAGATGGATGTTAAAAATGCATTTCTTAATGGGGATTTGCATGAAGAAGTCTATATGCAACCTCCTCCTGGTCTTTCTGTTGAAACAAATAAGGTTTGTCGCCTTCGACGTGCAATTTATGGCCTTAAACAAGCTCCACGAGCATGGTTTGCCAAATTCAGTTCCACCATCCTTCGCTTGGGTTACACTGCCAGTCCTTATGATTCTGCCTTATTTCTTCGTCGTAATGATAAAGGCACCATCTTGCTTCTTCTATATGTGGATGATATGATCATAACCGGTGATGACCTCAATGGCATTCAAGAACTCAAGGATTTTCTTAGTCAGCAGTTTGAGATGAAAGACCTTGGACATTTAAGCTATTTCTTGGGTCTTGAGATCACTCGTTCCACAGATGGTCTTTACATTACTCAAGCAAAGTATGCATCTGACCTCATATCTCAAGCTGGACTCACTGACAGCAAGACTGTTGACACTCCAGTTGAACTTAATGCGTATCTGACACCATCAGAGGGGCAACCATTGTCTAATCCTTCTCTTTATAGACGATTGGTTGGCAGTCTGGTTTATCTTATAGTTACTCGTCCAGACATCTCTTATGCTGTTCATCAAGTGAGTCAGTATCTGTCTACTCCACGATCGACTCATTATGTTGCTGTTTTGCGTATTCTACGATACTTGAAAGGCACTATCTTCCATGGCCTTTTCTACTCAGCTTAGTCTCCTTTAGTACTTCGTGCATTCTCTGATGCTGATTGGGCAGGAGATCCTACTGATCGTAGGTCCACTACAGGTTATTGCTTTCTCCTTGGTACTTCTTTGATTTCTTGGCGAAGTAAGAAACAAACCTTTGTGGCCCGCTCCAGTACTGAAGCAGAATATCGTGCTCTTGCTGATACCACATCCGAGCTCCTTTGGCAACGATGGCTCCTTAAGGATTTGGGTGTGTCCACATCTTCTGCAACTCCTCTTTATTGTGATAATCAGAGTGCCATTCATATTGCTCACAACGATGTCTTCCATGAACGGACTAAACACATCGAGATTGATTGTCACTTTATTCGCTCTCATCTTATCCATGGTGCTCTCAAGCTTTTCCTCGTTTCCTCCAACGATCAACTTGTAGATATTTTCACTAAGGCACTTCCCAAAGGACGCACTCGTAATTTGGTTGACAACCTCAAGTTGGTCTCACATCCACCTTGAGTTTGAGGGGGGGCTGTTAATGTATATCTAGTAATATATTAATATCTGCTATTGTATATCTATTTACTTTAGGGATATCTATATTTAATTACTTTAGGGATATCTATATTTAATTACTTTAGGGATATCTATATTTAATTACTTTAGACATATCTAGTTTACTTGTAATTCTTATATAAAGGCACTATGTATATTCATTTGATCACAGAATAGAATACAATCATTAAGTATTTCTAACAGTCTTAATTATTACAATAAATATATCAATATCTTAAACTAATTTTATTATTTCTAAAAAATTTATCCTCTAAAATATCATTATTTTCAACAGATAAAAAAAGACCTACATCTAAGATTAGATCCAAATAAAAAAATATCCATAAACAATGACAAAAACATGTCAATAAATCACACCAAACAAAGTCTATGCGAATAAATAGCATCATAAATTTAGATCTAATAAAAAATGCCATAAATCATTGTTAATTTTATTTAACTTAAATAAAAATAAAGAAAATTTATTCGAAAATTGAGCCAATTTTGGTTGAAAAATAGCTCAACCTTCGGTAGGTAAAACTTATAAAAGATAAAAATGGACAGAGAAGAGAGCGAGAAGTTAACCAATTGTTTATCGTCAAGAAACAACCTAACTGGATATGGAACTTTTAAGGTAAAATAACCCATCTTTTAAATTTATAACTACAAAATAGTATTATTTATATCTATTTTTTATATTTTTATTATTAAAAAAAATATAACATATTATTTTATTTTGAATATTGTTCAAGTTAAATTATAATTATTTATACAAATTTAATATTAAATGATATTTAATTGATATCTTTCAATATTATTAAAGTATTATTTTTATTATCATAAACTCAATATTTTATTTTTTTCACACTTTTAATAAAGTATGACAATTCAAATAAAATAAGAGATTATAAAATTAAGTTTTACCTATCTAATTTAAGATATTATAATTTTATCCATACTTTTTAATTCACATAATTTGACTATGATAAATTTAATCCAAAATTTTAATAATGTTAAATTGATTTAACGATATTATATTGAAATATAACGTAATTTAACTTTTTAATTCATTTGTTCTCAACTTATTTCAAAAAACATATCTTAGTTTCTAAATAAAATTTATAATTTAATCTTCAATCTCTTAATTATGTGATTGTTAAGTATAATATCTTTAAATTAGTTTGACAAAAATTAAAATTTTAGATTAAATTTGTAAAATTTATAAATATAATTAGAAAATAAATTATATAAATTAAAAAGTTATAGACTATATTTTAATATCTTAAATTGTTTAGGGACCAAATGGATAAATAAGTTTAAAAATAACATCATAAATTTATGAAATGTATATATATATCTTATAAAATTTAAATTTAAATTGAATTTAAAATAGAATTAAAATAGAATTTTGACCAAGTTCATTATTATCCTATAATTATTTGGTAGGATATGATAAAACTTATCTGAACCTAATTGGGGATTTGAGTTAATTTTAATCAAACTAAATAATTAAAATTTTGATGAGATTGGACTAAATTTACATACATATTAGTAAATAAAATTATTCCTGCTGGGTAGAGAAAAATACCAAAGATTAGTAATTATCTAAATATTTTTTACATTTAATTGATAGCTATTCAGAAAAGACAAAAGCTAGTTTTAATCGATCCTATCTAATGTAGAATCATTTCATATTTATTATCTAAGTATTCTAAACTATGCTACTAGAATAGTTAATTGTTAAATGAATCGTTAAAAATATCTATATAAGTAATTTTAACATACTTAATTTTGTTTCTTTCTTATTTATTTTCCTTAGTACGTGTTGAGTAACTCTACTTATGGAATATTTATATAATATAAGTTTTCTTTTTTCTTTTTATCAATTTTTTTAAATTAACCAAAACGTCTCTTAAAAATCATAACTTTATATGATAGAATTATTTCATGCATAATTATGGTGCAATTCATAAATTCTAGATTTATCATTATTCTCTAGTGAATTTTTTAATTTTTAATTCTAAATTATCTTGATCTATAGCCATGATATTTCAGATAGACATAATCACCGGTGATCGACAATGTTCTGTTCTGTACACTGAGAGATACCTGAATCACAAGTTCTTGACCGGAAGACTCTTTTTCTAATTACAAGGAGAGATACTCAAATCGCGAATTCTTGACCGAAAGACCCTTTTTCTAATTTTTTTCTCAATATTTTCTTTTTTCTATGTATTAAGAGAGAGAGAGAGAGAGAGAGAGCCGAATTATATTAAGAGAGAGAAACAAAGAGGTTCTAATAGAGGAAAAAACGTCTTTGAATTTCAAGATGTGATCTATAGTCTTTCTCTTTATTGGATATTTCCTAATTAGATCCTTAGCGGATTTAAATTTTGAATTCAGAACTTGCTTATATTTGAGTATTTCTTTATTTAATATCTCATTATTGGATCCTAAGCGGATTCAAATTTTGAATTCAAAACTTACCTATATTTGAGTATTTCTTTATTGGATCTTTAGCGAAAACTTGCCTATATTTGGGTAATTCCTTATTTACAGAACATTGTCATATTTAATTGTGTTTTCTAGGAACCAATAGCATAATTATATTATTTTTAAACTTTATATAATTTAGACCATCATCAAATCATAAAGTTATTAATACGCATTCTACACATTAAAGACCCCACTTCTCATGACACATATTGAACCCGATAAATAATATTTATTTTAATCACTTCATAACGGATCTAATTAGATATTTGATAGTCTATTATTTAATATATATTTATATCACATATAAGCTCATATATGTTGTAATTAATTGAAATTAATTCCAACAATCTCCCACTTGGACTATATGTATATACATATATTGATAAAACCAAATTGAGTACTCAAACTTTGTTGTCATAGCCTTTTACATCATCAACCAATTCCGTCCATCATTCATATTCACAAGGACTTAAGTAGTATTCGTCTTATAAAGCAAAACTAAACCAACATAAATCACTGTGTAAACTTAATTGAATGACATAATCATGAAGAGGATGTGTAGTATGAAAAGTACATGCAATGTGATCTACATGCTTATCTCCAATTTGGTCACTTTAATTTAATTTGATTTTGAGGTCAATTAAAATTCAGAGTGCATAATAAATTGAATAACTGAAAGTTGAATAAATGAAGTCTGAATAACTGCATGATACATACAAATAACATAATATCATCTAAAAGTTAACTACATGATATTTGTAGAAGTATATCATATAAAACATAAAACATGATACATAAAATACAGACTCCCACTAAATTTGACAATCCTATATAGCATAGATACCCATGTGAGCGACATGCTCATGAAACTGTTTGGGTACCAATCCCTTAGTTAGTGGATCTACTAGTATGAAAGTTCTACCAATATGCTTAATACTTATAAGTCCACTCTGAACTCTTTCCTTCACGGCAAAGAACTTAATGTCGATATGTTTGGATTTCGACGAGATGTTGTTATTATTAGAATATAGTACTACTAAGCTATTGTCACAATATATCTTGAGTGGCAACTTAATAGTATCCACAATATATAGCCCTGTGACAAAATTTCTTACCCATATTTCATAGTTCAATGCCTTGAAACACGTAATGAATTTGGATGCTATGGTGGAAGAAGCAATCATGGTCTGCTTTGCACTCTTCCAAGAAATAGCTCCTCAAAATATAACCAAATGTTGACTTATGCTATCCACACAGCTCACAAATTCGAAATCAGTATATCCAATGACCTACAAGCTTATCTGATCTCCAATATGTTAGTATATGATCCTTCGTTCTTTCCAAGTAACTAAGTACCCTCTTGGTTGCTCTCCAGTGATCCATACCAGGATTAATAAGATACCGGCCTAACATTCCTATAATGTACGCAATATTCAGATGCGTACACACCTGAGCATACATCAGATTCCTACTACTAAAGCATATGGAATCTGGTGCATTTCTGATTTCTCGAGTTCTATTTTTGGACACTGATTGGTAATAAATTTGTCTCATTTTGAAACAGAGGTATTTCTTGGTTTACAGTGTTCCATGCCATATCACTTGAGAATTTTATCGATATATGCTTGTTGTGAAACCCCCAAAATACCCTTATTTTGATATATTTGTATTTTAAGACCTAACACATATGATTATTCGCCAAGATCTTTTATATCAAAATTCCTGAAAAGAAATCTATTAGTTTTACGCATCATATCGTTACTAGCAAGCAATATTTCATCAACATATAAAACTAGAAACATAAACTTACCTCCACTGAACTTGTGATTTATGCATTCATCCACCAAGTTAGGCTCAAATGCAAATGAAACAATTAGTTGATGAAATTTGAAATACCACTGTTGAGATGCTTGCTTGAGTCCATGGATGGTTTTTTTTTAATTTTCAAACCATTTGCTTTGATTCATCAGACTCAAAGTTAGGTGGTTGCACCATATAAATGGATTCATCAATGTCTCCATCGAGAAACATAATCTTAACATCCATTTTGTGTAACTCAAGATCAAAATGTGCCATTAAAGCCATGATAATTCTGAAGGAATCTTTCATAGACACAGATGAGAAAGTTTCCGTAAAGTCAATGCCTTCTTTCTATGTAAATCCCTTAGCAACAAGTCGTGTTTTTTTATCTTTCCACATTACCTTTTGAATCTCTCTTGGTCTTAAATATCGATTTATAACCAACATATTTCACACCTTCAAGTAATGGGACGATATCCCAGACTTTTTTGTCATACATTGACTTTATTTTCTCATTTATGGCCTTGATCCATTTATGAGAATTCATACTTTCCAAAGCCTGATGGAGACGGATAGGGTCATCCTCCATCATGCCAATGTCGAATTCATATTCTTAAAGGAACACAACATAATCATTAGATATTATGATTCTTCTCTCTCTTATAGACCACCTTAAAGGCCCTTGTTCTTGAAGTTCTTGAGGTGGTCTAGGTTCCTCTTCAACATCAACATTGTATTGTACCAGATTCTCTTCCATTTCTGGAGGTTCATTCCATGTAGGTTCATTCATTGTACGATCTTGAACCAATGAGTCTACAGATATTCTTATTACAATTGGTACCGATGTTGGCACCACTTGTATAAGAGAATCCTGTTTCTCTACAAAGATAATTTGATTTGTATTTCCCCCTTGAATTATAACATCCTAAAAAAACTTAACTATATTTGTCTCAAACATTGTTTTATTAGTGGGATCATAAAACTTATACCCCCGGGACCTTTCCGTATATATGACAAAATAGTAGCTAATTGTCCTTTTGATAGCTTTTTCTCTTGTGGTCTATAAGGCCGAGCTTTAACCGGATAACCCTAGATTCTAAAGTGTCAGAGACTAGGCTTCCGCTTGGTCCACAATTCATATGGAATTTTGTTTGCTGCCTTAGTCGATACCCAATTTAGAATATATGATGTTGTCTTAAGTGCTTCTCCCTAGAGGTTCATTGGACGTGAGGTATGAGAAATCATACTTCGTACCATCTCCATTAATGTTTGATTACACCTTTCTTCCATACCGTTCATTGCAGGCAAACCTGGCATTATATATTGTGGAATAATTTCATTTTCCTCTATAATTTAGCAAAAGGCCTTGAATGTTGATCTCTTAAGCCGTTATATCGACCATATTATTCACCACCACGATTCGATCTAAAGCCTTTAATCTTTTTGTTGAGCTGTAACTCAACTTCAACCTTGAATGATTTAAATGTGTCCAAAGCTTGAGCCTTTTCTTTAATTAAAAATATATAACCATATCTAGAATAATCATCAATGAAACTGATAAAATATTCATGCCCATTCCTACTAGTTATAGGGAATGGCCCATATATGTATATATGTATCAGCTCAAGGATTTCCCTCATACCATTGGTTGTATATTTACGCATGCTTGTTTATTTATCCTTCATACACTTAATGTGCGGATCGAGATCCGTCTTTTCTAAAGGCTACAGAATATCACTTTGAATAAAACGTGTAATTCCCTATTGAGAAATATGATCTAAACACTTATGCCAAAGTGCAATTGAATCCTGATGTGTTAATTTTTGTCTAACATTTTAAGTTTCATTGTTCAAGGTCTCATTATAGGAAGAAAGAGTATCTAAAACATAAAGATGATCTAAAATAGATAGAAAACTAAGTAACTAGATTGGAGTTTTGATAAAAACCAAACTTTCTATCTCCAAATGAACAAGTAAAACCTAATTTGTCCAATGTAGAAACATAAATTAAGTTCGGCCTAAAAGACAATACAACAAAAGTATCAATCAAATCCAAATACAAGCCAGTTTTTAAAAGTAATCTAAAATTCCATATAGCTTCAACTTTTTCCTTGTTTCCATTGCCCACAAAGATGTATCTTTCACCATCACTTAGCTTGTAGTAACTTTGGTAACCTTACATAGACACATAGATGTGAATAGTTGCACCTAAATCTATTCACCACGTGTCCACAGAAACTAAAATTGCATTAACTTCTTTATAAACAAATGAAAAATTAATTCATTTCTTTGCACGCCATGTGTGATATATGGTACAATTTTTCTTCACATGCCCTTCAGATCCATAAAAGAAACATCCTTTCTTCTTTTCTTTATTCGGCTTCGATATGGTAATCTGTTTCTTGTCCTTAATGGGCTTCTTCTACGAACTTGTAGTTACAACATCTAAATTGACCTTACGTTTCTATTTCCTTTTTTCCTTATAGGTAGAAGCAATGTTTATACTTTCGCTCTTTTCCAAATTCAATCTCTCTTCCTTCTGAACATAGTGCGAGATGAGTTCATTTACTGTCCATGATTCCTTCTGACAGTTGTAACTAACTTTGAATTATCAAAATGAGGCAAGAAGAGAGTTAAAGGACAAATATACTAGCATATCATTCAATATAACTAGCTTATATCCCTTCAGTTTTGAAGCGGTATGCATTATATCAAGAATGTGCTCCCTGATATTACTCTTACCATTGTACTTCATTATGCAGAGTTTGTTTTATAGAAGACCTATTTCAACCTTCTCATTCCTTACAAACCTCTACTCAAGTTCCTTAAGATAGTCTTTAGCAGGAGTAGAATCAGAAATTGGTCCATTAAAACTTTCAAGAATGGTCTTTTGTATGACCCGGAGACACAAGTGATTTGACCTTATCCACCGTGCATGTGTATTTTGTTCCTTTCAAAACTAGTTTCAATAGGCATAGGTGGTTTAGCCTCTTACAATGCTATGTCCAAGTCAAGCCACCCAAGGATAATCTCTAGATTATCTTTTCAATCCTTGTAATTAGAATCCGTCAGCATTGGAATTTTATTGATGCCGGCTATAAGATTAGTAATTTTTGTTGAAAAATATTCACAAAGAACTAATCAAATAATCGAATAATTATAAATAAAAAATCAAAATAAGGCATATTCCTTCTACTAAGTATATTTGAACAATAGGTGCTCTTTGGAGTCAATCATTATTTTAAGATAATTAGGTGTAGCAATTGAATATAATAGTCGATTTGATATCAATTAGTCAACCTTCCTTTGGGCTCATTAACTAATTACATCCATAACTTAATGGCTATTACCCATTCATTACCACAAGTATACATATACAATACTTGATTATTGTATTTCCTTTGGCCTAGTTCAATAACCAAACACCATATGTATATCTTCTATGTATAAATTGGCAAATGATCAACGCCGGTATGAGAGCTTACTTTGCTAATCCCTCTCCAAGTAATCCATCTCAAGTCCGATGGAGAGAGCAAGAGAGGGGGAAATGATAACGTTCTGTTATGTACAATGAGGGATACCCGAATCACAAATTCTTGATTGGTAGATCCTTTTTCTAATTTTTTTCTCAATATTTCTTTTTTGTATTAAGAGAGAGAGAGTCGAACTATATTAAGAGAGAGAGACAAAGAGGTATCGATAGAGGAAAAAATGCCTTTGAATTTCAAGAAGTGATCTATAGTCTATTTCCTTATTGGATATTTCCTAATTGAATCCTTAGCGGATTTAAATTTTGAATTCAAAACTTACATATATTTGGGTATTTCCTTATTTAACATTTCTTTATTGGATCCTTAGCGGATTCAAATTTTGAATTCAGAACTTGCCTATATTTGGATATTTCTTTATTTAATATTTCCTTATTGGATCCTTAGCGGATTCCAATTTTGAATTCAAAACTTGCCTATATTTGGGTATTTTTTTATTTATAGAATATTGTCATATTTAATTGTGTTCTCTAGGGACTAATAGCATAATTGAATTACTTCCAAACTTTGTATAATTTAGACCATCATTAAATCATAAAGTTATTAATATGCATTCTACACATTAAAGGCCCCACTTCTCATGACACATATTGAACCCGATAAATAATACATAATTTAGTCACTTCGTAACAGGTCTAATTAGATATTTGATAGTCTATTATTTAATATATATTTATATCACATACAAGCTCATATATGTTGTAATTAATTGAAATTTATTCCAACATTATATCCATAAATAAAAAATACTTTTATAACATAATTTAATAAAATAAAAATAAGATTAAATCACATAAGATATCCAACAGCTATGACTAGTAAAGTTTCGACGATTATTGTTAGCGACCATCTAGAGTTCCATCAACCATTGCCAAAATATCACCAAATGTAACATGTTATATCCATATGTATCTTTATATGTAACCTATTAGATATATCGTAATTCCAACAACACATCGAACATAACCTGTTACATTTACTTGTATCTTTGAATGTAACCAGTTACATCCACATATATATGTTTGTAAAATACTACATCTACATCTACCTTTGTATGTGACATTTTACATCTACCTATATTTTTTATGTAATATGTTAATTACACCTCCGACGAGGTTACTAACAATGATTGTTGGAGTATCAATGGGGTCATAAGTTAAGATCGAATAAGATTGTCTTGTTACATATATATATTGGGATATTATTTTTTTGAATTTTGAATTGACTTAAAAGAAAGGAAATGAGGGTATTTTTGTATTTATATTGAGTAATTTATTATAAAGTTGTGAATTTTGGAATGGGTTATCATTAATTAAGAAATATTGATGAATTTATCAAAAATAAAGTTACTTATGTCAAAAATTATTACTATTATTTTAATTAAAGTTTGGATTTAAATTTGAGGGTATTGGCTTAGCCCATGCCCAAAATTTTGGGTTTGGGTTGGACTCGAATCGAGTATTGTTGTGTCATGTATATTTTTGGGTTAGAATAAATCAAATTTTTCAAATTAAATAGAAGCGCAAAATATAATTCTAAAATATTCGGGTAGGTTCGGGTATAACTTTTTAAATTTTGAATTGGCTTAAGTCATTCACCGTGTTTAATCATGCAAAAGTTATAAAATAATGATATAAAATATTCAAAATTGCATGTATTTTATGAAAATAAATTTAACTTGTGCTTTGGTCGGATTTGAGCTTTGGTTATAGTATAAATATTTAGTCATAAGTTCGATCCTAAAATCGTTTGGATATGGCTGGACTAGACTCATTCAAGCTGAGTCATTTGAACTCTATTACACATGTAGCAGTTTCATATGTTATATTAATGGCTTTTATTTAGTATTTACCCTACTTTAATATAAAGGTTGATATTGAATACAATATTGTACTGTAACATTATTGTAGAATCACCATAACCATAATAATAACCGAGGAAGAAAACCAAAAATGTACTGTAGAATCACCCTAATTAAAATTGTAACAAAGGAAGAAAGCCAAAAATGTTTTGAAAGAGTATAAATGGTAATATCATTTGATTGTTTACAAACTTTTTAATTTTTTTTTATATTTTTTCATGTTATAGTTATTTTGAAAATTAAAGATATATTTAATTTTTTAGATAATATTAACACATGATAAAATTTAAATAATTTGAGTACAAAAATGAACATAAATATATATGATTTTAATATTCGAGAGCATATTACACATTAAAAGCAAATGTTTGTGCAAATTAACATTTCTCGCTTACCTAAATCACAAGAAGACATTTGTGAAAATTCTTGTATATGCCTCATAACATTGGATTTTTGTATTTTTTTTATTTATGTTCTTATTAGGCTTTATAGAGTTATTAGTTAGACGATTATTGTATATTGTTAGTTATTTGTTTTTTTTTAATTCAAATTTTAAAGTTACTTGTTATCTCCATATTACACTACTATTTTCTCACCCTCTTTTTAACAAGAACTACGGTTTCACCCTTGATTAAAAAAGATAAGATGTTAATAGTTTTTTGCCTTGAAAAATATGTTACTAGTTTTTTATTTTTTTACAAAACGTGTTACAAGTTAAGGATAAGTTCTATTTCACAAAAAAAAAGGGGTTAGTGCTATTCCTTGTATTTTCATATATTCATATTATTTTCAAATAAATAAAAGACAACAAACTCGAATATAATTAGCAATTGTTATTTTATGTATTTTTCTCTTAAATTTTTCATATATATTTCATAGACTCTTATATTTTTAAATAAAAAAAGAAAAAAAATTAAATATAACTAACAATTTTAATATTTTATGAAATTAATTGTTTCTTGTTTTATTAGATAATCTTAGTTGTAATTATAAAATGTGTATACCAGCCACATTTTATATATTAATTATGTTGTTCAGATGATGTTGTATTCATGTTATACATATTACAAATGACATGTTATACAAATCTACAAATTAAAACTAAGATGCTGTAATCTATATCAACATCATTTTTCGAAAGGTATGCAATTTTTTTCGCTAATTCAACCGAACTTTCGCAAAATGGAAATTTGGAAATGCGTAGTATGGATGGAAAGTGATCATTTTTAGTGAAAAATTGAGCATTTATTTTCATCCACCAACATGTTTGCTTTTTATAAAAAAAAATTGTATTAATATAATACTAATCATCAAATATTTTAAAAATAATAAATAATTTTATTAAAAATAAATATCTATATATATGTGTATGTAAATTTGTGCATCATTAATGTTATGCTACGAAGTAATGAAGATGGAATTTATAAAAAAATTAAAAAAATAATAAATGATGGAGAAAAATAATAGTGAGGACATAATAGTTCCATTTTTTTTAAATACGCTTTAGTTGTGTAATTTTTAGTTTAAGCATTACTAATTATTTTATTATAAAAAGTGAATACATCTATTATCATAATTATTAAAAATGAGTATTTTAGGTCTTATAATTATTCAAAAAATATATTTCTAATCCTTTATGAGGCCAATTTTTACACTAAAGTATCTGGCTTTCATAATAATAGGATAAGTAATGCCTAATCCAAAAATTATAGGAATAAAATTCATTTTTGTACATAATAACATTAGTTGGGATATTTTGAACAAGAAATTATTTATTTCTTAAAATAAGTGACAATGTGTGAATGGATAACATATATTTGTATCCAAAAATATAAAACAATAAATAACAAAATCCTATAAATAAAAAAGATTCTAAAAAATAATGTAAATCTAACTATTTTTTGTGGTACAAATTGTGATGCCGTTTTGGCTTAGTAAAAGTGCGAGTTGTGAAAATCTTATATCAATATGAATTCTAGGCCATTAAGTAAATTTTTCAAATAATTTTAAATCGTCTCAATTGGATATCTGATGAGAAAGATATGATATTAATAATGACAATTATTCAAGATAAGTTTGAAATTGAGAATTCTTTTAAATTGCTTTCAAGTTACTCCAAATCTAAAAAGTCTATCATAGGCCACAATGTGATCAAATGTTGGACATTTATTGGCCTAAATTTTGGCCCAATTGAAAAATCTTGGACATTTAATTTTTTTTTCTTTTACAGTATCATTCCCCTTTCTTTAAGAGGATTTGTTTTCGAATCCTTAATAACCGATTCCCGATTTCATATTTTTGCAACAAGATTAGCAAAATTGGAATTTAATTTGCACACAAATTCCCCAAAATTTTGGTTATCATGAGTATTTTTCAAGGTAGAACTCTAAGTAATTTTAGGCAAAAATTTCAACAAAAAACAAATTCTAAGTTTTAGGTTAGAACAAAAAAAAATATACTTAGTTTTAAATCAAATTGTGGAATTTAGAGTAGTAGAAAAATTAAAACTTTAGATCAACAATATTTATAGTTAAATTCTTATTGCCCCAATTTGATTAAACTCATTTTTTAGCCTTTCTTTTCTTTCTTTTCTTTTGTTTGGCTTTTATTTTTTACTCTAACACCAACTAATTAAGAATAAAAGGATTGGACTCAAGAACTAAAAATCAAGAACAAAAAAAAATGGAAAACAAAGGGATATGAATTTGAATTTGTAGAGCCCAAGCTCTTATATAACTAGATGTGAACCCTGTAAAACAAGTCTTAAAATCCATAGACAAATGTGTTTGAAAACATCAAGAATGCGTCTAGAAACTCAACAAAAATATAGGTGATCCAACTCAAGAAAGTAAAATTTTAGATTGTAACAAGGACTTTGACCCATTGTTTATAGAAGAGCCAAAAACTAAAGATATCACTATAGGATAGGAAGTACCAAAAGGTTTTCCAAATCTAGATAAGTTATTTTAAACGTCATAAGGTTTCCTAAGCCTTAATAAGTTTTAATTTATGTTAGGAATACAAGAAAGGCTTAAAGCTCACAAATTTTGTAAATTTTGTTTCACAACAAATTGATTACATATAGATAGATAACATATATTTATAGTCAAAAATATAAATCACTAATCCTAACTAGTGAAGGAACAAAAAAATCCTAAGAAAAACATATTCTAAAAGAAAATGCAAATATGCTCGGATTTCGTGGTACATATTGTAAGGCTATTTTGGCATAGTAAAAGTATGAATTGTAGGCCACTAAGTAGGATTTTTAAATGAATAATCTCAATTGTGTATTGTACAAAAGCATCAATAGTAACATTTGTTCAAGATAACTTCCAAATTGAGGATTTTTTCAAATTGCTTGTAAGTTACTTCAAGCTCAAACACTCCATTATAGCAATGGTTTGATTAAATGTTTGAGATTTATTGGCCTCATTTTTGACACACTTAGAAAATCCTTAACATTTTCATATTTATTTTACGGTTTCAAATTGATTACAAAAAAATCCACTTAACTAAATTATGTTCCAAGTAATTACAGTCTATGGGTATCCACTTAATCAAAATCATAAAAAAAATTAAAAGTTATTCTATATGGCAAGTAAAAGGTTTGAAGACTTTGGCTGTAGGTTTTGATAATTTGTTCACATCGTAAATGCCTTAATCAAGACTTTGTTATCACCCTTTGTTAGATCACAATTCAATCTAGAAACGTTCAGGAAACCATATGAACGTAAATTTTAAATAAAGCGGAAGCAAAAATGGATTGAAAACATACCTTTACCATTGATCAAATTTCAACACTAGCACGGGAATTCCAATGGATTTTTGATTTGATAATCTCACTGGTTTCTCACACTTACTTTATGCGTTTTGATGATGTATATAAATGAATCAGTGAGTAGTGAGAGGACCCGTACCTTTATAAAGACATACGGTTTCGATGAAACCAAAACCGAACCGTCACTACCGTTCACTATTCTATTGCACCACTTTGATGTTACATTCTCCCACTTGGTGCAAATGTTAAGCGAAATTCTTTTCAGTAAAAAATACATGAATCATAACGATATGTCTTCTAAGAGCGAGTATTATCTTCCATGTATTATAATGTATTCAGTTTCTCAAGTATTATACTTTATGTGGTAACGAAACTTAATGAATAAATCCTATGTTTATTCTTGGTCCAATAAAATATATATTCTCAAATAAATTAACGTGCACATGAATATGAGAAAATATCCTAATATATAAGAGTTTCATTAATAAGTTGTATATATATACATTTACAAAGTGGAACCAATTCCCATTTTCTTTACATGATCCTTAAATTTCATTTGTGGCATGCCTTTAGTCAAAGGATCAGCAATCATCAACTCAGTGCTAACATGCTCAATGATCACTTTCTTTTCCTTAACATGTTCTCTTATGGCTAAGTATTTAATGTCGATATGTTTACTACGACTACCACTTTTGTTATTCTTAGCCCTAGACACAGCAGCTGAGTTATCACAGTATAATCTTAATGGCCTAGAAATAGAGTCAACTACTTTAAGCCCGAAAATGAAACTCTTCAACCATACACCATGTGATATGGCCTCAAAACATGACACGAACTTGGCCTCCATAGTCGAAATAACAGTTAAGGACTGCTTCACACTTCTCCAAGACACAGCTCCACCAACAAACATGAAAATGTAACCAGATGTTGATTTTCATGAATCAATACAGCCAGCGAAGTCTACATCAGAGTAGCCAATTACTTCCAAATCATCAATTCGTCTATTCATGAGCATATAATCCTTGGTTCCTTACAGATACCTTATCACTTTCTTTGTAGCTTTCCAGTGGTCAACACCTGGGTTACTCGAATATCTCCCTAGCATCCTAACAATAAATGCAATGTCAGGTATGGTGTAGACCTAAGCATATATCAAGTTTCCAACGACTGAAGAATATGGAATGGTTTTCATCTGTTCTCTTTCAAAATCATTCTTTGGGCATTGGTCCAAATTGAACTTATCGCCTTTCACAATAGGAGCAACACTTGGTGAACAATCTTTCATCCGAAATCTCTCTCAAACTTTTTTGATATAGGTTTCTTGAGATAAACCCAAGATGTCTCGAAGTCTATCTCTATGGATCTTAATGTCAATGACATAAGATGCCTCACCCATATCCTTCATATCAAAATTTTTAAAGAGGAATTGTTTTACCACGTGTAGCAAACCCTTATCATTGGTTGCAAGCAAAATATCATCCACATATAGCACTAAAAAAATCTTACTCCTACTTACCTTCTAGTATATACATTGATCGATGACGTTCTCTTCAAAACCAAATGAAGTGACGACTTTATGGAATTTCAAATACCATTGATAAGAAGCATGTTTTAATCCATATATGGATTTATTAAGCTTACAAACCAAATGCTCACCATCACTAGAGAAGAATCCTTCAGGTTGTTTCATATAAACCTCTTCCTCTAGGTTACCATTAAGGAAAGCCATTTTCACATCCATTATGCAAATGCAAATCAAAATGGGCAACCAATGCCATGATGACACGAAGTGAATCTTTCTTAGATACATGAGAGAATGTCTCTGTGTAGTTGATTCCTTCCTTTTGAGTGAATCCTTTGGCAACGAAGCTTGCCTTATGTCTCTCAATGTTTCCTTATGATTCTTTCTTTGTCTTAAAGACCCATTTACATCCAATGGATTCCACACCATTAGGAAACTTGATGAGATCCCAGACTCGGTTAAATGCGATAGAATCCTTCAGGTTGTTTCATATAAATCTCTTCCTCTAGGTTACCATTAAAGAAAGCCATTTTCACATCCATTTGATGCAAATGCAAATCAAAATGGGCAACTAATGCCATGATGACACGAATTGAATCTTTATTAGATACATGAGAAAATGTCTCTGTGTAGTCGGTTCCTTTCTTTTGAGTGAATCCTTTGGCAACAAAGCTTGCCTTATGTCTCTCAATGTTGCCTTGTAATTATTTCTTTGTCTTAAATACCCATTTACATCCAATGACTTTCACACCATCAGGTAACTTGACGAGATCCCAAACTCTGTTAGATGCCATAGAATCCATCTCTTTTTTCATGGAATTGTACCATAAGTTTGAAACCTTAGAACTCATGGCCTATGAAAACGATTCAGGATCATCCATAGCTACAATGTTACAATCAGATTCTTGTAGATACATAACATAATCACTAGAAATTGTTGACCTTTTAGTTCTAGTATATTTTCTTAATGTCGCACCACCATCTTCTTGAGAAGTATGAGGTTCAAATTTTTGTTCAAAAGTTTCAATAATCTCCTAAACAACATGATCTATTGGAATATTGTCAACAACTTGTGGAATTTCGGTGATTGTTTGTTCAACACGAGCTTGTACTTGAAGGGTGTTGTGAACAACAATCAATCTATCTATTGTAGTAGAAGGTTGAGACTCTAAGTGATCAATATCAAAAAATATATTCCTGATTTGATCGCTCCCACTAATCAGGTCATATTCAAGAAACTTTTGCATTTCTTGATTCCACAAACCTAGTGCTGTGAGATGGATAGTAAAATCTATAACCCTTAGACCATTTGAGATATCCAAGGAAATACCCAATAATGGTCCTTGGGTCCAGCTTCTCTTATGGATTATAAATCCTCACTTCAGACGAGCATCTCCAAACGTGCATATCCAACCTTTTCATAATTCAAATGGCATCTTTGAGACAACCTTGGTTGGAACTCGGTTTAATACATACACAACCATCTTTAAATCTTCAATCCATAAGGATTTAGGAAGATTGGAGTTTCTAAGAATACTCTGCACCATGTCCAATAGTGTTCGATTTCTCCTTTCTACTATATCATTCTGGTCTGGTGAACTAGGAATAGTGTATTGGGTAACTATCCCATGTTCTTGAAGAAACTTAGCAAACAGACCAGCCGCTTGTCCATTCTCAATGTATCTACCATAGCATTCACCACCTCTATCTGATCTAACGACCTTTATTTCCTTTCCACATTGTTTCTCTACTTCAACCTTAAAGCTTTTAAAGGCATCTAATGCTTCACTCTTATTATGAAGCATGTAGAGATACATATATCAAGAAAAATCATCAATAAAGGTGATAAAATATTTCTAACCTTGAATGTCCATGTCTAGACAACATATATCCGTATGTATGATTTATAATATGTTTTAACTCCTATTGGTACCTTTATTTGACTTGTTAGTCTATTTTCCCTTAATGTAGTCCACACATGTCTCAAAGTTAGTAAAATCTAGAGTACTAAGTACCCCATCTTTCATTAATCTTTTAATTTGATCTATGGAGATATGTCCTAATACACCTTTTAGTGCCAACTTGAACATGCATAGCATTACGAGTGGCATTATTTCGTAAATTAATGCAGTAAAGACCATCAGACAAAATACCATTCCCAACATAATCAGATTTATTAAATAAACTGAAAGATGTTTCTGAAATGTGGAAGGAATAACCAAAAGGTACAAGCCTTGAAATTGAAATCAATTTTCTAGAGAAACTTGGAACATATAAGGTCTTTTATAATTCTAAAATAAAATCACTACTTAAAATCAAACTGCATGTCTCTACAACCTCCACATGTGAGCCCATCTTATTACCGAATAAGATGTATTTCTCACTTCTTACTAGCTTCTTTAGATTTCGCATACCCTATAAGGAGTTTGCAAGATGGATTGTAGATCCAGAATCAATCCACTAGGTGTTAATATTAACATTAACCATATTAGATTTGTAACAAAGAAACGAGGTTGAATTACCTTTATTCTTAAGTCATTTATGGAATTTGATACAATCCTTCTTCATGTGTCCCTTCTTTTAATAGAAGAAACACTTGGATTCTTTCTTAATATAATCCTGAGGTGGAATTATTTCTTTTCCTTTATGCTTGTATTGAGATTTTCCTTTCTCGTACGTTGTAGCCAACATTGCACTTTTACCAAATTCCATAACAATCCTCCCTTCCTCTTGAACACACATGGTCATTAGTTCATTAATTGACCATTTATCCTTATGTGTATTATACGAGATTTTGAATGGCCTGTACTGATGTGAGAGAGTGTTAAGGATATAGTGCACCAGGAAGGATTCTGATATCTCAACCTCAAGATGCTTAAGTTGAGCTACAATGTTCCTCATTTGCATAATGTGCTCACACACACCTTTCACACTGGTGAGTCTTAAGGAAGAAAACTTCATAATAAGGGTGCTTGCTAAAGCCTTAACTGAAGTGACGAATTGATCATCAATGGCCTTTAGCAAGTCTTGAACATTGTTATGCTGATCAACAGAACCACGAATACTAGTAGAGATTTTAGTCTTAATGAACATCATGTTAAGGCGATTAGATCACTTCCATTGTTCATAAAGCATGATATTCTCTAGAGTGATGGTTTGAGTAATTTTAGGTGGTTCGTTTTTTCCTAATATCATAATCAATATCCATCCACCCTAGATGAAGGATAATTCTTTCCTTCCATATTTTATAATTATCCCCTTTCAGATCGGGAATATCACATCGAATATTAGAGAAATTTATAGGTTGAGAAGATTCAATTAAAGATTATATGCTTATTAAAATTTGAGACCTAAGTTCAAGTCATTCTTTACCAACGTAAATCATGAAAAATATGAATCTAGTGACATAAAACTTGTCTGTGGACTAAAATTCTAATTCAATTTGATTCATCTTAACTTTACGATAAAATTATCAAATTATGTTCCTTTTCCTAATCCTTGTGGGTAAATTAGAAAATATATTTTGATATTATATTCTAATTTATCACACAAAAATATAATAAAAATTCCTGTGAGATAAGATTTATTATACCACATATAATTAATCACAATTAATGTTTATTTTCTAAATGTGATCCTAAATGAAACTTATTATAGTTTTAATTAATTAAAGATGTTGTGGTTACTGCTTAATTAATTAAATCATATGAATCACTTAATTATTAGTTATATTCTTAGGCTCAATTATTGCATAAAACTATAAACAATATTAATTTAATTTCAAATGTGTAAATATTATCTATCTTAAGATTACAAGTATGACAATAAATTTTACAAGAAAAATAAATAATATAAGCACTAATTAAATCCTTAAAGAGCTATTAACAAATTCCATTATGTATAAATTATTTAACCAAAATTTTCAAGTGTATAATTAATTACAAAATTTATACATACAAATACCAAAATAAATAATTTAAGCATAATGTATTTAAATATTTTTTAATGTGCCCAAAATTATTTAACTAAATATCACATGTATAATAAATATTATACATATAACAAACATAAGTTAAATAATTAATTAAAATTATATTCAAATTTTTTTAATAAAATCAAATTCTGATTATATATATAAAAATAAGTCACATACTTATTTGGTGGTAATAATAATTGCAGCCTAGTGGATGAAATACTTATTGCCTCACGCATGACCTGGGTTCAAGCCTCAGCAACCGCAAATGTTTATATTTTTAATAAAACTAAATTCAAAATCTATAAAAATATGCCCGATACTTTTAAAATATTAGATTCATTGTAGCCTAGTGGAAAAGGTGCTTATTGTCAATCATGAGACCTGGGTTTGAATCCCAACAATAACAAGGTTTTTGATTTTTTTTGGGTCATCTTCAACCTCCAGGCAATTCAATCCAGCATTTTTTTAATCAAAATTCTCAGAATTTAATTTCCGATTGATTCATGGTCTTAATTTGAATTAAAAACGTAATTTTAAATAAAAAATTAATTAATGATTCAAATGAATACTCATGGTAAATTAGATTTATTTTCTTCATTATTTTTCAAGTTTAAATTCACAAAATCACTCTAAAATCAATATTGAAACAATTTATAATTTCTATATGCATCAAAAATAAGGAAAATAAAAAATCCAAAATCTCAATTCCTCGTTAAACAAAGCAAAACATGGATGTTTTCAAAAATGACTCAGATACCAAATATCAGATCACAATTAAATCCAAAAACTATCAGGAAATCATATGAACGTAAATTTTAAATAAAGTGGAAGCAAAAATGGATTGAAAATATACCTCATCCCATTGATCAAATTTTAGCACTTACACGAGAATTCCAATGGATTCTTGATTTGATGCTCTTATTGGTTTCTTACACTTACTCTCTGTATTTTGATGATGTATATGAATGAATCAGTGAATTGTGAGAGGACCAGATGCCTTTATAAAGGTTCTTCCATTAAGAACCATGTATGATTTCGTAACCGACATACGGTTTCGACGAAATAGAACCGTCGCCACCGTCCACTATTCCGTTGCACCACTTTGATGTTACACCCTCTATATAAAGAGGCATATGCTTCCAAGTTAGTGCTTCCTGAAAAGCGTTGTCTCTGATGAGTACATTTAGTCCAGCCATAGAAATACTGTCCAAGTAACATCAAAGTTGATTTTGAAGGCAACCCCGGGAGGCTTACCAAGACATAGGACATCACACCATTTTCCTCCTTAGTTTCGTTGTTTCATTCTTTAATAAAGACCTTTTAAATTCTTCAATTCTGTTTGAAATCACTTCGAAAATGTGTTCAAAGTTTAAACTTTTTCCTTGAAATAGAACCTAGTTACGTAGCCATCAAATGGCTTTTAACATGATCATTACAATTAAAGTAAATTCAGCAGGCAAAATGCTACTAGGCAAGAGACTTTTTGGAAGAGATATAATATAATTAATATAAGTCTGAATCTCTAATTGTTGCATAAACTTTCATAACATATTCCATTTATAATGGAACCACCATGATTGCAAAATTTCAACCTTATGAAAAGGTGTTCAAAATCCTCTATTTCCTTCTGGCATAACGAATATAAATAATTCTTCGAGGGAATATGTCTGCCTTTTTTTTTACAGTAATTGCATGTCTAAAAATTTTCTAGAGAAGAAAATTGTGACGTTCAAGCAAATTTAATTTGCATAATTTCTTCCAGAAATATTCTTCTAAAAAAGTGCATAAATGCTGAAAGATAACCATGTATAGATCTTGTTGAACTCTATTTATGCACTTAATGTATTCACCACTTGGATTGCTGCTTAGGATCCTAAAAGTGATGAACAAATGATGAGAAGAAAAAGCACCTAAGGTATTGTTGAAAAAACAAGAAATAACTCAACACAAAGAATAACTCTACACAAAAGAGCTCTCAAGTTTGTATTATTTTCTTCATGTTTTCATTACAATTGTATAGCTATATATAAGAAGATTTTACTCCTTGAATTACTCTTTAAATTAAGCATTCCTTGATTTACTCTTTGAATTAAGGATTCCTTATTTTACTTCTTGAATTAAGGATTCTTTATTTTACTTCTTGAATTAAGGATTCTTTATTTTACTTCTTGAATTAAGGATTCCTTATTTTACTTCTTGAATTAAGGATTCCTTGTTTTACTCCTTGAAATAAGCTCATTGTTTTATTCCTTGAATTAAGCTCCTTATTTTACTCCTTGAATTAAGCTCCTTATTTTATTCCTTGAATTAAGGACTAATATCCAATACTCTCCCTCAAGCTGGATCCAGAAGGTTTATGGATCCAAGCTTGGACAGAAGTCATTGAAATTGATGAGAAGCCAAGGGCTTGGTGAAGATGTCAGCCCGTTGGTCGAAGCTTCTTGTATAATGTGTCCGAATCATCTGTGATTGAACTTGATCACGAACATAATGATCGTCAAATTCAATGTGTTTCGTCCTCTCATGAAACACTAGGTTTGATGTTATATGCATGGCTGCCTGATTGTCACAAAATAAAGAGATATGAAGAGTTATAGGAACATCTAAATCACACACAAGACCTTTAAGCCATATCAACTCACACGTAGTTGAATCCATTTCACGATACTCAACTTTGGAACTTGATATGGCGATGACAGTTTGCTTCTTACTCTTCCATGTGACCAAGTTTCCATCGACAAATGTACAGTAGCCAGTGGTGGACTTACGATCGATTGTGTTCCCTACCCAATCAACATCACAATACCGTATGATTTATGTATTGTCATTCTTCTCCATGATGATACCACGACCCACTGATCCTTTTAAGTAGCGTAAGATCCTATTAACAAGGGTCAAATTCTCAAGTGTCGAGGAGTGCATGAATTGGCTCACGATACTTACAAAATATGTAATCTCAGGCTTGGTGATTGTTAGGTAGATCAACTTACCAACTAGTCGTTGGTAATAACTTATATCCATGAGTGGCGTGCCCTTCAAGCTAGGTTTGAACTTGCTATCAAGAGAGGTAATGGCTAGTTTAGCATCGCTCATGTTAACTTCCTTGAGAAAATCTAGGACATAATTCCTTTGGTTAAGAAAGAGTCCATTGTGCGAGGTTTCCATTTCTATACCAAGAAAGTACTTCAATATCCCAAGGTATTTAATTGCAAACCTTTGTCTGAGGGACTATTTGAGGTTGAAAATCTCATCAAAATTATTATCTATAATTATCAGATCATCTACATAAACCAGTACAACCAATTTACCATAGCTCATGTGCAAAAAAATAGTAAGGAATCAACATTGTTGCTTTTGAAACTAACACTAGTGAGAACTGAGCTTGGTTTGGCATACCAAGCTCATGGGGACTGTTTCAGATCATAAATGGATTTATGCAATTTGCACACTAAATCAAGTTCATTGCTTTGAGGATGCCCGGGTGGCAATTTCATATAGACTTTTTCTTTGAGATCACCATGTAAGAATATATTCTTCACATCCATTTGGTATATGGACCACCCCTTGTTTATAGCCACAGACAATAGCACCCTTACTATGTTCATTTTGGCAACATGTGCAAATGTTTCTTTGTAATTCACCTTCAATGTTTGAGTGAATCCTCGAGCCACCAATCTTGTTTTATGCCTCTCAATTGATCCATCTGACTTGACTTTGAGCTTATAGATTCATTTGTAACCCACGACTTTCTTACCTTTTAGTAGTTTGGTAATGCTCTATATGTTGTGTTGATATAGGGATTTAAGTTCTTCTTGCATGGCTTCCTTCTACACCTCTTGGCTGTTGGCCTCATGAAAGTTTTGAGGCTCACTGTAACTCGTTATAGTGTTGAGGAATGCGGCATGGGCTAGTGTCACTCTGTTATATGACACACAATTTGAAATGGGATGTGTGGGTTTGTAGGTGACAAAGTCTTGAAGTCTTTTGGGAGGTTGCCTAACACGCATTGGATTACGTCGTAGAGTAGAATGAGTTATCTCACACTCGTTCACATCTTGTACCATATTGTGAGGATCATCTTGATTGTCACCATCTTCATGTAGTGTACCCTCAAGACGTGACCCTTCATTTTTACTTTCAATGATAGATGCATCAATGTTGACATGGCTGGGATCTTGTTGTTGTGGAGCCTCAAGTTCAATTCTTGGTAGTGGAAACAGATCCAAGATGTCATCCCCTTGACTTGTGATTTCACGTGACTTGTTGAAAAAAAAGGGTTAGTTTCATAAAATCGAACATCTTTGGACACAATTAATCTCTTAAGTTGGGGATCATAACACTTATATCCCTTTTGTGTAGATGAATAACCAAGAAAAATACATTTAATAGCTCTAGGATCCAATTTATCTCGATGATGAGATTGAATATGTACAAAATAGATGCAGCCAAAGACTCTAAAGTATGAGAGGTTAATTTTCCTTCTTTTCATGACATCTAGGGGAGACTTGAAATCCAAGACTCGGCTGGGTAATCTATTGATGATGTAGGTAGCTGTCATAACCCCTTGGGATTAGAATCCCTTTGGTACATTCATTTTTAGCATTAATGCTCTAGTTTTTTCAAGTAAGTCCCAGTTTTTGCATTCGGCTACACCATTTTGTTAAGGTGTGCCAATACAACTTGTTTGATGCATAATGCCATGAATTCTCAAATATTGTTTCATGATATGAGACATGTATTCGGTGCCATTTTCAAACCATAAGATTTGAATTTTAGAGGAGAAATGATTTTTAACAAGGTTATGGAAGTCCTTAGTTGGTCCCATACATCTGAATGAACTAGTTCAAAACACTTGGTAGCCTTGGATAAGGAAGAATTAAAAGGCAATCTAGTGGCCTTAGACAAGTGGCAAGTTTCACATGAAATTGCATCATTTCCTAAGTTTGGAAATAAAGTTGACAAAATTGGTGGAGAAGGGTGAGCTAAACATTGATGTTATAATTGATTATCTTGGATGGGGTTAAACTTGGCTTGAAACCCTCTGGGATTGCTCTTGGATATGTAATAGAGACTATCTAAGTAAAACCCTTCACCAATCGTATTTTTGGTGGCACAATGCTAAAAAATGACATTGTGAGGAGAAAAAAATGGCTAAGCAATTCAAGGTATTTGTGATTTTTCCTATAGACAGAAGTTGGAAGGGAAATGAAGGTACATATAAAAATGCTGACTCAATTTCATCTGACATTAATTTTATTGTTTCCTTTCCTAAAATATTTACATTCTCACCATTTATAATTGAAACTTGAGAGTGATTTACTAATTTTTCAAACTTATGAGACTTTGACACATGGTTGGTCATATGATCTGTGGCACCTGAATCTACAACCCAAAAATCATGCAACATATTTATTTTAAGAGCATTTTTAAAGGATTTTATGATACCTTGCATATCCTCTTATGGTATGAGTTTTGTATCTGCCAACAAACCTGCAAACTTGCCTAGAAATGTTGTCGTGTCTCCTTCTTCTATATTGTCCACACAGTCAATTCTATCTCCTCCTGTCTTGCCTTGAAGATACAATATAAACTCATTCATGAGTTCAGCTAGATTCGTTGTGAAGTTCTTGAATGGATCAAACCCATTAGAGGTAGAGGCAGAAGCATGATTTTCATGATGTGCAATACGATTCACCTTTTGTAAACCCTTGTCCTTTATAAAATCAGGCTTTAATTCTGGATGTAAAATTAAGAATGTGTCCTTAACATGGCCTGTATAGTTACAGTGTTGAGACTTCAAGTTTGAATGCTTCCCTTTGTACTTCCTCTCGTTGGTTAGATAGACTCTTGCCTCAGGTACACTAGCCATTGTACCTATGTTCATAACTTTCCTTCTTACTTTTTCATGTTAAATTATCGCATAAACATTGGTGAAGGAAGGAAGTTCATTATTCATGAGTATGTGACATCGCATGTCTTCATATGTTGAATCGAGACTGGACAAAAGTTGAAATATCTTATCTTCTTCTGCTCTCTTTCGTAGTAGAGCTACATTGGTTGTATGAGGATGATATATTTCCAATTCATTCCATATGATTTTCATGCTTCCTAAGAGTTGTACAAAAGGCTTTCCATCTTGTTACAAATCTAAGATGTCCTTCTTTAATTGGAAAACTCATGCAACATTGTTTTGATTACCATACATTTCCTTGACCGTCTCTTATAATTGGTATGCAGATTCAGAATAACTGAATATTTTAGCTAATTTACGTTCCATGGAATTTAGGAGCCATGACATAACCAGTTGATCCTTGCTAAGCCAGGATTCATAGGTTGGTGAGGAAACATCATGTACTTCAATGCTTCCATTAATGAACCCCAACTTGAACCTTCCACCTAAAGCCAGAGACGCAACTCTTGTCCAAGGCAAGTAATTAAAGTAATTCAACAAGACTAAGTTTAATCTTTGATTTGGATTGACATCCACCCTATGCATATTCATGAAGGAAAGTACCGGTAAACTTTCAACTTCTGATCCTAGTGGCTTGTCTTCGACCATTTCAAAGATTGAAGATGCTAAGATAGTAACAAAGAAGAAGCAAGTTAATTTTCCTACTCTGATACCATGTTGAAAAAACAAGAAATAACTCAACACAAAGAATAACTCTACACAAAAGAGCTCTCAAGTTTGTATTATTTTTTTCATGTTTTCATTACAATTGTATAGCTATATATAAGAAGATTTTACTCCTTGAATTAAGCTCCTTGTTTTATTCCTTGAATTAAGCTCTTTGTTTTATTCTTTGAATTAAGCTCTTTGTTTTATTCTTTGAATTAAACTCCTTGTTTTATTCCTTGAATTAAGGACTACTATCCAATAGATATCATATCCACTCTAATGTTTAAGTAAGTTCTTTATAGAATTTAAATAAATATTTGGAGAGAATTTGTAGTTATGCTTAGAAAGATTACCTTGAATGGTGAATATGATGACCTATTTATGCCTTGGACTAATGATATATCATATTATTGTATTAATTTATTAATATAAAATAATAATTTTTTTATATTAATTAATATATTTATGATTTTTTAAATAAAGAGATATCAAATTATAGATATTATATTTAAATTAAAGATACTTCATATATTTGGTTTTTTATTTGAAATTCAAACCCGAGTTCCTATTTGACTATTCAAAGGTGATGTAGATCAATCAAATGATGTCACTCGTACTTGGTAAAATTTACCCCAAACATTAGCTCTTTAGGCCACTTGTGCTATTTTGGTGGGCGAGGTGGTCTAACTACATCACATGGGTACAATGGCCTAGTTAGGTCTAGATGTGGAACATCTTGATTGAAATGTTCAGCTACTATCCCAATTTTCTTTATCCAACTGTTATTTTTGTATCCAATCAGAGTCTTAATTAGAGAGTTATGGCTGGTCAAATATTAACATAAAAAGTGAATGTGGATCTCGTGAATTTTGAATTCCTAATCTTTAGTGCTATATGAGTAGACTCTTAAGTATCTCCTCCTATTTGAGCTCTTGTATCATGGGTCAGATGAATAGTTGAGATTGAGTTTTGAACCCATATATAGGTCAAGCTCTTGTATCTGGTAGGATCTTGTTGGATAATGAGGATCTTGGGATGAGCAAGTTCTGGATATAAAATCTCAAAGTAACTAGATCTTTGATCTTCTTGATAACAAGGATGCACTAGTTGCACAAATGATTGTCTAAACTAAATGTTCGAGAAATACCAAGTGAAACAACTTCTACAACTTCAATCAAACTAGAAAGCCAAGCGAAATGGTTGGTGTAGCTTTGAAGAAACCAAAATCCAGAAATGACTTGGTGATTTTTGGGTGTGATTCTCATGCTTTCCTAGTTTCTGTAAGGACTATGAGTGTTGGCTATTTTCGTGGACAAAATATTTACTTGTAAATTTGTTTTTAGGCTTGCTATCAAGTTTATCAAGAAAAGCCGAACAAATGTTCAAGTTTCAGATATTCGTACTTGAGGTATGTTTTTTATAACTACGACACATAGAATAACATTCATGCATTTAATAACACATTTTTATAAATGATGAAATTATATTTTATGTTAAAATATTTATTCAAACTTTAATTAATTTATAAAATTATTAATTAATTTTTTTTATAATGTGTCTTAAGATAATATTAAGTTTTTTTTAATGAGTTTTAAAAAGTTAAGATCAAAACACATTTAACGCTAGTACCATTAAGTATTATTATTATCTATATATATATATATATATACATTAGGGTTAGAGTTGGTTCGTAAAATAGAAAGTGAATACATTGAAACGTTAAAAGCTGTGGAAATAAAACAAATTTTGAGATAGCTAAAGAAGAATTGTTATACTATCGAAACAAAAAAAAAACAAAAATTGAAAACAGCGTGGGTTGAGCACCTGTTAATACGAAGTTTATATATAATAATATATAACAATAGGGAGTTATTTGGATATTTACTTGGAAATACCCGAATCACAGTTTTAAAGGTTGTATCATTAGATCCCATGATGTCTTGGCCCGTATTGCCTTGTTAAACTCCTTAAATTTCCTAAAACCCAACCCTACAAAGGATTTTGGAGTGCATAATTTATCCCAGTAGACTGTACTAAAGTAATGAGTTTTTGCGGGGTCATCATACCACCAAAATCTTTTTACGAAGCTATCTGCAACATCATATATAACAATAGGGAGTTTAAAAGTACTCATTATATATATTGAAATATTCTAATATATAACAATAGGGAGTTTAAAAGTAATTATTATTCCTATTCAACAAAAGAGAATGGACTAAATATTTAATTGTGCTTGATATTTTTAGGATAATTATGTTTCATCAAAAGTTTTATAAATTGATAATGTTTTAAAAGGATTCTTATTTAATACCCGTAATATGAAGAAAAAAATTCTAATTTAATATAAATATTGTTCAAAAAGTTTAAATTTAATCTTTTTTGATTAACAAGGACAAAAAAACCCATTTTCAACTTATTAAGTAGGAATAAAATAAAAATTTTAATTAATTAATTAATCCCCTCTCATTTAATTAATTTTTTATTCCCATTTTCTGTGATAGCCAGAGTGAGGAAAGTAATGCATAAAAACGAGAGGGTGATTTGTGCATCTAGAGTTCATTTCTATCTTCGATTTTTTGTGCTAGAGTAAGGAAATATGAGAGAAGAAGGTAAAATTTGTTGTGTTGTGATGTAAAATTTGAAAGAAAACACAAATTTATTGTGTTGTGCGAGACTGGTATTGCACAAGATAACAAAAGCAGAAGAGTTGGATCGTTAGGATTTGTGAAATTGTAATGGAAGAAAACGAAATAACCCAATGAAAGGGTATATAGTGAAATACATTGGTGGAGGACAGCCATCATACTGTAAGTATTTTGTATTATTCTATGCTGATCTTTACTTATGCGTTTCGGGTTTGGATTTTTATTATTCTTTGTAGCATTTTGTAGTCACTGAAGCATGGGCAAGGAACATTATGGGTATTAGGGTAAGTTGTTTTTGTTGTCGTTGAAGAATAGGTAGGGAACGTATTACCAGTAAGCATAAGTAGTTTGTTATGGTCCACGCTTGATAACACAAACTGCTCTGATATGTTATAGTCCCCTGATTGAAATTTTGTTGTCATTGATTCCATGCAACTATGTTATGGTCCCTTGCACAGGTTCAAATAGGGTATTTTATGCTTTTCTTTGGTCCTCTGCTTAGAAGATTACCCAAATAGCCAAAAAACAATCAAATTAGGAAATTAACAGAATAATTTCATACTAATTTTGGTTTGCTTTTAAATATTTTAATATGCCTATGCTTTTTTAAAAAAAAAATAGTAAAAAAGCTTTCCCCAATCAACTTTGAAATTATGTTTGTGTGTTTTTCCTTCTAAACAACCAGATTATAAATTTGTATATGTATTAGAATGAAAACCCTATTTTTCATTTATAATGTGAATCTACATTTATTTGATAGTTAGTATTTGACTAACTATTTTGTTTGAATTATAGGAGAAGGTCTTGCTATAGAAATTAATAATAAGTATTACAGAGAATGTTATATGCAGTTTTGATAATTGAAGATAAATTAAGTCTCACGTAAGAACCCAAGGTTTATTAGTAATTTTGGTTCGTATTTAATCAAGATTATTTTATCAGAAACTAATTTTTAAAACTAAAAAAAACTAAAATCAATTTTTTTATATTTTTATATTTTAAGAAAATAAAATTAAAATAACTAAAAATAAATATAAATAATTAATTAAATCATATTTGTTAACTAAAAAGATATATGAGAAAATATCTAGGAATACTTAATGCCCCAATTTTCTAAATATGTGAATTGTTAAAATCCCCTCAATATAACTATCAATTAATTTCATGATTAATTGAATTTAATCTAGCATGTATTCCTCTCTCAAGTAAGCTATGCACCATATAGTAATTAATTTAACCACTCTCTTGCCAATTAAATTGCATACTACCCATTAAGTTCATCAATTATGAATCACATACATGAGAATCATATATCTCTTTCTAAAAACTATGCATGTTATTTAATCAAGACAAACAATGAAATAATTCTCTCAAATTTATTTAATTATCTTTATAGATAAATTATTGGCCAAACAAATAATAGAATAAAAATCAGATTAAATAATATAATTAAATTATAATTATAATTGGGGTAACATATGAGATCATCACATGATGAAAATTGGGTTCATAAGATTCCTAGATTAATAAATTAACTACATATAATTGTATTCATAAAACTCATATTTTTCATAAAGAAAGACAAAATTTGATAAAGAAAATAGTAGAAGAATAAATACAATCAATATCTTGAATTGTAGTACTAATTTTCTCTTGAATCTCCACCAATATTGTATCTCCTTTTAAATTTTTCTATATTTTTCTCTCTTTTTAGCTCCAAAAATTGATCAAAATTATGCAAATGGTGGCTCAAAAGGGTTTATGAGGGTGATTAAGGGCTTAAATATAGCTCATGTGCAATCTAAACCGTCAGATTAGCTTCAATTCAAGGGTTGAGATCAAAATAAGCAAAAACAACAGTGCCAACCAATCACAGCGTGACACATGGCACATAGAATTCACTAGGAAAATCAGAGTGTAAAGCGTGCTAGGAGAAACAAGTCCAACTTAACGCATACTGAGTTAGCGTCATGTAGTGCAACGTGATTCGCGATAATGGATGGCATGGTTTACGGGTGGAATGGCTGAACGAGTAGAGTGATGACACATGGTGTGAAGGTTTGATCGTGCTCTGAACTTGGATTGAACGTCGTGCCAAAACGTGGCATGTGATTTGTTGCACCTTGTACACGGAGATCTACGATTCATTGTCCCTACTTGCATGGCGTCTGCATGGCTTGCCCAATTAACTCCTCTACTTACATGACACGCCACGTGGAAGCTTTTGATTGGCCTTATGTTAGAAATTATATTTTCACCCATTTTCTCTAAAAAATTTATATTATAATATTTTTAACCCTAAAAATATTATTTATTGAATAAAAGAAGTAAATATTAAGTAAGAAAAATGTGCTAATGACACTTATTTCATAGAGTTATTAGTATTAAACCAAGTGTCGTTCAGTTCTATAATAAGGGGGAATATAACAAAAGCACAAAGTCCAACTTTCATTTTCATCATTTAAGATTCTACTTCAACCATTACAAAAGATTCACCAATAAAAAATAGTAAGATATAAGTTATCCATCCAAAATAAACAAACCCCATCTTTAAAACTATAAGCTAGGATGATGACCCTTTGAGGGTAATTTAAGGAGAATTGTAAAGCCCTTGAAGTGAAATATTTGTATTTGTTTCCATCATCCAAAAATCCCAGGATTATTACTAGGGGCATAATACCTGAGTGCACTTTTTGCTCGAGGCTTAACAATACCTCAAGCATTCCAGCTTATGCATCTTATTTTTTTATCATGCACCACGTTACAGGTTGCCTCCTCACCTATAAAAATCATTATCAAAGGTCTCACCTTATAATTTCCAACTAAATTGATCTTTTAAACCATGATTGATAGTAGCTTGAAGTTGATCATTTAGACAAATGATAAATAAGGTGTTAGGAATGTCTTCTTGAGTCGAAGATTGATGCTCGGATATAATAGGCACATGCACACATGCTTTCCTTTTCGGCCATGTATTTCAAATCCTTTTCAATAGTAGCATTTTTCACCACAAAAAGGAACTTAAGAACAATGGATGCAAGAGAGTAAAATGGACCAGCTTCAAGTGCAACCAAGGCATTTCTTAGTGGCCATGACTCTATAGGAATTGGAATATGTTCTCCTTGTCTTTCCTATCCTAACTCTAACTGTCTTTCATTCTTAGATTTTATTGCAGGGTTTGTATTGTTGGTAAGCAAAGCAACAAAATATTGTTTTTGAAAAAGAAATAATTCCAAGATCATTTAAGCACTATAACTAGCTGGGTGAACAAGTACATTGTTTAGGACTACTATCATAATAGCATTTATTTGAGATCCTATAAGTTTGTGCACTGAATTAAAATCTCTAGGGGAATTATTTTTACTATGGATTGAGCTATTATTTTTGGTCTCAAAAGAATCTCAACTTCATCATCACTAGCCAGTATGTACCAACCACAGAAGAAAGTCATGAATTGTTTAGAATTGAGCACCTGAACCATCTGAAGTACCTTTACTTCTTGATAACCCTCGTAGCTTTGGAGTTAAATTTTTATTCTTTGTGCATTGAGAAAGACTATCCATTTTCTTGATCTTCCAAAGGAGTGGTAGGAGTTGGTGGTTTTGTTCTTATTTTTGGGATCAAACAATTTGAAAGACCAATTCTATGAAAATGGACTTGTTGTTGAGGTGTAATTGAGCTAACATACCAATTGTTCAAAGCATCAGAAAGCCAAAAAAAGGATAATAGTGAAGGCTGATAGTAACCTGCTTTAAGTTATTCCCCATATATAGGTAAATATAGATCGACATGTATCTTATATTTTAAAGTTCTATGCATTAGAAAAATTTTGAACTTCTGACTCAAATATATTTTCGAGACCTACAAGGAGGTGGATATGCCAACATATGAAATATTTTAGTGATCTCTATTCTAACTTTACCAAACATGCCTCACAACGTGAATTAGGAAATAACACATCAAAAATACAATAAAAACAATATACCTAATTCAACACATCATAAAAAATAACTAGTGAATAGAAATAATAATATACAGTAAACAAATTAGTAACGATGTGTCTCATAGGCTTTTGTCCAAGCTACCAACATGCATTAATATGACAAATAACACATATCATGTGAATCAGACAAATATATTATAAATGCTATAAAGTATTTGCAATCACTTCAAAAACTCCTATGTATGAACATATTCGTTAAAATGATGATTATACATAGTAAACCCATATATGATTGAACTCCTATGTGGTAATATCCTTAGGTTTCTTAAAGCAACTACTCGACATCAAGTAGTGCACTAAAAGTATCAACAATAATGGAGATTGATGTGCCAACCAAGTTTATGTTTACAAATATTCTAAAGATTATCAAGATCCTACATAAGGGATAGATTAGGAATATTAAATTGGATGCAAGGATTAATTTAGGAAGTAATATTTTTGTTTTAATTAATTATGAGCCTTTATGTTTAGCAATTTTTATTTCGGTGAGTTGTGGGCTTTTTATTTTAAGGTTGGATTAGGCCCAATCTATAACTAAATAGGCTCATTCTTTCAATGGTTTATTTTAGGGTTTTCTTGCTTATATATAAGAAGTTATGTAATTTGGAGGCAAGAACGAATATAATTAATAAAAAGTATATTTCAGAAAGTTTTTCCTTTGTCTTCTTGTGTTATTGATTGAATGCTTGAATTCAACTTATCAAAAGAAGTGATCAACCTTTGTGGGTTGGGGTTTTAAGGATGTTGTTTCCTTAGGGTTCTATTCTGATCATCTTTAACACGTTCTTAGTGATTTAATCATTCTTATTCTTTTGAGTTCGTGGGTTCCTAGTGTTATTTGCCTAGAGAGTCCTCATTATTTGGTATGAGAGCATTGGTTGTTGAAAACAGGTTATCTATTTTCATCTATCTTTGTTTTGAATTCTAGATTTCAAAAAAGAAATTATCCTTTGATTTTTTTCTACGTTCTTGATTTTTTTATGCATTCTTGAGTCAAAAATCACAAAAAAAAATTCATTCTTTTGAGTCTTGTGTTTTCTTTCAATTTTTTTGTCGTTGTTTTCGTATTTGGATTTTGTCCAATAGTTTTCTTTGAATTATTCGTATCTTTTTCTTATTCTTTATTTATGTGTTCAATCTATCTTTTTTCTTACAAAACAAAAAAGAAAAGGATCGCTATTCAGTTTTAAAAAATTGAAAAATCGGAGTTACAACTTTAAATGGCCATAAATTTTGACTCGAATATCGGAAAAACTATTATAATTTATCAAATTGAAGATTGTTTCAATTCTTACAAGTACTAATAAAATTTTCCTCATTCCATGTCATTTTCAACCACAAATTGAATCGTTTAGACCACTTACTGAGAGATTGAAGTTTTGTCACACCTTTTTGCGTTGTTTTCAGTTCATATTCATTAGGGTTACAAATTTGTTTTTGTGAATTTTATATTCATAGCAGCTGCAGCATCAATCAATAAAAGAAAGAAAAAAGAAGAAGAAGAAAAGGAGAACAAAGTAGTAGATTGTTCAAGAATCTAATGCTTGTTTTCTTGGTGAGTTTTCTTGTTCTTGTTGAAATTGGTTTTCTCTTTATTTTGTTCTTGCTACCCAAGACTAATTTAAAAAAAAGGAGAATTATAATTGATCAAGGGTCTTTCTTTAGAGTCCTCTTTGGTCAAGAGTCTTTCTTTAAAGTCCTCTTTGTTTAAGAGTCTTTCTTTAGAGTCCTCTTTGGTTAAGAGCCTTTATTTAGAGTCATCTTTGTTCAAGAGTAGGGTTGTCTAAAAATCGGACCGAATCGAATTAAACCAGAAAATCAGACCAGACTAGACCAATCCGAACAGTTTTATAAATCAAACAATTCTGTCTATTTGTATTAACTGAAATCGTTTTTCAAATGGTCTAATCCAGTTATATTAATTTTTAAACCGGTCAGACCAGACCAAACTAATTTTAATAATATATTAAAAACTTAATTAACAGACGTGTTATATATATATATATATAAACCAACCGTCCCTATCTATATCTCGCTTGCGAACCGATTTCACTTTTCGATGAGTAGGACATTCGACCTATTTACAAAGCTAAGATTTAAAGACAAATCTTTTCGAAGATGAGGGGAATAATGGAAATTTAAGTGCCAACCAAGTTTATGTTTACAAATATTCTAAAGATTCTCAAGATCCTACACAATGGATAGATTTCAAATATTAAATTTGATTCAAGGATTAATTTAAGAAGCAATATTTTTGTTTTAATTAATTATGGGCTTTTTATGTTTAGCAATTTTTATTTTAATGAATTGTGGGATTTTATTTTAAGTCTTTTAGTATTTTATTTTTAAAGTTGGATTAGGCTCAATCCATAATTAAATAGGCCCATTTTATCTAGGTTTTTTCTTAAGGTTTCTTGCTTATATAGAAGAAGAGTTATGTAATTTGGAGGTAAGAACAAATATAATTAATGAAATGTATATTTTAGAAAGCTTTTCCTTTGCTTTCTTGTATTCTTGATTGAATGTTTGAATTCAACTTATCAAAAGGAGTGATCAACCTTTGTAGTTTGCGGTTTTAGGACGTTGTTTCATTAAGGTTCTAATTTTATAAATATAAAACCAAAAACTTGATGGGCAAAACTGACATCGTTGATCCTACCGATACTTTGTTTTTATATTTATAAAACTCTCGCAAGTGCACGAATCACTTCGTAAAAAATGATAAGTATACTCCCAAGGTCGATCTAAGGAAGGAATATATGTAGTTTTTAATTTATTATTCAAATTTTTAAATACGAAATTAAATCTTAAACATTCTGTCACGATATTTTGGGGTTTTGTGTTTTTAATCTAATAACGTAAAAATAAACATAGATATAGATTCAATAAATTTATACAAATTTTATCATTTATAATAGTGGAGTATTTATGGATATAATAACTAAGTTAATTATGCTTGCTCATATTATTTAGGTTATTAAAGATATAAATTGATATTTATTGATTTTCTCTTTTTTATATGAATACCACCTTTGGTGGGGTTAGATATTCTTTGTTAACTAAACAAATCAATTAACACTTATGAGTGGGGTTGATAACTAATTTGGTTAATTAAATTAATTTCTTTTTATAAGAGATTGATAATGAACCATTTAATGTCACCTTTAGTGGGGTTAGACAGTTTAAATTTTAGTCTACTAGTGCTATTGAAGCATGGAAGCATTCTGATTATCTATATCGGAACTATGTTCTAAATAGTCTAACAAATTCCTTGTATAATGAGTACAATAAGGAAAAGACGAATAAAGACTTGTGGGAATCATTGGACCAGAAGTATGAAAATGAAAATGTCGATGCCAAGAAATTTTCGGTTAGTCGCTTTAGTCAAGAACCTTGCCAAATTCAAGATGGTGAGATAAAACATCATTTTATTCCTTCATCTCTTGAAGTTCAAATTATTAAACTTCTCCAGTTCTCGACCATAGCATGATTCATAGGAACAAAAACCAATAACATTGGGGTTATTTCATGAGCCACAGAAGGGTTCATCATTTGGTTCACAGTAGAATTACCTACAATAAGGTCAACAACATTAATAGTTAGATTTTCAGATCGGGACACTGGAGTGGTCATTTCAGATTTCATAATCTTTCATTTACATTTTATATTAAATACACAATTAGTAACCCAAATTTTAAAAATCAACAAATAAAGTTTTAGATTATGAAAAAAAATATTCAATAAATAAATGATAAAAATATGTTAATTTACATTCATATTTGTAATTTCATTAATTATAGTGATTATATAATTTTAAAAATAAAACAATTTATTTATTTATAAAATTATAAAAAAATATAAAAAGTAATATATATATATATAGTAAAAATGAAAACAACAACATAGATCAAGTAATAAAAAAAACATATAATAAATTATGAAGTAATAAAAATAATATTAATAAACGATGAAAGGAATAAAAAAAATAAAAACTAAACAATAATTATAATAAAATATATATAGTAGAATAGATAAATATAAAAAATTATGAATAATCTTTTCATTCCAAAATATTTGTGAAAAAAAATTTGTATTTATTTCTCCGAAAAATAAGGAAGAAAAAAAATAAAAATTATCTAAAGATCGTTGAAAATAATACATAGAAAAATAAGTTTAAGAATAAACGGAAGAATCAATAGAATTAATTTTTTTTTGGTTCTTTTCTCTTTCTTCCTTTCCTCCTTTCCTCTTCTTTCTCAACTCCTCTTTTTTTTCTCTCTCTGCTTTTCTTCCTCTTCATTAGAAACGGAAGAATCAATTCTTCAATTCAGAAATGGAAAAGAGAAGAATGAAAGCAACTGATACGGAAAGAAATGGAAAATTTTCATAAATGAATTAAGAAACGGAAAGAAGCTAAAAAAAAATTCAAAAATGAATTAAGAAGCGGAAAGAAATAGAAAAAATTTCATAAATGAATTAAGACATTTCCAATTAAAACATAAACGTTTTTTTTTTTTTTGTATTTTAAAACAATCTTAATTCAAATATTCCAACACTTTATACTTAAACGATTGAGCACTTTACCCACTAGTTTAACTGATGCAACTATGATATATAGCATCTTCAGGATTATCGTCTAGTTCAATTTTGGCATATTTTCAATTAGTTCCATCAATTTATATATTTTTACATAAGTTATTAGTTGAGGATTGTTTTTCATTTTAATAAGGATGAATGAACACACAATTTTGGTTCTTTGAGGTAGGGAAGAGAAGTTTAAACTCCATAAAAATATATAAGTATAATACTACAAAATAACTATACAAACCCACCCCATAAAAATACGAAAAACCTTAATTGTATATGTAGGGAATAGAAGCAATCAAGAACCTCACTGCGCGCGCATGCGCTGTCAAAAGAAAACCTTGTTGAAATTTTTTAGATAATCTATTCTGTAGCAGGAAGGTATATATATAGGCTCAACATTTTTGCTAAACACCAAACCATTTGAGGAATGCCAAGTGTTCTCGTTAATCTAACCATTATATACCTTTTTTCTTTAATATCTAAAGAGACTTTTATAGCCAATTATTACTATGATTAGGGCTTAACTATGCACATAAGAAATACTTTTACCCTTAAGAAAGCGTGCTAAGAGGATGATTAGACAGGCTTTAACTAATTCTTCTGCTACAACTACCCGATGTAGCTTCAGGTTCCAGCATAGACTTGATGCCAATTGTTACCCAGATGTACGAGCAACGAAAACCTTCACACTTAATCCAAGAAAACTTTGAGGATTATTAATAGTTACTAATTATACTTTACATCAATCATATTACCTTCTCTCTCCGATCTTTATTAAAAAAAAAATTAATTTTTACATTGATATTAAATTTCATCAATATTAAAAATCATGTTGTCACGTATTTAATAACAATAAATAATTTTTCAAAAATTTAACAAAATTGGTAAAATCTCAATTCATGAATCTTGCTCCAAAACCCAAGAGAAAAAAGAGGGTTTGAATGGTGGAAAAAAAAATTTTAATCTTAGTTTTCGAAAAAATTTAATTTAATTATTTATATTTTTAAATTATATAACTAAATGAATTTATCTTAATAATTACAAAATAAAAATATATAAAAACTACGATTATATAACTTAAATGACTTCTGACCAATTTTTTAACACTTTCTTTAATAAGTTACCATCACCAAATCTTTATTATTATTATTATTATTATTATTATTATTATTATTATTATTATTATTATTATTATTATTATTATTATTATTATTATTGTTTTCTCTTGCCTACTTTTTGTGTTATCTTTGCAGTACCTTGCCCTTTTGTCGGTGCTTATTCATGAAAGAGTGAGTTTTTTCATTCTTTTGTGAAGCCAAACCATCTAATTTTGTGAACAGTTGGCATAGCTTTATTGGGTTGAGGCACCGGGATATATTAAATGGTGCCCCTGTTATACGGAAACAGCAATAATATTATTACTACTTATAATTATCATTTTATCATAATTGACTTTAAAGTCAAGTAAATGGAACAAAGGCTTGCATTATACCTTAACTAGTTTGCTATCACACCATGAGTAGCTAAAACACGGATCTACACCATTAATAGCTAAAAGTCGTCCCTCGTCTCGTCGGTGGGTTACTAGATTTTGCAATTTTTATTATTCAAAATTTTATTATCCCCTGCTACAAATCTATGATTGATATATGCCTACACAACCTTTAGCAGTGTTTTGTAATTCAAACTTTGACGGGATATATTTCTATTCTTTTTGGAAAAAATAATGGGAATTATGTTTTTTTTTTAAATATTATTAAGTCCTATATTAAGATTTTAACTTATAATTTAAGATATATTATATTACTAAATATATATAAAAATTATCTATATTAATTATAACTTATAATTATAAAAATAATTTATCAAACAAATAATTTCTTCTTCTTTTTTTTTCTTTTTTAGTTGTACAAACTCCTTATTCGGTAAACTTGTACAAACTAATTATGGTCAACATTCTAGTAAATATAATTCTCAATGGGCGAGCCAAGGATGGAAAATAATTTATCCCCTATTCACACTTGAAATCTTTATAGAGAACTATCGGAGATATCAGATGGAGATTTAAAACCTCCAATGATGAAGGAAAATCCATATTATATATTAAATATTTTTTTTATTTTTTTATTATTTGAAAATTAAACCAATAATAAATATTTTATCATGAATCAAAGAAAATTTTGAACCAATGAATTTTATAAAATAAAAATTATTGATATATTTTAATATAATAAATTTTATATTTTTAAAATTTATATAAATATTTTAAATAATTTTTATACAAGAAAAAATATTGATATTTTAATATAATAAAAACATAACTTAAAAGATAAAATATATAATATATAATATATTATTTATGATTAGTTTGAATATAAATATAATTAAATCTATTTAAAAATTATATTTATTAAATAAGATATATAATTTTGCAAAACTGAACGTAGAATGCAATCTTTATTTTTATCCCACCTCTTATCATAAAATATGAATCCTAACTGTTTCTCCTTCCTCATGTCCCATTTTATTATTCACGTCTTTGCCTTAAACCAAATAATCACCGAAAGATTTATTCCTTAAAAAATTGATAACTTTATCCATAACCTCATTTATAGGAATAGGCACAAGGACACACCGATTATGCTAAAAATCATATTCATTCGATACCAATTTCAAGAACATTTGTTATTGATTATAAACGTATAGTAGTTTCTCTACGGTTTAATCACATTTATTATTTTTTAATATTTAATCAACATTTTTAATATTTAATCAACAATATGTTCCGTTAAAAAAAATAAATGTTAATATAATTCTTAATCTACTATATTATTTAAAATATTAATTCATTTTTAACTATTTAACACATGTTTTTAAGTAAAATATAAAAATAAAAAAAATTAAAATCCAATATATTATTCAAATTATTGTGTATTTTATTATTAAAATTTTATTTTTATATATAATTATATGTATATAAAATAATAATATTAATATATATTTAGTTTCGCTTAATCACAATTTTAATATCATAATAACTACCTCATCACACACTATATCAGTTATAGTTATTTTCAAAAATAAAAAAAATTATTAAAATTTTATGAATAACTAAATTTGGAGTTATTCACAACATCCCTTCTCTCATGAATGAGATATGTCTTTTGTAAATCTCTCATTCAAAATCTATTCTAGGTCACCGACTCCCTCTTAATCAGTACTCTCCTCATGAAACATTATTTTTGCATAACTTTGGTCAACACTCTTATTAATAAGATGCTACCCCTTGACGTTCAATGTTTGCTTTTGACACATTTAATGTACAGACATAGAGTAGCATTTAGATTGGTCACATTTTTTCCAACAAATTCCAAGAGCAACTCTAAACCAATTCATCTATAATTCTGTATTTACCCATCCATAACTTATCAATTTCTATTTAAGTAGAATATAAATAAACTGCACATGTATGTAAATATGCTAAAAAGAAGCAGTAATTTCGAAAGAGTTTCCCGATGCACAAAAAAATAGATATCTACGTCAATTGTTTTACACTAAAAATACGTAAATAGGAGCATAGCAAAAACCGACACTAATTTGCTTCGATTATGTGTAAAAGTTGACGCAAAATTTTCGGTTCCAATCGCTAAAACTACTGTTTGCATTACATACTGTTGAATATTAGTCCTTAATTCAAGGAATAAAACAAGGACCTTAATTCAAAGAATAAAACAAGGACCTTAATTCAAGGAATAAAACAAGGACCTTAATTCAAGGAATAAAACAAGGACCTTAATTCAAGGAGTAAAACAAGGAATCCTTATTTTAAGGAGTAAAACAAGGAATCCTTAATTCAAGGAATAAAACAAGGAATCCTTAATTCAAGGAGTAAATCAAAGAATGCTTAATTTAAAGAATAATTGAAGGAGTAAAATTTTCTTATAAATAGCTATACAATTGTAATGAAAACATGAAGAAAATAATACAAACTAGAGAACTCTTTTGTGTAGAGTTATTTCTTGTTTTTTCAACATGGTATCGTGAGCAGGAAAATTAACTTGCTTCTGCTTTATTATTATCTTAGCATCTTCAATCTTTGAAATGGCTGAAGACAAGCCGCTAGGATCAGAAGCTGAAAGTTCATCAGTACTTTCCTTCATGAATATGCATGAGTTGGATGTCAACCCAAATCAAAGATTAAGCTCAGTCTTGTTGAATGAGTTTAATTACTTGCCTTGGTCAAGAGCAGTGTCTCTGGCTCTAGGTGGAAGGTCCAAGTTGGGGTTCATAAATGGAAGCATCGAAGTACCTGATGTTTCCTCACCAACCTATGAATCCTGGCTTAGTAAGGATCAACTGGTTTTGTCATGGCTCCTAAATTCCATGGAACGTAAATTAGCTGAAATATTCAGTTACTCTGAATCTGCATACCAACTATGGGAGACGGTCAAGGAAATGTATGGCAGTCAAAACAATCTTTGCCACGAGTTTTTCAATTAAAGAAAGACATCTCAGATCTGCAACAAGATGGCAAGCCTTTTGTACAACTCTTAGGAAGCATGAAAAGCATGTGGAATGAGTTGGAAATATATCGTCCTCATACAACCGATGTAGCTCTACTACGAAAGAGAGCGGAAGAAGATAAGATATTTCAACTTTTGTCCAGTCTGGATTCAACATATGAAGATATACGATGTCATATACTCATGAATACTGAACTTCCTTCCTTCACCAATGTATGTGCAACAATTCAACGTGAAGAAGTAAGGAGGAAAGTCATGAATAAGGGTACAATGGCTAGTTCACCTGAGGCAAGAGCCTATCTAACCAACGAGAGAAAGTACAAAGGGAAGCATCCAAACTTGAAGTGTCAACATTGCAACCATACGGGCCATGTTAAGGACACATGTTGGATTCTACATCCAGAATTAAAACCTGATTTTATAAAGGATAAGGGTTTACGTAAAGTGAATCGCATCGACACCGTGCAAATCATGCTTTTGCCTCTACCTCTAATGGGTCTGATCCATTCAAGAACTTCACAGCGAATCCAGCTGAACTCATGAATGAGTTTATGTTGTATCTTCAAAGCAAGACAGAAGGAGCTAGAATTGACTGTGTGGATAGCATAGAAGAAGGAAACTCGACAAAGATTGCTAGGCAAGTTTGCGGGCTTCTTGGCGTATACAAAACTCATACCACAAGAGGACATGCAAGGTATCATAAAAGCCTTTAAACCGCTTCTTAAAATAAATATGTTGCATGATTTTTGGGTTGTAGATTCAGGTAGCACAGATCATATGACAAACCATGTGTCAAAGTCTCATAAGTTTGAAAAATTAGCAAATCCTTCTCAAGTTTCAATTGCAAATGGTGAGAATGTAAAGGTTTTAGGAAAGGAAAAAATAAAATTAATGTCAGATGAAATCGAGTCGGTAGTTTTATATGTACCTTCCTTTCCTTTCCAACTTCTGTCTGTAGGAAAAATCACAAATACCTTGAATTGCTTAGCCATCTTTTCTCCTCACAATGTCATTTTTCAGGATTGTGTCACCAAAAAGACGATTGGTGAAGGGTTTTACTTAGATGGTCTCTATTACATATCCAAGAGCAATCCCAGAGGGTTTCAAGCCAAGTTTAATCCTATCCAAGATAATCAATTGTGGCATCAACATTTAGCTCACCCTTCTCTACCAATTTTGTCAACTTTATTTCCAAACTTAGAAAATGATGAAATTACATGTGAAACTTGCCACTTGTCTAAGGCCACTAGGTTGCCTTTTAATTCTTCCTTGTCTAGGGCTAGTAAGTGTTTTGAACTAGTTCATTCAGATGTATGGGGACCAATTAATGAATCTTTTGATGGTTATAAGTATTTTGTGATTTTTGTTGATGATTTCTCTCGAGTCACATGGTTATATCTTTTAAAGTCTAAGAATGAAGTTATGGAAGTATTTAAGGACTTTCATAATCTTGTTAAAAATCATTTCTCTTCTAAAATTCAAACCTTAAGGTCTGACAATGGCACCGAATACATGTCCCATATCATGAAACAATATTTGAGCATTCATGGCATTATGCATCAAACAAGTTGTGTTGGCACACCTCAACAAAATGGTGTAGTTGAACGCAAAAACCGGGACTTACTTGAAAAAACTAGAGCATTAATGCTACAAATGAATGTACCAAAGAGATTCTGGTCCCAAAGGGTTATGGTAGCTGCTTACATCATCAATAGATTACCCAGCCGAGTCTTGGATTTCAAGTCTCCCTTAGAGGTCATGAAAGGAAGGAAAATTAACCTTTCACACCTTAGAGTCTTTGGCTGCATCTGTTTTGTACATATTCAATCTCATCATCGAGATAAATTGGATCCTAGAGCTGTTAAATGTGTTTTTCTTGGTTATTCATCTACACAAAAGGGATATAAGTGTTATGATCCCCAACTTAGGAGATTAATTGTGTCTAAAGATGTTCAATTTTATGAAACTAACCCTTTTTTCAGCAAGTCACATGAAATCACAAGTCAAGGGGATGGCATCTTGGATGTGTTTCCATTACCAAGAATTGAACTTGAGGCTCCACAACAACAAGATCCCAGCCATGTCAACATTGATGCATCTCTCACTGAAAGTAACAATGAAGGGTCTCGTCTTAATGGTACACTGCATGAAGATGGTGATAATCAAGATGATCGTCACAATATGGTACAAGATGTGAACAAGTGTGAGATAACTCCTTCTGCTCCACGACGTAATCCAATGCGTGTTAGGCAACCTCCCACAAGACTTCAAGACTTTGTCACCTACAAACCCACACATCCCATCTCAAATTATGTGTCATATAAGAGAGTGACACCAACCCATGCCGCATTCCTCAGCACTATATCGAGTTACAGTGAGCCTCAAAACTTTCATGAGGCCAACAGCCAAGAGGTGTGGAAGGAAGCCATGCAAGAAGAACTTAAAGCCCTAGATCAACACAACACATGGAGCATCACCAAACTTCCAAAAGGCAAGAAATTTGTGGGTTGCAAATGGATCTATAAGCTCAAATTCAAGTCAGATGGATCAATTGAGAGGTATAAAGCAAGATTGGTGGCTCGGGGATTCACTCAAACATTCGAGGTGGATTACAAAGAAACATTTGCACTGTTGCAAAAATGAACACAAGAAGAGTGCTACCGTACGTGGTCAAACAAGGGGTGGTCCATGTACCAAATGGATGTGAAGAATGCATTCTTGCATGGTGATCTCAAAGAAGAAGTCTATATGAAACTACCACCTGGGCATCCTCAAAGCAATGAACTGGATTTAGTGTGCAAATTGCACAAATCTATTTATGGTTTGAAACAGTCCCCACGAGCTTGGTATGCCAAGCTAAGCTCAGTTCTCACGAGTGTTGGTTTCAAAAGCAACAATGCCGATTCCTCATTATTTGTTCGCACAGGAGCTATGGGCAAATTAGTTGTGCTGATTTATGTAGATGATCTGATAATTACAGGTGATAATGCTGACGAGATTTTCAACCTCAAACAGTCTCTCAGAAAAAGGTTTGCAATTAAAGACCTTGGGATATTGAAGTACTTTCTTGGTATAGAAATGGCAACCTCGCACAAGGGACTCTTTCTTAACCAAAGGAAATATGTCCTAGATTTGCTTAAGGAAGCTAACATGAGCGATGCTAAACCAGCCATTACCCCTCTTGACAGCAAGCTCAAACCTAGCTTGAAGGGCACACCACTCATGGATATAAGTTATTACCGGCCGACCGTTGGTAAGTTGATCTACCTAACAATCACCGGACTGACATCACATATTCGTAAGTATTGTGAGCCAATTCATGCACTCCCAACACTTGAGCATTTAACCCTTGTTAAAAGATTCTTGCACTACTTAAAAGGATCAGTGGGTCGTGGTATTATCATGAAGAAGAATGACAACACACAAATCATGGGGTATTGTGATGCTGATTGGGCAGGGAATGCAATTGATCGCAAGTCCACTACTGGCTACTGTACATTTGTCGGTGGAAACTTGGTCACATGGAAGAGTAAGAAGCAAACTGTAATTGCCAGATCAAGTGTCGAAGCTGAGTATCGTGCAATGGCTTCAACTGCGTGTGAGTTGATATGGCTTAAAGGTCTTCTGTGTGATTTAGGTGTTCCTACAACTCTTCCTATGTCCTTATTTTGTGACAATCAGGAAGCTATGCATATAGCATCAAACCCAGTGTTTCACGAGAGGACGAAACACATTGAAGTTGATTGTCATTACGTTCGTGAACAAGTTCAATCACAGGTAATTCAGACACATTATACAAGAAGCTTCGACCAACTGGCTGACATCTTCACCAAGCCCTTGGCTTCTCATCAGTTTCAACGACTTTTGTCCAAGCTTGGATCCATAAACCTTCTGGATCCAGCTTGAGGGGGAGTATTGGATATTAGTCCTTAATTCAAGGAATAAAACAAGGACCTTAATTCAAGGAATAAAACAAGGACCTTAATTCAAAGAGTAAAACAAGGAATCCTTATTTCAAGGAGTAAAACAAGGAATCCTTAATTCAAGGAATAAAACAAGGAATCCTTAATTCAAGGAGTAAATCAAGGAATGCTTAATTTAAAGAATAATTGAAGGAGTAAAATTTTCTTATAAATAGCTATACAATTGTAATGAAAACATGAAGAAAATAATACAAACTAGAGAACTCTTTTGTGTAGAGTTATTTCTTGTTTTTTCAACACATACATTCATAGAAAATTCAATATCCCATGAAAATTTAAATACTACACGATAATTTTAAAAACTAGGTTACATTTTATTACTAAGTTTAAAATATTTTAAAATACAAAAATAATTCAAGATATTAATGTATATAAATATACATAACTAAATAATTTAAAAAAATGTATATAGACTTAATTTTCATTATCAACCATGAACGATAACATGTATTTTGATCATGTTTCTCGTAATTTATTCAAAAATGTACACTTGTATAGAACATCAACTTTATTCTATTGCAAATGAGAAAAAATCAATATTCAATATATAATTGATGTAATTTGTAAAATATTATTAAAATAAATATATGTAAATTAAAAACTTACATGTAAATATGTAATAGATGTTTATAAATTGTGTGTGATTTAATTCGTAAACTTCATGACATAAAACATGTACAGTTTGCCACCAAATTGCTTTGCATATTAAAATTAAATTATGTTAGGTAAATATTAAATAGTATTTAATAGAATAATAAAGTGTGAAACTATAAACTTACATTCGGATATAACCGTACTAATAGTTATTTTTTTAATAGTTCAAACTTTGGAATACTAAAATTTATGAGCCCTATACAATTCATATGTAATATTAATAAATATGTATGATAATTTAATATATTTGGGTTATAATACTTAATCAATTCAACTAACATGTTGAGTACATTTTGAACCTATTATATACCAGAGTTTTTCAAAGAATCTAAATAATAGCATGTATGAATGTATGGTTCGTAGACAATCAAAATACAATGATGATTATAATAGTTAAACAAGAAAAGTTATATACATTAAAATTATAACTGTTATAATTAAGTTAAAATATAAATTTATTACTTGTAGATTATGGAATAAGCAACTATTGCTTGTAAGGGTGTCTGTGGTTCGGTTCGGTCCGATTTTGAGTAAAAAACATTTAACCAAATCGGACCAAACTGTTTGGCTATCCAATATATTGTAATCGAACAGTTTGATCTGGTTTGATTAATGGCTTGGAACGGTTAATAATACATAAATATGATACAATTTAATATGATATAATCTAATAGGATAAAGTCAAATGTGATGCTCATCAATCATCATACATAAATAGATATTATTATTAAATACATAAATACATAAATAAATACACAAAATGTTATTGAAATCCAAACGTAAAACATATTAGGTATGAAGAAATAAAGTCTCAATATCTCATTTACACAAAAATCTTACCCATTATTAATCATCAATGATAAATGTAATGTCTTTAATGAAATCTACAATAAAATAAAATCATATATCATTAGATAATAATATTTAAAAAATAAAATTAGAAATAATTTTTAAATCTTACAATTACCTAAATCAACATCTTCATAAATTTCTACGTCATCATTGTATTTTGATAAGGCGGCATAGTTATTAATGGAGGAATGTAACCAATTTTGACTACATACTAATACCTCTACCATTTTAGGATTCAAAAAACTCCTAAATGGATCAAGAATGTGCCCTTTTGTGCTAAAAGCTAATTCTGATGCAACAATTGAAACTTGAACTGCTAACACATCACGTGCAATGAGAGAGATGATATGAAACCTAAAAGAACTTTCCTTCCACCATTTCAATATATCAAACTTATCCAACATGACATTTTTATATGGAGTGTTCAAATATTTCTCACATTGACTTGGTCCAATAAACTCATGTAAATCATCATCATCTATATATAGAATATAGATTAATACATATTCCTAATATATTAAAATATTAATTTTTGTACTTAATCAAAAATCATTTCAAAACTAAAATAACTAAATGATCTTAGTTATAAACAATATGGATGGAAGTAGGGGTGTCCATTTATATTAAAATTTAAATCCCAATATTTTGCATGCTTAGATATAGCAATTTGACATTTGATGTGGTCTTGTGAGTTCCCAAACCATACTAATTAGATCAAGTCAATCCATACTAATTAAATCAGGACTGATAGATTATGATATAAACAGGATAAAACATTATCCATTTCATTATAAACATATCGAAACAAAAGTAATTATATGCAATTTAGTAGCTTAAATAACACATTATATTTTCTACTGGTAAAGAACATGTATGTTAATATTGGCTAAAATAAAAAATCACATGATATTTTTTGCTTGATTTTTTATTAGAAATCAGGGGAAAAACATGAAAAGAACATGTTATTTTCTATTGAGCCTATGTTAATACTTTGAAAATGAAAATGATTTTTCAATATTGAAACAGAAAGCATATTGAAATAGAAAGCGTATTTGTTATTTTAATCACAATCACGATTGAGGCTTAAAGAATGAATAAAATATTAGTAATGTTGAGAATATATAATTTACATTGAAACTGAAAATGATATTTATTATCATTTTTAATAAAATGATTGAAACTAATAATTCAAAGCAATATCAAAAATAGACAAACACGATGTAATGATAATTTTAGCACACACGGCTAGTGAAGGAGAGAAACAGAATTTGGGGGTGTCCAAAAACCCTATCATAAACTCAAAAAAAATTATATCAGAAAATCATTTGAGGAAGTATTTCAGAAACTCAAAATAACCCTATCATAAACTCAAAATAACCATATCAGAAACAAAAAAAAGGCTTTACAACCAATCCAAAATATAGGCTAGGTTTTTTTTAGTCTCGCTCTCACAGACGCAGATGGGCAGACTAAAAATGAAATAGGATTAAGATAAGGCAATTTCATAAAAAATATATATATACAGTACGTAGTTTAATTAAATTTTTTAATTATTTATGAAAACTGGTCTGGTTTGACCGGTTTATAATTTTTATAACTGAACCGGACCGTTTGAAAATTAGTTTTACTTAATACAGACTGAACCGAACCGACTTTTCAGTTTAAACCGGTCCGACCCGATTTATAGACACCCCTAATTGCTTGTTCTATAGCTCTAAAGACCTATTGCATACTCTAATAGCTTGGTATAATATCGATTGATCTACAATTTGATCAACCAATGATAGGTCAAGGAACTTACATAGTTGAGTTTCATCCCTAAAATCAAATGATTATACAACTTCCTACATTGAATATAAGCAAAATATAATTATAATAAGATATGATTGTTTATTAAAATCATATATAGATAAATGTTTTTAAATGTTACTTTATCAACACTTAGATTATATCTTGGCCAATACAATCCATTTCTAAGAAAGCTATCAATCTTTAAACAGTCACATTTATAGATTGAAAGTCAAACCCTCTAATGTGTGACTCGAATGGCACCTTCCAGCCGTTGATAAGTTAAGAGAATAACTTACCATAACCATTAAAGCCGATAAGTTTTGACTATAATTATGGGCCTATACAATATTATACTTTTATAGGGTTTCTTCTTACTTGACCTTATTGTCCTTAAATTACTTTGGGAGGTTGACAGCTATTTAGCATGAGCCATTTTAGTATCCTCTTGAAGGCTTAATTCTTCAATAAGGGCATACATATAAAATGATAAAAACTTTAAAAATTATGTATTAAATAATTTTTATGAATATTTTAATAAATTAAATATAAATCTTATTGGATCGAGATATAGATGAACTAGAAAAGGAGGCCAAGCTACAAATGAACCATCTATCTCTCATAATATTTCATGACAGTTATTTGAATTGGCAATATCCACTCAGATTCTTTAAGTCTTCTCAACTGAAATCATATAATTATTACCACTAGGCACTTGATGTAAGAAAGGTCATTAAGTTGGTGGTATAGATCTAATAGCAATATATATCTCATTTATTATATCCTTCATCAGACACTTCTTACCCTAAAATTATGACCAATATTAATTAATTATTAATTATAAGTCAAATATAATATATAGTTTGAATATTATCAATTAACTTAGCAAAATATTAGAAATATCAAATAGATGTTCGGTGGACTGAAAATTAGCAATTGATATCATATTGAAGATAGAAGGTCAAACATCCACGGGTTGGAAGTTAGTTTTTTGATTGACATGAGAAGGACTAACATCCAGAGAATGGAAGTTGGCAATTTGATTGGCATAATTACATACAGATCGGTCTCCAAGCCTCTCATCAACTCTTTGTGTTAGTTGTGAACTTATCTTCCAATCGTTAATACATATTTATCAAGCTTATATGTACTTTCATTGGCACATTTTTGGACTTTTGTCTATAAATAATATGATATTATATTGGATGTGAAGTTCCCTCACTTGTTTCGGGTGATCTGGACCAAATGTATAATACAAGGCATCATTTCCAAGCTTATTTGAAAGTTCACCTTTATATATTTTTCTCTTTATTTATTTTCTAAATAAAAATAAATAATTTAGTTAATATTTGTTAAAAATACTTAATAATTGTATTGTATTCTGTATTTTAAGGAATATATAGTGTGTCTTTATATAAGAGTTATAAGTAAACTAGATATTCTTAAAGCCCATAACATGATATACATTAGCAGATATGATATACATTAACATATATACATTAATCTATTAATAGATATACTTTAACATCCCCTCTCAAACTCAAGGTGAATGTGAGACTAGCTTAAGGTTGTCAACCAAATTACGAGTGTGTCCCTTAGGAAGTACCTTGGTGAAGATATCTGCAAGTTGATCGTTGAAGGAGATGGAAAAAGTTTGAGAGCACTATGGACAAGATGAGAACGAATAAAGTGACAATCAATCTTGATGCGTTTAGTTCGTTCATGGAAGACATCATTGTGAGAAATATGAATGACACTTTGATTGTCACAATAAAGGGGAGTAGCAGAGGATGTGGACACACCCAAATCCTTAAGAAGCTATCATAGCCAAAGGAACTTAGATGTGGTATCAGTAAGAGCACGATATTCTACTTTAGTACTGGATTAGGCCACGAAAGGTTGTTTCTTACTTCGCCAAGAAATCAAAGAAGAACCAAGGAGAAAACAATAACTTATAGTGTACCTACGATCAGTGGGATCTCCTACCCAATCAGCATTAGAGAATGCATGAAGTACAAGAGGAGACTGAGTTGAGTATAAAAGGCCATAGAAGAGAATGCTTTTCAAGTATCATAGGATGCATAGAATAGCATCATAGCGAATCGATCGTGGAGCAAATAGATACTGGCTCACCTGATGAACAATATAAGAAATATTTGGACAAGTAACTATAAGATAAACCAGTCTACCAACCAATCATTTGTAAAGAGAGGGATTAGACAATGGTTTCCCCTTTGAGGGTGTCAGATGCACATTAAGTTCAAATAGAGTGTCAACAATCTTACTATCAGTGAGTCCAGCTCGAGATAAAAGGTCAGATGCATACTTGGCTTGAGTAATATATAGACCATATATGGAACGAGTGATCTCAAGACCCAAGAAATAACTTAGATGTCCAAGGCCTTTCATCTCAAACTGCTGACTAAGAAAATCCTTGAGTTCTTGAATGCCATTGAGGTCATCACCAGTTATGATCATATCATCCACATATAGGAGAAGCAAAATGGTACCTTTATCATTACGACGAAGAAATAAGGTAGAATTATAAGGACTGGCAATGTAACCCAAGTGAAGGATGGTGAAGCTAAACTTGGCAAATCATGCTCGTGGAGCTTGTTTAAGGCCATAAAGTGCACGTCGAAAGTGACAAACCTTGTTTGTTTCAATAGAAAGACCAGAAGAAGGTTGCATATAGACTTCTTCATGTAGATCTCCATTAAGGAATGAATTTTTAACATCCATCTGAAAAAGGTCTCATTTACTAGCAGCGACAATAACTAAGAGGGTATGAATAAAGGATATATGGGCAACTAGAGCAAAAGTCTATTCATAATCAATCTCATACTCTTGTGTAAAACCCTTTGCAATAAGAGGAGCCTTGTAGCACTCAATGGACCCATCAAAGTGAGTCTTGATCTTATAGATTCACTTGCAACTAGCCACAAAATGACAAGGAGAGAGAGTAACCAGATCCCAAGTATGGTTTTTGGTTAATGCATCAATTTCCTATTTCATTACAATCTGCCATAAAGGGTCAATAGATGCCTCACAATAGGTGTAAGGCTCATTAAGTGTAGCAAGGGTAGTGTAACAATGATAGTCAAGTAAATGTACATGAATGGATCTTACTCGGGTTGAGTGGCAAGACGGAATGTCTTATGAAGGATCTTCAAGAAGAGTAGGAGTAGGGGACCTATGCTCAAGGTTGGGTAGCTCATCATCAACCTATTCATTTATAACCTGTCTAGGAGAATCATAAAAAATATGTGAGGATTGAATAGAAAAGTCCAAAGGAGGATTAAGAGTATCTATAGAAGGAACATGAGACTCATCTGGAAAGATTTCTAAAATAGAAGAGTTAGTTAGGGAAGAATGAAAGTGAGAGAGTTTAACAAATAAGTAGTATTCCCAAAATACAACATTATGGGAAACACGAAGATGATGCTAGATAGGATCATAGCATCGATACCCTTTTTGAGTTTCACCATAACTAAGAAAACAAAAAATTCTAGATCGAGGATCAAGTTTGTTGTGCTCATGAGGCTGAAGAAGAACGAAATAGGTAGATTCGAAGGAGCGAAGGTAATGATAGTTAAGGGATGACCCAAAAAGGAACTCATATGGAGTCTGATTATGAATGACAGTGCTTGGAATGCAATTAATGGCATGAAGAACGAATTCACCCTAAAATGGGGCAATAACTTTGGTAAAAAGAAGAAGAGCATGGACAGTGTCAAGAATATGACAAAGGTTTCGTTCGACTCGACCATTTTGTTGAAAGGTGCCTGGACAAGTTAGTTGATGTATAATGCCATAGGAATGTAACAGAGCTTGAAAAGCATATTGAGTATAATCAAAAGCATTATCAGATCGAAAATTTTTGATATGTTTGAAGAATTGTGTTTCAACCATTTTTGCAAAGTTACTGTATATTGGTAAGATTTCAAAACGAGATTTCATAGAAAACATCCAACTATAATGAGAATAATCATCAATAAAAACAAAAAAATAATGAGATCCACCAATACTAGTAATATGGGAAGGTCCCCAAATATCAAAATTAATTAACTCAAAAATACTATTATAGATAGATTCACTATTATTGAAAGGTAAAGTTAGCTATTTTCCTAACTGGCATGAAATACAATCAAAATTGTCTTTGGACATAGAGCCCAATAGACCCTTAGAAACAAACTATTGTACCCGAGTGGATGAGGGCATGACCAAGACAAGAAGGCCGAAGTCTGAGAAAAGGTAAGGAAGAAACTACAACAACTGCAGTAGCAATAGAGACAGGAGGAACAAGTGGAAGATGAAGATTGTCCATGAGAAACATACGCCCAATCTTAGGACTGGTCCCAAGCTCTTGCCCTGTCCTCGGATCCTACACAATACACCCAAAATAGTCAAAAATAACGCGATATCCTAGTTTAGCTAATTTTCCTACATAGCACAAATAATAGGATAGGTCAGGTACATGGAAAACACCAGGAATAGAGAGGTTAGAGGTCAAAACAAAACCTAGACTATTCCCATGCTTGGTGGAACCATCAATTATATGAATATTAACAGGATATGGTGTAAGGTCAATCTTGGAGAATAAAGATGAGTAAGGTGTCATATGATTACAACAGGTAGAATAAAAAAGGCAAGTTTAAGACTTACTAGGCAGAATAAAGAGATGCATTCCCATCCATACGAATAACCTAAGTTATAATCTTCTGTATTTTAGTGAGGGAGAGGTTGACAATAGATCTAGAAGACTGGGACTCTACTAAAATGGAAGGCATCGACGGAGTAGGCTCAGTATTAACAACAGTAGTAGTAGACGATGGTAACAAGTCTCAATGGTGTGACATCAGGAACTCATAGAGACAAAACTCATCTCTAACTAAAGCATATTGTTGAGCATCCTTTGAGCATGCCCAAATTGGATCACAAAGGTCAATTTGGTCCCAAAGAAAGCAAACCTGATCATAGTAGTCATTAATGGATTGTCTTGGCTCTTGTCGAAGTTGATGCAATTCAACTACTAATTGATATTTCATAGAAATATGAGTAGTAAAGTACCTTTTGGCCAACATATCCCATGTTGATTTTGCATCATCAAAGTTGCACAATAGATTAGAGATAGAAGGAACGGAAATATTCTGAATCCATGTAAGGAACATGTGGTTATGACTATCCCATTCAATCATGCAACCAAGGTAGGCAACATCTTCTTCACTTGCTCCTTTGACAAGAATGGTAATTACACCAGTACAGTAATTCCATAGCATATGACCCTTAAGAAAACTGCACATATCTTGAGACCAAGATAAGTAATTCTTGGTCCCCTCCAACATAGTATTTATGGGGAAAGGAAGAAAAACATCCTTTTATCCATTTAGAAACACAATATGTAAAAAAACAGACTGTAAAAATGAGGTCTAAGCAAAAAAACTAGGTAGGGAAAACCTGATATGAAAAAAGTCAATCATGTAGAAAAGTCAACGGTCAACAATAATCGATGATCAACGATTGTCAGTGATGTCAGTACAAGGCGATAATGATGTCAGCCTTAAGGGGAAGTGTCACTAATGATGTCACAGGACCTAAGTGTAGCATGTGAGGTGCGTGAATCTAATATGCGGTTTCTATTGGCTGCGCATGAGGGCACATGCCAACTTCGATGCTTGCGAGAGTTCCACGATTGTGTAGATATGGTCGAGCCAATCACAATGGTACCTACAATAAGGTTATCGGAGCAAGATGCACGGCGAAGAAGGTGATTGTAGTGGTCTATATGGTACGGGACTCCTCAATGATGGCAGCTGTAGGCCCGAAACCCAAGGATAACGGTTGAAAGGCATCAGAGGTTCAACAGTAAGTGGATGCACAATGGTTATTGTGAAGGCAGAAGCGATAAGGATGGAGTAATACTAGAAGAGACAAGACTACTAAAAGAAAGGTTAGAGTAATGACTTTGATACCATGTTAGAAATACTTAATAATTGTATTGTACTATATATCTTAAGGAATATACATAGTTCCTTTATATAGGAGTTATAAGTAAACTAAATATGCATAAAGCCCATAATATGATATACATTAATCTGTTAACAGATATACTTTAACAATATTTATTAAATAAAAATAAAAATTTAACTTTTATAATATTTAACTTACCACTAAATCAAGTAATGTTTTTTTACTTATCAATTAATGCACTGTCAGATCCTTTTTTAGGCCCCTTTGTCACCACAAACAAGTCCGCTCTGGTGACTTTATAACTTAACTTTTTCTCATATTCATTCATTAAAATATACTCAATTTATATATATAAATTTAAAAAATTTCAATAACATTTAGATGCAAAATGTCAATCATTTTAGCTTTGGTCTTAGAGATGCTTGTTCTCTCACCTTGCAAATTTATTAACATATGCCTTCCTCGATTGTTCACTTCTTACTTATAAGAGATTTATTGAAAAACACAAACTAATTATATTAATTGAATATATTACAAGGTATTATGAAAAATTATAAATATATTAACAATATACCTTAAATTTGTCAGCTCATCTATGATAGACAAAGTCTTTCCAACGAGCATCTTTGATCCAAGTCATGTTTGGTGGTTTTGTGTAAAGATGTTCTTCGTTTAATGGGTTTAAGAAAAGCCTTACATAATAAATGTTAAGATCCTTTGTTTTATATTCCTTCTGTATCGAACATGTTATCCTATAGTAATGTCTTTCTCAATCCTCAAGAACACTATACTTAAGTTGAAAAAGTCATAATAAAATTATTAGTACCAATATTTTTCATAAATTAATATATTGATTGTAATTTTTAAGTATCCTCCAAATTTTTCGCTCCTTATATTTTTGAACTTTTCTCCGATCTAGAATATCAATTGATATTATGGTTTTGACCAATTTATATACCATTCTCTTACATTATTCCTCTATGTCATTTATAGGGTCTTCATTTTGATCAATCTAAAAGATTGGTCGAGCAACTAGCTCATCAATTTGATCAAGTATATTGTACCACTCTTCCCTTTGTATATTAACATACATATCTTATGTATCCTTTATCTTTACTTCGTTAGATTGATTGATTTGATCATTCATGTTGACATCAAACTCGTTTTCTATGATGCTAAACAAAGAAGATAAAAAAAGTTAGTTATAAAAAAATCATATGTTAGACAATAAACATGAATAAGCTTCGTAAGAACTATTAAGTAAACACATTGTATATACCTTATATATGCAGTTTACTAAGTCATTCTATTTTTTTATATTTTTATATGTAAAGTACCATTAATTTCTTTACGTAGACACATTGATAAATCATTATCCTCGTTATTAGAATCTTGGTTCAAATTTTAAACATAAGTAGTGAAATGTTTAAGGTTAGACAATGAGTCAAGTACATCATTATCTTTTATGGTACTATTTTCATGCTTAAATCCTTTTGGAGAGGTGTCAATTTAACTGACTATCTTGTGTCAATTGGATCATGCACATAAAAGATTTGTTTTGCATGACAGTCCAAGATAAAATGGTCATCTTTGGGACCTATTCTTGATAGGTCAACAAGGGTTAGACCTTATTCATCTACTTTATATCCAATATTGATTGTGTCTTTCACACAATCACATAAGAACACTATTTTCTTAAGCATCTCATAATCAACCCTCCAAATTTCTTGAATTATCCCATAATATATCATATCAGATAGTACAGGTTATCATCTTTAGCACTCACAAATTACCAAGTTTTTGCTACCAATTTTAGTCTACTATTTTGATTTACACACAAGTCCTCCCTTCATTTAGTGGTAAGTTTGCACCCGTTGATAAGAATATCAGTGCACTTTTTCACTAAATATTTTGAACCATGTGTGAGACATTACAAATATTCGATTATCGAATAATTAGGATCTTTAATTTTATCAACAATCTATCATTTGGAAAATATACAATGATAAATCAATATTCATGTTCATAAATTCAAATCAAATTTATTTATATGCTCTTAAACAGTTACATATTCACATAGCCAATTGATAAATTTTTTCTTGTGCTTACTTGTAACCATTTTTCTCCTACTATTCACTTATAGTGCGAGTCTCTTTTTAAGATATTCATATGCATTTTAATAATGATAAATCTTTATATATTATTATTATTATTATTATTATTATTATTATTATGTTTAAAGAATAAAGAAATATCAATTAAACAATGTGAAAATGTGTGGGATGCTTACTCCATATATGGTTTAACCTCTGTTATTTCTTAGGATTATTCGGGGATTGATGAGTAAAATCGACATCGAATTAGCAATATCGATTCTACAAATATTTTGGTTTTATATTTGTAAAACTCTTATAAGTGCACGAATCTTTTTTATAGAAAATGATAAGTATACTCCCAAGGTCAATCTAAGGAAGGAATATATGTGATTTTTAATTTATTATTCAAAACTTTTAAAAACGAAATTAAATCCTAAACATCATGTCACAATATTTTGGATTTTGTGTTTGCTAATCTAATAACATATAAATAAATATAGATATGAATTCAATAAACATTTATGCAAATTTTTATCATTTATAACTGTAGAGTATTTATGGATATAATAATTAAGTTAATTATGTTTGCTCATATTATTTAGGTTATATTATTTAGGTTATTGAAAATATAAATTAATATTTATTGATTCCCTATTTTTTATATAAATAACACCTTTGATGGTGTTAGATATTCTTTGTTAATTAAACAAATCAATTAATACTTATGGGTGAGATCGATAATCAATTTGGTTAATTAAATTAATTATTTTTTTAAGTGATTGAAAATGAACCATTTAATACCACCTTTGGTGGGGTTAGACATTTTAAAGTTTATTCAAGGTGTCCAAATGAAACCTAAGATTTAATTATCCGAGTAATAACTTTCAAGTTTGAAAACCATTAATAAAAATATGTTGTCAATACATTTTCGAATAATAGTTCTTAAAAAAACTTTTGAAATAAAGTTTTACTCTAACTACCGAACGATTATATCAACAAATAAAATAGCATTACTCTAAATCAGACCAGATAATTATACCTTAAAATCTAATTTTCATATTTAAGATTGAAATGAAAAATAATATATTTCTTTCTAATATCCTTAATATAAAATCTTGAATAAAAATAAATCAATTTATTTTATAAAAATGTTTTACCTGTTTAATATTTCGCAAGCATAACAACGCTATTATTATATCATGTTTACAAACAACCAATCATGCTAATTTTAATCATAGAAAAATTAAATATAACATATAATAATAAAACATAAAAAATAACTGTAAGAAATTAATTTTAAAATTTATACCTTAAAAGAATCCTTATAGTACTTTGATGCTAAATCTGTTGGTGGAAAACCTCTAAACGGATTTGCATTTTCGTTTATTGAATTAAAAGTTAAAAATTTACAAAAACATAGCTAGTTCTTCTCAAAAAGAGAAAAACTTTAAAACTAGAAACTAAAAAAAAAAACTCTCTAGAGAGAGAAAGTGCTAAAAATTGTTTTTTAAGGTGTGTTTTTTACAATGGGAAAAAAAGATTTTTATAGGTGAGAAAAATGCTAAAATGTGCTGACGTGCGCGACTGGGTGGGATTCGCGACCAAAAATGTGCTGACGCCCGCGGAATTCACGACGTAATTAGGTGCTAACACGCGTAGAAATTTGGCATGATACACGCATTGCTGCGCGCGGATTTGCGGCGTGAATGGGCAAAACTTCACGCATTCTTTCGGTGTGATTGGGCATAATTGCGAGCGTTGTTCCAACATGATGCGCATGGCTGCACGCGGACATATTTGTGATATATTACGTTCAATATTATTTTTCGAGTCTTTAAATTATTTTTGAAGTAAAAATACCTAAAAAATAATAAAAATACGTGTGATTCTGAAAAGATAAATTTATATAAAAATATAATAAAATCATATAAATATAAATCTTTTTAATAAATTAAAATATATTAAATTATTATAATTTTAATTTTTTTTAAGTATTAATTAATGAAATTACTGACAGTCAAACTTATTGATAGGAACTTTATAACTAATAGATATTAGAACACAGCCAATTAATCAACGTTTTACTTTTTTTAATTTGTTTTTGTTTCTTTTTTTTCGTTTTCTTTTTTAGTTTTCTTTTGTTGTATCTCCTCTGATGAAGATTAAGGCAACAACTTAATAATATATATTTATATTATATTTTTCATATCTTGAAACATATATATATATATATATATATAGAATATATTAAAAAAATATAACAATATATAACAAATTTAGAATATATTAAAAAAATATAACAATATATAACAAATTTAGAATATATTAAAAAAATATAACATATAAAAAAATTTAAAATATTACAACAATAATAAGATTCAACTATAGCCAAGTGATTTATAATATTATTTTTCCATGAAAATAATGTTTGGCTGAAAGCGATAGAAAATAGGAAAAGAAAATACATAAAGAATTTTCAAGGAAAACTGTGCAGTAGAGGCGCACAGCTGGGTAAACAATATTATAGCAACAGGCGGCAGTGACTATGAATAGGAACGGGATGAGAAAAAATGATTATACTAATAATCATAACTTACGAATTTTAGATACATTTGTTTAATAATTATCGGTTATGAATCGATAGTAGTTTTATTACTGTTTAATCATATTTCTTATTTTTTAATATTTATTAAAAAATATATTTAGTTTAAAAAAATTAAATATTAACTTAATTTTTACTTAATTATATTAATTAAAATATTAATATTAATATTTATTTTTTAATTATTTAACATATATTTTAAGTAAAATAAAAAAATAAAGTAATAATAAATAAAATTTAATCTAATTATTTAAAATATTAATATTAATATATATTCAGTTTCGATTAACCACTATTTTGGTATTATAATACCCATGCACGCCCTACGTCTTATCGTTACAATTATTTTTAGAAAAAATCGTCAAATTTTTATAAATAACCACAGTTTTAATTATCTATGATTAAAATCCTCGTTCCTACGAGTGACAGTGATGGCAAACAGGTTAGGCAGGTAGGTAGTTAACACAGCTTAGATAGGGAAAAAAATCAGGAAAAGAAAAATTGAATCTAAAGAATGGATGATGCAAAATGTATTACATTATGGGTTGATTTTTCTCTCAAAATGATGCAAATAATTTTTTAAAAATTCACTCATCATGTACTTGATTGTATTTGAAAGTTTATCAGACATGTATCTAATTAACCTATAAATGGATGAATAAGTTATTTTTAATTTTTACCTATTTATAATTTAATAACTTAAACAAAATGATCAGACATGCAATCGTGTAAAAAAATAAAGTACGAAAATAAAAGAACAAAACACAATATTTTTATGTAGAAACAACTTAGACCACAACCATGACCTAAGAGAAAAATCACCGGTCCACCAAACCACTTAAATTTTCACTATAAAAATTAAATGTTCAAGTACAAATTTGGTCTTATGCTACTCTCCCTAGGATACTGCCCCAACGTACTTTACTTACGAGCCCCTACTTTATTTTCACATTTTTCAATATTAGCGTGAGCGATTTTCAGGTCAACATTTCAATATGCTTCATGCCAATTAGATACGATCCCGAATTAACTGTAAAATGGTTAGCACAAAAACACAAGTGTCCATGTGTGTTCTAAAATAGATTTAATAATGAATAATCCTAACTAGATGATTCAAAATATATTTCACTTAAATCAAATCAACTAGTAAATCCTAGAATAAAAAGATTAAGCACAAGTTTAATAAAAATAGCTTCTTTAAAGATTAATAATCAAATCAAATAATTATGATATGACAAAAACAATTATTTGATCTAACAATTTAAGAAAAAAAAATAAAGAAGAAACCATAAGAATATATTATCAAAATATCATAAACTAATTAGGCTTATTAATTAATTAAACATAACCACCAATATTTGATATATTAATTAAATAAAGAAGCCTAAAGAATTATGATCTTATATTTGTAAAACAATAGAGAGAAATTAAGAAGAATAAAATAATATTTTTGTATGGTTGATTGAAACAATGAGTAATAGTTTTTATTTATAGGAAAAATTAAAACCTTTAATCCTATGTAATTGATATATATCTTTTTCTATTATAAATATGATTAGTAATACTCATTAATTAAGAAGACTCATATATGATTGATAAATATCTTTTCTATTATAAATAGGATTAGTAATACTCACTAATTATGAATACTCACTAATTATGAATACTCCTATTTAAATAATAGTTCTTTTAAAAAGGACTCATTAATCATAAAGACTCCTATTTAAAAGAGTTTTTTAAAATATATTTTATGCTATCTTTTAAGCTAAAAATTTAAACTATAATTTAGAGTATATCTCATCTAATATTTTAGCATATATCTTATTCTATATTTTATCATAAATATTTTAGCAACAAAAATAATTCAAGATTTATAAATATGTGTTATTAAATGTGTGAGTGCAATCCTATGTATTATAGTTATAACAGATATACTTGAAGTATGATTATCTAAATTCTAATGTTTCTTTAACTTTGTTTAATAGACTTGATAACGAGCTTAAAAATAAATTTATAGGTAAATATTTTGTCTACGAAAATAGCTACTACTTATAATCCTTACAGTATTGAATAAACGACGCAAATAATAATTCTTTTTGCATCGATTATTCTTTGCAACCAATACAAATAAGTTTTTAATTTATTTTTAATATAATTTTGCATTTTTGATTAGATAAAATTGATGCAAATATTTTTCATTTTTTTATAATTTATGCATTAGTTTTTAGATATAATCGACTCAAATTGTAAAAAAATTGAATTTACGTTAATTTTTACAAAAAAATTGACTCATAAATTAATTCTACCTACTTTGCATCTTTAAAACAAAAAACAAAAAAGCATACCTCAAAGTGACAAGTTTCATGTAAAAAACAACATGCAAATATTTATGGTTTTCATGATCTCAACATATAAGGCACACAACCATCAATATCTCTTGTCTAATACACTAATATGGTATTACCAGACATATATGTACAATGAAAGTGTGGAGTGGAGTTTGCACAATTTTTTTTTCTCTCATAGTGAAATTTTTACTCTGTAATTTGCAAGTTGAAGAGTAAAAAACATAGAAGATTAGATTTATTTTTGCTTGTTCATTCAAAAAAATCCCTTAAAAAGAGAGATTCCATCTAAAAAAGAGAAACCTTGATGGAACTCAAAACTGCATCTATTATGTGTATTGTCGAATTTGATCTGAGTCTCTTTTGGATATTACACAGGAAACATATCTTTTCTTCTTATATCATAACCAAGTAGGGAAATGAATTCATAGTTTTGAAGCTCTGCGCGCTTGTCGTAGAGTTATGTGAGGAATACAGAGCAATTTCCCCTATTTTGAAATCTATACAAAGTTTGGAAAAACTTTGAATTTTTTGGCAAATAGTTAATAAACATTAATTTAAAGTTAATAGACTTACATGTTATTTTGATTGTGTTAGATAAATAATGTGTTATAAATAATCAAACACATATATAAATTTAAATTCTATTCGATTTCAAAAACAAAATAAGGTAGAATAAATAGTGGGATAGACAAAATGGGTGAAAATATCGATGAAATTACATATTTCAAATGAATTAGGGTTAGAAATTTAAAGAATATAAATTAGGAGAAAGACAAAGCAAAAATAATAGAGAATAATCATTTTCAAATCATATTTCAAGTACGAGGAATAGGTACAAAGTTATGTCCTATTTATATGACTGAAATAGCAAACTAGATAATTAAATATAAAATAACTAATAATAATCTAAACAATTGAATGATAAATTTAAATTCAAATACTAGATAAATAATAACTATTAAATTTCAACTAATCTATTATTAGATTTGTATCAATTTTTTCTAGGTGAGAAAAACTCAACTCTTAATGAATAATTGAAACTTCAAAAAAGACTATAAATATAAGCAGTTGTGATATACCATATTGAGATGATTACGAAATAAGAGAAACATATTAATCGAAGTTGCAAGCTTGACAAAAGTGGTGCAAAAAATTTAAAAAGAAAAAATTTCTTTCAATAAAACTCGAGAATTGATTTATATTTGGACACGTATCATCGAATAGTGATGATGGCTCAGGCAAATTTTTTCTGAATAAGAAGCCTCATCATATATAAACAAATTTTTTCCATAGTTTTTTCATGATCGTAATCTTCGAACATGTTTTTCTCATTCTATTGTTGCTTTTGTATCAAAATTATAATCTCCAAATAAGTATTGTTTTTCTTTTCTTGTTTTTGTGCTAGAATCATAATGTTTGAAACATTATTCTCATTCTCTTTTTGTTTTCATGTCAAAATCATAATATTCGATCAAAAAAATTATCCTCATTCTTTTCTTACATTTACAAATGTGATATTTATTGAAGATGAATTATCATGGATTTCGTAAGTAAATTAATTCTTTGAGTTAAATTATCTATTGAGTTTGTGAAGCAAAAGTCCATACCGTCTACTTGTTCCTTAAGTGAATAATATTCATGTTTGAGTTTTTGAACCTTGGTAGAGATGAATTTACCAATACAAAACAAAAAATAACAGTGTAAAATATAGACAAATTAGGAGAAATTTCAAATGAAATAGGATCATGATTTGAATAACAGAGGAGAAATAATTTCAAATTTAAGGAATAAATATTAAGGTAAGTTTTATTTATAGAATTAAAATAATTAATAATAATCCTAATAATTAAATAATAAGTTTAAATTTAAATTCTAAATAAATAATAACTATTAGATTTCAACCAATTTATTATTAAATATGTAATTTTAATATTTTAATTATATGTTATAACTTATCTTCTTAATAAAAGAAATATATGTTCATCTTAAATATATGTTTTTGAGTATTATAAGAAATAAAGATAATTTATTTAGTAAGAATGTTTAAAAATCAAAATAAATTAAATAGCTGGATTGTTTTTGTATTGTATGAAAACAAATATACCTAACTATCATTAAAGCCGAATTTTTTTTTCATAAAATGGGAATTTTACTGTGCGGAGAGAGAGGGAGGTGCGAGAGAGGGGAACGGTGCCAATGGTGGTGACTCTCGGCGTTGTAGTCACGGGTGATGGCTGGGTTTTTTTTGGTAGGGATGCTGATGAATGCGAATTGAGAGAGGAGATGGAGAATTAATGTAGTTAAGTAAAAATATTCAGCCGCTATGAATCGGCCGTCAACACTTTTTAAGCTAATTTTGAACTCATTATTTTTTTTCAATAAACTAAATAGGTCGATACAATTTGTTTTCCCTTTTTAAATAGTCTAAACTTTTTAAACACAGTTTTTTAGTAGTGTCATCCTATTTATAACTTATAGGAAAATTAAAAAAAAAAACTAAAATTCATAATAATAAGAATAATATGGAATGAATTTTAGATAGATGTATTTAAATAATAGTAATTTAATTTAAAAAAAGTTTTATTAAATAAAATTTTAAATAAAATAATATAATATATTTTTTATTACTTTTATAATTATAAATTTTAAAGTTGTGTTTTCTTAACTTATTTTGTAAACTGATTTCTAAATAGCAGTTTTGTTGTATGCTACATACCGAGTTTTCACACAAAGTCATATAAAAATGTGTATGGTCAAATTAAATTTAGTTGATATGTTGCAATTTATGTGGTTAAGGATAAGTAGCATCATTGAACAACTAATTAATTTTTTTTATAAATAATTTTCATTAATACATTAAAATTGAGGATATATTAAATAATCAAAATAAATAGTAAAGTATAATAGATAGATATACTACGAGATAAATATTATTTTGAATAGTTAATATATGTTTATTAATGAATTTTTTATTATCTACATTTGCTTAAATAAGTAAGATTATATTAAAAGATTTCATTAAATTAATATATTTTGTCAATTAAGAATATATTAATAACAATGAAAAATGATTAGGTTCGGGAAAAAAGAAAAAGAGCAACTAATCCACTTATGTATATAAAAATAAAGATTCTATATATTTTAATGAAATTTAGTTGATGATCAATGCTATGTATTTTAATAAAATGGTTAAGTTTAGAGAGAAAGAAAGAAAAAACTAATATTATGTATAATTATTCTGTGGTTAAAATGCATTAAGCACGATTAAAGGGACTAAAATATATGAAACTTATAAAATAAAAAGATTAAATTATAAGAAAAAAAAACAAGGGATTAAATTTTAAAAATTAAAAAAATAAATAGATTAAATTATAAGAAAATTAACTAGTAAAATGTGAAAAAAATTAAGAAATAAATTTATAATTATTTGGATTAGATGAAGAAAAAAAAAAACAATTATAATTCACTTAAAAATTAACAAATAAATAAAATAAAGAAGCAATGAATAAATTTATAATTATTTGGCTTCACATCGCAGCCTAAGAAACTTGAGAAAGAGTTTAAAGAAAGGCAAACAGATTCCATTTCTGGTGCTCGGTGGTGAGGTGTAAACATCTGTACTCTATACTCATTCCTCCATTTGGTTACTCCGTCCCTTTCATATTCTTCTTCGTCTTCTTCAAAAGCCTCACACTAATTCTCAAATTCGATCTACCTCTACCTCTCAGATCTTCCACCAAAACTCCTAAATCTCACTTATTCATTTCCCAAAATGACAGATAGAGTCCACCCTTCTTCAAAACCAGCCTTTAACGGTACTACAACCACCACCGGAGCTCCAGTGGCCGTCAATGGAACTACCACAGCAAATCCAACTGCCATCAAACTTCAACCACCGCGTCCTCCTTATCGCCCACAACCTCAATACCACCACCGTCGTTACCGTCGAAGCCATCGAAATCTCTGTTGTTGCTGTTGTTTTTGGTCTATACTCATCCTCTTGCTCTTATCTCTCATCGCTGCCATAGCAGGAGCTGCTGTATATGTTCTGTATCGCCCACATCGCCCCGAGTTCACCGTATCGTCTCTTCGCATTAGCAAGCTCAATCTCACCACCGATTCCGACTTGTCAACTTCACACATCACTACTCTCTTCAATCTCACTCTGTTATCGAAGAACCCGAACAATCACTTCACTTTTATCTACGAAGGCTTCACAGTGAAGATGGTGGCTAGCTCAGTTGAGATTGGTAACGGTTCGATACCGGCGTTTGTGAGTGAGCACAAGAATCAGACGGTGTTTAAAGGGGTAAAAGTGTCGATGACACAGCAATATATAGATGCCGATTCAGTGACGGGGTTGAGATCAGATCTGAAGAAAAAGAGTGGAGTTCCATTGAAGCTCATTCTAGATACAAAAGTGAAGGTGAAGATGGGGAAATTGAAGAGCAAGAAGGTTGGGATAAGGGTTACGTGTGAAGATATCAAAGGGGTTTCACCAAAAGGTAAGTCACCGTCGGTGGCTAATGTTTCAAACTCCAAATGTAAGGTTGATCTTCGGATCAAGATCTGGAAATGGACTTTCTAAATTGGTTTTTTTCTGGTATAATTAAATGTTCCTTTTAATTTTAATTTTAATTTTTGAGGGGGATTATTATTGACCTGAACTGAAAGGTTAATGTTTGTAGGTTCATGAAAAAATTGAGTTTAAGAAATTAATGTTTTTTTTATATTATATATAATATTTATGTTTAATTTTTCCTACTTATTGGTGATGTAAGTGAATTTAATGTTTGATGGTAATGCACAATTGTATTGATACTTTAGTTTTGTTTTGATTAATGATTGATTTTGTTTTAGTATTCTAATGTTTATGCAATGGTTACATATAAAACAGTTTTGTGATGCTCCTTCTGGTATTACCAAAATTCTACGTCACGTTTACTATGAAAATCAATTAGAATCTGGTTGGGGTTTGCACGGGTCCGGTCTTGGAGAAAAAGTTTTTAATTGAAAATTTTAATATATTATTAAATTGATCTGGTCTGGTTCGATTGGTTTAAAAATTAATACAAATCGGATCGGATCGTTTGATTTATAAAATTGTTCAGTCCGATTTTTTAATTTAATTCGATCCAGATCGGTTTATGGACATCCTTAGAATTCGATCACAAATACACTCAAGATACATTACTTAGCTCGATTTGATTAGTTTAATTCTTTTTTTAATATATTTTTATAACAGTTTAGATTAGATAATACCTATAATATATTTAAATTTTCATGAGTTAATAATAACTTTTATACATACAAAATAAATTGACAAAAATCAAAAATCAAAAAATAACATAAATAAAAATACAAAGCATCTATATTAAAAAAAATGATATTTAGCAAAATTAAGTTTGAAGAAATATAAAAATTAAGATTAAATTTTCAAGAAATAGATTGATTTAAAGATTAATAGTTCTTAACAATAAATAAAATACTTCTAAATAAAGATTTAATTTATTATGAAATAAGTAATAAAGAAATGAATATTAATATTATATACGTAAAAAAAATTATTATATATCATTACTTGACAAATAAATCATTATGAATAAATTATAAAAAATCTCTTAGAAGAATAAAAGAAAAATTTAATACATTCATTTAACATGAATCCAAATATTAAAAGAATCACACTTAGAAAATGAATTGATATACCAATAAAATTAGAACTACTAGATAATATAATAATAAATATGAAATATGTTTTATTAGAAATAATCCATAGAAATTTAAGATACTAAAAATTAAAATTCATAGCATATCTTAGGGTTTTTTTATTAAATTAATGATAAAAACTTAAATCAAGTATTAACTTTAGACCATAAATTTGAAATAGAATATTTAATAAAATAAAGAAATCATCAATTTTCAATAAATTATATAGTAGAATATCCATTACCAAACAACAATGATAATTCAATATTTGTACAAAATAAATTCATATAAATAAATATAAATTTTAAAGAAATTGAACAAATAATAAAATAAGAAATATTAATAGACTTTAAAATACTTAAAAAATGAAATTTAGATGTTAAAAAAAAACCTATAATATAAGGAAGAAAAAGTAAAGTATCAAGATTTACATTTATAAATACTTAAGAAGAAACCTATAATAAAGAAATAGATATGACAGAACTAAAACAAGAAATTAAACAAATGAAAGAATTAGTCCATGGCGTAATGTTATAAATAAAATAATATCACTATTATCTCAATAATGTTCAAAAAAAAAATTACAGGATGTAGAATTAGATTGTAATAGAAGCTTAACAAGCATATTAAAAAACTAAATAGTAATAATAAAAGCTTTAATTCATTTAACAAAAGAAATATAACAAGAATCAAATATCAAATCCTTACAATATATAAATGAAACACAAAAAAGTTTTAAAATAAATAAAAAAATATGGTTATAATAAGAAATTATAAAAATACATACATAAAGAGTTTATAAAATTAAGAAAATATGTAAATAATATACCTAGAGATAATAAAATTATATATTATATGTTTGATTCATTTGTAAGATTAGAAAGAGAATCATCTAAAATATCGGATGCATTGATATCTAGAAATGAGAAAAGAAAGAATGAGAAAAAAATCAAAGCTAAAAAAGAAGCTACAATCCTAGTTTAATGAAATATATAAAAAAAATTAGAAGAATAATTTATGAACCTTGAGAATATAGACATAAAAAAATTAGTTAGTATTTAACTCTAATAGATGAAGAAGTAAGAAAATATTATAATGAAAAATTTCGTACAAATAAAGAAAAAGATGATATGATAATAATCAATAAGACTAATTCTGAATCAAAAAATATGATTACAAAAAATCATATGAAACTTATTTCATTACCAGTTTCTCATAAAAAAAGGAAGATCTGGAATATAATTATACAAAATTCTCCAATTATACAATGTAACCCTTCAAGTTCTAAAGTCTTAGTAGCTCACAAAATGACAAAAAATGTTAAAATTTGATTTACAAATTTAACAGATTAACAACATTTACAAATCCAAGTGAATGCTACCACAAGTGAGCAGTACTTAGATAAATTAGTAAATAAAATATACAATGAATTTATTGAAGAAGACAAGGATAGACATATCACTTAATCTAATGAATATGAAATTGAGGAAGCCAAATGATATTTAATAAATATAAAAATATGTGACATGTGTTATATAAATTTCTTTATTTGTGAATATGAAATATATTATCATAAATTACCACACATGCAAGAAACTTATAAGAATTTCTTCTTCTTCAGAAATTACCTAAAATATTCAAAAAATTATAACATAATGATGAAATAAAAGAAGGGTGAAGTGCCTAAATGGTCACTTTTTAAGTCAAATGTGTTATTTTGTCACTTTGTTTAGAAAAAAAGTGTTTTTATATTCATTTTCTTGTAAAAAATATGTCATTGAAGTCCTTTTGTTGGTGAAAAAGATACTAGGTAAGAACAAAGTTAACTTTTGATTACATTTTTCTTAAATATAACGAAATAGCACAAGTGTTACATATATGTTTATATTTTTTTGATAGGTATATATGTAAAAATTTAATATCTAATTAAAAAATTGCTCGAACTTTTTAAGAAATTTTTGTTTCAAAATTAAACGAAAATTTCAATAAATATTAAACAAAATTTTCATTATCTAATATCCAAAGTCATGCATTTGACAATAAAAATTTAATTTTAGTTTGATTGAAAGATTTGTTAAAAAAATTGACTAAGTTTTTTAATTAAAAATTACTTCATAAAATATATATCTATTGAAAAATAATAATATGTATATGCTATTCTATTATATTTAATAAAAAATTAGATAAAAAATTAATTTTGTCTTTATCTAACACATTTTTCACAAACAAAAAGATTTAAAAAACACATTTTTTTTAAACAAAGAGATTGAACAACCCTTGCGGCCTAAACAAAAGGACCTCCAGAACTCTTTCTCCATAAAAGAAATGGAGAAACTATGCCAAATATCTTAGGAGTAAGACTAAGAATTCTTAAAAATTAAATAATGATTAAATGTTAAGAAAAATAGGAATATAAATACGTAGATACACGAGCTAATATGTGTGGAGCTAGTAAATATGTATTCCCAGAAGAACTCTGAAAATAAGTCTCAAAAGATTTAATTGTAAGAATTACTAAAAATATTACAATAAATCTTAATAAAATGTTAAAAGATACAGATATAATGATAAGAGGGGAGAATTTTCATATTCCTACCATATATAAACAAGAAATAGGAACCTTCTACACAATATTTAGACAAAATAAATCTAGTAATAATATATGGTGAAACTATTTATGTGTCATAAGTAAGAAAGCGTTGACTGTATCAAACCCAACATTTATGTAACAATATAAAAAGAAAATATGTGGTAAGATGGACACAAAGCACCAACAAAAATCTTATTTTAAAAATATTTCAAGAAAATAAAGCCTTAGCAATTATTAGAAAATTATTAAAAATAGTAAACTTAAAAAATCCTTTTGATTTAAAAGCAAATAAATCTAAAATGATTGTTAACATAAAACTTAGAGACCCTAACAAAGTCATTAGAATAAAACCCATAATTTATACTTCAAAGGACATGTTTAAGTTTGAAAAACAAATTTAAGAACTTTTGAAACTAAAAGTCATAATACCATGTAACACATCTCACTATAGTCAGCATTCTTAGTCGAAAAAGAAGCTGAAAAAAAGAGGAAAAAAATAATGGTAATAAACTTCAAAGTATTGAATAAAGAATCCATTGATGATGGATGTTTTATTCCAAAGAAATAAGAAATGCTATCATTAGTAAAAGGGAATAAATACCCATCAAGTTTTGATTATAAAAGTAGATTTTAACAAATAAGACTAGATAAAGAATCTCAAAAATTGACGCCACTTAGTTGCCCCTTAGGATAGTTTTAATGAATTGTTATACCATTCGTATTAAAACAACCTTTGGGTATCTTTCAAATGCATATAGACACCATATTTAAGAAATTATAAAATATTTGTTGTATTTATATAGATAATATTTTGGTTTTAAATAATGAACTAAATAAATATTATTAATATTCTACAAGAGTGTACGAAAAAAGGTATTGTACATTCTGAGAAGAAATCAAAAATTGCTTAGGAAAAAATTAAGTATTTAGGAATAGAAATTGAAGATGAAAAACATAATATACAGTCTCATATACTGAATAACATTCAAGGATTTCCTAGTGAATTAAAAAATAAAAATAAATTACAAATATTCTTAGGATGTTTAACATATGTTGAAACATATATAAAAAAATGCAGAAGTGCAAAACGCTTTACAAATAAAATTGAAAAAAAGATCATGTTTGAAAATGAGCCGAACAAGGTATTTTATACATGGATAAGGTAAAAGCACAGGTAAAAAATGTACTAATTTTATATCATTTAGGTCCAAATGATAAAATAATAATTGAAACAAATGTTTCACATAAATATTGGAGAGCAGTTTTAATAGCAAAAGTATATGATAAAGAGGAATATCTTTATAGATACGCATCAAAATCTTTCCATGGTAACCACTATGTAAGTTCCATTGTACTTGTGTCTATGTATTGAATTTCCATGTACAATACACATAGTTTGTTTTCTTTTACTTAGTTTAGTTTTCTTCCTCTATGTAAGGTTAGTTACTATAGATCATTAATTCATATACACATAGTTAGGTACACTTTGTATGCAAACATGTTTACACACACCACGACATTGGTTTTTGTAGTATGCATTCTAGGTAGAGTGTTGGTTTTCAATGAGCGAGTGAGCCTATGTTTTTACTTGTGATTTTTGGTGTGTTTCAGGTGCTGGTATTTATGGGTAGTACTAGTATTTTTAGAAACTAAAAATGTAAATTTTTGACACCTCACCACCACCATCACCATAGACCTTACTACCACCACCCTTGCCATAAACTTTGCTACCAACCTTGGTGAGGTGGTTGGCGAGGTCACCAATGAGGTGGCTGGCCATTTTCTATAATTATCCTCCCTCTTTAATTGCATTTTAATTCAAAAACCTATAAAAAATCTATAAAAATTTCCATTGATTCAAATTATATATTCACTAATTATATATGTAATTGTGATATGTTCATATGAGCAAAGAATAATGTGAATTTCTTTTTTGTGTGATGGGTGAATACTTTTCTGTGTGAGTAGTATTCAAAGGTTATGTTAGTTTATTCTACACATTACTCTTATGTTGTATCTGATCACATCACATCAAGTAGTGTTGGCTATAGAGGATAGTCAGGTTCGTGTGTCGAACCAAGTCATTATGGAAGCAATAAGCATAAGCATCAATAGGAATTTAGGATAAAGGTCCTAACTGATAGAGGTAATATTTGTTTTATTTCTTTCAGAGTTGTAACCATTATATTGATTAGGGAATTGTTCGTTGCTGAATGGTTGCCTTAAACAATCCAATGATGTTACCATATAAATATGATATCTATGTGGGTTTATCTCGTTATATCTTGTGTTATGTATGCTTAGTTATGGAGCTAGTATAATTTGAATTTAAATTATGTATGTTAAAACATATGATTATATAAACTCTATTTAGAACCTTTTTTTATCTCTCTATCTGACTTTTAATTTACTTATAATTTCTTACTCTAAATGCTATTTATTATTTGGATATTATACTGGTACTACTTCTATTAAATGTATTGCTTTCATTATATTATTTTGTTCACTGCTTGTGGGGTGATGAGTGCTTAAAATCACTAAAATCACCATGATTTAATGTACTTTAATTGATTAAATATATTTATATTTATATGATTTTATCATATTTTTATATAAATTTGTCTTTTTGAAATCACGTGTATATTTATTTTTTTCAGGTATTTTCATTCAAAAAAAATTTAGAAACTTGAAGAAAAATACTAGAGGTAATACACCACAAATATGTTGAGAAAAAATGAGAAAAATTTAAGAAAATGGGTCAACGTGTGAGTAGTTGCGTGCATGCCCAGCTTGTCCCACGTGCAGCACCTACTTGTGCCAACGTTCGTCCCACATGTATATCTCGTCCATCCATACCCAACCGTGCGCACCAATGCCCCCATATGTATGCCAATTTGACTAAACATGCCAAATACCATTTTTAAGATATATTGTTTTTCAATGCAAATTCATTTGGTGGTTTTTCAGAAACAGAACTACATCAAAGTTCTAGGATTATTTTGTGCTATAATTTTAAAATGAATTCTTTACAGTTTATTTTTATGTTTTATTCTTATATATTATATTTAATTTATCTATTATTAAATTTAACATGACTCATTGTTTGTAAATATGATATAATAATAATGTTGTTATGTTTGCAAAATATTAAATACGTAAAAGTTTTTTATAAAATAAATTGATTTTGTTTTTATTCAAGATTTTATATTAAGAATGTTAGAGAAAGATATATTATTTTTTATTACAAACTTACAATCGCCCGGTAGTTAGAGTGAAGCTTTATTTCAAAAGTTTTATAAGAACTATTATTCAAAAATATATTTACAACATATTTTTAGTAATGGTTTCAAAACTTGAAAATTAGTACTCGAATAATTAAATTCTTAGGTTTATTTTAGACACCTTGAATAAAGTTTAAAATGTCTAACCCCACCAAAGGTGGCATTTAAATGGTTTATTTTCAATCTCGTAGAAAAAAGAAATTAATTTAATTAACCAAATTAATTATCGATCCCACCCATAGATGTTAATTGGTTTGTTTAATTAACAAAGAATATCTAATTCCACCAAAAGTAGTATTTATATAAAAAGAGAGAATCAATAAATATCAATTTATATATTTAATAACCTAAATAATATGAGCAAGTATAATTAACTTAATTATTATATCCATAAATACTCCATTGTTATGAATGATAAAAATTTGCATAATTGTTTATTGAATCCATATCTATGTTTATTTTTTTATGTTATTAGATTAGAAAACGCAAAAAAATCAAAATATCGTGACATGATGTTTAGGATTTAATTTTGTTTTTAAGAGTTTGAATAATAAATTAAATACCACACATATTCCTTCCTTAGATCGATCTTGGGTGTATATTTTTCATTTTCTATAAAATAATTCGTGCACTTACAAGAGTTTTACAAATATAAAACAAATTATTTGCAAAATCGGTATTACTAACCCGATACTGATATTGTTCATTAAGTTTTTGGCACCATTGTTGGAGATATCATAGGGAAGGAAGAGTCCATTAGGAATCTATATTTCCTTACCTATGTGTGTATTAGGTTATGGATGGTAGGGTCAAAGTGTGTGGTCTAACCTTGATGGTTGATAAGAGTCAAATTATTGCATTTTTGTTATGATTTAAATGTTGATATTTGTGTGAAAATTGCATTTGTTTGATTATTTAATCCACAAATGTCATTTCACGGGTATTTCGTGTTTAAAGTACAATTTCAGGTAAAATCATAATTTTGGAGAAGTTTGGGACAAATTTTAATGATCAGGATTGAGTGCAAATAAAAAAAACAAAATTTCAAAATTTGGAATTTTCCCGCTGGTGAAAACCTTATAGAGAAAACGTTGAAAATCATGCAGGGAGCACGGGTTTTGGCAAAGCAATCTCACCACCGGCCAAAGAAATCTCACCGCTGGCCAAGTTCATCTCGCCACCTGCCAAGTGCATCTCGTCACCGGCCAAGTACATCTCGCCTCCGGCCACATTAATCTCACCGCCGGCGAGAATTAGCGGAACCAAAATCGTAACTTTTCCAGAAATCTCGCTGCGGTGAAAATAATGTCACCGCCGGTGAGTTTCGTCTGAAAACACATTTTTTATATTGTTTTGTTCCAAAATTGCCCCCAAAACCCTAGATCTATATATACAATATGATGGAGAAAGAGGTAACATGGCAGAAAGTAGAGTTCAAAGACATTTTTGGAGTTCTTCATCTTCTAGAGTTTTTCATCTCTTCTCCTTAGCTTTTATATTCTACATTTTATTCAGATTTTTTATTCATGGATTCAATTGAGATAATGTTTGTTCTTATTTCTGTTATGAACTAATTTATTTTTGCTAAGGCTATGATGTAGTTAAATAAAGGAAATCTGATTTCTTTTGTTATTGTTATATGAGTTCATTGTTTTCAAGTTGAGTGTTTATTTCCATGCTTAATGCTTTTAAATTTCTAGCCAAGATTTAGATGATTAGTTGCATTATATTGAGACCGAGAGGAGATATGTAATGAATGCTTCTTGTGATAAATACTGTATGTTGAATGCGAGTGTGAGAACTAATGCATGATGTATGTGGTTAATCTAGAAATTTCATAAATCTTAATGTGCTTGTTTGTGATTAAATCTTCATAGAAATATAGTTGATTTTCATAGATAAGTAATTCTAATATAACTCGAGAGAGAGTATTAGGTAAATTTGGGGTTTTCAACCATCACTTTTAGCTTTGATTCTCATATAACATGACTTGAAATCGGATTGAATTGATTTAGCGAAATCAGATTGAATTGATTTAGGGAAATCAGATTGAATTGATTTAGCGAAATCAGATGCCTTAGCGTTTTTAATCATTTGTGAACAACATTAAATTTTGTTATTTGTGTTTAGCTTTAAGTTAATTTGGTTCTTAAACAATTTCAACAATTCGGTTTTCAAATAAAATTATGGTTAGTCAATTTCGGTACTTAGTAACGTCATTCCTTGTGGATTCGATATCCGTACTTTTGTACATTTTATTACTTGAAAGATTCGTACACTTGCGAAAATAAGCATCAAGTTTTTGGCGCCGTTGCTGGGGAATGGTTTGATTTTATTAATATCAATACTACCTAATCTTAGTTTTAATTTGAAGTTAATTTGCTTTATCATTGTTTCATTTTTTTTAATTTTGTTTATTTTGCTCTTTTATTTTATTTATCATTAAAAAAGAAGGGGTAACTGTGTTTTGTTTTGTGCTAGTTGATTTTAAGGTTGTAGGATTTTTGTATGAGACGTACAAGAAGCCTTAACCTTCTTCCATTTGATCCGTAGATTGATAAAACATATAGGCATCTAAACCGAGAGAGAATACGTTCAACTTCAGCTCCTAATAGACGATTAGCCATGGATCCACCATTTGTTGAGGGAGGTGGAAATCGTAGAGCTTTGAGGGATTATGCTGCGCCTAATGTTGCTGGAACTACTTCGGGTATAAGGAGGCCAACTGTTCAAGCCAATAACTTTGAGATAAAACCATCCTTTATCCAAATGGTTCAAACAAATCAGTTTGGGGGAATGTCAAAAGATGATCCAAATGCACATATTGCTTACTTTCTGGAGGTGTGTGATCTTTACAAGATAAATGGTGTGTCCGAAGATGCTGTAAGATTGAGGGTTTTTCCTTTTTCACTTCGGGATAAAGCCAAGGAGTGGCTAAACTCATTACCACCAGGATCAATTACAACATGGAATGAATTGGTTCAGAAATTCTTGTCCAAGTTTTTTCCTCCTGCTAAGACAGCAAAATTGAGGAATGAAATCACATCTTTTACACAGTATGTCCAAGAATCATTGTATGAAGCTTGGGAAAGACTCAAAGAAATGTTGAGGAAGTGCCCACATCATGGTATACCAATTTGGCTGCAAGTCTTTACATTTTATAATGTGTTGGTTTCAAACTATCGTGCAATGATTGATGCTACAACTGGAGGGTTTTTAATGGGGAAAACACCAGAGGATGCTCATGAGTTGTTAGAGATTATGGCAGGAAAAAAAACCAGTGGCATTCAGAGCGAGTAATTGCAAAAAGACCAATAGTAGTGCATGAAATTGATTCAGTGAATGCTTTGTCGTCTCAAGTTGCTGTTCTTTCAAGAAAGATGGATTCTTTGTCATCCAAATTCGAATCCAAACCAACTGCACAATGTGATTTATGTGGTGGAAATCATGCTAGTATCGAGTGCCAAGTTGGAAATCCATTTGCTTCAGCAAATGCTGAGCAAGCAAATTATGTTTCAAATTTCTAAAAACCTCAACATAACCCATATTCGAACACCTACAATCCAGGTTGGAGGAATCATCCAAATTTGTCATGGGGAAATAACCAAGGGAGATTCAAACCATCATCATCTTCCTACCAACCCCAAGAGAAGACACAAACAAATTTGGAAGAAATTTTGGGAAAGTTCATTGATGAGACAAGAGCAAATTTCAGAAATCAAGAGGTAATCAATAGGGACATCCAAAACCAACTGGGGTAGCTTTCAAAGCAAATTGCAGAAAGGTCTCAAGGATCGCTGCCTAGTGACACAATAAATCCCACAGAGCATGAAAAGGCTATCACATTGAGAAGTGGTAAAGAACTTGAATTACCGAGGACATCGGAGAAAAAGATGGAAGAATCTAAAGAAAATCCATCAAGATCCCAAGATATTTAACCTTCCCCATATGCGAAATATGAGCATCCTATCCCAGATCCTCAAAGATTGAATAAGAAAAAGCTTGATAATCAATTTGATAAATTTCTGGATATTTTTAAGAAATTGCATATTAACATTCCTTTTGCAGAGATGTTGGAACAAATGCCCAAGTATGCAAAATTCATGAAGGAAATTCTATCAAAGAAGAGGAAGCTTGGAGATTATGAAACTGTCATGCTAAATGAGGAGTGCAGTGCAGTTCTTCAAAGAAAACTGCCACAGAAATTGAAAGACCCATGGAGTTTTACTATACCTTGTACTATAGGAAGTTGCAATTTTGATAAAGTCCTATGTGATTTAGGAGCAAGCATTAATTTGATGCCACTTTCTATTTTCAAGAAACTAGGCCTGGGAGAAGTGAAGCCCACTTCAATCTCTGTACAATTAGCGGATCGATTGGTGAAATATCCTCTAGAGGTAATTGAGGATGTTTTAATTAAAGTCAACAAATTTATTTTCCCTGTGGATTCTGTGGTGGTTGACATGGAGGAAGATAGAGAGATACCGTTGATATTGGGGAGACCATTCCTTGCAACTGGAAGAACATTGATTGATGTTCAGTAAGGAAAGCTCATTCTACGGGTGCAAGATGAACAAGTGACTTTTGATGTTTTTGAAGAAATAAAATTTCCAAGTGACGTACTTTCAAATTAACACTCTTGACGGGTTAATCTTGGAAAATTTAGAGGAGAGAACTCCATTGCTACCACTAGAAGCTTGCCTTGTGAAATCTGCAACAATTGAGGAGGAAGATGAAAGGATGAGACAATGTTCCGAATTAATGGCAGCACCTGATGAGTATTTGTGCAGTGATGAAACATTTAAGGAGTTGGGAACAAATGAAACTCCAAACTCAGTGGTAAAGAATGGAGCCAACAAGATTGAGCTAAAGCCAATGCCATCCCATCTAAGAAAAAAAATCTTACGTTCACCACCGACGAGGGCAGTTTCACCGCCGTTGGAAAGGAGATCTCTCTTTCCTTTCTTACATTGAGGACAATGTAAGGTTTTGGTTGGGGGTGCGGTAAACGGTAAATCTTTTCTTCCCTTCATTTTTAGTAGTTTTATTTGTGTGTTTATTTGTGTTTAATTTTGATTTTCCATTTATTTTTCTGCATTTTGATTTAATTTCTTTTATTTCTTTATTGTCTTTTTTTTTCTCATTTGCATTTTACTTGTTTTAATTTGCACGTTGATAATAATAATGTGATTGTGATAACAAGTAGCTTTTAGAAGACATTAAATTTTGCTTCGGTTTAAAGATAATTTCAAATGTTGATTTTACCTATTTGGCGGCTCTTTTGGTATGTGGTATGATTTGGTTGATTAGTCTAAATTCTTAGAGAAGTCTTATGTGCAAATTTTTCATGGACATTTTTGTGATCTTAACAAACTCTAGAACTCATTTGAACCTCTTGAGGCAAAATAATTTGGAATTGCACTGTTTAGGATATGATGTAGGCCATTTTTGGATCGATTGTGCCATTTTAAGCCTACCTTGTTATCCTTATATCACTAGTTACCTCTTTGAGCCTATTTAAATATATTGTTAGCCTTAATTTTCTTTCTTTTTGCCTTCTATAACCTACCTTTTATTGAGCTAAAAATATATATATATAATTCCTACCTTATTTGTTAAGAGCACTAAATTTTGAACACAAACTTTTCAAGAGAAATTGGAGAAATCTTCCACATATATTGGAAGAAATTGGTTGGGGGTTATATCTTTTCAAGAGAAATCGGAGTAAGGATGAAAAAAAAAAACAAAATCTCACATATATTGGAAGAAAATGGTTGGCTTTTCAAGAGAAATTGGAGAAATCTTCCACATATATTGGAAGAAAGTGGTTGGCTTTTCAAGAGCAATTGGAGTAAGGATAAAAAAAGAAGAAGAAATCCTTCACATTCTAATAAATAAAAGAGTGTTAGTGATGGATATACTGAGGAGAAAGATTGAGGAAGAATTTTGTTTATATTTGGAAAAATGGGTTATGATCGGAAGAAACAATTTGGGTTAAATGGTGTTACTCTTTTACTTAATTGGCTATGTTTAATCTAATAAGTTCTCTTATTTGTATTTTGACACTTCCTGTTCTTTCTTAACCAGATACCTAAGCCTAACATTACAAGCCTCATAAAGTCCTATTGATCTGAAGTGGTGTATTTTCCTTTATTAGTGGAGAGAGGTTTGAAAAGTGAGCCTATGGAGTTTGAAATTTCACCTTTTTGTTTGTGGATGTTATGCATAATATTATCCGGGCATTATGGCTATTGGTATGTGGTTTGATGGGTGTTTAAAAGTCAATAGCAAAAGTGAAATTGACATTTGAGATTTCTTAAAGCTTAGGTGACATTTAATTATTCTATGTGTTGTGTGTTATTTACAATTTTTGAGACATTTGTGCAAATTAATTGTTGTGTGATTTTATTGTTTTGAGTTAAGATAGTTATAGATAAGATGTTTGTAGGTATCATCACTGGAAGCCGTCACGAGACTAAAACTCCTCCTACTAGAGCCGCCTAGGGGTTTAAAGGCTTATTGCATACGCTTAATGTAATGTTGTAAATAGAATAAATTTTCTTTGAATTTTTCTTTTCATGTCTCCTTTGAATTTATTCATAGATTGCTTTTCTTGCTAGAGACTAGCAAGAAGCTGGTTGGGGGTTGTAGATAAGAGTCAAATTATTGCATTTTTGTTATGATTTAAATGTTGATATTTGTGTGAAAATTGCGTTTATTTGATTATTTAATCCACAAATGTCATTTCATGGGTATTTCGTGTTTAAAGTGCAATTTCAGGTAAAATCATAATTTTGGAGAAGTTTGGGACAAATTTCAATGATCGGGATTAAGTGCAAATAAAAAGAAAACAAAATTTCAAAATATGGAATTTCGCTGCCGGCAAAAACCCTACAGAGAATACGTTGAAAATCATGCAGGGAGCACGGGTTTTGGCAAAGCAATCTCTCCGCCGGCCAAGTGCATCTCGCCGTCGGCGAGAATTAGCAGAACCAAAATCGTAACTTTTCCAGAAATCTCGCCGCGGCGAGAATAATGTCACCGCCGGCGAGTTTCATCCGAAAACACATTTTTTATATTGTTTTGTTCCAAAATTGCCCCCAAAACCCTAGATCTATATATACAATATGATGGAGAAAGAGGTAACACGGCAGAAAGTGGAGTTCAAAGACATTTTTGGAGAAGAGAAGAACATTTTGGAGAGAAAGTTTGGAGAAACTTGAAGGATCTTCACCATTGTTACTACCAAGTCTTCATCTTCTAGAGTTTTTCATCTCTTCTCCTTAGCTTTTATATTCTGCATTTTATTCAGATTTGTTATTCATGGATTCAATTGAGATAATGTTTGTTCTTATTTCTGTTATGAACTAATTTATTTTTGCTAAGGCTATGATGTAGTTAAATCAAGGAAATCTAATTTCTTTTGTTATTGTTATATGAGTTCATTGTTTTCAAGTTGAGTGTTTATTTCCATGCTTAATGCTTTTAAATTTCTAGCCAAGATTTAGATGATTAGTTGCATTATATTGAGACCGAGAGAAGATATGTAATGAATGCTTCTTGTGATAAATACCGTATGTTGAATGCGAGTGTGAGAACTAATGCATGATGTATGTGGTTAATCTAGAAATTCCATAAATCTTAATGTGCTTGTTTGTGATTAAATCTTCATAGAAATATAGTTGATTTTCATAGATAAGTAATTCTAATATAACTCGAGAGAGAGTATTAGGTAAATTTGGGGTTTTCAACCATCACTTTTAGCTTTGATTCTCATATAACATGACTTGAAATCGGATTGAATTGATTTAGCGAAATCAGATGCCTTAGCATTTTTAATCATTTGTGAACAACATTAAATTTTGTTATTTGCGTTTATCTTTAAGTTAATTTGGTTCTTAAACAATTTCAACAATTCGGTTTTCAAATAAAATTGGGGTTAGTCAATTTCGGTACTTAGTAATGCCATTCCTTGTGGGTTCGATATCCGTACTTTTGTACACTTTATTACTTGAACGATTCCTACACTTGCGAAAATAAGCATCAATGGCCCTTCAATAGAAGGTTTGAGTTTAGATCCTATCTTAAAACTCTCCATAACCATATTAGGTATACATATGAAAAGTGTAGCCTCTATATAGTTCATACAATCAACAATATCAATCATTGATTCCATACTTTCAAAATTAAAATAGATTGAGTGGTTTCTTGTTGGGTTTACTTCATTGTTCACAACATCATGTTCAATAGTCATAAGTGTGGGTGACTCAACAACTTTTTTTAAGTTATCATCATGATCAATGACATTTATCCTAAAGCATTCATCAACATTATCAATATCAGAGGGTTCAAATGCTTTGAAAACTTTAAATGTTTCTTGATCATCTTGCACTCTTATTATAAGCTCACTTTTTTGTACATCAATAAGTACTCTTCCAGTTGCTAAAAATTGATAATCAAGTATGATAGGAATATTACGATCCTCTTTCATGTCTATTACAATGAAATCCGTCAAAAAGATAAATTTGTCTGCTTTTACTAGCATAACTTTTACTACACCTCGAGGTCGCTTAATTGTTATATCTTCCATTTGTAATGTTATTGAAGTGGGTTTGGCTTTACCAATCCCTAGTCTCTTGAAGATTGATAATGGCATAAGGTTAATGCTTAAACCTAAGTCACATAGTGCTTTCTCAAAGTTCATGTTCCCTATTGGTGCAAGGAATGTCAAAGTTACTGAGATCTTTCAATTTTTAGGGTAGTTTTCTAGAAGGATGGAACTATAGCCTTCATTTAGGGTTATATTTTCATTATGTCGAAGCCTCCTTTTCTTAGATAGGAAGTTTTTCAAAAATTTGGCATAAGAAGGAATTTTTTCAAGTGCATCAACAAATGGTATATTTATGTGCAGCTTTTTGAAGACATCTAGAAATTTTGAAAACTGTATATCTAAATTTTTCTTTTGCAGTCTTTGAAGGAAAGTAATAATGGGTTTGTAGAGGTTGATATTTTTTGGTTGAATTATTTCCTTTCCATTGCTCTATTTACCACTTGTTCCTCTTCATCCGTTTTAGGTTCATATTATCCCTTATCCTTTTGAGTCTCATATTCCTCCTCTAAAGTTTTATCACTCCTTGGAGCTATAGAATTGCAATGCTTATTACCTTCTCTTCTTGGGTTTATAATTATGTCACTTTGGAGGTTACCTTTAGGCCTTTGACTTATGGGCTCGGCAAGTTGCCCCATTTGGGTCTCTAAATTTCAAATTAAAGCCTCTTGAGTTGACACTTTTGTATTTACTAACTGGATAAAGTATTTATTATCCCTATTAAAGAATTTGTATTTTCCTTAATAGATGGCTTCTTTTATTGAGCTTGTGATTGTTTTTGTTGTTGAAAACCAAGTGGTGGAAATTATTGACGGTTGAATTGATTACCACCTTGATTATTGTTATTACTCTAAGAGAAATTTAGATGTTGTCTCCTTCCTAGGTAATATGTGTTTGAGTATGGATTCTTGTTTCGGTTTACATTTCCCATATAGCATTCTGATTTAAGATTATTTGGATAATTATCCAACAAATGAGCTCCACCACAAAAGAGATAGGACACCCTTGAATCTTGGACCTAGTTTATACTAGTTGGTGAATTTTGATCCTTCAAAAGATTCACCAAAGATGACACTTGAGCTATAAGTACTATGATATCATTTACCTCATACACTCTGGCTACTCTTCTTATGGCTTCCATTCTATCCATTGGCCATTAATAATTACTACTAGCCATTTTTCTCAAGTAAGTCATAAGCTTGATTGTAAGATTTGGCTAGTAAAGCTCCAGTAATGGATGCATGAAAAATGGTTCTTGTTTGAGCATTAAGACTATTGTAGAAAGTCTCCATTTGGATTGAACGAGGGATACCATGGTGAGAATACTTCCTTGCCAATTTTTTGAAAGTTTCCCATGCTTCATATAAGGATTTCCCTTCAATTTGTTGGAAGGAGGTAATGTCATTCCTAAGCTTGGAATTCTTTATTAGTGGGAAATATTTGATCAAGAATTTCTTTGTCAAATTATTTCAAGTTCTAATAGAATTAAGTGGCAAAGAGTTTATCGAAGCTTTAGCATGGTCTCGCAAATAATAAGGGAACAATCTAAGCCTAAATGTCTCCTCGTTCACACCATTGAATTTGAATTAATCTCTAACTTCAATAAACAATCTAAGATATAATTAAGGATCTTTTGTTGGTAATCCATTGAATGGTTGAATGTTTGGCCTTGTAATACTTAGAATCAATCCTTTCAACATAGGTAATGAATATTCATTCATAGCTTTGTCCCTATCATCCATTAAAGGTATCTAGTTGTTCAATTTTAACTCATTATTGTTTATTTCTAATGGATTAGTCATTTCTTCCATTTGGGTGACAACTTGTTGTTTTCTTATTAATATCAAAATATACACGATTTTGGGATCCAAAGGCAAAATTTTCCCCTTACGGACTATTGGTTATGCAATAAAGCCAAATATATTTTTAACAGCACTAAAAGAGATGTATAAATAACTAAATAAATAAAGAAAGAAAAATAACTAAAATAAAATAAAATTTAATTTCAAATATTTATAACTCAAAAATGGTGCCAAAAACTTAATCGACACAAATTGTGTGCAATGGGTACGCAAGTATATGTATTCGTAAACAAGTAATATAATAATAAGAAAATAACATTTTCACAGAGATTATTTTATTAGAAATTAATTTTTAATACTAAAAAATAAAGATCAATTTTATGTGTTTTGAGAAAGCAAAATAAAATGAGTTAAAAAATAAATAAGAGTAACTAATTAACTCAAAGTTAGGAGCTAAGAATATATGTGAGAAAATATATAGGATTATTTAATCCCTAATTACATTAATCTAACCTAGTATGTATTCTTATCTCAATTAAAGTACACATTATATAGTAATTAACTTAATCATACTCTCATGTCAATTAAATTGCATATTACTTATTAAGTTTATTAATTATGGACCACATACATAAGAATTATATATATATATATATATATATATATATATATATATATATATATGTCTAGAAACTAGGCATATTATTTAATCAAGATAAATAAGTAAATAATTATCTCAAATATATTTAACTTATCTATAGATCAATTATGACTAAACAATTAATAACATAAAAATTAGATTTAATGATATAATTAAATTGATATTATATTTGGTTTAAAATATTAAATCATCACATGTCGAAAATTGGTTTATAAGACCCCTAGATTAATAAATTAGCTAGACATAATTATTTTCATAAAGCTCATATTTTTTATAAAGAAAGACACCAAAATTGATAATAAAAAAAAAGAGAAGAAGAATAAATACAATTAGCACCAATATCTTTTTAAATCTCTACCAAAATTTCATTTTTTTTAACTTTTCTCAAACTTCTCTCTTTTTCTCTGTGGCATCAAAAAGTGATAAAAAAAATTTAAAATTTGTCCATGTAGGGTTTTTGGTGCAATTAAGAGGTTAAATTAGGCTCAGATGAAATTTGGACTGTCAAATCAACTTCTGATCAAAGGTTGAGATGGGTGAATCATGTGACGATGCATGGCACACTCATTGAATGCTTAGTCAAACTCGAAATGAATATTGTGTTGACACATGGAAAAGCCTGCATCAGTTGGCACACGAGATGCGATCCGATGGGCACACCTTTGCTTATGTGACATCCACGTGGAAATTACTGGCCATCTGTACAAGCGGAATTCTCCGATTGGTTCCCTCTTTTCTTGCATCGCATCCACATGTCCTATTCTAATTAGTCCTACATTACAAAATGTTAAAAAAATCAATAAAAATTCCAAAACATTTCAGAAAATTCGCAAAAAATATATTTTCATCCCTTTTCACTAGAAAGTTCATATTTCGATATTTTTAAACCTAAAAGTACTACTTATTGAATAAAATGAATAAATATTAAGTAAAAAATTGCACTGATAACTCTAATTTTATAGAGTTATCATGTATCTAATCACATCATATCAAGTGGTGATGGTCGTGCAGGATAACCAGGTTCGTGTGTCAAAACAAGTCATTATGGAAGCAATAAGCATAAGTAGCAATAGGTAGTTAGGATAGAGGTCTAAGCTGATAGACATAATATTGTTTTTATTTCTTTCAAAGTTATAACTATTATATTGATTAGTGAATTATTTCTACTAAGTGGTTGCCTAAAGCAACCTAAGGATGTTACCACTTAGATATAGTCTCTATGTGGGTTTACCTCATTAAATATTATGTTATACATGCTTAGCTGTAAAGTTAGTATAATCTGAGTTTAAATTGTGTATTTTAAAACACATGATTATTTAAACTCCAATTAGAACGTTTTTATCTCTCGATCTAACTTTTAATTTAATTATAATTTCTTACTCTAAATGTTATATGCTATTTTAATATTATATTGGTACTACTTCTATTGAGTGTATTGCTGTCAAAATAGCATATAACATTTATGTGGCGTTTGGTTCGCAGAATGGAATCCGAATAGGAATGAGAATGAGAATAGAATGGAATGGAAAGAAAACAATGTTGTTTGGTTTGACCACTGGAATCAAGCTCAAAATCAGGATTACAGTGTTTGGTTTGCCACTGGAATGAAATGGAAAAAACTATAAATTACCTTAATACCCTACATTCAGTAAAGTTCAAATAATGTCATTTAATTACTATTTTTTCGTTAGACAAAATACATTATTGAAATCATTATTTTTCTAAATAATTATTATTTAATTAAAAAGAAATATATTATTAAAATTATTATTTTTCTAAATAGGGTTTAGGGTTTTGAGGTTTGGGATTTAGGATTTAGGGTTTAAGGATTTAGGATTTGGGGTTTAGGGTTTAGGGTTGTATTTGTGGGTTAAGGTTTAGGGTTAAAATTATTATTTTTCTAAATAGGGTTTAGGGTTTTAGAATTTGGCATTTTGGATTTAGGGTTTAGGGTTTTAGGATTTGTAATTTGGGGTTTAGGGTTTAAGGTTTAGGGATTTGAGGTTTTGGGTTTTGGGTTTTGGGTTTTGGGATTTAGGTTTTAGGGTTTAGGGTTTAGGGATTTAGGTTTAGGGATTTGGGATTTAGCATTTGGGATTTAGGATTTGGGGTTTAAGGATTTGAGGTTTAGGGGTTTAGGGTTTAGGGTTTTGGGATTTTGGGTTTAGGGTTTTAGGTTTTGGGATTTAGGTTTTAGGGTTTAGGGATTTGGGATTTGGGATTTAGGATTTAGGGTTTAGGGATTTGGGATTTAGGGTTTAAGGTTTAGGGGTTTAGGGTTTTGGGATTTTGGGTTTAGGGTTTTGGGATTTAAGTTTTAGGGTTTAGGGATTTGAGATTTGGGATTTGGGATTTGAGATTTGGGGGTTAAGGATTTGAGGTTTAGGGTTTTGGGATTTTGGGTTTAGGGTTTAGGGTTTTAGGATTTGGATTTAGGGTTTTGGGTTTTGGGATTTGAGATTTGAGTTTAGGGTTATATTTAGGGTGAGGGTAAAATTGGAAAAAAAATTTAGATGAGAATGGAATCATGATTCCTTTCCGCCTAACCAAACACACAAAATGAAAGGAATTAATTTCGAATTCCTTTCCATTCACTCCAACCAAACATCACCTTAAAGTAAGAAAATTCCATAACGTGATAGTTTAGCAAATGTTATAACAAGAAAATTTGCACCTTTAACTATTTTTGTTATCAAAGGAATAAAACCTCTTGATATGAAGATCAAGATAATGGAAAATGAGATAAAAATCCTTTAGAAATAACTAAAGGTTTAATACCTAAAGAATTCTCTTTAAAAAAAGGGAATTAAATATGAAGGACTTAACAGTTCAAAATTGACATTAGAGTCTAAAAGCTCTAAAGATGAATTCACCTTATAGATTCATTCTAAGGAAGATAAAATTTCTACGGAGCGAATTCAAAATAAAAAGGAACATATCAAGATCATCAGATTCAAAAAAGAGTAACACCTATGAAAATAAAAAAAGGAAAAGTTCAATTAGACAAAAGAATCATAAAAAGAAGACTAAAAAAAGACTTACTTGGTCTATAATAGTCCAAAATCAGGAATTTAGCGAAATAACACAAAAGCTTTCACTAATAGAATAGAAGCTGAAGACATGCCAACTATAAAGTACCATAACTATGAACTCTAGAAGATATAGTTAAAAATTAGTTTGTAGCATTACAACAACTATTGTTATCAAGCAGGTTGAAGACCCTAGGAAAGATAGTACAACCACCTATACTATTTAGAGAAATGCCTCCCATATAGTATAGGTGCTAATAAAGTTAGTATGATCACCAGTACTATTTAGGGGAACATCCCTCAGGAACACATTAGTCATTGAAGACAAAAAAATACCTATAAAGGAATTTAAGTAAACCTAAATAGTTGACTCTTTATAACTTATCCAAAAAATCTACTCAAAAACATATTAAATATATAAAATTTTAAACAATAGAAAAAGAAATCCATGTTAGCAATAAATTTCATATTCTTGAATGAATCAATCCAATTTTCGTTTATAAAGTTTTCAGTATAGGTTTAATCAAGAGCCTATATTCATGAATTAATTTAAATGAGTTAAACTATTTTCTTGAAATATGGACTTTACTAAAAAAGATTGTGAGAAAATCAGTAAGTTTGAAACAAATTTTAATAGTAAAAATCTAAAAATTTGTTAAGAAACAAGAAATGTGTTATTTTTAAGCCAAGAAAATCATTTTGGTTCGTAAATGCATTTATTGCATTAGAGATCGAGAAAATAAAGATGCATAATCATCTATGTCATCAAAAGGACTATTAGCATAAAACAATAAAAAGGAATAAAGATGAACCCATATCTTGAGTCAGAAAATCATGACAAGGAAATAAAAGACTTAAGTTCAAAAGCTAAAAGTTGAAAGTTTGGTGAAAATTATTAAAATAAAGATGAATAGTGATTTTCCACTATTGTAAATATGGATTCTTTGTACTATAAAATAAACCTCATTTTCATTAGTCGAACACAGCTTCAACAATAACAAACTCTTTACTATAAAAATTATTAATCTAGTAACTATATATCTAGAAACTATGAGTGACTAAGAATCTTTTTAAGGTTCCTAGTTGGTTTTTAGAATTATAATAATTATTAATATTATGAATAAAATTGAGGGTAGTTACTTTTTTTCTATTCTCTAATAAGTTTAATTTGCACACTATATTATGTATGAATGTAAGAGGTTCACCATTAGTAAGAGGGTATTAAGGCTTGAACAAATTGAGGTATATCATGTGTAACAAAAGAAGACAAACAATGGAAGAGAAGATCGTGGTAAACCCATTAAATTCATGTATGATAATTATGATTCTAAGTCAATTAAGGATTTTAAATGATTAAATATTTGTTTATAACATTTATAAAATTAATAAATAAAAAAATGAAGACAAAGAAACTAGACTTAAGCCTGTACAAATATAAACATAATAAAATTATAAAGTTAGATCAATATTTTGATAAGAAAATTAAAATTTTTTCTTTAAATAATAATATATAAGAACAACTAATATTTCAAAAAAGTTGGCCACAATTTGATATAAAAAATATATCATTGGATGGAAAGTTAACATCGTTAACTATTTAAGGATATCTTTGATATTAAGTATAAAAGTTAAAAGTATTAGTTATATTAATTGTAAAATTTGAGAACATTATAGCTATTTTTATAAAAGTAAAAAGACATGTGAAGATATGATAAATGTTAAGGACATTAATGATAATTTTCCTAAAAGGGTGATAAAAAAAAATCAACTTTTAAAACCTTTTTATTTGTATTTATTTTTTATTAATTTTATAGTTAATATTGTATATTGTTAAAAATAATTTATATCGCATAAAAAATATAATAAATAAATAAAAATAAAATAAATAAATTGATCATTTATATATATATATATATAATATATATATATATATATATTAAAATGACTAAACTTTTAAAAAAAAATTAGGTAAAGTGTTCTTCTTGATATAATTAAAGAAATTGTATTATTAGCCGCATAGAATCTAACTGAAAATGAATTAGAAGGAAGAAAGAAAATGAAAAATCATTTGTTTTTTGTGTTTATAAAAATTATATAATAAAGAAAAATCATTCGTTTTTTTATGTGTTTATTAAAAACTATATAATAAATTGGAATAAAAAGATTAATTTAATGAAATATATTTTTTAAAAGCAAAATTATAAATACGCAGTAAAATATTAAAATAAGATAATTTTGTAGAGTAATTTTCACAAATACTCTGAGATTTATCGAAATGACCGAAAACAATATAAGGTTTTGTCAAATGACCTGAATATAATCAATGATATGAGGACGTTAGAAAATCTGTCGACATTTTTATATTATCTTCTACAATGGACATATTAAATAAAGAATAATTTTTATTAAGTGACTGTAGCTCTTCAACTAAGGGTGGATAAAATCCCAAGAAATATGTGCAATTCATTAAAACTAACCTGATCCATCTACATTGGATTGGGTTTTATAGCATCATGGATTTCCTTGGATTATAACTCGTTAAATGTAAATCTTATATTGTTCGAATACTAAAAATTACATCCCATGCAATCCAACCTAACCGCAGTATATAACTTTAAAATTTATATTTTTTTAAAAATATAATTTTATATAGAAATTTAATTATTCATATTCAAATCTCACTAGTTTGAAATAATAAATAATTTTACATAATATTTATTTAATAAATTTTCTAATATTTATTTTATATAAATGATATAGCTTATTGATTTTATTTAAAAGTTTAATAAATTTTAATTTTTTAAAATAATATTTTAATATCACTTTTAAATATTGCTCATCACATTTTTTTAAATCTCAAAGTATTTTTCAAATAATTAGTTTTTAAATAAAAGATAAAAAAATATTACATAAATAATTTTTTATTTTTAAAAGTTAAATAAATTTAATTAAAAAAATCTAATCTAACCCGATGAACCTAACCCAAAATAATCAATGTATAATAATGAATTGGATTGGGTTGAGTTGAGATCTATATTGACCTATATCACGTAGAGATTTCTTAATCAGATAACATCAAACTAGGTTGAACCTTTTGTAGAGCCCGACCCACCTGACTGATGTCCACCCTTATCTCTAATGATCATGTTTAGAAAACTTAATATCATGAATACACTTCAAACAATTTATAAGTACACACATTTGCAAGGAATCATAAAAAAATGAAGTGAACCCAAAACCCCTCTTTTTTTCTTTTTTAAATGACATCCATGGCTAGTTACAATTCTAATGTCATAAATAATGATGTAATAAAGTTAAAAAATTGTCAATGTTATATCCAAATCAAAATCAAATTTAAACAAGTTTTATTTTTTATTGTTTAAGTGCATGATGTAAATTTTTCACATTTTGAAATCCTAACCAAGATGAATATGCAAATGCTTACACAAACAACGTAGAATCAAGTGGATGTAATGAGATGTATTGATGTAGATTTTATCCCAACAGTTATGGAGAATCTATAAATATGAAAAGATAGTCAAAGAGCCATGGGACCCAAAAGGAGAAGTGTATTTATAGGTAAATACATACTCTCAATCCTTATTGGATTATACTATCCTATGGATAAGTCATGTTATAGGATTATACTATCTCGTGGATAAGTCATAATCTATGTAGGATTATTATGGGCTCGATCTAATAGAATTTTAATAAGGATATGACTCTTTTATAATTAAGAAATCTATCAACGGAGGAGTCTTAATTGTGGTGGATTTTCTTTGTGCATAAGATGCTTAGGATGTTGTGGTAGTTTCGTAACTAGAAGGTGCTCTTATGCATTATCTTTATAGGTACCTCGACCTATGGCTCGATCGATCAAGAGTTATTGGTTTAAAAATAGTTCAAGGTTAGTACCAACTTCTAATCCTAGCTATTGAATCAAGAAAATTCTAATCCAATTCAAACTAGGCCTAAAAATACACTATATAAACAGTCTAATGGGTCTTCAAATCACAAAAATTGCAACAAGAAATAAGAGAGATCAAAGAGCACATCTAGGGCAACTTTTGGAAGAGATTTGAAGAGAATATTAGAGGTTTTTATAAGCTTTTTCTTAATATTTTTTTATTTAATTTTATATGATTATAATGTTGATTCATTTAGAATCTATGTCTAGTTAAACTTCTAATGTGATTATGAGAAATTCCAAGCCCTAGACTATAGTTTAATCAATTTAATATTATAAATAATTTTAATTTCTATTCTTGATTCTTAATGTGTTCAATTTTATATTTAAATGTCATGACTATGCATGTCATGAATAGGATGATTAACTAGTTTATCGCATGAATGTGTTTATATATAGTTTAAGATATTAGTATATAATCACTAATATTCTTATTCAAAATGGTACCTTATGGATGTTGCTATAAGTAAGGATGAATGTCTATGTTAAGGGTTAAACAATTGTTATAATCTTACCTAATTAAGTTATCATTTTTTAAAATCTTAATACATTGAATTAATTAAAACTATTAAGTAAATATCTAGCTTATTCGGAATTTAGATTGATTTATAATGGTATTTTGAATCAATACACAATAAGAAAATATGGGAAGTCTTGAGTAGACCTAGACTTCTAAAACTAAAGTTAAAAACTCAAGAATAATTTTAAATTATGAAAATGATTTAGAACTCAAGAATCTAATTTACATTCATGATATGTTTAATTAAATTGTGGGATAGAGATTAAAATAGTCCCATAATCACATATCTCTCACAAATATTATGCAATTTACTTTTATTACTTTATGTTATTCTTTTCAAAAACAACCAACCCCCTCTCCCTTTTATTAACATTAATTAACACACTAACAAATAGTAAAAATTGTTAACAATCTTAATGAATATGGCACTCTTGTTTTTAAATTAGCTATCACTTATACGTGACCACTTATACAAGCGTGTTCTCATTCGTGTTAAGTTTTTGTTATTTTTGTTAGAGATTAGTTTAATAATTTTACTAATAATTGTTAGTATTTTTCTAACTTTTAATTTTTTATGTTTTGTTCTTGCTTTGATTATTAGGTTTAGTTTTATTTTTACTATTTTTTCTTCACTTTTGCTCTAAACTAATTCTCTTAAAGTTTTGAATGTCAAGGAAATAGGATTACACATGGATGCATCATATCCTACATATAATGAATTTCATGTACTATACTTTGGTAACCAAAAAAGCAATTGGGACCACGTTAATGCTATAGGTAGATTTGAAAGCCAAAGGCCTAAGTATGATTCATATTCTAACATGTACAATATAGGATGGTGGGATAATCAATACTCAAGTTATTCACATAAAAATCCAACTGAAGAGTGCTATATCACAACTGGTTTCCCATTTGCAATACAATAACCTACTCCAACTATTCAAGTAAGTCTCTTGAGGACTTCGTAAATTCCTTAGTCGCTCACACTTTATAATTTTAGTAAGAATGAGAATTATATGGAGAAATCTTAAGATACAGGTTGGCCAAGCAATAGTAGCCATGGAAAGAATGGAAGCACAAGCATTTATTGAGCTCCCCTATCAAATAGCTGCTAAGCCTACAAAGATCGTCAATGCCATTATTTTGGAAAGTGATAAGCAACTAGAGGCATCTCAAAGAGTCCTTACGAATGATATATCCAAAGAAGGAACTAATGAGGAGGAAAAGACTATCGCCACCAATAATCCAATATGACAACAAAGGTATTAACCGAACCTTTGTTTTTTACTGATGATCTTGCTTTATGTTTCTTCTACAAGTTCAATAATTTAAGAAATAAAATCATGAAAAGGAACTTTTGGAGACCTTCCCCAAGATGCAAATCAACATACCTCTTATCAAAGATATTAAGCAGTTACCTTGGTATGAAAAGTATATTAAGAATTTTTTTATTACCAAGTGAAAGCTTATGGATAAAAAAGAGAAAGGTTTAGGGTAGAATGTGTTTAGTGTGTTTCAATTGAGACTACCACTAAGGTGTAAGGAAATCATTAATGAACTACTAGCTCAACTATTTGACATTACACACTTTAAGATCTTTGATGATAGTGGATAAAAACATGGTACAGTTGGGCTGATAACGTTAAACCAAGCGCTCTTGGGAGGCAACACACTAGATTTATTTTCTACTCCTTTTTACTTAGTTTTAAATTACATATATGCATGTACTTATATTTAAGAAAATATAAGAGTAGGTATGGGGAAGTGTTAATGCATCACTATCTTTATTTCTTATATATTATTAGGTTTACTATATATTAGAATTAGTATGCTCTAGGTAGCATATATATATATATATATATTTATTGGATTAATTATTCCATTTTTAGGATAGTTAGGATGAATAGATAGGATTGGAAACAAAATCACATGTTCCATCCTTGTTTTATGATATAATTTATCATAATGCTTAAAAATGAGGTTTTGAATGATAATAAATGCTAGTCAAATTTTGATATTGTTCGTAAATGAAGACATACTTTGTGATCATGTAGCTCAAACAAGTAACTAAGTTGGTGATATGATTATTTATGTGTTTGATTCTTAGAATGTTATTTTAATTCAAGTGAGCATGATTAAGTTACTAGAACATGTTTGTCAAGGCAATTGATGATCTAGTATTTTCTAAAAAATGATTAAGACATTAAAATTAACCCTTTTAGTCTAATTTTCCTACCCTTAGTGTTTGAACAAAACACATTGGCCATATCCTTCAGTTCAAGAAAAAGTAGAGTTGCATAAAATTGATAGACTATGGAAACACTAACATAAGATTTAATAGTGTCAATTGTATTATAATTGATAAAATACCTAAGATATACAAAACAACATTTTCTACAATATGTACCCTATATAAAAAAGAAAATTATAAAGGAACAAGGTAAAAATAAATATCAAAAGGAGTTTAATATTGAAAAAATAGCAAAAAAAGAAGGAAAAAGATTAATAATGATGCTTAGGGTCCAAAACAAATATATTTGACCCTACTTTATTGATATGATTAGTTTCTAGATAATGTTGTTCATAGATCACTTCCTTTTACTCTATGAACTTATGAAATTTTATTTTTTCCTTTTCATTAGATTGAATCAACAAGCTTAGCCTCATTCATCAAATGAAAGATCTTTTGATTTTAGAAAATATCTTTGGTGAGTGGAGATGTAACTTTAAGAACAAACGTATGGTGCTTTATATAAATATAGAAATATTGTGATTTCAAGTGGAATACACGTGAGCTTTACTAGTTTAAATTACATAGATTGATTTTCATGAATAATATTTCTACACACACTCACTTTGAGCTATATTATTATGGAGAATGCTAGAGCGAAGGAATGGTTATAGATCCTGCTAATGTTTATTAGATTTTGGAACATTAGTGCTATTAAGTTCTTGGGATGAAATACTAAAATATTGTTTGTGACGACTCATTTTGCCTTTGCTCGAGGACTAAAAAAGAGTAGATGTGGGGGAGTGATGCACAAATTTTGTATTTGATAAATAACTTACAAGTGCAAGAATCACTTTGTAAGAAACGATAAGTATACTTCTAAGGTCAATTTAAAATGATTTACATGATATTTTAATAATTCAACAAAATTCTTAAAAATGAAAAATAAACCTAAACATACTCTCATAATTGTTTTGGTTTTAAAATATCCAAACTAATAACACAAATTTAAAAATATATTTAACAAACATGAGACAAATGAATATTTAACACTTAATGGAAAATATATATGATAGATTAGTTAGTTAATCATACTTGTTCAATATTAATAAAGTTCTTTAAGATATATATTGATATTACTGATTTTTTTCTTTTTTGTATGAAAATATTCTAAAGTCGAGATCTGACTTATTATTAATAAAAACCAATTAATATCCTAAGGTTGGATTCACCAATTGATTATTATTAAATTATGATTTATTTATAAGAAAATAACAAATCATCTAAATCACTGCTTAAGATCGTGCACATAATTTAGACTCTTATACAAGGTGTCAAATTATGTTTTAACATTGATGTATATGAGAACTAACTTTCATATTTTAAATTTATTACGTGAAATATGTCGTTAATTTCAATAATAAGATTTGTAAAATTCTTGAATGAAAAAATAAAAATCAATTTATTTTATAAAAATATTTATCCAAATTAATATTTAACAAGCACAATAATATAACTAATATCTCATAGTATTTTCAATCATACATGCTTAGACTTAATAAATGATCAATAAATAAAATACAACATTTAGAAAGATACATAAATTAATTGTGAAATAAAGACTACATTTAAAATTTATACTTCGAGTGTATTTTTCAAAATAAAGAGTTTTAGTACCAATCTGTATCTAAAAAACTCCAAACAAATATACACATACTATTTATTCGATCAAAAACTACTACATCAAAATTACAGTTAAACTAAATCCAAAATTGCTAAAGAAAATTAAAAGTAAAAAATTAAAAGAATAATCAAACTTGTGCTCATTGTCAAGTGCCATTGCATACATTTTTCACCACCACGACTTGCATTAATATAGCATGCATTTCAATTATAATCTGAAGAACTTCTGCAGCGGTACGCGTCAAATTGCATTTCTTTAACTTCTTTTTTTCACCCTTTACAAACTTGGTTGGTTCATAAGTAAAGCTTATATATGTTATCATTGTATTCTTCTTAGTTGTAATTAAATACTTTTAATTACAATTCTTTAAATATTTATCAATTAAATCACTTTGAAGTTAAAATACCTAAAAATCAACAAAACATATTCTGATTTTGAAAAACATAGATTTCTTAAAATAATAATAAAAATGCATAAATATAAATCTATTTTGACATTAAAGTGCATATAAATCAAGTAATGTTTAATTCTTTTCAAGCACTTATCATAACTCTCAAACAACTTCTTATTGGTCTCTAGCAAGGAAAACAAAAAGATAAAAACATAAACTAAATAAATTAAACTATCCTAATTCATTTCCATAGATTAATATGGTTACATTTAGCGAATGCAATAAGCTTCTAAACTTCTAACTTGTTTGAGTGGATGAGTTGAAGTCTCGTTGGGGATTTTAGAGATGATACTCATAAGCATCAAACTAAAATGAAAAAATTTAAAAAATAACAAAAACAACAACAAACAAACAAAAAATAAAAACTAAAATTTAACAAAGTAAAAATTAAAACAAAAAATAACAAAATAAAGGTAAAATAGCAAAACTTATCATGCTTCGGTTTCTTTTAAGTTCATAATTAAAATTTAAAACATAAGTTAAACTAATATCCCAAAGAATTATAATTTGTTATAAAAACTAGTTAAAAATCACAAATTCATATTCTATATCAAAAATATATCAATATTGATTTATCCAATTTTAGCGTTAGGAATCTAAATTTTCTTTGATTGTAATCCTTACAAGTCATACTCTCAGGCACTCAATCAAAGGTATATGCTAATAGAGTTTATGTAAAGAAATAGACTAATAGGTTCGCATATGGTTAAAGAAGAAAAGCTTAAAATAATGCGTAACATTTAATCTCATGAAAGGAATTAGATGAAAGGATTTATAAAGAAATCACATACTATTTTCATGCATAAATTAAAGTCATCAAATAAAAATATCAAGTATATTCCTTGAGATATGAATGAAAATAGAATCATTACTAAGGGATTTATTTCCTATCTTTCTTTTGTAATAGCCATTTCCCATAACTTTGAAGTACTTTTTAGGCTATAGTATTTAGTTGATATTGTTTATTTTTCTTTATCTTTTTTATAGAGTAGACCATTGTACAGTTTGTCCATATTTTGTATGATTTGATGAATTATTAATTTGACTATTTTGTATTTGCTTTAAGTAACCCCGCATAAATCACACTTTTTAGAAGTCATGCATGAATGAAAAGGCATACACTTTCAATTTAAGCAATAAAGAATAAGTATATGACAATTTATTAGATATAAAAATCCTATCATTCAATGCAAAACCTCTAAAAATCATCTAACAAGTTGAATAATTAAAAAAGTGTTTAAAGGAGTAGAAAAATATTATCTCTCGGAGTGGAATGATAATAGGCTCAAGATATTTTCATAAGGTAGTCTCCACTATTTGATTCCCAAACACCAATTTTGAGTTTATCTCAATTTCAATATTTTATCATGAAACACAAACTATGGCAAAAAAACTAATTATCACATTACTTCATGATATGTTCAATATTAATCTAACAGTACAAAAACTTAATCATTTGCTTAAAATCAATTAAAAACATGATAATTTTACAAGAAAGTTTTTTAAAATAAACCTAACATTCCATAGACTAATAAATAAACTAAATAAAAGAAAATAAATGAAAATAAAAATTGTAAACATATGTTTAATAAAAAATTTTAAAATTGCTCAAATTTATGTAATGTAACTTTTTTCACCCCAACCTAAAATTTACATTACCCTCAATGTAACAAATGTAAATTACAGATAAAAAAAAGAAAGAAGAGACAAGTTACCCATTTGCTAAACGTGTTCAAGTATTGATGTGAAAATCCAGATACAACTATTACTTCAAACATTTTAATCCATACAAACAAGATGTTGTGTACTTTTTATACATCTCAACAAACAGTTATAATTTCAACAATTTTCAAATAAAATAAACATTGTTCACATAACATGAAATAAAATAAAATAAATAACATGAAGCAAACATAATATCCAAAAACAAAAAACACTATTAAACTACAGTTCACAAAAACAAACATAAACAAAATAAAAACTTGTAAAAACCTTGGAGCTAATTTGGAGCTTAATCCTCCATGTCATTTAGTCTTTTTTCTTTATGAGTTGGTTATGATAATTCAGGTGGTGTATAAATGAAATCATAATCTTGATTCTCGAGTTCTCTTAAATGGCTTAAATCCATCCCAAGATGGTTAAGTTATAGTCGAGACATTTCATAAAACAAATGGTTATAATCCACCTAATCACGACGCTATTGATTTGAAAATGCAACATGTTGGGATGTATAAGCTTGGACATAATTTTGATGTAAGTTATTCTTTCACTTAAATGACTAATTTTATCCTTCATTGTTATTCTTGATTAAGAAGTGACTATTCTATCCCTTTGAGCAATATTCGTACTAGAAGTGAGTTCATTATAGTATACTAGATTTAATAATTCACCAAGTTTAATTAACACTTCACCTTTTGGGTAACTGAATACCTATCTACCACATAGAGCTTTAGCAAGTTAGGAAAAGAAGTAACTCAAATGGTGGTTGTTCGCAGATAATTTAATCTTATGAATCATGTTTCTAGCATCCATAAAATTTTTGGATACTACATCATAAAGCAATATAGCTTTTTCTCTATCTATAGAGCTATAGTGAGTAGTGGGCATAAGTATTGAGCAAACAAAATATTACTATATATGAGGAACCTTACCCAAATTTTAACTTCAAATCCTCATAGTTTCCCATTAGTATAACTCCACTCAACATATTCTATTACTAGGTTCTCTATTGCTTCACTATAGTCAATATTACTCAAATAATTCTCATACTCACCCTTGCCCACATCCATCAATCCATAATAAGCATTTATATCAAATGGGTCTAATGGGACTTAAACACCCTATACCATTACTTGGTTATCGACAACATCAGGAAGATTGGTATAAAATTTTCAAACAATAGATTCTATAGCAGCTATCGGTTCTTCAACAAACCATCTCCATGCTAAAGCTTCTATTACATTACTAATGTCCTTAAATTGAAAAAAATTCACCATTTCAAAATATCAACCTCTTTCTATTACAATTTTTTTATTTATCTCAACAGCCTTATTAAATCTGAGTTTGGCCTCTACATTTGTAAATTTTGTCCTATTATATTCTACAAAGGTTTCTACATCTTTTAACTTATGTCTCCTACTCCTTTTATGTGCCATTTTTACTCAATTAAATTTCAAAAACTCGTTCATAGATAAACCAAATATATATTTCAAACAACACAATACTAAAATTTAATCCTAACATTTTCCTTACCCTTACTTTGTCCAAATAGGATTTGGAAATCTTTTTAATCCAAATATTTATATAAACAATCCATAAAATTCAAAGGAAGTATTTTAAGACTTAAATTCTAAAAATATTTGGTTACGTATTTATGTTGTTGAAGAAGATAAAACTTGAAGAGCACCCCTTTGAAGAAGATGAAGATTTGAAGATTTCTTGATATATTTTTCAAAAACAATTCAATGGAATTGTAAGAAAATGGATAGGAATAGGATTTTTGTAAAGAAATTTGAAAGATTGTAAGAAAAAGATGGGATTTTTAAGGGTTATTGGGTGTTTGGTAAGAGAGAAAAGTTAGGGTTTGTGAGGAAGATGAGAGACAATTAGAGAAAAATGTGTATAAACGCATTAAGGCTGGTACTTTTATGCAAAATTTACACACGAGACATGGCATAAGTGAAAGCATTCCGCAGCATGAGCTTTTGAATTTCCATCAAAAATATGTAGAACCATTAGTGCTACGGCAAAGTAAAATTCGTGCCGCGGTGCACGTAACAATTCTTCACACTAATTTTTTAATCCTAGATTCCTTTTTTATTTTATTTTATTTTTATCTAATACTAATAAGTTAAATCTAAGTAATGTATAAAAATAATTATAATCTAAGTAATGTATAAAAATGATTATAATCTAAGAAATGTATAAAAATAATTATAACTACATATAATTATTTTAAAAGTAGTTAATAATTAAAAAATAAAAAATAGATACAATTATAATTAAAAAATAAAATAAAATAAAATAGAATAATAGATTACCTCCCATCCAATACTATCGTTATCATCTTTAGCAAGACGTTGCTTGGGGGACTTCATTATTTAATAAACTTAATTTCACCACGTTCAATTGTTGCTTTGACCAAGTAAGTATTCTTTCCCTTGCTTTTGAAAGTACTTAGCTAGTTGCTTAACTTATACTTCTGCTTTTTGATAGAAATCTCCATAGAGTCTAACCTTTCATTTATTATGGATTGGTTTTCCTTGCTTACTTGAATGAAAGCATTCAAGTCATCCTTAAGAGTTGGTTTGCAAGGAGGGTTCTAAGGCATTTATTGGTAGTATTTTTGGCCCTATTGATTGAAGCTCTGGGCAAAAGAAGAGTGTTCTGCCTCTAGGAGAAATTTGGATGATTTCTCCACCCAAGATTGTAGGTGTTTGCATTGGGATTATACCTTGGTCTTGGTTGGTACCACTCTATTGCATTGACCTGCTCATGTCCAAAAACTACTTCTCTTTGGTAGAGACAAGTATCAGCACCATGTCCCAATGTACTACCCACTATTATTTGTTAGAAGTGTCAGGTGAAGTGAGAAGCGCAACTTGTTTGGTCAACTGTGCAAGTTACATTTGTACTGGAATCTATTTCATTGACTTTAACATTTCTCACTCATGAGCTTTTCTACTAGGAATTAGAACCCAATATGTCAAAGAGATTATAAGTCTCTATACCAATATTTTTCTCCCATAGCTCCTCCAACAACGTTATCGACGATGAACTGACATTGTTATGTCAAACCTATTGTAGAAAATTTGAATCTATAGTTGTAGTGGGTAGCTATGATGAGGGCATTAAGTAGGAATAGTTTGAACATATCCTAAGCTTTATGGAAAATTTCTCCCCCAATCTGAGAGAAAATAGTTATCTTAGCTCTCAAATTTTATGTTTTCTAATTGAAATAGAATTTTAACATGAATTTGTTATACATATCCTTCTAGGTTATCAAGAAACTTAAGGGGAGTGACATAAGCCAAGCCTTGCACCTGTCCTTGAGAGTGTAAAAGAAACACCTCATTTCTAATTGGTCCTTAACGTGTACAATGAGAGGGAAAATCTAGATTATTGAATAAAAGTCTCTGATAAAAGATAGAGAGTCTCTACTAGGTAGTATGTGAAAAGAAGGTAGCATAAAAAAATGATTTTTTCTCAATTCATAATTCCTTACAATCTCATCCAACTGGATGGAAGCAGTAATAGTGCCAATGATTGACCATGCATACTCCTTTATGAAAGTTTCCCTAGGTTGTGGATTTTTTACCATATTTATATGTTTAAAATAAAGGTTTAGATTTGGTTATAGAGTTTGCTCAATTAAAGAATATTGGATCTCAATGTCCAGCCTTCTTGATAGTTTTTAGATCTATTAATGTTATTTATGTATAATGTAAGAAGATACCCTGAGGATCTTTTACCTTGCATAAATTATGAAAATAAAAATTAATATCACCTACTAAGTAGAAAAATAAAAAGATCAAATAAATATACAATTATGCTACAAACAATTTATTATACAAATAGTTTATGATACAATTTATTATAAAATAATACAATTTATATAAATAATTAAATCAATTCAATAAGGTATATAACAAAAATTATATATTTATACATAGAAATACTAAACAAAATATTTAACAAAAAATAATCAAAATTTAAAATAAAATAAAAAGAATTCATTTAATAATTAAATAAAGAAAAGAACATAAAATTGAAAATTTAATTTTTCTAATCTAATTTTGAAATTTATTTTATTTATTTATTTTTTAATTTAAAGTTTTTTTAATTTTTCATTTTAAAAAAATATCTTAGTCAATTAATAAATAAGATATATTTTTTATTTTAAAATTTTAAAATTTAAAATATATAAATTCAATTAGTAATCTAGATAGTTTTATATTACAAATATTTTTTTAATAAAAACAAATCACGATTATTTACAATACAAAAAGATTTTAAGATTTTTTATAATAAAAATTTAAAAATGTTATTCCTCTTTGACAACGACGCTAAAAACTTAATGATGCATAAATTTTATATTTGATAAATAGCTCGCAAATGTATGAATCACTTTGTAAGAAATGTTAAATATACTTCTAAGGCCAGTCTAAAGTTAAATGCATGATTTTTTAATAATTCAACAAAATTCTTAAAAAACGAAAAAAAAATCTAAACATCCATTCCTAATTGTTTGAGGTTTAAAATATCTAAACTAATAACATAAATTTAAAGATAGATTCAACAAACATTAGAAAAATAAACATTTACACTTAATGGAGAATATATGGGATAAATTAGTTAGTTAATCATACTTGCTCAATATTAATTAGGTTCTTAAAGATATATATATTGATATTATCGATTTTTTCTTTTATGTATGAAAATATCCTAAAGTCAAGATCTGACTTGTTTTTAATAAAACTAATTAATATCCTAAGGTCGGGTTGACAAATTGATTATTATTAAATTATGATTTATTTATAAAGAAATAACAAATCATCTAAATCACTGCTTAAGATCGTGCACATAATTTAGACTCTTATTCAAGGTGTCAAAGTATGTTTTAAGGTTGATGTATATGAGAACTAGCTTTCAGTTTTTAAATTTATTACATGAAATATGTTCTCAATATATTCTTAAACAATAAATCTTTGTAAAAAATCTTTGAAATAAAATAATGATTCCTAATCACATCTAGATACTTAGATCCTAAATCTAATTTTCATATTTTAAACTAACTACAAAAAATATATTGTTTAAATATTTTTTGAATAATAAGCTTTGTAAAATTCTTGAATGAAGAAATAAAAATCAATTTATTTTATAAATTTTTTTACCCAAATTAATATTTAATGAGCATAACAACATAACTAATATATCATAGTATTTTAAACCAGACATGCTTAGACTTAATAAATAATCAGTAAATAAAATACATCATTTATAAAAGATACATAAATTAATTATGAAATAAAGAATACATTTAAAATTTATACTTCAAGTGCATTCTTCAAAATATAGAATTTTAGTACCAATCTATATCTAAAAAACTCCAAACAGATATGCATATACTATTTATTCGATCGAAAACTACAACATTGAAATTGTAGCTAAACTAAATCCTAAGCTGCTAAAGAAAATTGAAACTAAAAAAACTTCAAGAAGAATCAGACTTATGCTGATAAAGGAATGATGAATATGAAAAGGGAATGAGAATTTTTATAGGTGAGAAAACATTACAAAAAGGAGAAAAATGGGGATCCAGTGACCATAAGATGTGACACATTTTGCATCACGATAGCTTGCATTAATATGGTATGTTTCAATTACAATATGAAGCACTCACACCGTGACAAACATTAATCACCACCACGGTATGCATTAAACTGCGTTTCTTCAACTTCTTTTTATTTCATCCCCTTACATTCTTGATTGGTTCATATGTGAGGCTTACATATGTTATCATTGTATTATTCTTGGATGTAATTAAGTGTGTTCATGTATAATTCTTCAAGTGTTTATCAATTGAATCATTTTGAAGCCAAAAATACTTGAAAAATAACAAAACATACTTATAATTTCAAAAAATATGAATTTGCTAAAATAATAATAAAATTAGGCATATATAAATCTATTTTGATATTAAAGTGCTTATAAATCACATAATATTTAGTACTTTTCAAGCACCCATGAGGGATTTTGTTCAGGACCATTTTATATATTTATTTGTGCATTAATTCCCATATATTTTCAATGAATTATTATTTCATATGTGTTTTATGTACCTATTTTGTGTTATATAAGCATTAAGGGACGAAATGAGAAAAAAAAGTAAAAACATGTATTTAGGACAAAACCAGAACACTTGATCAAGATTGATTGTAGAGTTAAGGCAAGAATAACAAGCATGGTTCCAGCCATAAGTCAATCAAACCTTGCTTTCCATTCTTTCCATAAGCCTTAATGCCTATATAACATATAATAAATACATAAAACATATAGGGAATAATAATTCATTGTAAATATATGGAAATTGATGCACAAATTGATGTACAAAATAATCCCTATCACAATTAAGTAAGCATATTGAGTTATGTCTACATTTCGATTTAGTAAATGTTTTGGTGGTATTTTTAGTGTTAGAATTGAAAAACTTGAGTAGGAAATTGATAATGCTACTTACAGATAACAAAGTTTATCTATTTTTAATAAATTATTTGAAAGTTCAAATGTAATGGTTAAGCAATTTGTAATCATAGAGAGTCAACTCTTAATAAAATGAAGGAGTTCCTTTTATACGACTCTCTTAGAATGTTAAAATGAAGTGGAGAAAAAAGTAATTTGATTAATTAATTGGGTCATGGTGTTTTCTTATTAGAGTAATTATAAGCTAATGTTTATTGATATCTTTATTTTTTATTTATTAGGTTTATTAATAGAGGATATCTCCATTGTATTTGCATGTTATAGTCAGTGAAGTATATACTTATAATTCTATGTGTGAATTATGATACATTATTGTCTAAGATATTTGAAGAATTAGATAGTTACCAAACACAACTCACATAATCACACACACAACTTATACGTAAGAACTCATCCATCCCTACACAATGTTCTTCTCAAAAGAAATATACTTTAACTTCATGTAATTATTTTAATATTAAATTTGTGCTATCTAAAAATCAAAATAGAGTAGTTTTTAAATATTGCTCTAACATTTATGTCTACAATAATAGTGGCACTGATAATCTTCTTAGGTATATCACTTCATGCCTTAATAGAAAATCTGATTTGGTTACAAAATAAGGCATTACACGTTCTTTTAAGTATAACCAATTGAAAATGAGAGAAGGTTTGTCTAGTTTTGTAGCTAGTGTTGAGCAACCGTTCACTTTTACAGATGATATTATATATGAGCATTTTATGAAAACATGTCTCCAATCTAATGGAGTTGCGTCTCTAGAAATACGACTCGAATTAACATTTTGAAACAATATAAAGTAATGAAAGATGAATTAATTAAAAATATTACTACTTTTAAGAATGTTCTTTTACTATTACTTTTGATATGTTGATTGGTTTGAATAATCATGGATGTTATTCATGGATGTATGTGTGTAATTTTCCATTATATTGATTTTGATTGGAGGTTGTAAAAGAAAATAATTGCATTTAGAATGACAGAATATCTATTATATTGATTTTGATGAGGGATGAATTTAATGAATATGACATTTGTTATAGGATCTTTTATGTTACTATAGATAATGAAATTGTGACTAAAAATATTTATGATAGTTTCAAAAATTGTAACATTTCATCATCGCATGGTAGTTGGGACTCTTTTTTTTTACATGTGTTACATGTGTCATATCATCAATTAATTTATACAATATTGCACGAAATTGATTTCACTAAATTTGAACAAAGTGAAAGTTGCTATCACATTTATTCATCTTCCTTAAAGGAGCATGATTACTTGCAACATTATCAATCATTTGGCTTGAAACCAAAAAAGCCAAAAACTAACATTTATATTAGGTGGAATTATATATGTCTTATGTTGCAATCTTTAGTTAGATATTCTCAAACTATTAGTATATTTTATAATGATAAAAGAGTGTCAAAATTGCTAGTACAGAGTCAAAATGATTGGAATGTATCATTTTTATTTATGGGCTTTTTGAAAGTGTTTTACAATGTAACTAGAGATTTATCTAAAATATATTACCCCATTATTCTTCTTACATTATCAAACTTGTATTCCATGTCTAATGTTTTTACATCTTATAGAGATAAGCCATTATTTGCTTATATTTGATTTACAATGAAATTAAAGTTTAAGAAATATTGAGTCATTTCTTTTTATTTTCATTTTGGCTGCATGTTTGGATCAAATACTTAAGCCAAATATTATTGTATCTGATATTGAAGCATTTTTTCAAAATTTTAAAATTTAATATATTTGAACTCATGATAAAATTATAAAAATTTTGTCCGACGATATTTATGAATCCTAGTTTGGGTCTCATATATCTTCAAGCACTATCACTTATTTTATCAAAATTTCTTCACATATGAAATTTGCAAGGTTTAGGAAACGAAAATTTGTTGGTGAAACTTCATCTAGTCTATCTAAGCTGAGCATATATTTTTCTAGTGATATGATTGTTCAGAGAGGTCTTTCACAAGATGATGAATCTTTTAAAATTCTAAAATGGTGGAAAGTACGTGAGATTCACTTTCATGTGCTTTCTATCATGGCTTGTAATATACTGTATCTGTAATATCTTTTAGGTTTGCTTTCATCACAAGTGGTAGGACTTTAGATAGTTTAGAAATCAAGTTTATCAAAGATATAATTAACTATTGTATCTGTGTGAAAGATTGATACGATGCTTTCCTTAAAGATGGAGTGGTGGACAAGCATCCATTTTAGTGACATTGAAGATGATGTGGAGTTATTTGTATAAATGCTAACTAGATGCAATGATTAATTCACTTTCATGTGCTTTCTATCATGGCTTGTAATATACTGTATCTGTAATATCTTTTAGGTTTGCTTTCATCACAAGTGGTAGGACTTTAGATAGTTTAGAAATCAAGTTTATCAAAGATATAATTAACTATTGTATCTGTGTGAAAGATTGATACGATGCTTTCCTTAAAGATGGAGTGGTGGACAAGCATCCATTTTAGTGACATTGAAGATGATGTGGAGTTATTTGTATAAATGCTAACTAGATGCAATGATTTTCGTTATATGACATTATTCATGTCCTTTTGATCATGGCGTGTAACATATTAACTCTTTCTGTATCTACGACTTCTGAGTCATTTTTCATTGCAAGTGGTAGGAATTTAATAGTTTAGAAACTAGGCTTACCAAATATATACTTGATTGTTGTATATGTGTGAAAGATTGGTATGATACTTTCCTTAGAGATGGAGTGGCGAGCCAGTATATATTTTTAAGTGATATTGAAGATGATGTGGAGTTATTTGTATAGATGCTAATTAGATGGAATGATTTTAGATACATGAAATTATTTATTATTATAGGCTAAAATTATATGGCTTATTTTCTTACATTTTATTTTGATATATGTGACTTATATAATGTGATGCTTATAAAGTTTTGATATCAATTGTCAAGACTTGATAAATATTTTAAGTATGTGTCAACTTAGTTGAGATATACCTAATCATTTATCAATATAAATACAAATGCTAGATAGTATGAATAAATGTCAAACTTATTAAGAATTTCTTTTTTTTAGATGGGAAATTTAATTAAAATTTATACATATTATAGTAATGATTCATTCACGCCTTGATTATTAATAAAAGCAATTTCATAATGCCTAATATATTTTAGTTCCAATATATGTTCTAATAAATTTTAATTCTAATATATATATATATATATATATATATCAGTCACTTGCATTGTACAAATGAAAAAATGGATTGACGGGGCATTGATAAGCTAGAAATAACTCATGAGCTTTTTAGAAGAAAAAGACTAATGGGCCGACCCACTTATAAACCGACCAGACTCAGTTTATATACATAATGAGCTGGGCTGAATCTGACACACCAACAAAGTGTACCATTTGTTACTCTGGCCCATTTTATACCATTTCTTGGCTGTTTACTCGGGTCTATTTTATTTTTTTTGGGCGTATTAATCTAGAATTTGTTTTTGAGGGAGAGACGGAGAAGGTTAGATAGAACATAAAAGGGATATACCTCTAGTTTTGATAATTTGATTCTTGTGCAGCCAATCTAAGTCCTCCATCAACAGAACTCTAATCTCTCCTTATTTCGTTCTGAATCAGATAGAAGAAACCCATCTCCATTTTCTTCTAAGTTCTAACCCATGCTTCCATTTTTCTTTTCAGGTAACATCGACTACTATTTTTAGCTACGTAAATTACTAGTAATTTCTCTTCAATTTTCATGATTAGCTGAAGTTTTAAATTTGAAAGTTGCATCTTTTAGTGGTTTATTTGATATATGAAGGGTTGTGCTTTTTTATTTTTGCACTTTCTCTTTGCTTATAGCTTATAGGCATTCTTTATGGGTTTTTAAACAGGAAAATTTTGAAACACACAAATACTATGGTCAAAGTCTCAATTTTTTTTTAATTATTGTTGCTTTTACCTTCTTTTCTCTTTGGCTATTCGTTTAGTTTCTCTGATGGGCTTATTCGTTTGTTCCAAAATTTCTAGATTAAGCTTGGAGATCTTGTACTTTTTCTTAGCAACGTTGTTGAATTGTAAATAACCCCTCATTTCACTTATGATATGAGTGATTGGCTTGTGTGAAAAAGCATCAAATGATGATTTTCACTTTCAAAAGAGAAAATCAGTGGCAACCACAAAATTTGGAGTATTTTCATATGTGTAGTTGTGGTGGTGTGCTTAGACTTATTGAATGTCCTATGTTACACGGACTGTTTTTTGGACACCAAGATTTGTAATTTTTTAATATGTATTTGGGTGTTAGAGGTTCATTCTTCTAAATTCTCTGTACATTTACACTAAATTGGAGTATCCAACTATTCACATTTATGTTCATATTGTCTCATTTGGACACGGGTACTGCGTGAAAAATGAAGAGTTTAAGTATATAGGGAATATCTCTTTGATTATATTCTAGGGTTATTTATTTAGAGGTTTTTTTATAGCAAATTTATGTCATCCCAATTCCCAAAATCTTTCAGTCTATTGTCATCAAGTGTTTTGATCCAATCATCCTTGCTTAGCTTTCTTTCTCTCTAATTTAATACAGTTACCAAGAAATTGAAGCTCGTAACTTTACCATTTGTATAAATTCTTTGCAGGTATATATGTGTAACTGTTGAAGCATATTGATATGGCTCATTTGCTTTCAACTTCTTACTCTCTTAAAATTTCAACTGGTCATAAACTTTACCCGAAATCTTTCACCCAGGACCTATCCCCACTGTCTTCCTCATTTTTTCCGCAAACTTCCATATTCCCATCTAGAAAGCTTGTATGGAAAAGGGAGAAATCACAGAGAAACTATAGTGTTCAAACTACTGCTGTTTCTACAACTAGGGAAGGCTCAACTCAAGGCATCTCTGGTTTCCATCAGAGCTCAAATGAATCCTTTAAACCACAACGAGTCATGGTCATTGGTGGTGATGGCTATTGTGGTTGGGCTACAGCCCTCCATCTTTCCAATAAAGGTTATGAAGTTGCCATTGTTGACAATCTTGTTCGTCGACTCTTTGATCACCAGCTTGGTTCTGACTCTCTGACACCAATTGCCTCCATCCATAACCGCATACGGTGCTGGAAATCACTCACTGGAAAATCTATTGAACTTTATATTGGTGACATTTGTGACTTTGAATTCTTATCAGTAGCCTTCAATTCATTTGAGCCTGATGCTGTTGTTCATTTTGGGGAACAACGTTCTGCTCCTTACTCCATGATTGATCGGTCAAGAGCTGTGTTTACACAAAACAACAATGTGATTGGAACACTTAATGTTCTATTTGCTATAAAAGAATTTAGAGAACAATGTCATTTAGTCAAGCTTGGGACCATGGGAGAATATGGAACCCCAAATATTGACATTGAGGAGGGTTACATTACCATTACTCATAATGGGAGAACGGATACTTTACCATATCCAAAGCAAGCAAGTTCGTTCTACCATTTGAGTAAGGTACATGATTCAAATAACATAGCCTTCACTTGCAAGGCTTGGGGCATTAGAGCTACTGACCTAAATCAAGGAGTGGTTTATGGGGTGAGAACAGATGAAACTGAAATGCATGAAGAACTCTTAAACAGGTTTGATTATGATGGAGTTTTTGGAACTGCATTGAACCGATTCTGTGTTCAAGCTGCCGTTGGTCATCCACTTACAGTGTATGGCAAAGGGGGCCAGGTAAATAAATATTTCAACTTTGAAACATTACCCCAACACTTTATTTATTAAGTAACTCTGCTCAATATTATCTACTCCAATGGAAAATTAACACGAAATTTTTTGACATCAAAACAACATTCTATGAAATGTATTTGTGTTTATGAAGTAACAAATATATCCAGAATAGGGATAAGTTTATAGGATATCATGACACTTTCATCACTTTACTTTCACAAATTAGGTTTATTAGTCATCTTTTTTAAAATTGGTGCAATTTATTCACCTTATTGATGCATTTTTTAGACACTATAAGCATTTCTTACTTATATTTTTGGGGGATTATTTTTTTGTGGAAAAACTTAAGTTGGAGCTGGTAGAGATTTGTTGGGGAAAATGTCTAAAAAAGGTGGAAATAAAGTGATTAGAATCGTCAAAATTGGCCTAAAATGACTAAAGTGTACAGATATAACAATAAAGTGATCAAAGTGTATCAATTTAAAACAAGGTGACTAATGTATCTAGTTTTTAAAAATAAAATGACCTCAGATGCATTTTTTTAAAGTTTATATACTTCCTTTTTTGGGGGGGATGATTTTGTGAAATTTGCTCCTTAATGATCATGGATCCATGTATCAATTGTGGACTGTATTCACTAATATTTTCCATGTATTACTTATCCAGACCAGGGGATACCTTGATATCCGAGATACAGTTCAGTGTGTCGAACTTGCCATTGCAAACCCTGCAAATCCCGGTGAATTTCGAGTCTTCAATCAATTTACGGAACAGTTTTCTGTCAATGAGCTTGCAGCCCTTGTAACAAAAGCGGGAGAGAAACTAGGTCTGAATGTTGAAACCATTTCTGTGCCAAACCCTAGAGTAGAGGCAGAGGAGCACTACTACAATGCCAAACACACTAAACTTATTGAGTTAGGATTGAAGCCGCATCTTCTTTCTGACTCTCTTATTGATTCTTTGCTCAACTTTGCTGTGAAGTACGAGGATCGTGTTGATAAAAAGCAGATCATGCCCAGTGTCTCCTGGAAAAAGATTGGAGTTAAGCCAAAGACAGTTACTGTCTAGGATGAATGTTAAGCATGTATCATCACTACGTTATGCTGCTGTCAACGATAAGTTTTCTTTGGGATTGCTCTACTGCAATTTCAGGATGGCTAATCAGTTGTAGAGTGCTCTCCAACACTTAAATATTTATATGCAAGTCTTGCCTAACAAAATATAGTATGTCTTAGAAGTGTTTGACAATATCAGGCGTTATTAGTAGTGTCAAATGATTAATTTAACTCAGTTTATTTAAAAAAAAATAGCACACTTGCTCATGTGTTCAAAGGAGCTAGCTCATGACCAGTTTGCAATCATATTTGACATTATCCAATATAATAGGTACGCGTCATTTAATGCGTTCAATTTTTTACAGAGGAAAAAAAATACAACTCTAATATGAGCTGTCAAAACACTAAATAACAGTCTTATTGAACAAAGAGGAAAAAAACATTCTGAAGTGATATATAATAGGAAAATATTTGGTTTACGATGAAAGACGTAGAAAATTTGAAATATTATTCTATCTTTTTTTTAATGTTTATTTTAATATATATACAATAATATAAATAGGAATAAAATATTAGGTAAATGGTTACTAATCTAGGAATATAATAGTTGGTATCAATAATTAAATTTTTGTTTGTTTTATATTAATTTACGGCCTGTATAACACTAATATAACGTAATATTTTTAAAAATTTTACACTCTTTAAGTTGGGTAATAGATATTAATTATTTTTAACTTTTAACTCAATTCTTTGAAAATTGTTTGAGATAACGCTTTGGTAAGGATATCTACAATTTGATAATGAGTAGATGTATATAGTAAGTTTACGATTTTTCTATCTAATTTCTCTTTAATGAAATTATGATCAATTTCTATATGTTTAGTTCGGTCATGATGAATTGGATTTTTTTCAATTCTTATTGTAACTTGATTGTTACAATGTATGTTGATAAGTTCAGGAGTTGTGAAGTCCAATTCATTGAGTAGTCTTCTTAACTATATTCCTTCACAAATCTCATGAGTCATAGCTCTAAATTCAACTTTTGTACTACTTCGAGTGACTACTAATTGTTTCTTACTTTGTCAAGTTACCAGATTTTTCGATGCAAATGTACAATACCTAGTGGTAGATCTACGATCTACTATAGAGCCTACCCAGTCAACATCTGAAAATACTTCAATTTTTCTGGTGGGATTTTTACTGAAGTATAATCCTTTTCCTGGTGTCATCTTAAGATACCTGAGTATACGATAGATCGCTTCCATGTGTTCTTCAGAGGGACTGTTCATAAATTGACTTACCACACTTACTAAAAGACTAATATTTAGTCTAGTGTGGGATAGGTAAATGAGTTTTCCCACTAATCTTTGATAACGGCCTTTCTCTACAGGTGTACTATTTTCTTTGATTCCAAGTTTTATCATAGAGTCCATCGGAGTTTCTACCGGTTTACACCCCATCATTCCAATTTTCTTGAGAATATCAAGTACATATTTCCTTTGAGATATAAATATGCCTTTTTTATTCATGCTATTTCCATTCATAAGAAATATTTGAGATTGCCTAGATCTTTGATCTTAAATTCCTTGGCAAGGAATTCTTTGAGTTTATTCATCTCAATTATAGAATTACATGTTAGAACAATATCATCTACGTACACAATTAGGATAAATATTCTGTCATTGAAGAAGTGTTTAAAGAATAGTGTGTGATCTGATTACCATTGATTGTACCCATATCTCTTTAGAACTTTAGAGAACCTATCAAACCAGGCATGTGAAGATTGTTTTAATCCATATAGGGATTTCTTAAGTTTGTAGACTCTATTGGTTGGAACATGAGATTCAATTTCAATAGGAATGTCCATGTAGACTTCTTCTTCGAGATCACCATTAAGGAATGCATTCTTGACATCTAATTGGTAGATAGGCCAATCGAAGTTAGATGCTAGGGAGAGAAGAACACGAACAATGTTGAGCTTTGCTATAGGTGTAAAAGTCTCCTGATAGTCAATCTCATATGTCTAAGTGAATCCTCTAACCATAAGGCGAGCTTTGAGTCTTTCTACACTACTGTCTGCTTTGTGTTTAATTGTAAAGTTTCATTTATACCCAACAGCTTGTTTTCCCGATGGTAGTTCTGTGATCTCCCAAGTCTTGTTTTTCTCTAAGGCATTGAGTTTTTCAAGAATAGTTGTCTTCTATTCAGGTACCTGAAATGCTTCATGAACGGAATTTGGAACCTGTATCTGATCAAGGTTGTTGATAAATGCCTTATAATCTGGTGAGAGATTTTTATAGGAAATAAAGTTGTAGATGGGGTGAAGTGGTTTGTGCAAGATCTTATACCTTTCCTTATAGCAATTGGCAAATTCAAATCATTAGGAGGCAATTCAATAATAGGAGGTTCAATGATGTTACCTTATGAATTGTTGGAGTGGCATGTACTCGGGTTGGATTCCTGGACTGGCTCAAGATATGCTCGGTTCTCCGCTCTTTCTTGAGTTGTTTTCCTCCTAGAGTAGACAAGAAGATCATTGTTTGCAACATGAAAGTTTGGATCTATTGGTAGAGAAGTTAAGGGTTCATTGGGATTATTAAGAGTATTTATTTGAGACACTGATTCACTCTCTGGAATTTGTGGGATAGGATTTGTGAGAGACTGAGTGGTTATGCTATTCCAAAGCTGGTATTCATTGCCTATGTTCTCCCCTTGAATGGCAAGTTTGGAATAGTATGGATATTGTTCAAAGAATGTGGCATCCATTGTAGTATAGAATCATTTTGTTATAGGAGAAAAGCACTTGTATCCTTTTTGGTACGATGAATACCCTAAGAATATGCATTTGATGGCTCGGAGATTAAGTTTACCTCTATGATGTACATGGACATAAACAAAACATCTAAAAATTTTAAAGGGAATATGGGACACATTTTTGGTGTGTGGGTATGACTCAAGTAGAGTATTGATAGGTGTTTTAAACATGAGGACACGAGAGGGCATCCTATTGATAAGATAGGTAGTTGTAAGAATAGCTTCCTCCCAGAAATGTTGAGGGACATGAGTTGTGAACATGATGGATCTAACTACCTCGAGAAGATGCCTATTCTTCCTTTTAGCCACCTCGTTTTGTTGAGGTGTGTCAACACAAAAGCTTAGATGGACAATCCATTGACTTAACAGATAATCAGTAAGGGTGGAAACGAAGTATTCTTTAGCATTGTCAGATTTCAATACTTGGATTTTTGTTTGAAATTGGGTTTGAATCATGGTATTGAATTTTTTAAAAAATTAACCTGCTTCAGATTTTTCTTTCATTAGAAATAACCAAGTGATTCGAGTATGATCATCTATAAATGAAATGAACCAACGTGTCCCTGTGATGTTTTTGATTCAAGAAGGTCTCCAAATATCAGTTTGAACTAATGAGAAAGGATATAATTTTTGAAGATGAGGATATAAATTTTTAACATGTTTTGAAAATTGACATACTTCACATTGAAAAACCTTTGAATTTTATTTCTAAAGGATGAAGGGAATTATTTTTGTATATATAGGAAATTAGGATGACCTAAGCGATAATGATTCAACATGATTTCACCATCATTATTAGACTTAAGATTTAACAAAGCTTTATTCTGATAAATTTTTTTGGATACAACTTGAAGGTCTTGTCTTGTTGGAGGGTCTTCATTTCGGAGGAGATAGAGTCCTGAGCATTCTTTAACATTACCAATCATCTTCCTCTAATCCAAGTCCTGAAATTCACATAGGTTATGAACAAATTTAGCCATACAATTTTTATCACGGGTGAGTTTAATAATTGAGACAAGATTACAATCAAGTGTGGGAATAAGAATGATAGAATCTAGAATAAAAGAGTTTGAAATTTTGGTTGAACCAATTCCTATTACTTTGGATACTGAACCATCGAAAATTCTGACAATGTGTCTGTTTTGATAGGTTTTAAGATTCATGAGAAGAGAAACATCACCCGTCATGTGGTCTGAAGCACCTAAATCAATAATCCATGGTCTCATAACCTGTTTTACACTAAGAGCGTTGAGGGTGTTACTTGATTGAGCTATAATGGCAGATGATGTGGGCAAGGACTGTCCAAATATTTTCTAGAGGAGATCAATCTGTTCCTTGCTAAACAGAACAGATTCAGGTGAAGCAGATCCATGAGATTTGGAGACAGTTTTTCCATAACTTTTTTTGTTGATGTGCAGTGTGGAGGGTGGTTTCCAATCAGTTAGCTTTTCATGAATTTTCCAGCAAGTTTCCTTAATATGACCAGGTTTATGGCAATGATCATACCAAGGTCTTCCTCTGCGAGGATGGTTGTTTGCATTATGAGAGTGTTGGTGTCCTTGAATAGCAAGTGCAGATCCTTCTCCAGTCACGAAAATGGTAGATTGAGGACCCATCATCAACTTTTTCTGACTCTCCTCTTGATGAACTTTGGAAAAGGCTTCACGAATGCTGGGCAAGAGTTTTGTTCCTAGAATTCTGTCGCACACATCATCAAGATCTTTACGGAGTCCCAGTAAAATTTGAAAACCCGCTTCTTGTCAATAATCTGTTTATACAAGATGCTGTCTACTGGACATGTCCATTCGTGAACCTCAAAGAGGTCTAATTGTTGCCAACATCGAGTGAGAGAGTTAAAGTATTGGGTAACTGATAACTCTCCTTGACTAAGATCATAAAGGATGTTTTTTTATCTCAAATAGTTCAGACATATTATCATAAATGGAATAAGTGTCTCTAGCGGCATCCTATATTCCTTTGGCAGTTTTGTAGAGAAGAAAGTTCTTTCCAATCTCGTTTGTCATGATTTATCAACCAAGACATCACTATATTGTTTTCAAATTTCCATGTTCTGTATTACAGATTGTCTTTGTTTGGGGCTGTTGCATCTCCAGTGAGGTAGTCATCTTTCATCCTTCCGTATATAAACATCATGATGGATTGGGACCATTGAAGGTAATTATGCCCATTTAATTTGTGATTAGTGATAGGCATAAGATTTTTTTCTGTGGAACCAGTAATACAGGTTTTCCTATGGCCATTGGTGTTATTTCAATTGGGGCTTGTGGGTTGATATGGGCTGAAATTTGTTATTGGGCTAATATGGGCTGAAATTTATTAAGTGTATTGTAAACAGAATGCAAATGCAGGAACATAATGTAGGACTTATTGACTGAACCAGATAGCAATGACGATGAACCAGATGGCTAATAGTGCCTAAGTTTTGCAAGATTTGATGATTGATGTCTCGCGATTTTAGGTGGTTGGTGACGATGATAAATTTGATAGTTATGAGAGCTGTAGGAAATGGCTCGCGATGATGACTGGTCTAAGTAGAGATGGACGACGATGCACAATAGTCTGTCGTTTCTTAGACGAACGATAACTTCTGTTGAAACATAGAACCACCAGGATTGACGTCTGAGAACAATGCCTGAAATGGTTCAATTTGTTACCACCGTTTGAGACGAGAGGTAGGAGAACTTCGCCTGAATAATTGAATTTAAGGAAAAACTTCTTCGGACAGAGTTGGTGAAGAAAAAAATTGAATTTCAAAAATACTCTGATACCATGAAGAAAATATTATGAAAGATTGAGAAAATCTGAAGTATTATTCTATCTCTTTTTTCTCTGTCTATTCTAGTGTATATACAATACTATAAATAAGAATAAAAAATTATACAAATAATCACTGATCTAGAAATATAATAGTTAATATCAATAATTAAATTTTAACTTGTTTTATACTAATTTATAACGTGTATAATACTAATATAACTTAATATTCTCAGAAAGTATACACAAACATACCAAGTCAGTTGCATTTGCAGTTTTGATGTATATTAGAGTTGTATTTTTTGTTGAAGAAAAGTGGGGAGATATGGTCTAAATATGTATTAAAAAAGTCTAAACCGCAATCAAACCATGTAGAATGACTTAAAACTCTTCCAACCATGTCAGTACACTTTGTGCACTAAAAATCAAGAAAAATCTACATATTCTGAGTTTTTAACCGCATCTCCACTAAAAAAAAAAAAACTAAAATGTTCCATAATGTAAGTCCTACCTAATTTGATTGAAAGACGTTTGAAAACCCAACCAAAGACCACATTGACTCTATCTGCCACATGAAATGATATTAACTATTTAAATAAGTGACACCACACCAATAGTATGCATAGATTTAGAATAAAGAACAACAATTTTCAAGAAAAATATTGAGTGCACAATTAAGGATAAATATTTAACCTAGCTAGGTAAATTTGTGATTATTTAAAAAATCTAACGATTTTTATCTGAAAGTAATTATAACTGACGGCATAAGCCGAAATGCTTATTATAATTCAGAAATTAAATATATAATATTATTTTTTATATACATATAATTACATAAAATAATACACATTTAATAATAAAACACATTATAATTGAAATAATTAAATTAAACTTTATTTATTCTTATTTTTATAAATTTTTTATTTTACTTAAACACATATACTAAATAATTAAAAACTAAAAACTAATATTAATATTTTGAATAATATAAAATAAGAATTATGTTAACATTTAATTTTTTTAAATTAAATATATTTTTTTAATAAATATTAAAAGCTAAGAAACATAATTAAACCGCAAAGAAATTATTACCCGTATACAACCAAGAGCTATTACCCGAATGCATCCAAAACTGGTACGTAATAGATATATTTATTAAAATAATAGTTATCTTCCATCCTATGTACAATGCTTGCTATTTACTGGGAGAAAATACATAAGCTTACTTACCGTGGAGTAACAAATACAATCTCAAGAATAAGGAGAATCCTAAAAAGTGCCTGAAGAGCCAATTTAGAACTTCAAAGCCGAAGAATGCACAGGAACATTACTTCCAAATGTAACAAGTTATGGGAAAATGGAAGAAAAGAATACTAAGAGCATGAGGCAACTGAAATGTTTCCTAATGAAACTTGATTAGTACTGCTACATTCTCTGTTTGTCATCTCGTAAAGTGAATTTCGCTAGCAATGAATTAACAAGAACTGAAGAACCTCATTTTTTTTAACGGATAACAAGAACCTCATTCATTGCTGCAATCAAACAATAGCATCAAACGAGGCTGATAAACTAATTTGCACATGGTCCTAAAGAGTAGGCATCTAATAGGGCAGTTCACCAACTTCTTTATTGCTAAGATCCAACAGGAGCAACACCTTTAGCCTTAACTGCAGCAGTTGCAGAAGCAGCTGCAACTGCTGCAGCTGTGGCAGCTGGATTTGGAGTTGAGGGGGGGACAGTGGAAGACTGTGAGCTACTCTGTGCTGCAGCTACTTGTGTCTTCTGTTGTAGCGATTGAGAACTCACTTGAGCCAGCAGAGCCTTGATCTGACTCCCCGTGAGTGTCTCGTGCTCCAACAATGCATTAGCAAGAGCATGGAGCTCCTTGCTATGAGTGGTGAGAATGGTTTTTGCATTGTTATAAGCCCTTTCCAAAAAGTGTCTCTCTTCCTTCTCTATAAGAAGCCTAGTTTCTGTGCTCATACTCTTACCATTGTCATCATAATTATGAGTGACAAGCCCTACTTCTTTGCTCATACCATACTTTGTAACCATTGCTCTTGCAAGTTTGGTTGCTTGCTGAAGATCAGAGGATGCACCTGAGGTAACCTCATTTTCTCCAAATATGAGTTCTTCTGCAACCCTCCCTCCCATACAAACATCAAGTCTTGCAAGCATCTGCTTGCGTGAAATACTTGTTTCATCCTTGTCAGGTAATTGTGAAACCATGCCGAGAGACAAACCTCTTGGTACTATAGTGGCTTTGTGAACTGAAAGAGCACCATCAGTATGGATAGCCACAAGTGCATGACCACCCTCATGGAATGCTGTTAACCTTCGTGATTCATCAGATATGACAGCTGACTTGCGCTCACTTCCCATCATAATCTTGTCCTTGGCATATTCTAGATCGGTCATACTTACTGCTTTAGCACCATCCATTGCAGCTTTCAGTGCAGCAATGTTGACCAAGTTGGCCAGATCAGCACCAGAGAACCCTGGTGTTCCTCTAGCAATAATCATTAAATGCACATCATCTGCCTTGAGCACCTGTGAAGAGCAAGTTATCTTAGTCTTAGAACGCTTACTAACTTAAGGAATGGTGAGATGAACTTGAAGCATGACATGACAAAAGTGATACAAACTGCAGCACAAAACTATTCTATGCCCCCAGATGGCAATATCTAATTTACAAATACGATGAAGTCAAAACACATTGAATTGTTCCCTTAAATATCAATATATTTAATCACGCATCAAAATTGTCATAATATTAATATTAAATGTAACATATCACAAGCTGGGCATAAAAAATGGGTTGAATCTGATAAAATTGTTATTCAGGTTTATGTCCCATCATTAAAGAGGCAAAGAAACAAGTGAAGCTATCATCAAGGCAGACTTCAAAAAAGACAGCATAATCATTCAAGAAAATGCAAGAGTCAAAATTAGATATCATGTTAATCCAATGCTTATGACAAAACCTACCATGGAACATGAAGATCAGGTAACCATATACCAGCATTGCACGAGAAAATTAAGAGTCATACATATCACCCAAATAGACAACTGTTTCACATTTCCAGACTATGTATACAAAGACAATATAGATTTAAAAACAATTAAAAGGACAAACCATCATGACCAATCCTAAAAAACGTGTAACTTCAAGATAGGAATCAACAGTTTACCTTTGACATGTGGGATTCCAAAATCTGCCTCCGACCTTCAACATCTGGATTAGGAACAACAATATGGCGATCAAACCGTCCAGGTCTCACCAAAGCTTTATCTAGTGACTCAGGGAAATTAGTTGCAGCAATCACAATAATTCCATCATTTTGCTTGAAACCATCCAGTTCAACAAGCAACTGATTCAGAGTCATCTTCATGTACTGCTGATCCTTGGGGTTACGGCTACCACCAATAGCATCTATCTCATCAATAAATATTATACAAGGTGACCGTTTCTTGGCAGCTGCAAACAAATCTCTCACCCTCCGAGCACCAACACCAACAAACATCTCTTCAAACTCACTCCCACTACATGAGAAGAAAGGTACCCCTGCTTCTCCAGCAATAGCTCTTGCTAACATTGTCTTTCCAGTGCCAGGTGGACCAACAAGCAGGACACCTTTAGGGAGTTTGCCACCCAAACGCGTAAAGCGCTGCAACAATGGGGAAGAAGTTCATAGAGTTTCATATCTATCCTAGTATTTAACATAAGGCTTAATTATATTTGGCAGGGATATAAAATATACGAGAGATTTGAAGGGAAGCAACATAAAAAGGACCTGCTAGGTACAACATATCAACAAGATACCAAATAACAAGAAAAGGCTATAATCAAGCATCCTACAGAATGTGCCACAAAGATTGTCAAATTATTTCACCACAAATGAGTTGGTAAGAAGATGCTGGTGTCATGACCATAACATCATTTTAGTTTTTCCAGAGCTCAATACATGCCAAGGTAAAAGGCAAGCATATAACCACAAAATATTCTAGCATGGAAAGGCTCCAGGAGGTTTGCAAATCTTCATCTATTATTGCAAAATCAGAAAACTTAACACATAAGGCACTACAGACAATGAATGCAAAAGCAGCAATTAATTATAACCATGTTAAATTCCAGAGATATCTATGCTACCTTGACAGAAATTATTACCGCTAACAATTACAGAAATGTCAGTCATAAGAAATATATCTGACCAGACCTGTTCTACAGTTCTCTATCCCTCGATAAGATTGTTTGACAAATATTCCAATCCAGACCTGTCCCAAGTTGTCTCAAGACTCAAATATGACTCGTTCAAATTTCAAAAGTTCAAAACTAGTTTGTCAACAAGAGCACAGATCTTAGATAGAGAGAGAGAACAGAGGCAAACAAGAAAGAGATTGGGTAATAATTTTGCCTTGGGATCTCGAAGATAGTGAACTATTTCTTCTAGTTCTGCCTTTGCCTCATCAACACCCTTCACGTCACTAAATTTAGTATTTGACTCCATGTTAGGCTGCACTTCTTCATTCAGACCAAGCCCTGATGGTAAAGACATAGAAGGAAAATTCAATAATAGTGTCATTTTAAAATTTTCAGGAAATATTAATACCTTTACTTATTCCTCTATCCTCAATTAGTGCTCCAATTCCAGAAATGAGTAGAAAGGCCACTGCAACACTACGAATGGTACGCCACAACTGCTCTTTAAATTGCCCTCCTTCTGCAGCGACCATATGAATAGGTGCAACTGCAGTACCAAGAATACCATCTTTAGTACGTTTTCCAACATTTCTAAGAGCTGCAAGACCCCCAATACTTTTTTCCTCCATTGCAGAGTTGCCAATGCCTGCAAAGTTGCAGATGCATTTTCTTGTTAAGACTTAAGATAAAAATTGTAAAAAAAAAATGTGGATGAAGGGCTAAGTGCACTTCAGACCCCAAATAGCATATATATATGTCGTACATAATTGAATTGATTCCAAAATAACATTATACATATCGAGTTATGTGTACGCATTCTACACAAACTAATACACAATTCGTACATATAACTTAATATATACATATGTACAAGTTGACATGTTATTATGTAGCTAATTCGATTATGAAGGCCTCAAATGGAAGAGAGGAATTATAGTTTATAAGGATTGCTAGCACATTTTCTATTACCCTTAATAAATAAGTATATTAAAGTGACATATGGAAATCAAAAGAAAGACACAAAAGAAATAAAGTACATTTGCACCTTCAATGGTAAAGTCATGAGGAAAATGGAGCAATGTATGCTTCATACCCACCTCTATCAAGTGTCTTTAGTAACTCACTTTCATCCAATCGGTCAACCTTAACTAATGCTTTAACATACTCAGACAAAGCTGAAGTGTTAGAGTGTAATGAAGGTTGACTTTCAAATAATCTTATCACTGCTTCGGGATCATTACAATGGTTAAGTTCTTTAAGATGTGCAACTTCACTGACTTCATTAACATCATGTACTCTGCGAGCTAAACTCCCCACATAGCTTGACTGGAACCTCAGTTGAGAATTTAAAATTCTGTTCCCTGCATAAAAGCCAGTGTCTTGATATAAGTTATGAACATTATATTTTTTTCCCTCTCATAAAAGAATAGAACTTAGCTCAAACAATGTTGCCAGTAGTATTTTTAATGCCGTAATAAAGGTGAAAGAGAGCAAGGATCCAAGGTTGAAAAATAGGCATAATGCAGCATACTTTTGTTAACTCCATGTTGGACAGAAAAATAAGTTCTGAAACTTCTAAGCTGCCCCAACATTGAACTATTCCTCGAAACCTGTTGTAATTCATATATACTATTAAGAAATTAATGAGTGTCTTATACACTACAATGTTGAGATTTAAATCATGAACAACAACAATGAGTAAACCAAAAGTTTTGATGATAAAGCATTTATTAGGTAGTAAAATAAAAAAAAATTAAAATGCGTTACTTATAGCCTATACAGAAAGTATAAGATCATGGTATTGGATCACATGAAGCATATAGGGTTGGTTTGGGATTGTGGTAGCTATTAAAAAAAGTACTAATGCTAAAGGCTCGTGAAATGTGTGTTCCGCAAAATTATTTAAATTAATGTTTTTTAAAAGTTTTAGTTACACAACAACTTTTAAAAGCTACTCCCTACAAAATCTGAAACATTTTAACAATATTGTCTTGTACCAAATACCTAACCAATAACTTTAAACACAACAATTTCACTAAAAATCCTAAACAGATATTATAAACATTTTTTTTACCACACAGCTATAATTGAATTTTTTATATATATAAAAAAAGGAAAGAAAAAAAGCAGCAATCCCAAGCCAGCCAATAAGAAAGCAAATTGAACTTTTTGTGAACACCATTGATGGAGAGAGAGAATAACATTAGCTTTGCATCATGGTTTTATTCTTGTTCAACGAAGTTTTCAAATCCCCGATAAACCATATAAAATATTTTCAGGCGAACATGTTTCAATTTCAATTCCAAGATGAAAACTATCAAATACATACAGCTTCCAACCCCCTACACACAAACTTTCAACCAACCTCTCCCAACAGCCGGTGACACAAAACAAATAAGCAATACCAAATTTAAAATTCTTGAATGACTCAAAAGACCTTCTCTTCTATGCCGGAAATAAATCTACCATGCTAATTTCCTATACCTACCCATACTTGACACCAATATGGCAATAGTTTTCATTTTCTTATTAACAACGCAAATTTCTATCATTTAAATGCATGACTCAAGAAAAATAAAAGAACCACAGATAATACACCACTTAAACTAAAAGTACTATCGGAAATACTAAATTGTCCTTAAGGTTTAAAACAATAATTAATTGATTGAAGATGCGAAATTAGGGTTCTCAAAATCAATGCAAAAAAAAAAAAACCTTAAAAAAAGAAAAGAAAAAACCCTCAATCATTAGAAATTCATCCAAATTCGCAGGTAATTGAAAAGATTGGAGTGGTCAACTAACCTCTGTAATCAATCGCCTCAAAGCCATCTCCTGTTCGAATAGACCCTTAAGGTCCAGTTACGCCCTCTACCTCTCCGACTCTAGTCTCTTCCCACCTCTTTCAATAATATAAGTAATGCAAGGTGATGAGAGGTCCACGAGGTGGTGCGTTTGCTTCAAAAGAAAATGAAAAGGAAAGTGAGGGGAAAAAAAAAAGGCGAGAGAGAAAAACGACCAATTCGGAATAATATCTGCAATAACGAAATCCAAACTTGGTCTAATATTTGATATTTGGTGGCAATTCGCGCATACCATATATCCGTAGAGCTTCGGTCTATCTATGAGTCAAATATTAGCCAAATGTCATGATTTTCGTTTACCTTTAAAAATGTAATTTACGTCCATAACATTACAGAAGTACAAAACAACAAAAACTACTAATAGTAAGTAATAACAAACTACATTAAACAACACAGCACGGACAGTATACCACACAGATTTCTGTCTAATAACAAACAAGCAAAAATTACACAATATGCGAAATAATCATACATACTAAAAAAAAATATGTGAAAATATTTGATAAATGATAATTATATTCTTATTATATACAATCAAACAAAACACACCTTAACAAGAGTTTTCACAATAAAAATAAGGAAAGACTCACCCCAAATTCACGTACATTTAAAAAATAAAGATAATATAAATTAATTAGAATGCATATAGATTAATTCAATATAACAAAAGTAAAGAATATAAAGATATGTGTGTGCAATACAGAAAGAAAAGAAAACATGTAACAATATATAACAAATATATTTTTAATTAGAGTCTACATCTAGTATGCCAGTACATATATGATAGAAACTCATATTATATTAATAAACAATCTGATCACGTATAACTACATTGAAAGAGTTCAAGACTCAATACACAATCAGGTTTTAAAAGATATAGATTCCTTAAAGATTCGTCCTAAAAGAAAAAAACACTTGATAAAAAGCAATGAATGCATTAATCACAAACAATTAAAAATAAGCAACAGATAAATTATATGGAATTTAGAAAACAAGCAATAAACAACAATAGCTTTCCAATCATGGTTTAAACTTTAGTACGTAGAGCATGCATAGTATCACATATAACGAGGTAAACTCACATAGAATCATTGTCTATATGGTAACATCCTTGGTTTCTTATGAAAACCACTCAACAACAAACAAATCTACTAATCAATAAAACAATTACCACCATTATTTCTATTAGTTGGGACCTATGTTCGAAATGTCTATTGTTGCCCTTCACTTACAAACTGATTAGACACATAAACACGCTTATCCTCCAAAGCTAAATCCATTTGATGTGGTGTGATCAGTAAACTTAGATCAGTAATGTAAAATGAAGAATCAAACATGATGATCCCTTCAATCATGAACACCCAACAACCATCGTGGAACCACTTTCAACCACGAATCACAAATTGTCTATATGGGACACATTGAGAACACTGATATGAAAACTCAATTAATTCAGCCCAACTTACTCTAGTAAAGTAGTTCTCACACAAGGAAAATTGCATTCTAGCAACAACCAACCAACACACGGCTCGCAGCCATACAGGCTCCTCACATAAAATCATTTGCAAATACCACCTTAAGTATTCACCATTCAAGAGCATGATTTTGCCCACACAATTATGAATCACTAATACCAAACAACACTATAGGTAATAGTGATCCAAAAATAGAAAATGAGATGTCAATTTGAAAGAGCTCCACTACATTTTTTTTGGTTACCAAACGCAAAAAGAAGGGGTATTTATAGAAGTTTCCTAAGCTTAAGGTCACCTTCGTTGAGGCCTCACTGAGGGTCCTCACCAATCAGCTCACCTGGGGTCTATGGAGGCCTTTGCCAAGGACCTCATCGAGGTGCCAAAAAGTCTAATTTTTTCATCCAAACAAATGTTTAGTAATTTTTATAAATATTAGTACCCGAACCGAGCCAAAAACAAGAGCGACAATGTCAACTCGCTTGCACGCTCACTCGTTGAAAATCATAATGCTTAACCTAGCATGCATACTATGAAAACCACCTTCGTGATATGTGTAAACATGCTCGCATATAACATGTAACTAGATATGTGCGTGATGCATTGTTGATCAACAATAACCAACTTTGCATAGAAGAAGATAGATATACTAAAGTAAAATAAACAGATTTCGTGTTTTGTATACAAGAAGCCAACACAGACACAAAGGACTACATTACTTACATATTTACTTGACAATCATTACATAGCTTGAGCTTGCAAGTAAGTGTTGATCATTAATTATACATAATATAGAGATAAAGAATGTTACATATGCAGATACTATTTCCAAAAAGAAATATTATGCATGCAATATTACATGCATAGGGCAGTGGAAGAGTCATTCAATATCTTTGTCAAGTGCTTTTTTTCTTCACTCTCAACTTTGAATGCCATCTTTCTATCCATTTAACTCCTTGTTTTATACCTATTTTTAGCCACTTCTTTCTCTTAAACTCATACAAGTCTTTAATTTCTTTTTCTGTTGGTGTGTAAGAAGCTTTTCTTCACCTATGCCTCTGTAGTTTATGTGTTCTTTAATAGTCTTTATTTGAGCTGTTAAAGAAGGTACCTTTCTCCTTTTTCATTTATTACTAATGATTAGTTTCAGTTATTAATATTGTTTCTACTTATATCCTCTTTTCTTTTTCTGATTGATAGGTCCAATCAGAGAAGAATAAGGAAGTTAAAAGAAGGTTGTTTTATCTCTCCTTTTCATACCCTTCCCTCTTTATTTGCTTTTGTTTAAATATAGAAGTAGTAGCGCGTGCAGCGTGCACAGTAATGGCACCACAAAATATAGCACAACGACATTCTTCTCTTGTGCAACAGCCAATGGAGACAATTTGTACCGTGCCAAACAAAGCATGCATGTTTATGCATGCTTATGTTTCATGGAAATACTTGGGATTTCTCATAAGAGTTCTTGATGAATGTTTAACATTACCCTTCTCTTTTGCATGAACCTTGTCCTCAAGGTTCAAGAACCTTTCCTTGATCTATTGATAGTCTTCCTATGAGGCTTCTTCTTAAGACAAATTTTTCCATTTACTATGGCTTTCTTTTATAAACTTGGATCCTTTTTTTACCCATCAGAGTCTAAGATTGCTTCTGGTTCAATGATGAGCTACCCATCGTCAGAAATTGGTGGTAATTTTGAGCTTGAAACTTGATCTTTTCCTATGCATTTATTGAGCATGGATACATGGAAAACTGGATGTATTCGAGAATTTGAGTGTAATTTCAATTTGTAAATGACTTGACGAATTTGTTCCTTAACTTCATAGGGTTCATAATAGCAGTTGGCAAGTTTCTGATAAGGTCTTTTAAAAACTGAATGTTGACGGTAATGGTGTAGTTTGAGAAAGACAAGATCACTAATGTTGAATTCAATTTCCCTTCTCCTTACGTCTACTTGTTGTTTCATTCTTTTGTTGGCAAAAGACAAATTCTCTTTAAGCTGTTTAAGAACTATATCTCTGGAATTCAATTTTTGATCTACTTCATTAATAAGACAAGTACCTTCATTATAGCATGGAATTATAGGAGGAAGACGTCCATAGAGGGCCTTAAAAGATGCCATTTTGATAGAAGCATGATATGTAGTGTTATACCATAACTCAACCCATGGAAGAAAAAAGGACCATTTACGAGGTTGTTGATGGACGAAGCAATGAAGGTATTGTTCTACACATATATTCACAACTTCTGATTGGCCATCTGTTTGAGGATGATATGCTAAGCTTATTTTTAGTTTAGTTCCAAATTGTTTGAAGAATTCTTGCCAAAAATGGCTGATAAAGATTGAGTCACGATCATTGATAATTGATCTTGTTATGCATTGGAGTTTCATCACCTCTATAACAAATTTTTCAGCAATCATCTTGGCGATGTATGGGTGGGATAATGCTATAAAATGAGAAGATTTACTAAGTTGGTCCATGACAACTAAGATAACATTTTTGCCTTGGGATGAGGGAAAACTGTCAATGAAATCCATTGTTATATCATCCCAAATTTGACATGGAATAGGTAGTGGTTGAAGAAGTCATGCAAGAGATAAAGTCTTAGTTTTGATTCTCTACCACACTTGACAAAAAGCTACATAATTCTTTATAGTATTATATATTGAAGGCCAATATAATTGTTGAGCCATTCGCTTGTAGGTTTTGAGCACCCCTGAGTGTCCTCTTAGGATAGATTCGTGAAACTCTTGTAATAGTTGATGAATGACTGGTGATTTAGGAGCAAGAACCATTCTATCTTTGTAGAAGACCATTTCATTTTTCCATTTGTAAGAAGCTCCTAGTCTGTGAAGGGCTTGTATGCAAATTTTTTGCATGTAAGGATCAATCTTTACTTCATATTTAATAGTGTCCCATAATTGAGTTTGTGCAATAACCATGGTGTTAAGAGTAGGACTATTTGTAAGCTAAGATAGAGCATCAGTTGCATTATTTTGTTTTACAGGCTTATAAGTGATTTCATAGTCATACCCTAGCAGTTTAGAGATCTACTTTTATTGTTCTGGTGTTATGATGCGTTGTTCCAGCAAATATTTTAGACTCTTTTGGTCTGTTTGAATATAGAATTTGTGTCCTATCAAATATGGTCGCCCAAGTCTGGATAGCATGTACAATGGCCAACATTTCCTTAGCATAGGTGGACCATGCTTTCTTAGATGGTCCTAATGACTTACTCATAAATGCAATGGGTTTACCTTGTTGAGAAAGGACTACTTCTATGCCATCACCATAAGCATATGTTTCAATGATAAATGGCTTTTTGAAATTTGGCATGGCAAGAGTTGGTGTTGTAGTCATTGCTTGTTTGAGTATCTAGAAGGCATCGTTGGCTTCATTTGTCCATCCAAAGTTCCCCTTTTTGTGGAGATCAATCAGAGGTCGAGCGATGATGCCATAGTCACAAACAAACTTCTAGTAGTATCCTATAAGGCCTAAAAATCCCCTTAATTCAGAAATGTTAGTGGGTCTAGGCCAATCAACATTGTTCTAACCTTGCCTTGGTCCATTTTTACACCTTGTGGTGTGATTATGTGATCAAGATACTCTAGCTCCTAGTGCCTGAATACACATTTTCTTAACTTAAGAAAGAACTTATGTTGTCTTAATATTTCAAAGGTTATTTTAACATGATTAATATGTTTTTTCCCATCGGGACTATAGACTAATATGTCATCAAAGAAAACTAAGACAAACTTTCGAAGATAAGAGTGAAAGATAGAGTTCATAAGAGCTTGAAATATAGAGGGAGCATTGCAAAAACCAAATGGTATAACCAAATATTCATAATGACCATTATGAGTACAAAATGCAATTTTATGCACACGTGGGGGGAGCACTCATACCTGATGAAAACTAGCTTTCAAATCCAACTTTGTGAAGTAGGAAGCTCCATGAAGTTTATCAAGCATATCATCAATAGTTGGAATGGGAAATTTGTCCTTGATGGTCACTTTATAAAGAGCTATATAATTTGTACCATCTTTTTTCTTAACCAATAACATTGGTGAAAAATGGACTAGCTGTATAAACTCTGATTTCGGCATTTCATGAATTGGTTTTTCAATTTTAGCCTTTTGAAAATAAGCATACATGTAACATCTAACACTAACAGACTCAATTCCTTCCTTTAGATTGATGTGATTGTCTATCTCTCGGACGGGAGATAATTTCTTATATTCTTGGAATATGTCTCCAAAGTCATGTAGTAATTGTTGGATGTCATGTTAAGATTGTTGCAGAGACGAGTTTTAGAAAGATTTGAGGCATATAGCAAAGGCTATACCTCTTTGTATCATATATTTAGAAACATATTTCACTGAGGCTTTTCCTATTTCCCTATTATCAATTCCCTGAAGCTTATAACTTTTGTTTTCCCATATGAGCTCCATGGTTGATTGTTTCCAGTTGCAAGAAATTGTTCCTAACCACTCCAACCATTGGACTCTTAACACTACATCTAAGCCATTTTATGGTAAAGCATATAGTGTGAGGATAAATGAGATACCTTTTATTAGGATTTGAACATTTTCAAATCTTCCCGCGCATATCAATGGGCCATCATTTGCTACCTTTACATTAAAAGGTTCAGTAGGTTACACTGGAAATGGAAGGATGTTAGCTACTATTTCACTGATGAATTGTGAGTAGAACCACTGTTGATGAGGACAATTACTTCATGATTACTGATGACTGCTTTTACTCTCATAGTTCGATTGGTAGACCATCCCCCAAGAGCATGTAGGGATATTTCAGGCTCAACATTTTTTGAATCATCACTACATTCTTATAATATCAGTAGCCTAGGATCTCTACATTTATGACCTGGTGTAAAAATTTTATCATAATTGAAATGAAGCCCTTGAGCCCTCTTTTGCTACATTTCATCCCACATCAACCGTTTTACTGGTGTGACTGTTCTAAAGGTTGTTATAGGAGTTGGTTCAGTTGAAGCTCAAACATGTTGTTTACTAAATTTGCGTTGATGGCCCAACTGATCATCTTGCATTCTAGCTAGGGTAATGGCTTCTTTTAATGTTCTTGGTTTAAACATGTGAATTTCATCTACTACTTCTGTCTTGAGTCCTCCCATGAATGTCCCTACTAAAGCCTTTTGTGTCCAACCATATACTCAGTTGCCTAATCTTTCAAACTATTTTTGGTACTCTCTCAAGGAGCCAACTTGTATGATCTTTGATAGGGCTTCATCAGAGTCTTTATAGTCAGTAGGTCCAAAACGTGCCCATAGCTCTTTGATGAACACTTCCCATTTCACCTTTTTGCCTTCCTCTTTGTAAGCATGACTTAGCCACTGCTACCTCTGGTTTGCTTCACCTTCAAGATATAAAGAATTTAGTGAAACATTTTACAGCTCTGTTGTGCTTTGATACTCGAAGAATTGCTCCACTCTAGTAAGCCATTCAGTAGGATCATTTCCTGATAATCGAGGAAACTCCAATTTAGCTAACTTAGAAACAAATGGTGGCCTTCCTCCCTCATTATTTCCTCGAATATCCTCGCATGGCTCGCGGTTTCTACCATTGGCAAAATGACCCCTATAGTGTTCTTCTATAGTTCTTAAAGGAGAATCTTGTTTTTGTATCAAGACATTCAAAATATTGTTGATGGTTTCCTCAAGTTGATGTAGCTTTTCATTGATTCTTAATTCCATTTGTGCGAAGCTATCTTGCAATCCTCCCAAACCAACTTCCAAACTTTCTATTCTCTCTCGGTTTATCGCCATTTACTCAAGGTCTGATACCAATTGATATGTCCCAATCAAAGAAGAAGAATGGAGTTAAAAAGAGGTTGTTTATTTCTCTTTTTCATACCCTTCCCTCTTAATCTTCTTTTGTTTAAATACAGAAGTAGTTTTACAAAATCTATCATGTAACAGGTCTATGGTTGTTTATAACACACGACCACTTGCATGCATGGCATATAGAGCATGCACAACACACATGGATACAATATATTACTACACTTGTCTTTATATACATTATATTATGACACTTGTCAAGACACATGGCCTAAAATGGGATTTCTGCTACATAAACATTTATGAGTTGATTTCACAAAAGTAGCATCCTACGCCCTAACAATAGTGTACCCAGCGTGTGCAGTAATGGTACCAAAAAATAGAGCACATCGGTTAAGCAGTTATGTGCGCAACAACATCCTTATCATGCACAGTAGTCAACGGAGGCAGTTTGTGCCGTACCAAAAAAATCATACATATTTGTGCATACTTATGTTTCATGGAAATACTTGGGAGTTCTTGATGAACGTCTTACACTAATCATCCTGTTATTTTCCTTTCTTCCTTTCTTATATCTTTTCACTTCTTTCCATTTCTTAACCTTTTATGTTCTCTTTTTAAAAAAAAATCTAAACTTTATGATCCTTTTCTTATCACTAGTTTGTATGATCTTTTTTTTATCCTTTCTTTTACAGGTGTCTTTAAATCTCATATTTTTATTAAAATGCAATCAAATCCTTGGTATATTTTTCCCTCATCATCTTTCAGGCCCTTTTTCTCTTGGAAGACTAATCCATATACCCTTACATGCAAATATACGGATATTAAATTTTATTTGGTGGTAGATACTCATGGATAGACTTCTAAAAACTTGAAACAAGATGGTGTATGTACAAGAAACAAAACCTCTAATAGAAATGGATTGTAAGGATTTTGAAGTTGAACTAACATGAAACCAAGCTATCCTTAGAACTTGTGTTGATAAAATTTTGATCAGAAAAATATGGAACCATGTAAGAATCAGCAAATCACATGTTTACAATTCTTACAAAACATCATGGAGTCCAATGGGTAGACTACATGTTGAAAAAAAAGTGAATTTTTATAAAACAAATGATGCCAATTTTTTGTCTTGTCTTACATTGCTATTTTACATCACTTAGGAGATATATAAATAGAAAATGATTGCCTATTGCGTTTAGGCCCCAAAGGATACCCACTTTTGTAGAAGGGGAGAGGACCTAGGCAAATGTGATACCACACATGATCCACCGTCATCGTCCGTCCGACTGGCCGTGCTGAGATGAGTCTGAGTGCGTGTGCGTATGTGAGGTGAGGAGCATTTTATTTTTTGGAATTGTTTTTTATTAAAATACTTTTCCACTCAAAAAATAGTTGTTACCTTTTTACTCAAAAAATAGCCGTTATTTTCTTTACTTAGAAAATGATCTTTATTTTTTCTTTACTCAAAAATATCCTTTAAATGGTTGTTATTATTCTTTACTCAGAAAATGATCGTTACTTTTCTTTAGTCAGAAAATGATTGTTACTTTTTTTACTCAAAAAATGACCGTTACTTTTCTTTACTCAAAAAATGACCGTTACTTTTCTTTACTCAGAAAATGACCGTTATTTTTTTTAATCAGACATGACTGTTATTATCTAAATGGCTATACGTTTCCTCAAACCTATAAATAGAGGGTCTTAGCTCTTAGTTTGATCACAACAATTTTCAAACATCTCTTACTAAGAAAAACATCTCAAAAAGAAAAAGAAAAAGATCCTAAATTGTTTTGAGTTTTTCGAGTAACAAAATTTTATAGGTGTAGTATTTCGGTCTTCATCAATGCAGTGAAGTTTTGAGACATACAACAAAGATTCTAGGCTATTTTATTCTGGAGACGACGAGGTTGTGTTTGCTTGCACAATTTTGGACAGAGCCATGAAACGTCTTAAAGAGCGACCTAGTCCGCGATTCAATCCAAGTAGTTCATTTCAGGTTATCGGTAATATTGTTCCTACATTATTTTCACGTAATTATTTCAAAAAATTTAAGACTTTTTTCTATCTGCCATATCTACTGAAATGTTAACTATTGATCTCAGCAAATCGTTCCGTTTTGAAGGACTATACTTTAAAAGATGGAGAAAAAAATGTTATTTTTCTTAACCATGAAAAAGGTCGCTTCTGCCATTACTATTGAAAAGCCAACACTGTCTAATCCTCCTACTGAAGCTAAAACTAAGGATTTAGACATCTGGATGGAAAATGATTTTCTATACAAAAAATTTATTCTTAATGGATTAGCTAATGACCTATATGATTATTATAATTCTGATAAGTCACTAAGGAAATTTGGGATGCTCTTCAAAAGAAGTACGACACTGAGAAAGTTGGAACTAAGAAGTATGCTGTCAGAAGATATATGAAGTACCAAATGATTGATGGAAAATCTGTGGAAGGTCAATCATACAAACTGTAGAAGATAGCACACAAAATAACTTTTGAAGGTATGACTTTAGATGAACAATTTCAAGTAACTGTTATTATAGATAAATTACCCCCTACTTGGAAAGATTTTAAGAATGCACTTAAAAATAAAACTAAGGAATTTTATTTAGAAAGTCTTATAACCCGTCTCAGAATAGAAGAAGAAGCCTAAAAACAAGATCAAAGAGATGAAGTAGTCATTGTCTCAAACAACAGTACCAATAAGCAATCTCTGTAATTCTAAAAAGTAAAGGAAGAAATATGAAAACTCAGAATCATAATAATAACCAAAATCGCAACCACCAAAATAGAAATAGAAACTATCCTTCCCAGAATAGACCTTAACCCCCTTAATAAATAACACATTCAAGTGTTATAGTTACAACAGACCTGGCCACTTGGCTAGGAACTGCCGAATAGGAATCTTCCTACCCTGCAGATGAACCTTACTGAAGATCAACTTATTACTATGATATCTTAAATCAATTTTGTTGGTGGATCTGAGGGGTGGTGAGTGGACACTGGTGCTTCTCACCATATTTGCTATGATCGAGACATGTTCAAGTCCTATTCTGAGTCTGAGGATAAGAAAGTGCTGCTAAATGACTCCTTCTCCACTAAATTTTCTGGTACTAGCGAGGTGAAATTAAAGTTTACCTCTAGAAAGACTATCATCTTAAAGGATGTCCTACATACTCTAGAGATGAGAAATAACTTAGTTTTGGGATATCTTCTTAACAAAGCTGGGTTTACTCAAACTATAGGGGCTGATTTATATACAATAACTAAAAATAATATATTTGTTGGGAAAGGGTACGCCACTGATGGAATGTTTAAATTAAACATTGAAATTAATAAAGCTTGTTCTTCTGCTTATACGTTGAGTTCTTTTAATATTTGGCATGCTAGACTTTGTCATGTTAATAAACGTATAATCAAGAACATGAGTACCTTAGAACTAAATCCTAAACTATCTTTGAATGATTTTGAAAAATGTGACTTTTGTAGTCAAGCTAAAATAACTAAAACTTCATATAAGTCAGTAATTAGAGAATCTGAACCTTTAGAATTAATACACTCTCACATATGTGAACTTGATGGAAATTTAATAAGAAATGGAAAGTACTATTTTATAACTTTTATAGATGACTGTTCAGATTACCCTTATAAATATCTAATGAAAAATAAAAGTGAAGCATTTGACATGTTTAAAATATTTATGACTGAAATTGAAAATTAACTTAATAGAAAAATAAAAAGGTTTCGAAGTGATAAAGGCACTGAATATGATTCCAATATTTTCAATGATTTTTATAAAACTTATGGAATCATTCATGAAAAAACTACACCTTATTCTCCTTAAATGAATGGCAAAGCTAAAAGAAAAAATAGAACTTTTACTGAATTAGTTGTTTCAATTTTATTAAACTATGGTGCTGCTTTCCATTGGTGGGAAGAAATTTTATTAACTGTTTTCTATGTGCTAAATAGAGTGCCTAAATCTACTAGTAAAATTTCACCATATGAAATTTTGAAAAATAAGAAACCTAACTCAACTTATTTTAAAACTTGGGGTTGTTTAGCATATGTTAGGATCCCTGATCCTAAAAGAAATAAACTTGCTAGTAGAGCATATGAATGTGTATTCATAAGATATATTGAGAATAGTAAAGCTTATAAATTATATGACTTAAATGATCATGTAGTTATAGAATTAAATGATGTTGACTTCTATGAACATAGGTTTTCTTTTAAATTAAAAGATAGTGGGGGCTCGTCTTCTAGTAGTTTACCCATAACTAGAACTAGTGAACAAAATAAAGAATTAAACACTGAAATCAGGAGAAGTAAACGAGCTTGAACACTTAAGGATTTTGGGTCTGATTTTTATGCTTATACTTTAGAGGAAGATCCCCAAACTCTTAAAGAAGCATTATCTTCTTTAGATGCCAACTTATGGGAAGAAGCCATAAATGATGAAATGGACTTTCTTGAGTATAATAGAACTTGGTATTTAGTTGACTTACCTCCTAGTTGTAAAACTATAGGATGTAAATGGATACTAAAGAAGAAATTAAAACCCGATGGTACTATTGAAAAATACAAAGCTTGGTTTCTAGTCAAAGGGTATAGGCAAAGAGAAAATGTAGATTTCTTTAATACCTTTTTACCAGTCACACGAATAAATTTCATACGTGTACTTTTATTTCTTATTGCTATCCATGATTTAGTAGTGCACTAAATGGATGTCAAAACTACTTTCTTAAATGGTGACTTAGAAGAAGAAATTTATATGGACTAACCTGAAGGTTTTGTTGTCCCATGTCAAGAAAATAAAGTTTGTAAACTAGATAAATCCATTTATGGTCTAAAACAAGCACCTAAGCAATGGCATGAAAAATTTGATAATCTAGTTATCTCACATGGATTAAAAATAAATGAAAGTGACAAATGCATTTATTATAAATTATAAAATTACATCTACACTTTATATGTTTATATGTGGATGACATGCTTATTTTTAGATCAAATATTCATGTTGTGAATAATGTGAAAACTTTGTTAAGTGCTAACTTTGATATGAAAGATCTCGGAGAAGCGAGTGTAATCCTTGGTATAAAGATTACTAGGTTTGAAAAGGGAATTTCTCTAGATCAATCTCATTACATTGAGAAGATCTTAAAGAAATATAATTACTTTAACTGCAAACCTGCATGTACTCCTTATGATCCTAGTGTAAAATTGTTCAAGAACACTAGAGATGGTGTTAAATAAACTGAGTATGCGAGCATCATTGGTAGCTTATGTTATGCTATTGACTGCACTAGACCAGACATAGCTTATGTTATGAGACTACTATATAGGTTACCAATAGACCTAGTATATAGCATTGGAATTCTACTGAAAGGGTTATGAGATACCTTAAGAGAACTATGAACCTTGGATTACTTTATAAAAAGTTTCTCGTTGTTCTAGAAGGATACATTTATGTTGATTGGAACATTTTATCAGAAGACTCCAAAGCAACTAGCAGCTATATATTTAGCATAGCTGGTAGAGTCATTTCTTAAAAGTCTAAGAAATAGACAATATTAGCTCAATCTACAATAGAGTCTCAAATGATAGCACTAGCTACTATTAGTAAAGAAGTAGGTTGTTTAAGAAGTCTATTAGTTGAGATCCCCTTTATGGGAAAGACCGATACCAACTGTCATAATCCACTGCGATAGTACCGCGGCTATTGCAAAGATTTAGAACTGTTACTACAATGGAAAGAGATGACATATACATCGTAAGTATAGTATTGTTAGATAATTTCTCTCTACAGGAGCTATAAGAGTGGATCATGTACACTCTGATGAAAATTTGGTTGATCCTTTAATGAAAGGATTACTGAGAGAGAAGGTTTTCAAAACCTTCAAAGAAATGAGACTAATGCCCTTAAAATGAAGAGTCACTCGTGATGGTAACCCAACTTATAGACTAGAGATCCCAAGAAATAAGTTTAATGGGTAAAAACAAGTCATGAAGTGATATGAAAAGAATCATGCTATTTTGAAATCCCATTCTATATTGTTAGAAGCATGAAGTCCTGAAGCGATAGAAAAGGATGAGTTAATTATTAAACTCTTAATGAGTTATATACTCTATGTGGAGTGGAGTACATAGCTACAGGAGTGCTATTGATAGACTCACCTATGTGAATGTGGAAGTGTGGCTGCTTCTTATGAAAATTTCTTGGGCAAAATTTACTAGAGCATTCAATATACTAGGATACACGTGCATAGCCGTAAAGCACGGGATTTTCAAACTACACCTTGGAAAGGTTGTGTGTGTAATGTTGTTAGAGATAGAGTTAAAAACTATGAGTTACTCTAGTATATTCTAAAGCATCGACACTATGCAAAGGTTCAAGTCGATAGACACCTTTTACTTATGCACAATCTTATATTGTTAATTGATCGGTTGCTCGATGAAAACTATTTTTATATAAAATTCAAGTGGGGGATTGTTGAAAAAAATGTGAATTTTTATAAAACAAATTATGCCAATTTTTTGCCTTGTCCTACATTGCTATTTTACATCACTTAGGAGATGTATAAATAGAAAAAGATTGGCTATTAGGTTTGGGCCCTAAGAGGCACCCACTTTTGTGGAAGGGGAGGGGACCTAAGCAAATGTGATACCACACGCGTGCCGCCACCGCCTCCCATTCATCCGACCGACTATGCTGAGAAGATTCCGAGTACGTGTGCGTGTGTGAGGTGAGGTGACATTTTATTTTTTAGAAATTTTTTTTATTAAAATAATTTTTCACTCAGAAAATGGCCATTGTTTTTTCTTTACTCAAAAAATGGCCATTATTTTTCTTTACTCAGACATGACTATTATTGTCATAATGGCCACACGTGTTCTCAAACCTATAAATAGAGGGCCTCGGCTCTCAGTTTGATCACAACAATTTTCAAACATCTCTTACTAAGAAAAACCTCTCAAAAAGAAAAAGAAAAATATCCTAAATTATTTTGAGTTTTCTGAGCAACGAAATATTATAGGTGTAGCATTCTGGTTTGCATTAGTGTATTGAAGTTCCAATACAGACAACAAATATTTTGGGTTGTTTTATCCTAGGGACGATGATGCTATGTTTGCTTGCACAATTTTGGATAGAGCCACGAAACATCTTAAAGAGAGTGACCTAGTTCATGACTCAACCCAAGCAGTTCATTTTAGGTTATTGGTAATATTGTTCCTACATTGTTTTCACGTACTTGTTTCAACACTGCATGTATCAGAACATGAAGATGGATCGAATGTCTTTATATTTACCTTCCAAGTGGTGGAAGAGAAAATCAAAGATTGAAATAAATGTATTTGGAATGTTGATGGATCACTGATGATGTTGGATGACTATTAACCTGTCTTATCTTTTGACATGTATAATTTTACTTATGTTCCTTTTTGGATTCAAAGGCATGGCATTCCTAGGAATCTTATGTTTCCACAAAACATAACCAAAGTGGCAAGAAGCATTGGTCATATGGTTATTGAAAGAATGTTTAAGAATGAACTTTTAAACTAGAAATTTGCAAGAGCTAGAATTGATGTTTGATTTTCTTAAGCCTTTACCTCTAGGAAAAGTCATCAAACAAATTACCCCTAATGACCCTATTACTTGGACTTATTACCTATGTCATAACTTAATGTCAATCCAATGATGTTGCATTTGGTGAGATGGATGATCGAAGTCATCTCAGATTATATGGAAGCTGGTTAAAGGCAAGTCTAAGATTGATAGCTCCTATTGAAGAACACATAAAAAAAAATTACAATCACAACTCTCAATTACCACAATTGTCTCTTAAAATAGAAATTCACTAAGAAAATTATAAACAAATATAAAACTTCTAGAATATACAGATTGCAAGTGGTAAATCAAAGATAGGCTCTACAAATAAATCTTATGCAGTCATAACCTACAAGGTGAATCAACAAATCAATGCAATTGAAGCTCATACTTTAAAAAATCTATTAGAAAACTTGCAAGACCAAGTTGGGATTCAATCTCTTACAAGCACCTTTGATAGAGATTTGACAGAGAACCAAAAAAAAGTGGATCTTGATTTACCTAAGTCTCATATTATCAATAAAGGTAAACAAGTTGTCGTTGACAATGATTTTAACCTTGATATCTTATAAATTGTTACAATAATATAAATTTGCATGGGTTTTTAATGCACGTAAATGCTTATTTCTAGCCCAGCAAATTTTGTGTAGGTTTTTAACATTGCATGGATTTTAAAAACCCACACAAAGCTAGCCTAGCAAGTTTTGTGTGTGTTTTTCCCAAAAATCCATGCAAAATTTGCATGGGTTACATGCAAAATCCACAAAAAACTCACGTATGTAAATTTATTAGGTGAGATGCAAATTTCTGTGTAAGTTTCAAACAAAAAAACATGAATACTTGTGCAATGAAGAAGGTGTGATAACATACCTTCCTCCATGTTGAAGATACTTTGCATATGTATCGTCACTACAAATTAGACATGCTTTATATCCATGAGTTACATGTCCTGAAAAATTACCATACACTAGAAAATCATTAATCATCCATAACAGTACTCTTTTCATGGTGAATTGCTCATCTCTAGAATCTTGGATTATCACTTCATTTAATGAATAAATATAATGACTAAAAATCAAAAGTTTGTCTTTTGATCAAAATAAGCATAATAAGGGGTTTGAAAGAATATAAATCTTTCAATTTATAACTTATAAATCTAACAAATGGGAGCCCAGCCGCGTGGTCTGAATATTAAGTATGAATCATAGTTCTAATATTTTGTATTCTATTTGATATATTTCGTGCTTCAGATAACCCCACCCAATTTTCTGATCTCCTGTTCTCAATGATGTTAAGAGCTCCTGATCGCAGCCTTCGAAGGTACGCATTTTTCATTCGGGGTCTCCCTTGGAGATAGACGACGGACCCACCATTCTACATGCTGCATCATGTAGAAAGACAATTCCATCAAAGGAGTGGAGCTGAGATCTCTTGAAACCCTTACTTTTATAATAGGGGGGCCTTGCCTCATGATTTTCTTGGCAAGCATTTGGTTGTAAGCATTATATACTTTGATACCTTCATTCCATAGTATCTTTAAGTAATTCACCAAAGGTTTCAAATACACATCAATATCAACACCTGGTTGTTTTGGCCTAGATATCAATAATGTTAACATCATGAATATTTTTCATGCAAACCCAAGGAGGAATATTATAAGTGACCATAATGATGGGTCAACAACTATATCTACTACTTAAGGAATTATGAGGATTGATTTCAACTACAACTATGACAAGTCAAAGGTTTCTATGTTCATTTGCAAATTTAAGGTGTAAATCATCAACTAACTTCCAAGTAGTAGAATCACAAGGATGATGTAAAAACCCATCCTTAGACTTATTCTCTGTATGTCATGTCAACATCTTTGATGTCTCTTTGCTTTGATAAATCCTTCAAAAATGGGAAATAGGAGGAAAATACCATAGAACTTTGATAGGCACTCATTCTTTCACCGTTGTCCCTTGAAAAGTTCTCTTCCATCTTGAATTATCATACACCAGACAACTTTCAACATTCATATATTCCTTCCTATAAAGAATTCAATCATTTAGAAATGAATAAATCTTCTCAAATTCCATTCCAAATTGACTTAAAGTTATCTTAACTTTACACATATATGAAGGCAATTCATTTTGATGAGGTAGCATATCCATAAAAATCCTACAACATCTCAGTGAATCCTTTATCGATAATCTCGTTTCTTGCTTTAACATTATATAACTTTACCATTGTAGATAACTTTGTGTATTTTTTTCACTTTGGATACAATGGTTTCTTCGCATCCTCCTTGGAAGTCTTAAAACTTTCATGTTTGACAGTAAGATCCTCTTCTACCACATGAATCATTTCAATTATTTCCTTGTGCACATCAACATCAACATATATTCTTTGATCCTTAGATCGATAGGATGTTTTATTCTCTCCAACCACCTTACTAATCTTCTCTCCATGAAAATACTAATTATCGTAACTTTTCAAAATACCCTCTCAAGCTAAATGATCCCTTATATCATTTGTAGAAAAAAATCTCGCATTATTGCACTTAACACGAGAGCATTGAATGACATCTTCACCATTTGCATTTTCATGTATGAATTTCATAAAAACTTTCACTCCATCTAAATATTTTTTAGAAAGCATAAGTTGTCCTATCTAAGACTTGCTCATTCTAAAAATGTGAACACATATCTATTTTTATATAAGATTGATTTAATTAAATAATTATGTTATTTTATAGAATAATTAAATAATTTTGTAAAATTACATGTAATTAAAAGTCATTGCATTATTATAGCAATATTTTGTAAAAATAAAATCAAATATGGTATACATCTACTTGGTATTTATTCAAAGAATTATCTAGTTAGAACATCTATATTCAATTATTATTTCACTTGAAAATATGGTATATAAATATGATTTAATAATATATATTTTATTTTTTTTAAGAATATATTATTATTAATATTATATTAAAATATTAGTTTTATTTTTATTTTCTTTCTTTTTCTCCAAACATCGTTATGTTTTCTTTTTGTTTTTGTTTTTTAGAATTTATATATACACAAATTTACTAAATAAGTGATTACTTGTATAATTTGATATAATTTATCATTTTTTAATTTTAAATTTTAGTTTAATTTTATTTATTTTTTTATTAATTTAAACATTATTATTATTTAAATTTTAAAAACATATTATTTAAGGAATTTCAAATTTAAATGAAAATTTAATGAAATTAAATTTAAAGGAAGATTTGCTTGAAAAAAAAAAAAGAAAGGGAAAGCTGAAACGCAAAACAGTTTGAGAAAAATGTGGGGCACTGGCTGAAACAAACAAAAGAAAGAAAACGGATGAGGTGGAAAAGAAGAAAAATAAAAAAAAAATAGCGCAGGAACTGAAACAGAAAAAAAAAAAGCATAAGACGGCGCTGGGGAACGAAAAAAAAAAGCGCAACAGAGGAAGAAAAGAAAAAGAACGAAGCAGAAAAAGAACAGAAAACGCTGATAGAGAAAAACAATGGAACAGTGGAAAGCGAAGCAGATTATTTTTCTGTAATGATCAATTTTTCTTTCGATTCTTCTAAAAGACAATTACGGTGAATTCGTTATGTTAATTTAATTTTCAATATGAACTAAATTTTCTTTATTTTAAGAAAGAGATGTAATCTAATTCTAAATTATGTTTAATTTTTTACAATAATTTAAATTATTTTTTTCATGTTTATGTGATATATTTTGAGTATATTGTTTCTAACTAAACATTAGATGATTTTAATCTTGTGATTTATTATAAAAAAAGAGATTATATGATATATTTGAAATATTTCAACGTAGGTAAATATAAAGATCGAAAAACTTATATAAACTTTTGTAGTATTAAAATCATTAGTTTTTATGTTTTCTTGCTTTCTTAAATTGTATAATCTTATGTAAATTAATGAACTATTATGTTTTCAATTGATTGTCGAAAGAGGCTTTTAGATGTTTTTTGGAGATTGTTAACAAACAGATAGAATTAAATTCAAGTAGATAGATGAGTAAAACATAGTGAATGATTAGGTGAAATCGATTTCCTAGAAGTTTTCTTTCTATTGATTTGATTTTTGAATATCTTTTTTTCTTTAAATTGATTTTATTTTAAATTCTAATTACAACAACCTTAGTGACTTCTCTAGACAAAATTGAGTAGCATAATTTTGATATTTGTCAAAAGTAAGTTACCAATCCTTGAGAACGATACTCTTCTCATAACTTTACTATAAAACTACGATACTGTGAACTTATAGTTTTGCACTTATCAAGTTTTTGGCACCATTGTTAGGATTGATTTCTTCTTATTTTATCCAATATAGATTGATTTCTTCTTATTTTATCCAATATAGATTGATTTCTTCTTATTTTATCCAATATAGATACAAAATAATCATGGTTTTAATTTAGAATTGTATTTTATTTTATTTATATTTATATATTTTTTATTTTTCTCTAGGTGTGTTTTTAACGTTGGATGCACCGTGCTAGAACTCAAAACATTATTCCTTTTGATCTAGAGATTGAAAAAAAATTTAGATCACAAAGAAAGAATAAAGTACTAGCCATGAATGCAAAATAATAGAATGCACAGCCACGTACCTTGAAGGATTATGTAAGGCCAATTGTAAATGACAATTACTCAAGTATAAGACGCAAGACCATTAATACTAATGATTTTGAGCTCAAACCAGTGTTGATCAACATGTGCAACAAGCCCAATTTAACATATCGCCACTTGATGATCCCAATATTCATTTGGTAATGTTTTCGGAGATTTGTGACACTGTAAAAATGAATGGAACTGAAGACACCATTAGTCTTAGATTGTTTCCTTTTTCATTGAGGGACAAGGCTAGAAGTTGGTTACAATCTCTATAATCGAGAAACATCACTAGTTGGCAGGACATGATAGAAAATTTTCTTGCTAACGACATTCTATGAAGCATAAGCAAGGTATAAATATTTGATTCGGCATTGCCCTCAACATGGATTGCCAGATTGGTTGCAAGTTCAGATGTTCTATAATGGGTTTAATGGGAAAATAAGAACCATAGTTGATGCTGCTTTTGGTGGAACTTTGATGTCAAAGACAACTAAGGGTGCTACTTATCTTTTGGAAGAAATTTCCTCAAACAACTATCAATGCCCAACTAACAGATATATAGCTAAGAAAGTTGCTAGGATTCATGAATTGGAGTCATTTTCTACCCTTTCAGCACAAGTTGCATCTTTATCTCATCAGGTTTCAACCTTAACAACCCAAAGAATACCCCCAAAGTGTATAATATGTTGAAACTTCAAGTATGATAGTTTTGATGAATGAGGCAAGTCAAGAATAGGTTCAATACATCAACAATCGAAACTACAACTATTGTGGTAATCCTATGCCAAATTACTACCATCCAAGGCTTCGAAATCATGAGAATTTTTCTTATGGAAACATAAAGAATGTGATGCAACCTTATTCAGGGTTTGATAGTCAACCAAGCGAGAAGAAGATGTCACTTAAGGATGTCATCATTTCCTTTGTTGAGGATACCAAAAAAAGGTTTAAAAAGAGTGATTCATGGCTGGATAACATTAAGACTCATTGTAGCAATATGGGAGCCATTATGAAAAATATTGAAGTGAAAATTGGGTAATCCATTACACTTAGGAGTGGAAAAGAACTTTAGAGGTCACCATCAAAGGAAACCGAGTCCATCCCTATAGCTCCAAACAATGGTCAAAGAAATAATAAAGTAGAAGAAGAGGAGATTGTTGATGATACACTAAGAGAGACTGACATGCCTTCATCAATTTCATTTCTTGATAATCCTCTTAATCTCTCTACTACACTTTCTTATCCTCAAAGCTTTCAAAACAAAAATTAGATAAGCAATTTTCCAAGTTTTTGGATATTTTTAAGAAAATTCACATAAATATTCCTTTTGTAGATGCCTTGGAACAGATGTCAAATTATGTCAAATTCTTGAAGGACATAATTTCCAAGAAAAGAGGTTGGAGGAGTTCGAAACAGTGAAGCTTTCTAAATGTAGTGCCATTCTTCAAAAAAAATTACCTCAAAAATTAAAAGATCTGGGGAGTTTCACTTTGCTTTGGACTATTGGAAATTCATTTTTTGATAAAGTTTTATGTGATCTTGGTGTTAGCATTAATCTTATGCCACTTTCTGTTATAGGAAATTGGGACTTGGAGAGATGAAACAAACAAATATTTTTTTGCAATTAGTATAATGATCCATCAATTATCCACGTGGAATCATAAAAGATGTGTTGGTAAAGGTGGATAAATTTATTTTTCCTACTAATTTTGTGGTGTTAGATATCGATAAAGACTAAGATGTCCCACTGTTTCTTGGCCGACTATTCTTGGCTATGGGAAGGGCTTTAATAGATGTTCAAAATGGTGAGTTAACATTGAGAGTAAACAAGGAAGAGGTTATGTTCAACATCTATGAAGCCATGAGATTTCTAGAAGATCCAAGCACTTGTTTTCGGGTAGATGTGGTTTAGCAATATGTAGTAAAATCCTTTCAAGAGGATATACCAGTCGAACACCTAGAACAATGTATCACCATTTCATCTCATGATTATGATTTCAATAACTCTATTGTTTGTAAACAAATTTGCCTTTTGTTATGAAGAATTTCTCCACTATGTATTTACCTTGGAAGCATTACAGTATGTTACATCATTTAGCAAAGATATGGAGAGGTTGGAACCAATGGTAGCAAAGATGGATTATGTAATCTCTACATAAAAAGTGCAGCAAACTACAACTCCAAAGTTGAAGCAACTGCCTGAGCATCTTTGCTATGAGTTATTGGGTGATAGTTACACTTTTCCAGTGATTGTTGCGGCTTCACTTACACCCGACGAAAAAGAAAAGTTGTTGCGTGTGTTAAGGGAGCATAGAAAAGCCTTGGGATGGACTATCTTTGACATAAAAGGTATAAGTCCTTCCATTTACATGCACAAGATTCCAATGGAGGAGTTTTATAAACCATTAATTGATCCTCAAAGAAGATTAAATCCAACAATGAAGGAAGTGTGAGAGCTAAAATTTTGAAGCTCTTTAATGCTGGAATTATTTATGCTATTTCAGACAGCTCATGGGTAAGTCCAATGTAGGTTGTACCAAAAAAGGTTGGAATAATGGTGGTGAAAAATGACAATAATAAGCTTATTCTTACAAGAACAGTCACAGGTTGACATATATGTATGGATTACTGCAAGTTAAACAAAGCAACAAGAAAGGATCATTTTCTACTTTTGTTCATTGATCAAATGTTAAATTGATTGGCTGGATATCCCTATTATTTCTTTTTAGATTGTTACTTGAGGTATAATCAAATTGGTATAGCTCTCATAGATCAGGAGAAAACTACATTCATAGACCCCTACAGAACATTTGATTTTAGAAGGATACCCTTTGGATTGTGCAATGCCCCCTCAATATTTCAACATTGCATGATGGCTATGTTTTTCTCATATAGTGGAAGATGTAATGGAAATTTTCATGGATGAATATTCGGTTTTTGATACCTCTTTTGATCATTGTTTGTATAATTTAGCTCTTGTTTTGTAGAGATGTGAAGATAAAATCTTATCCTAAATTGGAAGAAGTGTAATTTTGTGGTTCAAGAAAGGATTGTGCTTGGCCATAGAGTGTCATCTAAAGGAATTGAGGTTGATCGAGCAAAAATTACAACCATAGAAAATTCCACCTCCAAAGAATGTGAAGGGAATTATAAGCTTTTTTGGATATGTAGGATTTTATAGAAGATTTATAAAAGATTTTTCTAAACTCTCTAAATCATTTTGTAATCTTGTTGAAAATAATTATGCATTTGACTTTGATGATGTTTATTTGTAGGTCTTTAATGCAATCAAAGATAAATTGATTTCAGTAACAATAACGATTGTACTTGATTGGAGTCAACCTTTTGAAGTCATGTGTGATGCAAGTGACTTTGCAATTGGAGTAGTGTTAGGAAAAAATGAGACAAACTATTTAGAGCCATATACTATACAAGTCGGACATTAAATAAAGCCCAATTGAATTATACAATAATTGAGAAAGAGATGCTTGTTGTGGTATTTTCTTGTGAAATTTTTTGGTCTTATCTCATTGGTACAAAGGTGATAATATTCATTGATCATGCAACACTTAGTTATTTGTTTGGAAAGAAGGATGCTAAGCCTAGACTGATTTTTTGGATCCTTTTCTTCAAGAATTTGATTTTGAAGTTCTAGATAAGAAAATAAGTGAAAATTCAGTTACTGACCATCTCTCTTGGTTGGAGCAAGAGGAAGTAAAGCCAGATTTAGTGATCTAAGAAGCATTCCCTAATGAGAAGTTGTTTGCTTATAAGATCAAGCTTCTTTGGTATGCTAATATTGTAACCTTCCTAGATTGTAGAGTATTTCCATCATATCTTACTTACCACCAATGTAAGAATTTTTCACATGATGTGAAATATTATCTTTGGGATGAGCCTTTGCTTTTCAAAATATGCCTTGATCAAATCATCCAAAGATGTGTTGTTGAAGAGGAGATGCAAGCCATTCTCTATAATTATCATTCCTCATCATATGGAGGACATTTTGGAGTAACACGAACATTAGCTAAAGTACTTCAAAGTGGTTTCTTTCGGCCCTCTATTTTTGGTGATAGTTATACTTTGGTGAGCACTTATGATTGATGCCAACGTATGGGAAATATTTTAAGACATCAGGAGCTACCTTAAAAAAATATCTTAGATGTTGAGTTATTTGATGTTTAGGGAATTGATTTTATGGGTCCTTTTCCTCCTTGTTTTGCCTTTGTTTATATCTTGGTAGCAATTGCTTATGTGTCAAAGTGGGTGAAGGAAATTGCTGCAATAACAAATGGACCTATAAAATTTACATCAGAACATATTCATAAGATTTGGCACTCCATGAGCTATTATTAGTGATGAATGGACCTATTTTTGCAACAAGTTATTCGACAACGTTCTCTCTAAATATGGTGTGAAGCATAATATATCACTTGCCTACTATTCTTAAACTAATGGCCATGCTAAAATTTCAAATTGAGAAATCAAGAATATCCTAGAGAAGATGATCAATACCAATAGAAAAGATTAGGCAAAGAAGCTTGATGATGTTTTGTGGGCATATCGTACAACTTTTAAAACACCAATCAGGATGTCTCCTTATCAATTAGTGTTTGGGAAAGCATGTCATCTTCCTATTGAGTTCGAGCATAAAACTTATTGGTCTATAAAGAAGTTTAATTTTGATTTGAAAGTAGTAAAGGAAAAGTGGCTCCTTCAATTGAATGAAATGGATGAGTTCCAAAATAATGTGTATGAAAATGAAATGATCTACAAATAATGGACAAATAAGTGGCATGAAAAACATATTTTTAGGTGTAAGTTTGCTCCAAGACAGCAGGTTTTTCTCTTCAATTCATGACTAAAACTCTTCCCGAGTAAGCTAAAATCGAGATGGACAAGTCCTTATACAATTAACAAAGTTTCTTCTTTTGGAGCAATAGACTTGAAGGATAATATAGGGCATATATTTAAAGTTAACGGTAAAAGATTGAAACACTATTATAGAGAGCAAATGGAGAGGAATTGTGCATTTATTCCTCTTCAAAATCCCAATTGATGAAGATTGAGAAGTCTGGATGTAGACTATAAAATATGCACTTATAGGAGGTAGCCTATAAAACTTTCTTTATTATTTTATTTTATTTTTTTATTATCTATTTGAATAATTTGGATTTTGATGCTGGTTTATTTTGCAAGAATAAAGAGCTAAAAATTACAAACTAATACAGATCCACCATAAAACCAGGAAGTTCCTTTCATTTCTTTAATTTGTCTCACTTTTGAATTACAATGAGGACATTGTTTGGTTTAAGTTTAGGGGTGTAAACATTATAGTCTTGAGTTGTTGGATTCTCTTATCAAGCATGTATTTAAGTATGATTGAATCGCTATGACTTTGAAATTTGTGATTGATGATGGTTATGAGAATTTGTTTTCAAAATATGCTATTATGTTAGGCAGATTTTTATGGGTACTTTGATTTACATATTTTTCCTAAAAATAATTGAGCACATAGTAAATTTTTCTTTGCTTCATTTTGCCTATGAAAAGAAATAGTTGAATTAACTGGGCTAGGAAAATTCAATATTGCTTTGCTCTAGATTCCGTTGATGGATTCTTGAGGCGAAATCCTAGTTGATACCAAACATTAGAGAAAAGATCTAGGAATTTTTTTATCACAACCAAAAAGCTTTCCCAACTGTCTTGATTATCACGCCATTATTGCATGGTGTATTCTCATAGTCAACCCCTTGAGCCTTATTTTACATAAACCTTTATTTTTTCGGTTAACTACATAAACCATTCCCACTCTAAGCCTGAAAAACCATGAATTTACCTTAAATAAATTTTGAGAAAATGTTTTGGTGGAAATTTGCATTTAAAGAGAAAGTTAGTTCAAATTAAATAATCTACATTATGTTTACTCTATTTGATCAGAGTGTGAAAGAAAATAAAATGAAAGGTAAAAATAAAAAAAAAGGTTAAAGTAGTTGTAAATCATAAAAGGCTATAAGATTTAAAAAATAAAATAAAAAATCACTCTACTTATTGTGTATAGCAATAATATTGTCCTCGGTATGAGCATATTTTCAAGAAAGAGCTATGGTGTGAATCCTGTGGATATTCAATTTATTTTTTTTCCTATCAAGTATTTTCCCAATTTGCTTTGGTTTTCCATATCCATTTCTTTCTTAGTCCTCACCTTATGACCTGTCATTACAACCTTGATTAAAGACCTTTTGATCTATGTTTTTGGTTTTTGATTACATTAGTAGAGAGGATTTTTGAAAATTGGACTTATGGGGTTAAGTTTTGAGAGAATTCTTCTGATTTCAGTTGTTCTACTTTTATCTAAATTTGTTGGAGGTTTAGAATTAAATTGACTATTTCACACACACACTCAAGAACTTAGCTTTAGGTTGAAGTAAATGCTTAACTCTTACTTGACAAATTGCAGAATTTTTGATTGATTTTTCCTGCTATCTTTGATGTAAAAAGAGTAAGTTACTAGTGATGAAATATAAATTCATACCATGGCTTGGTCAATGATGGCAGGTCTCTGTGGGTCTAGTTGATATTATCTACAGTTGTCTTTCCTTTTTCTTTTCTTTTTGTTTGAGGACAAACAAAGTTTTAAGTTTAGGGGTATTTGATGACTTGCATAATTTGACATAATATATGACTTCTCAACTTTAGTCTAATTTTATTTATTTTAGACCTCATTATTATTATTTAAATTTTATCATAGATTTGAAGAAAATGAAGATCCAAAATTTTAGAAACATATCATCAAAGGACTTTCAAAATTAAATGAAGATTTATTGAAACGTAAAATAGTTGGAGAAAAACGTTGGGGCGCTTGTTGAAACAAAAAAAAGTATGTGGTAGGCACACAGTTTGTATATATAAGATAGGTGGAGAAGAAGGAAAAGAAAAATAGTAGAAAACGCTAGTAGAGAAAAACGTTGTAACGGTAGAAAGCAAAGCATATTATTTTTTTGCAGTGTTCAATTTTCCTTTCAATTATTCTTAGAAAAATTATAGTGAATTTATTTATGATAAATTTAATTTTTAGCATGAACTAAATTTTCTTTATTTTAGGAAAGAGACGTAATCTAATTCTGAATTATGCTTGATTTTTCATATTAATTTGATTGTTTCTCTTTATGTTTGTCTGATTTATTCTGAGTTTATTGCTTCTAATTAATCGGTCATTAATTAGATGATTTTGGTCTTGTGATTTACTATCAAAAGAGAAAATTATAGGATAGATCTAGAATATATCAGCGTAGATAAATATAGAGATCGAAAGACTTATATGAACTGATGTAATACTAAAATCATTGGTCTTAATGTTTTTTTTGCTTTATTAAATTGCATACTCTTGTGTACATTGATGAACAAATATTTTTCCAATTGATCGTCGAAAAAGGCTTTTGGAGGTTTTTGGGAGATTGCTAATAAACAAAGAGAATATAATTCAATTAGTTAGATGAAATCGATTTTCTAGAAATTTTCTTTCCATTGATTTGATTTTCGAACAACATTTTTATTTTCTTTTGCACATTTTATTTAAATTGATTTTATTCTAAATTTCAATTACAACAATCTTAGTTACTTTTCTAGATAAAATTAAGATTCACATAATTTTGATATTTGTCAAAAGTTATTAATCCTTGAGGACAATACTATTCTAATCACTTTACTATAAAACTATGATATTATGTACTTGTAGTTTTGTTTCGATTAATAAGTACAAATGTAATTAATTATACCAAAAGTATACTACTAAATAATCATAATAAGACAAAAAAACTAAATAATCACAAACTTAAGTAATAGCATAAATTTACTACTAAATAAATACATTAAGAAAAAACTAAATAAGCACAAATATAATTATTTATACCACAAATCTACTACTAAATAAAAATAATAAGAAAAAAACTTAAATAATCATATATTTAAGTAATTATAGTACAAATTTACAACAAAGTATACACATTAAAGAAATAAGAACTAAATAAACACAAATATAATTATTTATATCACAAATCTATTAAATAAGACAAAAAATACACATAGTTATAGGCATACGATGGCCAATGACCAACAACTTACGTAACATATTGGGCAAAAGGATAGGGATGATGACCAATGGCTAGGGACGATGATACAATAGACGAACGATTGTTCAATCTTTGTTGTTTTCACTTTCCCAAAGAGTTTTTCCTGTTTTTCGTTAATGTTATACTATCTTGAGTAAAAAAGTGAGGTTATATTATTGATATTTTGTGTGAGTTTCTTACAATTAACCTTCATAAAAATATTTGCATGGGTTATTTGTAAAAATCCATGTAAAATATTTTACGTGGGTTTCCCCACAAATATTTTTCGATGAATTATTTGTAAAAGACTCACGTAAATATTTTTGCATGGGTTTTCAAGCATAAGTTTTTAAAATTTTGTATGAATTCTGTAGTATAACTTGATGAGTGTTTAAAAACACTTAATATAACAGGATTTTACGCACTTTAAATGATAAAATATATTTGTATATGCACAATTATGTTATCTTTTAAAGTAATTTTATCATTTTGGAATCACGGGTATGTTTTGTTATTTTTCAGGTATTGTAACTTTAAAATGATTTAATTGATCAATACTTGAAAATAGAACCTGAAATCACTCTATTACAATATTGAAACATAAAAATTAATATATGTAAAGCTTTTGTACATTTCAAACCTTTGAAAAGGTGTAAGAGAAAACAAGATTATAAAAGTTCAGGGAGATGCATGGTCCGGCATGGTATTTTGTGAGCCGTGGTGCGAGAGTAATGGATCAAGCAATTCAATGCATACAAGTTGTCTCATGCCACGTCACAGGATCAACATATGTTGTGACGCTCGACCATCTGATTCACTTTTTCTCTCTTTTGTAAAGATTTTGAAAGCTATATAAAGAACCCCTCTTTCATCGTAAAATTATCACTTTCATATCTCAGTTCTTTTCTAACTAATTTCTTACTTTCTTCCTAGCTTTTCTTTTCTTTTCTTTTCGTAGTTTTAAAGTTCTTCTCTCAATTTGAGAGTTGAACATAGTTTATATAGTAGTTTTACTCTCAATTCAATAAACAATGTTGGTAATTCTATTTGGAGGATTTCTAGAAACAAAAACAATACTGAGATTTTGTAAGGATACACTTGAGATATATTTTAAATGTACTCTTTTTAGATTATCTTTATGTGTTGTTTTATATGTTATGTTTAATTTATAGATCATTTATTAAATTAAGTAGACTGACTGAAAATACTATGAGATATTAGTAAAGTTGTTATGCTTGTGAAATATTAAAGTAAGTAAATATTTTTATAAAATGAATTAAGTTTTATTTTTTCGTCAAGATTTAAACGAAGTTTATAAAAGAAAAATATATTGACGAAGTGTATTTTCGTAATAAACAAGTGAGTTAGATTTGAGATTTAATTATTTGAATCTAATTTAAAGTCAACTCTTTGATTTTGGATTTTATTATTTGAATCTTTATAGAACTCTATTTCAAATATTTTTATAAGAATTATTATTGAAAAATATCGATGACATATTTTTCTTTGTAGTTTTAAAATATGAAAGTTAGTTTTCAGATACTTAAATCATAAACCTAAATTTAACACTTTGATAAGATTTTAAATTGTTAGACTTGACTGAAGATGTCAATTGAATGATTTATTAATCTCTTAGAAAAGAAACATAATTTAATTAAAATTAACTAATAGATTCGATTGAAAGCGTTAAGTGATTTTAATTAATAATAAATACTAGACCTAATTAATCTCCTATTTATATTTATAAAAGAGAATCAATAATTTTAATTCATATTTTTAATAATCTAATTAATATCGAGCAATTATGATTAACTAACTAATATATCCTATAAATTCTTGACTTAATATAAATATTTATTTTCAATTGTTTTGTCCATAACAACCTGATGAACAAAATCCAAACAACATGAAAAAGTGCTCTAAATTTGTTCTCGACTTTTTTGAGTTTTTATGTATTTTGTTTTGTTTTACTTTATTTTGAGAACTTTAGTTTTATTGTTTTTAAATATTATGTTTGCTTTTGTTTTATATTAATTATTATTTTTTATTTTTTTTATTATATAAACATTATTTAAAATTGTTAATTTTATAACTGTTTATTAAAATTATGAAAAGTACATAATTTTCTATATAAATCCACACATACTTTGGTACTGAAAGTACACAACTCTAACCTGAAAAATGCTTTGACCCACTAAAATTTATACAAACCCTATTATCTATACCACTAACTCCCAATTTCAAAACAATTTTAGACTTTGTTCTAATTTTATTTATGAACTAGAAAATATAGTGTTCAAGACAAATCCTTGTATCATTATTTGCTCAAACTATTCTTTTGTCATTGAACCATCTAGTAACACACCATTTTATCCTACTGTCAAAAAACTTCCAACCACTCTTGCTAATACTCAAACCACTTTAGCGAGCTCCAAATGTGAAACCTGTTGGTGTGTGCTATAACAGTGGCAGACACAAATGCTCAATGGAGTGAAACATGGAGCAGACAATAATATTAGTGGAGCCATAAAACCTGGATTTGTAGGTTTTATGGTTATTGTTTAATTTTCATTTTCCTTATATACATATATTGTAAACTCTTGTAAAAAACAGATCAGAAATAATACGAAAATACATCTGATAATTATCAGAAACCACAATAATTTGACATGGTATCAGAGTAAGGTATGGAATTACCTATATGGTGTTTTCTGTTCTCAGCCAATTAGATTTCTGATTTCTGGTGTGACCATTCTGGTTTTTTTTAACTAGAGCTCAGATCAGCTCACAACGTCCGTCAACTGAAGCGTCGACTGCTCCCATTAGTATCAAGTTGGGAGGATCCAATTATGCCTTATGGTCCCAGGTGGTGGAGATGTATATCTCTGGCAAAGACAAACTGGGATATATTAATGGGGACTTTCCTCAACCTGTTGAAACCGACCCCTCATTTAGGAGATCATTGGGCGTGGTACTAGGAGGGGGGGCTATATTATGTGGATGACCTCAGTTCAGTAAGAGCCAATCACATGCAAAACACTGCTGGTAACAAGGAACGACAGATTTGGCTATGTCATCGTAGATTTGGGCATCCATCATTCAGGTATTTAAAGCACCTACTTCCTAGTTTATTTTCAAATATCACACATTCAGATTTCAAATGTGATACTTGTATCCTAGCAAAAAGTCATAGGACGTCTTATCCTATGAGCATGAATAAAAGTGTGACTCCTTTTGCTTTAGTACATTCTGATGTTTGGGGACCTTCCCCGGTCATTACGTCATCGGGTCATCGTTGGTTTGTTATTTTTGTTGATGATTGTACACGAATGACATGGCTTTACCTTCTCAAACATAAAGATGAAGTATTTGCTACATTTCACATGTTTCACACCATGGTTCAGACACAATTTTCTGAAAAAATTAAGATACTTAGGTCTGATAATGGAGGGGAGTATGTTAATCAACAATTCCGGACATACTTTGACAACCATGGTATTCTCCATGAAACCTCATGTTCACAAACCCCACAAATGTAACGGGATCATGGAGAGAAAAAATTCCAAGATATTTTAGAAACGGCTCGGGCCTTACTAATCGGTGCACATATGCCTAATAAATACTGGAGTGATGCTGTTACTACAACTGTGTATCTACTGAATCGAATGCCCACAAAGACCTTACAATTTCAGACTCCATTAAAGGTGTTATCTGATCATCTTCCTTTGCCTACTATTTTGATGCTTCTGCCCCGAATTTTTGGATGTGTTGCTTTTATCCACCTCCATAAAAATCAATGAACTAAGTTGGATCCATGTGCTGTCCGATGTGTATTCTTGGGGTATGGTGTACAAAAAAAGGGGTACTGATGTTATGATCCAATTACTAAAAGAAACTATACTACCATGGATGTCACTTTCCTCGAATCAGAATGTTTTTTCCCATCACCGGTATCCAATTACACTCTTCAGGAGGAGAGTTATGGTGAAGAATGAAATTGGCTTGATGTTGAAATATTAGACACGAGTCCAACATACTCGGATCGTGCCAATAATATGGAGGAGCCCGTATCTAGACCCGAGCTTGAACTTCCAAGAACTGAAGCTGAAGTAGTAATTGAATCTCTAGAAGATGAAGTGGTTGATGTACCCCTCCATTCTCTAGTACCCAATGATCCTCCTACTGAGAACACTCCTGAGGTAAGCTATCCTATCACACCTTTACAGACTAATGCTATAGATACATCTGTTGGTTATGTTTTACCTTTCAGACACAATCGAGGTAAACCTCCAAATCGATACTCCCCAGAAAGAGAAGAACGACAACCCAAGTATCCAATAGCAAATTATGTATCTACTCAAAGGTTATCAGAACCTATCAGGGCATTTGCACAAAACACTCTCCTCGTGTCAAATTCGAGTAGCATTGAAGAAGCCTTATCTGATCCAAAATGGGCTCAAGCTATAAAAGAGGAATTTGAGGCACTGCAGAAGAATAACACATGGGTGTTAAGCGAGTTGCCTCAAGGGAGGAAGATGGTAGGATGCAAGTGGATTTTCTCCATTAAATATAAAGCAGATGGGTTAGTTGATCGTTACAAGGCAAGGCTTGTAGCAAAAGGATATACACAGAAACATGGGATAAATTATCAAGAAACCTTCTCACCTGTGGCTAAACTAAAAACTGTGAGAGTTTTGTTATCTCTTGCAGCAAATTTAGATTGGCCATTGCACCAACTTGACGTGAAGAATGCCTTCCTTCATGGTGACCTTGAAGAAGAGATTTACATGGATATCCCACCAGGATATACTGTTACATCAGGAAAAGAAACTGCATGTAGATTACAACGAGCATTGTATGGACTAAAACAATCACCTCGAGCGTGGTTTGGTAGGTTGAGTTCAGCAATGAAGAAATATGGGTTCCAACAAAGCAACTCTGATCATACTCTTTTCCTAAAACATCGACCAGGAAAGATAACAGCCCTTATAGTCTATATAGACGACATGATCATTACAGGGGATGATAAAGAAGAAATTTCTAAGCTTCAAGAACAACTGTCAAATGAGTTTGAAATGAAGAATTTGGGAGGGCTCAAATACTTCTTAGGTATTGAGGTAACAAGATCAAAACAAGGCATATGTCTTTCCCAAAGGAAATATACTTTGGACCTACTAGCAGAGGCAGGACTACTAGATTGTAAACCTGTCGATATTCCAATGGTTCAAAATCATAAACTCGGAGAATATGTGGACCAAGTACCAGCAGATAAACAGAGATATCAACGGTTAGTAGGTAAACTCATATATTTATCTCATACTCGACCTGATATTGCTTATGCTGTGAGTGTCGTAAGTTAGTTCATGCACTGCTCAAGTGAAGACCATATGGATGCGGTCATGCGAATACTTCGTTACTTAAAATCCTCTCCTGGGAAAGGACTTATGTTTTCAAAGAATGGTCAATTGGAAGTCCTTGGATATACAGATTCAGAGTAGGCAGGGAATATGAAGGATAGGAAATCTCTTCACCGGATACTTTACTTTCTTGGGGGGCAATCTTATCACATGGAGAAGCAAGAAGCAAAATGTAGTTGCCTTATCCAGTGCTGAAGCTGAATTTCGAGGAATGGTCAAGGGAATATGTGAGCTCCTTTGGTTGAAAAAACTTCTAACTGAGATTGGTGTTGCTCCTAACTCTGAAATGAACTTATTTTGTGATAACAAAGCAGCCATTGCCATATCTCACAATCCAGTTCAACATGATCGCACGAAGCACGTTGAAGTGGATCGGAACTTCATCAAACAGAATCTTGAAGAAAAGATTATTAAGCTTCCATTTGTTAAATCAGAAGATCAATTGGCTGATATACTCACAAAATCTGTGTCTGCAAGGAACTTCTACAACTCACTTGACAAGTTGGGCATAAGAGACATATATGCACCAACTTGAGGAGGAGTGTTGGTGTGTGCTATAACAGTGGCAGACACAAATGCTCAATGGAGTGAAACATGGAGCAGACAATAATATTAGTGGAGCCATAAAACCTGGATGTGCAGGTTTTATGGTTATTGTTTAATTTTCATTTTCCTTATATACATATATTGTAAACTCTTGTAAAAAACAGATCAGAAATAATACGAAAATACATCTGATAATTATCAGAAACCACAATAATTTGACAAAACCAAACCTTAAAAAAATTGTGAAAATACACAAAAATTTGAAGAAACAAGACTCCAGTGTTGCTACTTCTTCTTAAGGTAAGGGGAGCGAGAAAAAAAAAAAAAAAAAAGAAAGGCACAAGATTGTGATGAACCATCAATAGGAAAAAGGAAGCATTGGGCACCTTAACTGTTCCCCTTTCCACTTTTGATAATGTTAACTTTTGTAATTGATAAGGAACATTATCAAAAGTTCGAGGGGTTACTATCACAAACAACGCTTATAGTCTTTAATGGATAATGGAGTTATTAAAAGAGATGAGGAATTACTGAAATGTGCTTCATAAATGATTCAACTAGTTGAAAATAACTGGAGTAGTTTTGTGAAGAACCTAGTTCCAATTTCACAAGCAACTCAAGCTTCAAACAAGGCAGACAACACAATGACAAGCCATGAAGTTGTTATACTCTCTAAGGGTAAGGAGGCAACCCAAAACTTTCCCCAACAAAGGCCATGAGATGTTTATCATGGAACACTCGAGGCTTGGTAAGAAAGTGTGCTCAAGGAGAAATAAAAAGACTAACCAATGTCTCAAGTCCTAATTGTGTTTGGTTAACTGAGTAAAAAGTCTCCAGTGTTTTCTGGATAATATACCTGTTAGGCTAAGTTATAGATATACATTTATCTGTCCTTCATTTTGTTTAGCTGCTGGTTAGGCTTTTTTTATTAAGCATGCATGGTTTTCAATTTGAAGTTGTAGAGGAAGGTCCAAATGTAGTAGCCTTAGAGTTTAAGAATTTATCTGGAAATGAGCAAAGATTGTTACTAACTTTTGTATATGTACCACCTTATTATAATGAAAAAGCAAGATTTTGGCCGTACTTAGCTCGTTTAATTGAAGCTTACAATGGTGAATGGACAGTGATAGGTGATATAAATGAAATATTGTATGCCGAAGAAAATGAAGGAGGCAAACATGTTCAAATCCAAAAAAGTTATCTGAAAGACTTCTTGGATGCTAGTGGAGGTATGGATTTGGGGGCCTCGAGTCCTTTATTCACTTGGAAAACTGGTAGAATAAGAAGATAAAAATAAAAAAGAGATTGGACAGGGTAGTGGCTAGTACAGGTTGGGTTTTAGAACATCAAAAAGTAAATGTCATCAATAAACCTTTTACTGTGTTAGATCATAGTACTATTATCTTTGATATAGTAATTGCAAATGAATTTCTACGAAGGCCGTTTTTTTTAGAAGCTTGGTCCGGAGCTCCTACAAGTAGTAATGTAATTGAACAAGCTCGGTGTTCTAATGTACAAGGTAATATGCTTTAATGCTAAGAAGCTTTGCATTGTAAAAGCACATAAAAATCATTTGTTTTTTAATCTCAAAAAGTTTAACTTAGAAGAGATTTATAAACTTTATCATAATATTATACATTAATCAATGTAAGACATTACTGGTAACATTTTTCTTTAAAGTATGGTTCTTTATCTCTTGCAAAGCCTCTTACTTTATAATTTTTAACTTATTATATTATATTATATTATTGTCACTTATCTTTTTTTATTTTTACAAGATCTATTTTTTTTTGTGAGATAAGGTCCAAGGTTTTTGGTTAATAGATTGAAGTTTTGATAGCACATGTCAAATTTTATAAGAATTATGGGTTTTCTAATCCCAAAAAGTTAACTTAATGGTAAAGACATATATAATTTTTATAAACTCTACTATAACATTGTACTTAATTAATTTTAGATATTACTCTTAACATCTAACACAATAAGAAGATTAAAATTCTAGATAAAACATTACTTTAAGATATTCCATGTAAGATAAAAAATTAAAATTCTAGATAAAACATTACTTTGAGATATTTCATGTAAGATATGACAAACTAAGTACTTTACAACAAACAGCACAATCAAATTATGTACATCATTAAATTGAACAACTTCAATAGCAACTAATAGAAGAACAATTGTGGACAAGTTCTTATTTGGAGACAAAAATCAGGATAAACATGGATAAAAAAGGTGATACAGGTACACAAATTTTCTATCTATCAACACTTTTTTAGAATAAAACAGAATTCAATCACCTTCATCCAAACTACCAGATACATGGTTACGAAATAGAAAAATTATTGGGAATCATATTGTAGAACACTTTTCAAATATGTTTACAACATAATAAACTCATACTTTTAATTCTTTATATGGTTTTGATAAGTGTTCAAAATCACTTAATATATCATGATTTTTTACATGCTTAATGTTTATATAGATTTGTATATGCTTATTTTAATATCAGTTTATGTAAATCTATATTTTCAGAATAATGGGTATATTTTTGTTGTTTTTCAAGTATTTATTGTGTTAAAATAAATCAACTTAAAAGAATTATACTTGAAGTACTCCATTACAACATGGAAAATTAAAAGAAAAAAATTGTAAAACATTACATACGTTTAAAAATTGGAAAAAGAATTTACATAAAATTAAGGATTTAAAGTGATACACTTTGAAGTATGACACGGCATCAAAGCTTTGTAAGCCGTGACACGAGACCAAATAAAAAGACTAAACATGTCTAAAAAAAATGCAACTCGTGACGTGAAAAAATTGTATGCCTTAGTGCAAAAAGAATAGATCGTGCAAAAAATTGTGTACAAGTTGTGTATGCCACGACGTGAATAAAATGTATGTTAAAGTACCAAGTTAAAAATTATACTTTTTCTACCTTACCTCATCTTATAAATAAGACTCTATTTTTATTGTAAAAATATACCTCTTTCATCCCATCAGCTCTCTTAGTAGCTGATTTTTTAGTTTTTCTTTTAGTAGTTTAAAGTTCTTCTCTAGTTTGAGAGTTGAACAAATTTAATTCGTGTAATAGTTTTTAGTTTCAATTCAATAAACAATACAACAATTCTGTCCGAAGGTTTTCAAGAAAAAATTCTAAGAATTCTATTAAGGTATACTTAAATTTATTATTTTTATAATATTTCTAAGTGTTGTTTAACATGCTACATATTTAATTTATTGATAATTTATTAAACCATGCATGTTTGGCTATAAATAGTATGGAATATTTGGTAATGTTATTACACTTGTGAAATATTAAAGTAGAATAAACATTTTTATAAAATGAATTAAGTTTTATTTCATCATCAAGATTTAAACCAAAGTTTGTAAATGAAAAATATATTGATGAAATATTTTTCATAATAAACAAGAGAGTTAGATTTAGGATTTAAATGATCTGAATCTAAATTTGAGTCGCACTCTTAAATCTTTTGGTCTATATAACTGTATAGTTAGAATGGACTCTATTTCAAATAACTTTATAAGAATTATTATTGAAGATATATTGACGACATATCCTTCACAATAGTTTTAAAATCTAAAACGCTCCAGATACTTAAATCATAAACATAACTTATACACTTTGATGAAATATAAATTATCGGTTCGATCGAAGATGACAAGTTAAATGGTTTAATAATTTCTTAAAAGATGAGTGTAATTTAAATAAGGCTTAAATTATTAGCCTAACCGAAGGTGACAAGTTAAAGCTTAATTAACAAAGAATATGATCTTTACCTTAGGATATTTTCATACCTATAAGAAAGAATCAATAATATTAATTCATATCTTTAATATCCTATTTAATATCGAACAAGTATGATTAACTAACTAATATATCCAATAAATTCTCCACTACATGATAAATGTTTATTGAATCTGTCTTTATTTTTATGTTATTGGTCTAGAAACTCAACCAAAAACAATCATGACATGATGTTTAGGTTATTTTATTTCATTTTTAAAAAAAAAATTTGAATGATTTAAAAACAACATGCTTTCTCTTTAGACAAACCTTAAAAGTATATTTGTTATTTTTATATAAGTGATTTAAACACTTGTAAGCTATTTTATAAAATATACAAAATTTATGCCCTTAATTTTCGCACATAAAGTTTTTGGTGTAATTACTAGATAAACTAATAATACCATTGAAAATTAGTTAACATTTATAATCACCGTACCTTTTTAATCATTGCATTACACCAAAAGATAATGTTCAACTATACAGAGTTTCAAATATAGAGGAAATCAAGAAGTTATTTTCATAAATACATAATCTAAAGGCCTTTAGACCAGATGGAAAGCCAGCTATATTCTACAAAAAAAGCATTGAAATATAATAGGTATGGATATTACTAATTTTGTGCCAGAGTTCTTTTTCACTGGTAAAAAGAAAAATGAGATTAACTCAACTTTGATTACTAAAAAATCCTCACCAATTAATATTTTCCATTACATATGAATTAATCTTTGTAACGTGATATATAACATAATGGCTAAGATTTTAGTAGGAAGACTTGGACCATACTTGACAAAATTCATTTATCCTTTTTAAACTACATTTATCCCAAATAGATGGGTTGTAAAAAATATAATTTTGGCATGAGACATATTGCACACAATGAACAAGAAAAGAGGAAAGGGAGTTCTTTTGGGAATTAAAATTGATATGAATAAAATTTATGGCAAAATTGAATGAAATTTAATTATTCAAATCACAATCAGATGAGGATTTTCTTAAGATTTTTGTTCATTGATCAAATAATGTTTGTCAATTGTATCTTATTCTATATTAATGAATAGATCAAAATTTGGTAACTTTCAACCAACTAGAGGGCTAAGACAGAGATTTTTTATCCTTATATTTATTCATTATTGTAACATAAGCTTTGTTAAGAATGATGGAAAAAATTGATGAGCACAACTTAATTGGTGGCATCAAAATTGCAAAAAATTCAATCTCAATTTAATTCAAGGATGATGTTCTTAATTTTGAAGAGCTAATACTGGAGAAATATAATATTTTATTTGGACAATTCAACAATATGGATTCATGTTTAGACGATCACTAAATTTAAACAAATCAAGTATTTTCTTTTCAAAAAAGGTTTTTAGAGAATTAAAAAGAGATCTCTTCTAGGATTGGAATTTAATTAATTAAAGAAAACTTATCTTACCTTGGAAACTCTTTGTTTATTCATAGAAAATGGTAAAAAATTTCAACCAATAATTATTAAGATAGATGATTTAATAGAAGCATGGAGAGCTAAATTCTTATCTCGTAATAGTAAAGCTAAACATATCAAATCAGTAATACAAGCTAAACCATCTTATACAATGAGTTCTTTCATGATTCCATTGTCTAATATGTATAAGGGAGACTCACTTATAAAGAAATTATGGTGGACAACAAATTCACAAAAAGACGGATACTTAGCACTCAAAAAGTGGAAGGATGTATGCAACCCCAAAGTTACGGAAGATCGGGTTTTTTATCTTTCAAAGATATGAATGTTGCACTCCTCAGTATATTGGGCTGGAACATGGCCATTGATTCAAACAAGATGTGGGAACAAATTCTTAAAAGTATTGTAACATAAATAATTTTCTATAAGCTCTTCCTAAGTCGGGGGATTCCTTCGTTTGAAAAAGCATATGTCAAACCATTCCGGTAATAAGGAAAGGAATATATTTCCAAATAGGAAACAAGCATCAAATTAATACATGAGATCGAAGATCCATGGCTACCTTATATCTCTGACTTTAACCCAATTAGGCCTATTTCTGATATCAACATCAGTATACCAAGTAGAGTTTGTGATACCTTAAGGTGGTTGGAACTAGGATTTGATTCAAATGCTAGTTAAAACAAATGAAGTTGCAGCTATTAGTAGACTTCAATGTCCTAATTCATATTTGAATGATAAACTAATTTGGATATCAAATGAGCCGCATATTTTTCTTTGAAATCAAGTTATAATGAAAATATTGCAGGAAGAGCTGATAGAGATGTTGATCTAATCTAGAGTACAATTTGGAAAGCCAAAATTCATGAAAGCCATAAGATATTTCTATGGAAGATAGCTAAAAATACCTTGCCAGTCAGAAATAAACTCAAAAAAGCTTTTACAAATATGGAAGACAAATGTGAGTTGTGTAATTATAATTTAGAAATAGTGGAACACTTAGTGTAACAATGCACTTTCTTTCATGGATTATGGAGCACATGGAATAATGGCATCAATTTAACAAGGTTTTCATAAGATAATTTTTATGTTTATGTTAGATTTGTATTGGAACCCTACGTACTTTGATTAATGATAAACAACAAAACAAGGAGTTCGCTTTATCCATAATGTTAACAATTATCGTAAGCTGGAAAATGATGAATGATTTACTGTTCCAATGAGTAATTTCGGATTTCCAAAAGCTTTCAAATTGGATGAAAAGATTTCACGGAGAATATTTAACAAATGAAGATGATGATATAGTAAACACTTTTAGCACTAAAAATTATAAAGGAAAGAAATGTCTCAATAGTTGCAACCCCTGGGAAATTTTATAAAATTCAATGCTAATGCACCTTTCAAAGAAAGTAAGGTTGCTATAGGAGTAATTGCTAGAAAATATAAAGTAAAAATGATCGGAGCTTGGGGTAAGATATTACAAGTTAATTCAGTTGAAGAAGCAAAGCAAGAACATTATCTTTACCAATTGGATTACCACATGCGATGGGATTCAAAAAGGTAATTGTTGAAGGAGATTACTTAAATATAATTAACCATGTTATTCAATAGAATATTGATATTTCATGGCAAGCAAAATGTTACGCTGAGATATCTAAAGAGAATCCTAATGCAACATAAGCATGCATGCAGAAAACTATGCAGCCACTAACTACAAGCTGCGCATGACCACTACATTTGTCCATTACAGCTGCTGCTTATGTCCACTACAACCACCAGCCACAAGCTGCATTCAACCACTACTTATGTTCTTTGCCACTACAGCTGATGCTTATGATTTTGCCTGCTTATGTGTGCTCCAAGTGTAGCTTCTGCTGCCGCCTAAGTCCATGTGTGCCCCAAGTGTAGTTGCTGCTGCCTAAATCCATGGAGTGCCAAGTGCAATAACAACTGTCTTTTGTATCATTGTATGTCATGACAAGTGTAGTTTTGTTTTGTGTCCATGTGTCTGCTAAGTTGTCAAACTGTTTTGTGTACATGTGCTGACTCTTAGCAACCTTTTGAATGTATTTAAAACATGAAGAATGGAAAGAAGAGACTAGAGAATTATAATCAAAACAACACCCTACTTAATCCCTTTTGCTCTTCTGTATTTGGGACCTATCAATTGGTATTAGAGCAAAAATAACGGAAACAAACCAAGAACAAATCAAAAATATGGAAGCTGGCCTAGGAGGCTTGCAAGACAGCTTCGCACGATTAGAAGTAGGAATCAATGATAAGCTACATCAGCTTGAAGAAATCATCAATAGGATCTCAGATGTATTGATACATAAACAAGACTCTCCTTTACCATGGAAGTCAGTCTTCCAATAGCCGAAATCGCGAGCCAAGAGAAAGCATCAAATCTACACAAGAAGCTATTATTCTACCTCCATTTGTGGCAATTGTTGTTCGTCCAAGACCTAATGTTTGGAAGTACGTTCGTATTAATGTCTTTGAGCTTAGCATGGAACAATTGAATGTTGCTAAATATCTTAAATTCAAAGAAAAACTTGTTAATGGACAAGTCAATAATAATTGTGTATTAGAGCTTGATTTTGAGCCATTCAATGCAACATTTTCTCACCTGAGTCGGTCTTCATCCATTGGCAATGGTGTTCAGTTCCTTAACCGCCATCTTTCTTTAGTTATGTTTTGCAACAAGGAATCTTTGACACTATTACTCGATTTTCTCATAGTACACAAATACAAAGGGCATGCATTGATGTTAAATGATCAGATAACAAGCATATCCAACATCAGTATGCTTTAGCTAAGGCCGAGGATAATCTTTCTAAACTTCCACCTGAAACTCCCTATTCTACGTTTGATTATGAATTACAAGGAATGGGTTTCGAGAGAGGTTGAGGAGATACTGCAACACGGGTAATAGAGACAGTGCACCTTCTCTCAGATATTATTCAAGTTCTTGATCCATTTATATTAGAGACATTCCTCGGGAGAATACCCATGGTGTTTAATGTTGTCATTTTGTCTCCACATGGATACTTTGGGCAAGCAAATGTTTTGGGTTTGCCTGATACTGGTAGGAAGGTTTTTATATTCTAGATCAATTACTTACTCTTGAGAATGAGATGCTTCTTAAAATTCAGAAGCAAGGATTAGGCTTCACACCTAGAATTATTATTGTTGCCCGATTAATGCCTGATGCAAAAAGAACTACATGTTTTGTTAGGAAATTTAGATAAAATGTTATAATCACAAATTCTCCCTCCCAAGATCTTTCTTAGCAGAATATTAAATAACAGAGAAATAGATAATACACAACACAAGAATTATAGTGGAAACTCCAAATTAGAGGAAAACCACTTTCGTTGTCAAAAGACAACCAGAGAAAAATTCACTATGTGGAAAATTGTTACAACCACACTCTCAGTAATTTTCTCACACACCCAAAAGACAAGAGCAACTACAAGCCCAAAAGAATTTTCCCACAAAATTCTCTCACTCAAGAACTTCTCATACAAGTTTTTCTCTATTTTTGGGATTATTAACAATGAAGAAATGAAGTCATATTTATAGCCTTCAAGTTCTCATTTCATATGCCAAACATTTCTTCATTCAACAAAATTAGGCTACCTACTTTTCCTATTCTTTATTCAAACAAGGTTAGCCACCTCCATCTTTGACAATATGATAAGCCACCTTCCATGAATTTTCTTCTAAATTAGGCACCTCCTATTTTGACTAACAAACCTAATATTATTTTTAATCAATCATAACAATCTCCACCTTGATTAAAAATAAACATGGTTACCACTACAACACTGTCTATTCCAACAGTCGTAATTCTCTACACCGAGAATTATCATACTCCACCATAAAGAGTACACCCACTTAGAATTAATCACCAATTCTAAGAATTTCACATCGACTCATGTTGGAAAAAAAAACTTGCTGAAATTTATGGTGCAACTCTCACACTTGGTTTTCCCGAGAGTTCATCAGCCATCGACATCCTTTCCACCACACACCTTGCATCTATACCAAGCCAATGCCCGTGTGCAAACTTGTGGACCCGCTACCAGTAACACACCCTCTTTCATGGTAATATTTAGAGACTAGCGGCATGCCATGAGGATGTACACGCTCTTTTCAAAGAGCATCACTATAGTCTTTGAAAACAGACATACTATTAGCGTCACCGTCAGTATTTGAGCTTCTTGTCGAATCAGCTCCACCCTTTGGACAATTTCTTTTGAGGTGCCCAGATTGTCCACACCCCCAGCACACTATCTTCTTTTTCATGAAATTGTTTTTTTTTCGGTTGTCAGCTACCAATGCTGAGTTTTCAGACGAAACATTTCTTCCACCACTCAGCCTTTTTTCTTCAGAAAACAACTTGCTAGTAACTTCTGAAAAAATTATTTTCTCCTTTCCATGAATCAAGATAGGTTTCATGTGATCATAAGAAGATGGAAGAGACCAGATGAGCCTTAAAGCTATATCTTCATCATCAAGTTTAACTCCAATGGTTTCCAGTTCAGAGACAATACCATTGAGAATACTGAGATGGTCAGACATAATAGTTCCTTCATTCATACGCAAAGTATGAAACTGCTCTTTCAAATACACCCGATTTGAAAAGCCTTTTGCCTGATACAATTCTTCAAGCTTTTCCCAGAGTTCTTTGGCCATAGATATTCCATGCACATTTGCAAGAATATTTTTGGCCAAACAAAGCCGAATTGCACTTGCAGCTCTTAGATCAAGATCTTCTCAATCTTCATCACTTATATTGGTTTTACTGGACTCAATACCAGTAATAGAAGCTGGTTTCCCTTTTAACGCCTTGTGTAACCTATATTGGATCAACAAATCTTTGACTTGTACTTGCCACAAGCCAAAATTGATTCTCCCATCAAATTTCTCAATGTCAATCTTGACTCCTGACATTTCTCCTTCTTTCTTTGAAATTGGCTTTGATACTAGTTGTTAGGAAATTTGGATCAAATGTTATAATCACAAATTCCCCCTCCCAAGATCTTTCTTAGCAGAATATTAAATAACAGAGAAATAGATAATACACAACACAAGAATTATAATGGAAACTCCAAATTAGAGAAAAACCACTTTCGTTGTCAAAAGACAACCAGAGAAAAATTCACTATGTGGAAAATTGTTATAACCACACTCTCAGTAATTTTCTCACACACCCAAACGACAAGAGCAACTACAAGCTCAAGAGAATTTTCCCACAAAATTCTCTCACTCAAGAACTTCTCATACAAGTTTTTCTCTATTTTTGGGATTATTAACAATGAAGAAATGAAGTCATATTTATAGCCTTCAAGTTCTCATTTCATATGCCAAACATTTCTTCATTCAACAAAATTAGGCTACCTAATTTTCCTATTCTTTATTCAAACAAGGTTAGCCACTTCCATCTTTGACAATATGATAAGCCACCTTCCATGAATTTTCTTTTAAATTAGGCACCTCCTATTTTGACTAACAAACCTAATATTATTTTTAATCAATCATAACACATGTAACCCGAGGTTGGAAAGAGTTAGTGGAACTGAATACACACATATCTTTAGGGTTCCGTTCAGATCTAGAGACATACGCTGAGGGTGTTGCAAGTGAAATTGCTGCAGAGTTACAGGGATATCCAGATTTTATAATTGGAAACTACAGTGATGGGAATCTTGTTGCATCTTTGTTGACTTACAAAGTGGGAGTCACACAGTGCACTATTGTACATGCGTTAGAGAAAACAAAATATCCGGATTCAGATATTTACTCGAAATTTTTTGAAGAGAAATATCATTTTTCATGTCAATTCACTGCTGATCTTATAGCCATGAATATTGTACATCCTTTACAATTCGTCTACTCTCTCTCCAAAGCAAAAATAGAGTTTATGATGATAAGATTTATGTGTTTGCTGATCCGGATGACTCTGACAACTCGAAAAATCAAGTGGGTCAGTGAACTCTACTGGAAGTTCTCTTATGACCATGTTATTGCCTGCTCTTTTGCAATTACCTAAAAAAAAGAGGTGTTACTACTCCTCAAGAAAAAAACATTGCCTACCACCAATTTTTGATGATGGGGAACTCATCATTAAGCCAGAGGCAATTTTTAAACTCACGATGGGTAAAAAAAAGGATCCAAGTTCATAGAAGGAAGCCTTATTAAATGGAAAAAACCTGCATGAAGAAGAAGCCACGTGAGAGGATTCTCAACAAATAAAAGAACGGTTCTTAAACCTTGAGGACAAGGTTCATTTCAAAGGGGTACGCTGAGATATCTAAAAAGAATCCTAATGCAACATAAGCATGCATGCAGTCACTAACTACAAGCTGCGCATGACCACTACATTTGTCCACTACAGCTGCTGCTTATGTCCACTGCATCCACTACAGCCACCAGCCACCACCCACAAGCTGCATTCGACCACTATTTTTGTTCTTTGCCACTACAGTTGCTGCTTATGATTTTGCCTGCTTATGTGTGCACCAAGTGTAGCTGTTGCTGCTGCTGCCTAAGTCCATGGAGTGCCAAGTGCAATAAGAGCTGTCTTTTGTATCATTGTTTTGTTTTGTGTCCATGTGTCTGCTAAGCTGTCAAACTGTTTTGTGTACATGTGCCGAATCTTAGCTGCCTTTTGAATGTATTTAAAAACATGAAGAATGGAAAGAAGAGACCAGAGAATTATAACCAAAACAACACCCTTCTTAATCCCTTTTGTTCTTCTCTGATTGGGACCTATCACAAAACAATTCCTTGATGAATTTGCACCTATAGAACTTCACATGTATCTCAATTACTTGGATTCTAAGAAGATGCAATTGACCTGATGAACTTATAAAATGGGTACTTAATGATCAAATATATGGTTCTTTTAATTTTAATCCATTTCTTGCATCTCTATGTAATATAATTAGGAATGAAGCTGCATCTATGTAATCCTTATTTAACATTCAATAATATACTAAGCGTTTTTAGTAAAAAAAAAAAAGAATAAGAAGGTAATTAGAAGGCAACAACAAATCACAATCAAATTGAGTATAATTTCCATCTTCATCAATGCATTAATCAACAGACACCTAAACACAAACTACCATAGATTCAAGCAAAAATTGTACCCATTTTCTCATTTCCCATTATGTTACTTTAATGTTAAAAAATCTATTACAAAAAAAGAAAAAAAAACCTACATCCCCTTTTTTCTTTCGATACACGTAGCCTATCAAATGCCACCAACAACCCACATTAGTTAGCAAAAGGGAAATTTTACAATTCTCAATCCCTTGTATGTACAACCTTTGTTTGTCGTGTAGTCACCTCATCGCTATAGGCGATGCCTCTGCTCCCATAGATACACACGTTTTAGACAAGTCAAAACCCTCATCAGCATCTCCTTTGATTTTGATTTCTTTAACAAAAGAGAGAAAGAAGAGAAGATATATAGACTAAAGTATTGAAGATGATAGAGGGTCTAAGTTTTATGAAAGAGAAATTAGTTGGAAAGAGAGTGTGTGATCTCAGTTTTGTTGTGGCGAGAAAGACAAGGGTATGGAAAAGATAAACCTTTTATTACCATTTTACCCTTAAAAGGACATGTTTTTAAACTTTTAGCTGGTCACGTGTAGAACCAATGACCTTTTCGGTTAAGATCGGAGATAAAAGGCAACGGATAGTAAATTTATAACATGCATTAATTATACAACCTTATAACCTTATATAATTTTTTTAATAATTACTTATATATTTATTAGTTTATTTTATTAAAAATTATATTTTTAAAATATTTATTTAATTACTTGAATCACATCTAAAATGAAATCTATGTATTATTAAACTAAATAAAAACAAACACATAACAAAACAATAATATACGTAACACACAAAAAAGAGAACTTATAATTATAGGAATAATGCTTTTAATTTTATTTGTCTTTTTTGCTTGAGATTCATCATAAAAATACTAAGATATGAAATTGGAAAAAAGAAAAAGAAAAAAAAGATAGATGTTTTAATTTTAAAACTATACTCTTATATTAATATCAACCCTAAAACACTAATATTAAAAACCAATAAAGAATGTGAACCCTCAACGTGAACCCTTAAAAGCCCATAGCCTTAAAACCCAATAAAAAATTGAGTGAAAATGACCAAAAAATTATAATACAAATTGTAAGATTGGCTTTTGAACACTATCAGATTTTTCGAGCCTTATAAGTTCTTAAACACCATAAGGTTGAAGCCTTGAAAAGTTCACAAGTTCAATGAAGAACTAAGTGAGAAAGCAATGCTTTCGACGAATTTTATTAATAGTTATGATCTTAAAAAAACAGAAGATTCAACCCTAACTATTTACAAAGGCCTTAGCACTAAGTCTTAATTAGAATCCAAAAACAAATAGACTTGCTAATTTGTTGAAAATTTTGATATAATAATGTATTGAAAAGATAATTATTATCCTAAGATAATTGTTTGTTGAAAATAAACTTCCTAATTTTCTAAAGTGTCATCCAAGCATCATTTTTTAAGGAAGAGTCCTTGTTTTCACACAATTGTCCAAAATTTAGGCCTTTTGTTAGTCATAGTCCTTGATGATCTTTGGCCATTTTTGGTCACAACCTTTGATGTTCGACGCCTCTAATTTAATTGATTAAATTTGGGTATTCATTTAGACTCTTCTTGGTAAGTACAGGCTTGGATTCATCTCAAAGTTCTTGAATTAGTCCATTGAGTGCTTCTTTGATCCTCTTGGCCCTTTCTCTTATGATTGGCCCAATGGATATATGTGATGGATCTAGTGAATCTTGTTGAGATGCTCCTTAGTTCTCATCAATATCATTCAACATGGATTCAAAACAAGCTTTCTCACTTTCAAGGATTTTAAGCTATTACTCCAACTGAGCAACATCTTTAAACTAATTAGAAGAAGAATCAATTGTTACTATGATAGAAGATCTTTTTGACTCTTCATGTTGACAATTATCATAAAGAAACACTTGGAGAGATTTGATGTGGTTTTTCAATCTCAGCTTCAAATCTTGAATTTTTTCTCTTTCAAATTTGATATTAAGAAGATTGCTCGTAAGCACTAGATGTTCTTTCTGTATTTCATATTCAACGGGTGATCAACCATAATCTTGGCTTTATAAAACTACAAGTTTTCCTAAAAAAGTAGATCATAAGTTTCTTGAAGAGAATACTACTCATCATCTTCAATGTCTACCCACCAAGTACTTTTGGAAGATATAGGATGCCATCAATGCATCACACTTTCATCATCTTCAGTCCTGTAAGTGCTTTCTTCAACAACATTGTTACTATCTTTGTTGTATTTTCCTTTAAGAACATCACACGCTTCCTTAGAACTTTTGCAAGAAGGAAAGCAAACATCCTCCATAGAAATAACTACTCTTATAATTGTGTACAAAGCCCTTCTAAACAATTTCTTGAAAATCCTCTTTAGACCATTCATCCAAAGGCTTTTTCCCATTGTGCCATCTTTAAGAATTTTAGAAGGGAATTTTCATCCATTCTTAACCAAGTACCAAATATGATTGCCACGTAATTCCATATAAGAACACATCTAAGATCTCAAATGAGCATAATCTATACCATTGAAATGACATAATCTACTAATGACTTCTCTAACACTGGAAGTCATTTTGAATATGAGAGAGAGAGGGAGAAAAAAGAAATGAGAAAAAAGATAAACACAAGAGCGGTTAAGTCCAACATGATGTATCTATTCTAATAACAATTGAAAGTCCACACTAAGTACTCTATAACTTATAATGAGTGAAATGATCACCATTTCCAAATTCTTGCTTAGAGTAAAAACAAAACAATAAAAGGGAAAAATAAATCAGATAGAAGCATATAGGTAGAAAAGAAAACAATAAATAACAACAAATTAGGTAGAAAGAGAAACTAATAAAGAAAGATAAATGATTTTCAATCACTTTAAAACCTTCTATGCGTAAATATATTTAGTATTAGAATTGATTGTACTAACTCTACATATGATCATACATAACATAGCATATAGCATGGTAAACTCACAAAGAATCCAACACTTATGTGATAATGATAAGTGTTATTATATATATATATATATATTATGAGTTAAAAATATTTATTTTATAATAATTGAGAAAATAATAGTTTTTTGAATTATTTGTGATTTTTTTGGAATTTTTATAAATGTTTTATGATTTTTATTTGATAAGTGGATTAACATAGAAAGGAAGTTGATATATTTAAAAAATCATCATAGCTTAACCACTTCATAGTTTATTCTCATCGTAGCTTATCATATATTTTTGACACGTACTGCGCACTAATTATATTTCCACCAGAATACTAGCAATCAGATTTATATTAGGATTCAATCTTTCTCTTATAAACAAAAACCAAAACCCCATAAAATATGAGAGCATCAAAATTAGAAAAATAAATATAATAATTGTTACAAGGAACAAGAAAGATCAAAAGAGCATATCTAGGGTAACTTTTGAAAGAGATTTTGAAGATCTTCATAAGCTTTTCTATTCTTATTCTATTTAGTTTTCTTATTATTATAATGTTGATTCTTATGACATTTAGCTAATTTAATAATGTAATTGTGAAAAATTCTAAGCCCTAGATTATGATTTAATTAATTTAATGTTATAGACAATTTTAGTTTCAATTCTTGATTTTTAATGTGTTTAATTTTATATTTGAATATCAAAATTATGCATGTATGAATTAGAATAATTAACTATTTTGTTGCATAAATATATTTATATATAGTCTAAGATGTTAGTACATAATCATTAATTTTTTATTCGAAGTGATACCTTGTGACTGTTGTCACAAGTAGGGTTGAATAACTTCAATAAAAATTAAACGATTGTTCTAATCTTACTTAGTTTAGTTATCATATTTTTAAATCTTAATATAATAAAGGAATTAAATCTAGTAAGATTAGAACAATACCTCTAGGCTTTTCAGAATTTAGGTTGGTTAATAAGAAAACTTTTAATTAATTATACCATAAGAAAAGATGGAAAGTCTTAAGCGAACCTATACTTTTAAAGATAAAGTTAAGAATTCAATAATAGTTTTAAATTATGAAAATAATTTAAAATTTAAGAAATTAATTTATATTCATAATATTCATAATTAAATTGTAAGATAGTGGTGAGGATAGTCCTATGATCACATATTAATCATGATTCTTGTGCAACTTATTTTTTTTATAATATTTTATTTAAAAATAGCAAAAATCCATTTTACTATTTTAATTTATTTATCAATGAAATTGTAATTAGGAATAAATATTGTTACAATCCTATTGGAAATGATAATCCATATTCTTAAAATTACTTATCATTTGTACATGATTGTATATACTTACATGTTCTCAGTCGTGTTAGGTAACATTCATGGGTTGCAATGGAAATCACTAGTAACAAATAATTCACTATTAATCAACAAAAACAAATATAAATTATAATTTAATATACACAATACCTAATCAAAGTTAATCATGCTCATCCCAAAGCATCACAACCACATGATGTGGTAAATCATGAACAACTTTGTATAGTGAGAAAATTATTTTGGTTGGAGAATCTTCCATGCTCATGAACCTAGATACAAAATATGTATGTGTTTTAATTCTTTAATTAAGCTCCCAAAATAAGTTTTCATAAAATCATTTTTAAATTGCATCATTGATACATAAATTAGAAAAATAAACTCAAAATTTGAGTTTGAAAATTCTAGAGTTTTCCCATGATTTTTAATTACGCAATATTAAATGAGGGGACATTTATAAAAAAAATTGCAACCTCTTGGACACCTTACCAATTATTCTCGTTGAGTGCTTGGCGAGGACTCATTAACTATTCATCAAGGTCTATAGTAGTTCAAGGAACTTGTTGAGCCAAACTAAACCAACCCTAACAGGCCTCATTGAGTGTTCCCAAAGGACCTCGATCATCCCTCATGATGCACGCCAGTGAGGTTAGCGAGCCTTTGCTAAAATGTCAACAAGACCTTGGCAAGCTCCACAAAAGATCATTTTTTATTTCGAAAAGGCTAAGTATATTCATAAATACTTCCCAAACATTTAATACAAACACACACCTTAAGCATGCACACTATATGTAAATCCTCAGAACATGAATATGTGTATCATACAATCATCTTATATATGTGTTACATGTGGGTGTGATATTAACTACTAGAAATCAATCTTAAGGACCAAAAGAAACACTAAGTAAATACAAACTCTGTGTTTTGTACAGGAGAATACCAACACAAATCATAAGGAATCTACAATATCAAGATTTGTATTTGATGTTTTGAAGTGAATTTGAACGATCATATCTTGAACCTATAAAAGTTATTATCAATTATGAGAGTTGTTGGTAGTAAGAACTTCAATGAAAAGTAGAAGAAATAAATAAATGGAAATTATTTCAATTAGAACACTTGAGGTGAAATTTTACCTAATATCTATTAGTGTTCTAAAATAAGTAAAAAAAAGTGAACTTAATTTTATATTAGAGTCATGTTTAATGAAAAAAAATTATTTTTGTAGATTCCAAAGCAACTAATTATGTTTATTATTCCATGAAAAGACTAATCATGATGAACATGATCACATCTTTTGACTTCATAGTGCTTGGAAATTGTTTGATTCTTCTTAAATCACTATTTTTGTTTAGCTATTTGTTGCTTATGAATCTTTTACGTGGATTCTCATCAAACAACCTTTTTATGTTACTCTTGGAAATTTTATTAATTTTCATCAAGAACCCTCTATTTAGTTTTATAGTGGTTAGAAACCTTTATTCATTCTTGTCAAACACTTATTTGTTTATCTTGTTGTATGATTTTTTGGCCCTTGAAAATAGTTTCATGACTGAATCAATCAAACAAAGCTCTGATACAATGTTAGAATTTATTAAAAAGTCATAAATATGAACATGATTTTAGGAGTAGTATTAGAAATATTTTATTCCTTTCCTCATATTGTTTTTTTTTTACCGTTACATTTTATATATATAAATATATTTATCTTTGTAGCAGAATATGTACATAACAAATATTCTTACAAAAATTTCATCTCTGTAATCTTCTAAACTTAACATGGTATTAAAGTGGATTTTGTAACTTTTTTTTCTTTTTTTTAAATACTTATACCATTTTCCCTGCATATTTTTTATCTTTCTATTGAAATTATGGGTACAAACCCACTTGATTCAAAACTTTCTTTGGATTCAAAGAAATCATATTCAACTTCATAGATTATTGATTCGGGAGTTACTAACCTCATATTTAATTCTCTTAATTCTCTTTATAAACTTGAGCTTATTTTATCCAAATTTTTCAAACTTCCTAACGAAAGCAATGCACCTATTGCACACATTGGAAATATTCAATTCACACCTTTAATTATTTTACACAATGTTATTTATGTACCAAGCTTCCATTTTAATTTGATATATGTGAACAAATTAGTTCATAATAATAGTTTTTTGTCACTTTTACTACTAAATGTTGTCATATATCAGATCAAATCCAGAAGACAACGGTTGGAATGGGTAAATCACTTGGGGCATTACTTATTCAATTTTCCCACATATCAAGCTTCTTCTTCTTTTCATATTGCTCTTTCTACTTTTATATTACGGCATCGATATTTACGACAACCTATTATATCTTGTTTTAAATTACTTTCTAGTTAGGTTTCTAATTTACAGTTACCTTTTAATGAAATTTGTTAAACTTCTCCTCTTGTTAAACAAATGTGTGTTCATTGTCTTTTGTGCAAGTTATAAAATGGATTCAGATTAAAGGAGGGTGAATATGTTATTTTTAATTTTATTAAATTATAATTTTGTAACCTAATACCAATGGAATACAAGTAATTGTGTATCAAAAGTAAATGCAAAACTAGGTAATAACACATGATATTTTTAGGTGAAAACAACATATGTCATAACTATGACCTAAGAAGAAAACCACCAGCTTATCAAACCACCTAACCTTTCCATTATGACAATCAAATGTACAAGTACAAACTCCATTTTGTGCTACCCTTATTAGAATATTGTCCCAATATATCTTACCAATGAATGGTATTCATACAAACGTTCTAATTAGCTCGTCTAATGAAAACTATAATATTGTTAATACATGAAACACACTTAAATCCAATTATGATGCTAATCTCTTTCTCTTTTTCAGTAGCTACTTCCAATTAATACCTAATATGTATATATAGGTGATAATGATAACCTATTAACATTAAGGTTAATTCTTTTTTGGCTTAATAACCCAATGCCCATTAAAAGTTTTAATAAGTTAAAAAATCATTTTTGGGACACATTTTAAGGATATTAAAGCACATTAAAGAAAGGGAGAAATGATAATTTTAAGTGTTGTAAACATGTGCTATTTGAATGCATTAGTTCAATACATGTGTGATAGTTATAAAAGACATACTTGAATTTTGACTATTCAAAATGAAAGCATTTTTTCGACTTTTCTTAATAGATTTGATAGCAAGCATAAAAAAAAGTTTACAGGAAAACGTTTCATCCACAAAAATAGTCAACACTTGTAATCCTTACAAACTCCTCCTTTAGTATTTTTGTGTGATAAAACCTCTCTCTCGCTATATGAAAAAAGTAAAATTATATTTAAGCCCTAGAATTCATAGTGAAACTATCATATGATCTGGTAAATTCATCTTCGTTACAACTCAATAAGCTTGTATGTAACTGAAACCACATAGACAAAGCATACGACAACTTGGCTGGGAAGCCTCATTATATATCAGTTTAGTTTACATAGAAATAAGTTGAGTATAGAGAGAAATCATGTAGTACATGCACTCACGTCAATCCAACTCTCAAGCAAACATAATAATACTAGGAAAACAAATTCCCCCCCAATATGCAATCTCTTTCCCTATATGCATAACAATATGAAACATGATAATGAAACAATGTGATTCACTCTCTTCCTTTTTGACATACGAAAAGAACTAAGTCGTTAGGAAATTACAAATTTAAGTATAGTGTAAAAAATAGATAAATGCAAAGTGCAAAGTGCTTTAACATTTTCTTAAGTTCTATAATTCCCTTAACTGTAATCAATTAAATAGTTAATAAATAAGAAGAATATGTAAATAAAAAAATTAAAACCTAATTTTTTTTTCATAAATAGTCACATAATGTAATAAATTTGTTTAATCAAAAATAAGCACACAACTAATTGAAAACTCATTTTTGCTCAAATTATGATTATCTATTATATAAATGAGAAAATAGAGTAGAAGAAACACATAAGCACACTTACCATATATAATGACATGATGACATTTACTTAAAAATAGTATGCATGTTTGAACTTCACTATTATGCTAATTAATTCATTTATGTTCAATCATAAAGGACTCAAAAGAAAAAAAAGTATTACTTATAATGTAAAACTGTAATTGAATTTTCAATCTCACAAAATAAAATATATCAACCAAGAAATGACTTAAAAATTTTATTTCCTTGTATTTTATAAATGAGGCACATTATTATTTATTTAATTTTAACTTCTTTTGGAGCTTTCTTTTTCTGCGTGCAAAGTACATTTTTTATAAGCATTGTCACTTTTTGTACACTCTTTTTAATTTATTTTTTTCACATGCACTATCCATAAACTTAAAATTATTACTTTCATACTAGTTATGGAGTAGCCCCCTCTGTTCATTACGGTAGCTTCACACATCATAGTAGGTATCACTCTCAATACTAGATGCCTTCGTATGCTAAAATTTTAAAAAATAAGAAATATATTCAACATAATTTTGTAGTCAATATCAATTGAAATTTTAGAGTCTTTCAAGAGAAATTATAAGCTTCAAGCATAACATACATGTGTGTTCATAATTATGTGAATAAGTTCATGTCAACATTGATCATCATATGTGTGTATATAAGTTCATGTAAAACTATATGTGTGTATAAGTCAAAATTGTAGAATCATTTATATAATAAAAATCAAAATGAGTTGAGCTACTAAAGACAAGTTTGTATGTGTATAAATGTTGCTAAAAGCCATTACCTTTTTGGCCTAAAAAGATTCTACTAATCAATTTTTTTAAAAAAAAATTAATAAATAAAAAAATAAAATAGATACAATCCTATGAAATTTCTAACTTATAATTATTTAAACATTCTAACAAAATTTCCTAGGTAAAAATAAAAGACAATCAAGTGACCCAAAAAAGATAATATTTCTTAACCCAAATTTTCTTGAATTTTGATTTGTCTATATCTTTAGGTTGGGACTCAAATATCGTAGTCTTCACTGACATGTTCTTGAACTTATCCTTACTTTTCACATACATCCTAAATCAAGATGTAACATGCATGATATGATGATGGTGATAATTAGTCCTAGAAATAAGAGCGTGAAAACAATTATTAAAATAGGTAGTTATCAACAAGAATCAACATTTGAGCCTAATATGACATTTCATACCATAATAATGATAGATAGGTATAGACTTAATAATTTTTCCCATCATAGGTGCAATGGTTCTTTGTACAAAATTAGGAGTAAAATTAGAAGGCCTTACAAATGTGGTCCTTGATTTTGAAGGTGTGAAACTCTCATCTTTATAACCAAGGCCATTAATATCACCATGTGGCTTACCAATGCTTAAAGTTTTATCCAAGCTTTGAGCTCCATCGATACATCTCTTAAATACTTCACATGATTCTTTGAGCTCATGAACCAATTTATTATTCTTTGTAACAAGCTTATCATTTTTTCTTTGAAACCTATAAGATTCAAATTTAAAGCATTATTTTATTCCTGTAAAATATTCTCTTCTTTTATTTTATTAGAAAAGCTTTCAAATGTCTCAAGTTGTTCATTTAACTTTTCTATTTTTATATTTAAACTAGTATTCTCTTTTATAGCTCTAAGAAATTTTAGAAAATAATTCTTTAGAATTTTCAACATTAAATTTAGAGAGAAAAGAATATCCAAGTTCCTCATCATCAGAGCTACCATATTCAATAAAATGATATATAAAAACAATCTCTATAACACTAATTGTATCTAGTATTGGCTCTGATACTAATTAAAAGTTCTAAAATAGGTTATTTTCAATTTTATCAAATTATAATTTCATAACCTAATACCAATGGAAAAATAAGTAATCACATAATAAAAGTGAATACAAAATAGGTAAATGACACACAATATTTTTAGATGAAAACAACATAGGCTAAAACCATGACCTAAGAAGAAAATCACTAGTCCACTAAACCATCTAACCTCTCCACTATGAAAATCAAATGTATAAGTAAAAATTATGTCTTATGCTACCCTCCATAGAAACGAACTCATGCTTTATTTTCATAGTTTTAAAGACTTGCTTGAGCGATATCTAAACCAATATTTTAATTAGCTTCTTTAATGAAAACTATAATATTGCTAATATATGAAACACACTTAAATCCAATTATAAGGCTAATCACTTTCTCTTTTTTGGCCGTTGCTACCATTTAATACCTAATATGTATATATAAGTGATAATGATAACTTTATAACATTATGGTTAATTCTTTTTGGACTTAATTACCCAAAGTCCATTAAAAAAATCTTAATAAGGTAAAAGTCATTTTTGGACATATCTTAAAGATAATAAAACACATTAAAGAAAAGGCTAAATGGAAATTTGAAGTATGGTGAACATGTGTTATTGAATACATGAATTCAATATATATGTGATAGTTATAAAAGATATACTTGAATTATGAATATTTGAAACCTGAGCATTTTTTGACTTTTCTATATAGACTTGATAACAAGCTTAAAAAATGTTTATAGGCAAAAGTTTTGTTCATGAAATCCCAATATTCTTTTGACCTTATTTACTATGATATATGGGGAAATATCTCATGTTTCGCATATTATTTTTTTATCTATTGTTGACGATTTCTCAAGATCCACTTGGGTTTTTTAATGAAAATAAAAGCGAGATTTGCTCAATATTTCAATATTTTTATTTTTACATTGAAACCTAATTTGGTTACAAAATAAATGGTGTTCATTTTAATAGTGACTCTGAATTTAACATGATATATTTTTTCATGAAAAAGGAATTGTTCATCAACAAAGTTGCATCGACACTCCACAACAAAATGGAGTTGTCAAAAGAAAACATAGACACATATTAAATGTGGCCCGTTCTTTGCATTTTTAAGCATCTTTACCTATTAATTATTGGGTTGAATGTGCTCTTACTACTACTTCTCTTATTAGTTGCACTCCTAAGCCTCTTCTAAATGATAAGACTCTATATGAAATTATTTTTAGGACCATCTCTTCTTACTGAAAAGTTTTTCATTGTTTATGTTTTGCTTCCAATACAAGTGTGCCAAAAAGCAAAATTATAAGAGAGCCACTCGTTGCATTTTTTGGGCTATCCTTTTGCACAAAAAGGATATATAACACAAAAAATATTTGTTTCTAGAGTTGTTTGATTTCATGAAAATATTTGTCCTTTTTCCATCCAAAACCAAAGATCTCTTAACCCTTATAGCTTAGATATCATTCCAAACCCATTCCTTGATTTATAATTCAATAGGGATATGAACCCAAATCCAAATAAAAATTTTACACAATCTGAAATCATACATTTAGAAAATCCAACTAAAAGAACCAAACTCACATCTTTATAAAATCAAACACAAGGATCAAAACTTTGTCACTCTCAACGTGTATTTAGAACCCCTTCTTATTTGCAAGATTATCGTTACAAATTATCCACATCTGATTTACCCTATTCAAACTCTTCTTTTACTACGGTAAGCATCTATTACCCATTACGTAATAATATATCATATGAATTTTTTTCTTCTTCACATGCATCCTTTTTCGTTAACATTTCTATTGTGGTAGAACCAAAAAGTTTTAAACATGTTGTAGAAGATCCTAATTGGATGCAAGATATGATTGAAGAAATTCAAGCTCTAGAAAAAAAATGAAACTTGGGAGCTCATAGTATTGCTACTTGACGAAGAAACCATTGGATTTGAATGAGTTTATAAAATCAAACATAAACCTAATGGTAATATTAAGTGTTATAAAGCTAGAGTTGCAGCAAAAGGCTATAACCAACAAGAAGGATTAGACTATCTTAATAATTTTGCACCAGATGCAAAATTATTACAAGTTCACTGCTTTTTGGCTCTTGCTACAATTAAAAATTGGCATCTTTATCAATTGGGTATCAGTAATGCTTTCCTACATGGGGACCTTGACGAGGAAATTTATATGAAACTCCTACTATGCTTTTCAAAAAATGGCAATAGAAATTTGGTATGTCATCTTAAAAAAATCACTTTACTAGCTTAAGCAAGCTTCTCATCAATGGTTTTTCAAATTGTCTTTAGAATTACTAAATGCAGGATACTCTCAATCAAAAGAAAATTATTCTCTATTTTTCAGGTATGAAATAACTCTATCAATGTGATCCATTTATATGTTGACAATTTTATTATTGCAGGCAATGATAAAGTTGGAATTGAGGTAACCAAAGAGGTTTGAAAAAAAAATTGCATTAAATATTTGGGACTTCAAATGTCCTTGGAATCGAAGTGGCTCACTAAAAGAAAGGCATTATCCTTCGCCAATGAAAATACACCTTAGAGTTACTTGAAGAAGCATGACTTCTTGGTTCAAAACCTGTTAAAATGCCATTGACCATCACCTCATGTTGGACAAATCTAATGGAGAGCTGTTGGAAAATCCTTCAAGTGATCGACATTTGATAGTCGTATACTCTATCTCACAGTTACTTGACCCGACATTATTAATAGTGTCCGACTCTTAAGTTAATTTTTAGACAAACCTAGACAACCATATTTTAGTGCCACCATTCATATTCTTCATTGCCTCAAAAGTAATCTTAGTTAAGGAATTTTTTTCTCTTCTTCTAGAGAAATTGAACTAAATGCTTATTGTGATTTCAATTGGGCAAGTTACATTGATACCTGCCGATCCACAACAAGATATTGTATTTTACTTGGATAATCATAAACCTCATGGAAGTCTAAGAAGAAAAATGTTATATCCCACTTTTTAGTAGAGGAAGAATACTAAGCCATGGCAATCACTTGTTGTGAAATTACTTGGCTTACTTTTTTGCTCAACGACCTTAGAGTTCATGATATTAAACTAGCACAATCTATTGTGACAATAAAAAATTATTACACATAGCAACCAATCCCATTTTCCATGAACAAACTAAGTATATAGTGTTGAGCCAATTGAAGAATATGAGGTACATAATGATTGTTAGTGAATGTAATTATGTGTGAGGAAATGCATGTACACCTTGTGAGGGAATATAATTGTGTACAAGGAAGTGTATGTAATGTTAGTGTATAGATCATTTGCAAAAAAAGGAACATAGTAAGCTAGCAAGTATAAATGTAGAAGATAAATGCTAGGAGTTTGTTACAAACTATAAGTAGCAACACAACACCTATTAGAATCACATTTTCCATTCATTTGAAGCAAGATTTACATTACAATGCTTAATGAGAAATTAAATGAATTCTTGAAATCAAATATTAAAAAATTTACAAAGAATTGTTCATCTATCAATCTTCATCTTCCAATCTACAATAGTACCTTCTTCCTTACACCATGTTTGATTAGCACACTAAACCCTTTTTCACTAAATTTTTTTAAACTTTTACGTTATAACATTCCACTATCTAAAAAATGAGCTACATTGACAATACTATCACTACTAAGTGTAGTACCTTTAAGAAAATAAAGATCATTGGTACAAACAACTTTAAACACAAATAATGACCCTTTAACTACTCTCATGACTCTATTATCTATTTTAATCTAAAAACTATAGGCATTTAGAAAACCTAGTAAAATCAAAATTCTTCTTAGTTTAGGAACCAACCTGATATCATTTAGACTTCTAATAGTCCCATCTAATAAGGAGAGTTTAATAGAGCCTATATCCTTAAATTTTCATTCATGATCATCACCTAGGAGAACTCTACTACCATCAAACTCCTTAAGACCACTAAATAAATACTTAAAGGGAGACATATGAAAGGAATATTCTCAATCTAAGACCCACTTAGTTTCTAACCTTTTAGAACTCACAGCTAGGATCTTAGAGCTTTCATAACCTTCAAAAATAAATTTGAATCACTATCAGTGCTAAACTTAGGTTTATCAGACTTCTTACTATTCTTAGGTGGACATTCATTCCTATAATGCCTTTTTTTTACAAAAGTAACAAGTAACATGCTTCTCTAATACAGACTTAGACCTATCCTCAGATTTACCTTAGACTCTTTAAGTATAGACTTAGACCTAAATTTTCATACCTTTCTCTAGCCATAAGACTATTACTAGCACTACCCTTATTAGAGACTTTAATCTCTAAAACCTTAGACCTAAGACTTGAGGCAACAAGATCAAAAGTTAAAGTATCACTACCATACATAATACCAGATTTTATATCCTTATATTTATCGAACAAAGAATTTAGTAAAATAATAGCTTAAGACTCATCCTTAATTTTATGACCAATCCCATCCAGATCTAAGTTCATTCTTATGTAATCATCAAGATTTTGTTCAAGATCTTTGAATGAGTCTATTTTAAAAGAGTAAAAACAATGTTTTAAATAGACTTTTCTAAATAAATATTTCTATAAATACAAAGATTCAAGTTTAAAAAATACTAACTCAAGGGTAGTTTCGTTCAAAACTTCCATGAAAATCTTATCAGAAAGGTTCAACAATATTGATGCAAAATATTTTTTCTCTATTTTTTTCTTATCCCCCTTAAAGGTTTTTTCGGGAAAATCATCAGAGTTAATGTCACCATGTACCTCTTGTTGTAACATGGTTATTTTATAAGTAGTGGACATTAAGATATTGAAATAAAATAATAATAATAATAATAACCAAAGAGAGAACATGAGAAAAGAGAAAAGAAAACTCCCTCAATATGTCGAAGAACCTCAAAGGTCAAGATTTCCAAGGAACCCAAGAAATCCTAATTTCTGAGTCGCCAAAGAAATCAACACAAAAGGTTCAATGTGGATTTTTTGAGAGTTCATACAACTTCTATGAACACTCAAAGGTCAAATAACACAAAATCATGCTCTGATATCACTTTGTTTAGATTTCACCCTACGATTATATTATAAACATATATAAAAATAACAATTCATCAATGTTAATATTTGTGTTACGATTATATCACTTTGTTTAGAGTCAAATTATTGCATTTTTGTTATGATTTAAATGTTGATATTTGTGTGAAAATTACGTTTATTTGATTATTTAATCCACAAATGTCATTTCACGGGTATTTTGTGTTTAAAGTGCAATTTCAGGTAAAATCATAATTTTGGAGAAGTTTGGGACAAATTTCAATGAACCGGATTGAGTGCAAATAAAAAGAAAACAAAATTTCAAAATTTGGAATTTCGCCGCCGGCGAAAACCTTATGACGAAAACGTTGAATATCATGCAGGGAGCACAGATTTTGGCACAGCAATCTCGTCGTCGGCCAAGTAAATATCGCCGCCGGCCACAATAATCTAGCCGCCGGCGAGATTGAGCGGAACCAAAATCGTAAGTTTTCCAGAAATCTCACCGCGGCGAGAACAATTTCGCCACCGGCGAGTTTCGTCCGAAAACAGATTTTTTGGTTGTTTTGTTCCAAAATTGCCCCCCAAACCCTAGATCTATATATATAATATGATGGAAAAAGAGGGGGATGGCAGAAAGGGGAATTCAAAGACATTTTTGGAGGAGAGAAAGAAATTTTGGAGAAACTTGAAGGATCTTCACCATTGATGCTACCAAGTCTTCATCTTCTAGAGTTTTTCATCTCTTCTCCTTAGTTTTTATATTCTGCAATTTATTCAGTTTTATTATTGATGGATTCAATTGAAATAATGGTTGTTCTTATTTCCGTTATGAACTAATTTGTTTTTGCTAAGGCTATGATGTAGTTAAATCAAGGAAATCTGATTTCTTTTGTTATGGTTATATGAATTCATTGTTTTGAAGTCGAGTATTTATTTCCATGCTTAATGCTTTTAAATTTCTGATCAAGATTTAGATGATTTGTTGCATTATATTGAGACCGAGAGGAGATGTGTAATGAATGCTTCTTGTGATAAATACCGTATGTTGAATGCGAGTTTGACACGTAATGCATGATGTGTGTTGTTATTCCAGAAATTCCATAAATTGTAATGTGCTTATTTGTGATTAAATCTTCATAGAAATATAGTTGGTTTTCATAGATAAGTAATTCTAATATAACTTGAGAAAGAGTATTAGATAAGTTTGGGTTTTTCAACCATCACTTTTAGCTTTGATTCTCATATAACATGACTTGAAATCGGATTGAATTGATTTAGCGAAATCAAATGCCTTAGCATTTTTAATCATTTGTGAACAACATTAAATTTTGTTATTTACGTTTAGTTTTATGTTAATTTGCTTTTAAAACAATTTCAACAATTCAGTTTTCAAATAAAATTAGGGTTAATCAATTTCGGTACTTAGTAAACGTCATTCCTTGTGGGTTCGATACTACCTAATCTTAGTTTTAATTTGAAGTTAATTTGCTTTATCTTTCTTTCATTTTTAATTTTGTTTATTTTGCTGTTTTATTTTATTTATCAAAAAAAAAGTAACTTTGTGTTGTTTTGTGTTAGTTGATTTTCTGGTTGTAGGATTTTTGTATGAGACGTACAAGAAGCCTTAACCTTCTTCCATTTGATCTGGAGATTGATAGAACATATAGGCGTCTAAACCGAGAGAGAATACGTTCAACCTCAGCTCCTAATAGACAAATAACCATGGATCCACCATTTGTTGAGAGAGGTGGAAATCGTAGAGCTTTGAGGGATGATGTTGCGCCTAATGTTGCTGGAACTATTTCGGGTATAAGGAGGCCAACTATTCAAGCCAATAACTTTGAGATAAAACCATCCTTTATCCAAATGGTTCAATCAAATCAGTTTGGGGGAATGTCAAAGGATGATCCAAATGCACATATTGCTTACTTTCTGGAGGTGTGTGATCTTTATAAGATAAATGGTGTGTCCGAAGATGCTGTAAGATTGAGGGTTTTTCCTTTTTCACTTCGGGATAAAGCCAAGGAGTGGCTAAACTCATTACCACCGGGATCAATTACGACATGGAATGAATTTGTTCAGAAATTCTTGTCCAAGTTCTTTCCTCCTGCTAAGACGGCAAAATTGAGGAATGAAATCACATCTTTTACACAATATGACCAAGAATCATTGTATGAAGCTTGGGAAAGATTCAAAGAAATGTTGAGGAAATGCCCACATCATGGTATACCAATTTGGCTACAAGTATCTACATTTTATAATGGGTTGGTTTCAAACTATTGGGCAATGATTGATGCTGCAGCTGGAGGGTCTTTAATGGGAAAAACACCGGAGGATGCTCATGAGTTGTTAGAGATTATGGCAGAAAACAACAATCAGTGGCATTCAGAGCGGGTAATTGCAAAAAGACCAGCAATAGTGCATGAAATTGATTCAGTGAATGCTTTTTCGGCTCAAGTTACTGCTCTTTCAAGAAAAATGGATTCTTTGTCATCCAAGTTAGAATCCAAACCAACTGCACAATGTGATTTATGTGGTGGAAATCATGCTAGTATCGAGTGCCAAGTTGGAAATCCATTTGCTTCACCAACTGCTGAGCAAGCAAATTATGTTTCAAATTTCCAAAAACCTCAACATAACCCATATTCGAACACCTACAATCCAGGTTGGAGGAATTATCCAAATTTGTCATGGGGAAATAACCAAGGGGGATTCAAACCGTCATCATCTTCCTACCAACCCCAAGAGAAGAAACAAACAAATTTGGAAGAAATTTTGGGAAAGTTCATTGATGAGACGAGAGCAAATTTCAGAAATCAAGAGGCAATCAACAGGGACATCCAAAACCAACTGGGGCAGCTTTCAAAGCAGATTGCAGAAAGGTCTCAAGGATCACTACCTAGTGACACAATAAATCCCACAGAACATGCAAAAGCTATCATATTGAGAAGTGGTAAAGAACTTGAAAGGTAGAGGAAATCGGAGAAAAAGATGGAAAAATCTAAAGAAAATCCATCAAGATCCCAAGATATTCAACCTTCCCCATATGTGAAATATGAGCCTCCTATCCCATATCCTCAAAGATTGAATAAGAAAAAGCTTGATAATCAATTTGATAAATTTTTGGATATTTTTAAGAAATTGCATATTAACATTCCTTTTGCAGAGATGTTGGAACAAATGCCGAAGTATGCAAAATTCATGAAGGAAATTCTATCAAAGAAGAGGAAGCTGGGAGATTATGAAACTGTCATGCTAAATGAAGAGTGCAGTGCAGTTCTTCAAACAAAACTGCCACAGAAATTGAAAGACCCAGGGAGTTTTACTATACCTTGTACTATAGGGAGTTGCAATTTTGATAAAGTCCTATGTGATTTAGAAGCAAGCATTAATTTGATGCCACTTTTTGTTTTCAGGAAACTAGGTCTGGGAGAAGTGAAGCCCACTTCAATATCTTTACAATTAGCGGATCGATCGGTGAAATATCCTCTAGGGGTAATTGGGATGTTTTAATTAAAGTCGACAAATTTATTTTCCCTGTAGATTTCGTGGTGCTTGACATGGAGGAAGATAGAGAGATACCGTTGATATTGGGGAGACCGTTCCTTGCAACTGGAAGGACATTGATTGATGTTGAGCAAAGAAAGCTCATTCTACGGGTGCAAGATGAACAAGTAACTTTTGATGTTTTTGAAGAAATAAAATTTCCAAGTGATGTACATTCTTGTTTTCAAATTAACACTCTTGACGGGTTAATCTCGGAAACTTTTGAGGAGAGAACTCCATTGCTACCACTAGAAGCTTGCCTTGTGAAATCTGCAACAATTAAGGAGGAAGATAAGGGGATGAGACAATGTTCAATTCTGGGCAAGACCTAATGAATATTTGTGCAGTGATGAAAAATTTAAGGAGTTGGGAACAAATGAAACTCCAACCTTAGTGGTAAAGAATGGAGCCAACAAGATTGAGCTAAAGCCAATGCAATCCCATCTAAGAAAAAAAAAATCTTACGTTCACTACCAGCAAGGGCAGTTTCACCGCCGACGGAAAGAAGATCTCTCTTTCCTTTCTTACATTGAGGACAATGTAAGGTTTTGGTTGGGGGTGCGGTAAACGGTAAATCTTTTCTCCCCTTCATTTTTAGTAGTTTTATTTGTGTGTTTAGTTGTGTTTAATTTTGATTTTCCATTTATTTTTCTGCATTTTGATTTAATTTTTTTATTTCTTTATTGTCTTATTTTGATTTTGAATTTTTATTTTAATTTGTACGTTGATGATAATAATGTGATTGTGATAACAAGTAGCTGTTAGAAGACATTAAATTTTGCTTCGGTTTAAAGATAATTTCAAATGTTGATTTTACCTAGTTGGCGACTCTTTTGGTATGTGGTGTGATTTGGTTGATTAGTCTAAATGCTTAGAGAAGTCTTATGTGCGAATTTTTCATGGATATTTTTGTGATCTCAACAAACTCTAGAACTCATTTGAAAACCTCTTGAGGCGAAATAATTTGGAATTGCACTGTTTAGGATATGATGTAGGCCATTTTTGGATCGATTGTGCCATTTTAAGCCTACCTTGTTATCCTTATATCACTAGTAACCTCTTTGAGCCTATTTAAATATATTGTTAGCCTTACTTTTCTTTATTTTTGCCTTATATAACCTACCTTCTATTGAGCCAAAAATATATATATATAATTCCTACCTTATTTGTTAAGAGCACTTAATTTTGAACACAAATTTTTCAAGAGGAATTGGAGAAATCTTCCATATATATTGGAAGAAATTGGTTGGGGGTTATGTATTTTCAAGAGCAATTGGAGTAAGGATGCAAAAAAAAAAGAGAGAGAAATCCACATATATTGGAAGAAAGTGGTTGGCTTTTCAAGAGCAATTGAAAAAAAATCCATATATTGGAAGAAAGTGGTTGGCTTTTCAAGAGCAATTGAGTAAAAAAAAAAAGAAGAAGAAGAAGAAAGCCTTCACATTTTAATAAATAAAAGAGTGTTAGTGATGGATATACTAAGGAGAAAGATTGAGGAAGAATTTTGTTTATCTTTGGAAAAATGGGTTATGATCGGAAGAAACAATTTGGTTTAATGGTGTTACTCTTTTACTTAATTGGTTGTGTTTAATCTAATAAGTGCCCTTATTTGTATTTTGACACTTCCCGTTCTTTCTTAACCAAATACCTAAGCCTAATATTACAAGCCTCATAAAGTCCTATTGATCCGAAGTGGTGTATTTTTCTTCATTAGTGGAGAGAGGTTTGAAAAGTGAGCCTATGGAGTTTGAGATTTCACCTTTTTGTTTGTGGATGTTGTGCATAATATTATCTGGGCATTATGGCTATTGGTTTGTGGTTTGATGGATGTTTAAGAGTCAATAACAAAAGTGAAATTGGTATTTGAGATTTCTTAAAGCTTAGGTGACATTTAATTATTCTATATGTTGGGTGTTATTTACAATTTTTGAGACATTTGTGCAAGTTACTTGTTATGTGATTTTATTGTTTTAAGTTAGGATAGTTATAGGTAAGATGTTTGTGGGTATCATCACTAAAAGCCCTCACGAGAGTACAACTCGTCCTACTAGGGCCACCTAGGGGTTTAAAGGCTTATTGCATACGCTTAATGTAATGTTGTAAATAGAATAAATTTCCTTGAATTTTTCTTTTAATGTCTCCTTTGAAATTATTCATAGATCGCTTTTCTTGCTAGAGACTAGCAAGAAGCTGGTTGGGGATTGTTGATAAGAGTCAAATTATTGCATTTTTGTTATGATTTAAATGTTGATATTTGTGTAAAAATTGCGTTTATTTGATTATTTAATCCACAAATGTCATTTCACGGGTATTTCGTGTTTAATGTGCAATTTCAGGTAAAATCATAATTTTGGAGAAGTTTGGGACAAATTTCAATGAACCGGATTGAGTGCAAATAAAAAGAAAACAAAATTTCAAAATTTGGAATTTCGCCGCCGGCGAAAACCTTACGGCAAAAACATTGAATATCATGCAGGGAGCACGGATTTTGGCACAGCAATCTCGCCGCCGGCCAAGTAAATATCGCCGCCGGCCAAATCAATCTCGCCGCCGGTGAGATTGAGCGGAACCAAAATCATAAGTTTTCCAGAAATCTCGCCGCGGCGAGAACAATTTCGCCGCCGGCGAGTTTCGTCCGAAAATAGATTTTTTGGTTGTTTTGTTCCAAAATTGCCCCCCCAAACCCTAGATCTATATATATAATATGATGGAAAAAGAGGGGGACGGCAGAAAGGGGAATTCAAAGACATTTTTGGAGAAGAGAAAGAAATTTTGGAGAAACTTGAAGGATATTCACCATTGATGCTACCAAGTCTTCATCTTCTAGAGTTTTTCATCTCTTCTCCTTAGTTTTTATATTCTGCAATTTATTTAGTTTTATTATTGATGGATTCAATTGAAGTAATGGTTGTTCTTATTTCCGTTATGAACTAATTCGTTTTTGCTAAGGCTATGATGTAGTTAAATCAAGGAAATCTGATTTCTTTTGTTATGGTTATATGAATTCATTGTTTTGAAGTCGAGTATTTATTTCCATGCTTAATGCTTTTAAATTTCTGATCAAGATTTAGATGATTTGTTGCATTATATTGAGACCGAGAGGAGATGTGTAATGAATGCTTCTTGTGATAAATACCGTATGTTGAATGCGAGTTTGACACGTAATGCATGATGTGTGTTGTTATTCCAGAAATTCCATAAATTGTAATGTGCTTATTTGTGATTAAATCTTCATAGAAATATAGTTGGTTTTCATAGATAAGTAATTCTAATATAACTTGAGAAAGAGTATTAGATAAGTTTGGGTTTTTCAACCATCACTTTTAGCTTTGATTCTCATATAACATGACTTGAAATCGGATTGAATTGATTTAGCGAAATCAAATGCCTTAGCGTTTTTAATCATTTGTGAACAACATTAAATTTTGTTATTTACGTTTAGTTTTATGTTAATTTGCTTTTAAAACAATTTCAACAATTCAGTTTTCAAATAAAATTAGGGTTAATCAATTTCGGTACTTAGTAAACGCCATTCCTTGTGGGTTCGATATCCGTACTTTTGTACACTTTATTACTTGAACGATTCGTACACTTGCGAAAATAAGCATTAAAGATTTCCAAGGAACCCAAGAAATCCTAATTTCTGAGTCGCCAAAGAAATCAACACAGAAGGTTCAATGTGGATTTTTTGAGAGTTCATACAACTTCTATGAACACCCAAAGGTCAAATAACACAAAATCATGCTCTGATATCACTTTGTTTAGATTTCACCCTACGATTATATTATAAACTCATATAAAAATAACAATTCATCAAACCATTGAACAGATCTAGTACCAAAATTGTAGAAAAAGTAAAGAATAGAATGAGCATAGGAATTTAAGTGGTTTAACTCTTATATCTAAATGGTCTAATCTACTTGAAAGAAAACATATATATAAATTGTAGAAAAAGTAAAGAATAGAATGAGCATAGGGATGTGTCGAACCGATGCTACACGTGGACGTAGCGTCGGTTGATGTGGTGAACCGACGCTACGCTACGTGGATAGTGTCGGTTCTACGTGTCAACCGACGCTATGCTACATCCAAATGTAGCGTCGGTTCGACACGTCAACCGACGCTATCCACGTAGCCTAGCGTCGGTTGACACGTGGAGCCAATGCTATGCACGTAGCGTAGCATCGATTCACCACGTCAACCAACGCTATCCCATATAGTGTAGCGTCGGTTGACACCTGAAATCGACGCTACACATGTGGATAAATTCTTTTCTTTTTTTTCTTCCCCAGATAGAAACTATTTCAAGCGCTGCATAACTCTCATTTTTCGGCCACTTACGACCACCGTTTCCAGCACCAGTTAGTGGGTTTTCTTTCTTTCTAACTAATCTTTTAGATCCCTTATTTTTTCGAACAAAATACTCAAAAAATTTATATTTATTTCTCACTTACAAAACATCATTTTTTCTTTATTTCCTTCATTTTGTCACTTCATTTACTCTTGTAAGTACTTCTATTAATTCTATGCACTTATTATTCATATTTTTTCTGTTATTATGTGTTGTTATTTATGTGTATAAATTTTTGTATTATATATGTAGGTTTGTATTATAACATCAGGAGAAGAATACACCATGGTAATTTTTCTGCTATTAATTAATATTTTATTTTTCAATTATTTATATTATTTAAACTATTTGTTAAATAGATTTTTTTCTTACTATTATTTAGTGATCGAATATAGGTTTTAATTTTAGTATAATAGAAAATGAGTAAATTTTGTAAAAAATAAAAAATTTAAAATCGGTTCATCGTGATCGAATATAGGTTTTAATTTTAATATAATAAAAAATGAGTAAATTTTGTAAAAAAAAAAAATTTAAAATTGATTCACGCGGTGAAACGACTTTAAACATAAAGTTAGTTCATGCGTTGAATCGACTTTAAATTTTAAATCATTTTATTTAAAATCAATTTTTAACCGACTTTAATACTTTTTTTATAATAATGTAATTAACATATTCTTCTTAAAATTCTTAAAATTACAAATGAAATTATTAATAAAGAAACTAATATATATATATATAAATGTTAATATTAGGTTTAAAATTTTTAATACATAATATTTATATTTTATCATGTATTATAATTATTTTAAAAAAATTTAAAAACTATTATTTTTTAAATAATATTAATATTGATAAAATTTAAGGTAATTACAAAAATAGATAGTAATATGCCTCGTTATTGTTGCGACCAATTGGGCATCGTTTGGTTATGATGATTCTGATCCCCGTATTTATTTGATGATAATGAAGAACTCATATGTTCCATCCCAACCATGTTGTACAAATCTCTATCAGAAAATGATCTGAGACCCAAAAAATCTCTTGTCAACCCATCGTTCGCACCACCACCAACTCCAACGTTTATTCTCCTCTGTTGATAATATCGATCATCATCATCAGCTTCTGAAATCGCTTGACTACATATTAAATTCATTCCACTGGGTATGTTTCCATACGATGAATCTGAAAACCCACTTACAGAAGGCAGAGAAACCATCATCATATCATTGAAATTAAGTGAAGAATTGCCTATTTCTGATCTTTGAACAGCCATGGAAGCTTTATTCCCGAACTGGTTTTCCATTAAACCTGAACTATTGAATATACTCATGGGTTCTGAGATTTGAGCACCATATGTTTGATGAAATGCTGAAACTGATTTTCTCTCTGTTACTCCCATTATTTGTTCTGCTTTTTGCAGTAATGTAGTGGCAGAACTATAAGGATCAGAAGCTCCATGAAGTGTAGAGTTAAGGCTGGGGTTTTGATAATTCATGAGTGGTTGGTCTATAGTGTTGGAGAACAAGGGATGTACTTTAAATGATGTTGAAGTATTAAAATGTTGGTTATGTTGAGAACTTGAAGGTGATAATAACCCAATCGAGTTACAAGAAAACCATGATGGATTTTGATTAATATCTTCTTCTATTTTCATAATTGGTAAGCCATATTGGTTATGGAGTACTTGAGAAAGTGTAGCTGAGTGGATTGTGTTTATTGATTTAGCAGTATTTTCATGGGATAGAGTGTCACAGAAAGCCCTGTGAGTCATGAAACTGTCCCTTCTGCATTTTACAGTGAAAAAGCACAAACACAAACAAACAAAAAGAGCAAACCCATCAAAAATGCATCATAATTATATTATACAGTTTAATCATTATCTTTAGTTCACATGCATGTCTTCTTTTTGTTTGTTTTCTAAGGACAAAAGGCATTTGTAAATGCCAGATGCAACCACAAAAGGTTTCTCAAGTAAACAATTCCATTAAATTTAAAAGTACTACAATGATAAATAAAAATGAAATTAATATTGCATATATGTTTTAATTGGATGCAGCTTTAGGAGTTTTAAGTACTATATTCAAAATGGCATACTTGCACATTTATCCGTGATATATAATTAATATCACAAGAGGAATGATTAGGTACCCATCATGGGGCATAATACTAATATGGCACCGCTAGGTGACGTGGCAAACAATCAATGGTGTCATGTCACCTTGTTAGTGTCATAGTGTGCCAGATGGTGGACACTGGATCATTTATTATGATTTAGTTTAGGGTAGTGAGTATAGTCTCATACATTATTGAAAGAAAAACATGTAAAAATATTGTGATTTTTTTTATGATTAATGCAGGCATAATGTATTGTATATTAGAGTTGTTTGCGTTCAATGTGCAACGTGAAGTTCTATTGGTGAAGTTGAAACTGATTACTTAAATGGGCATTAATTTCTATTTTGTTATCTCTTTAATTATCATAGAAAACCGATATATATGGTATTGGACGCCAGGTATGATATGACACGCAACAGCTAGTTACATAATTATTATGTAACTCATTGTTACATGATGATGTAGCTAACTATCTGGTGCCATAATATAACTGGTATCATTTATAGGTTAGTATAATTATGTTTTGAAGAAGATCAGTACCTAGAGAAAAGGGTTCCACAGTTACATCTGTAGTCCCTTGTGCCACAGATCTTGGAGTGAGCCTTCCAATCTGATTGAACTGCATAACGCTTTGAACATTTTTCACACTTCCACTTTTTCTCACCATGTTTTCTACAAAAGTGCTTTCTGATCCCAGTGAGGTCCCCAAGAGCCCTTGAAGGTTCATGATGTACGCATGTTGGCTCTGGGCACACGTATACTTTCTTCCTTATCACATCTTTGTTAGTTCTTTGCTTCAGCTTCCATGGCAAATTATGGCCTCTTCTATGAAGTTGAAGATTTTGATCTCTCTTGAAACCTTTGTTGCAGATCTCACACATAAATCTATTGCTTGTCAGCAGACTTTTTGGAGACAAGGCTATTACTTCAGCATCTGGGTCTACATATATATTCAAAACATAACTAAGAAATATTCAATAATAATAATTTATAAAGAATATAAAAAAGAGTTTGGATTGTGAGACCTGGATTTCCTGGAAGACTTCTCTTCTTCTTATTAGATGGTTGAATTATTACTTGCTCTTGATTAGTTGAAGCATAGGTTTGTTGAGGGTACAAGTAGTTTCCAGATTCATTTCTAGCACTTATCTTGGAAGCACTTATTTCAGCAGAAGTAGAAGTTAGATTTGACATAATATCATCCACCATCAAATCCTTCATCATCATCTATGTATGACTTGCTACTCTCCTACCTTTGATGTCCTCGTATATAAGATCTGAACACAAACCCTAATACTAGAAAGAACTAATGAATTAAGTTTAACTAATTATTAGCTCGCTCTCACTATATATAATATATGTATCACTGGCTTGGCTTCTTGCTTTTGGATTCTTCAGTAGCTAGCCAGCCTTACTTTATTTGATTTTCCTTATGAACTAAAACATAGAATTTGGAAGATATAATTTGAAAATATATAAACAAATAATTTACTTCGATATTAGTTAATATATTTGAACAATAAATCTTTATATATAATCAACAATCTCTTTTTCAATTCCTAGAAATTAAAAAAAAAAAAAAAAGAGCATAGAAACCAATTCAATTTCTGTTTGTGTACAGATGCTATCTAGAGAGAGAAAGAGATGAGGAAGAGATATCTTGGGAGCTGTCTATCCATCCTAAGCCACAGGCTAAATGAACAAGCTTTGTTTTCTGTACTTACTGTCTTTTCCTTTGTTTTCTCTCCTCGGCCTCAAAACTATTTTCTTTTTTTCTTTTTTCCTATATTAATTACGAGGTATATTCTAACATCAATATATTTCTTCCTATAATATAATTTAATTATTTATGAATTAAATATATTATACCTTTTAACATTCTATAAACTTCTAATTAATTATAAAAACCTAATTAATTATGTTATCTGTATGAGAAGAAGAAGAGCAAGGATTTTTACTATAATATCATCTTTAAAATTTGATAATTTGATAATTTGATAATATATAGTAATATCACAAAGATAAAGGTGTATAGGATATTTAATGTAAGTAACTATAATTAATTATATTTTTATAATTAATTAAAAATTAAGATAATACAAAAATGCAAGATATGTTTAATACATAGAATTGTCTACTTACTCCACCCTTTAAAAATTTAATACAATCATAAATATGTTGTGAAAAAGAAAACATCAAAATTTATTTACTGAATTTTTGGTATATATAGTTTCATTTTTTCTTTCTTTTTAATGGTACATAGTTCAATAACAGAGTGCGGCATGCAGTATTTAATTAATGACTAATGTTTTTAATTCCAATAAATTATAGTATTTTTTTTAATAATATTAAGAATGTGAATTAAGTCAAAAATATAGTGCTCTAGGAAATTAAATGCATGTAAGCATAATTAATTGAATTTTTGCAATTAATTAAAAGTTTAAAAAATATCAAAATATATGATATGTTTAATACATATAAAGTTGAATTAAATTATACTAGAAAATAGATCCACAGTTGAAATAAAATAATTTAGTAATTATCTTATAATTAATAGTACATTTCATTTATTATTTCACAAATTTAAAAATTTAAATTATAATTCTTTATATTTATATAACTTAAACATTATCATGTGCAATACAAGTAATATTGATTAGTATATCTATATGGGAGAGGTTTAATAGTTCCATTTTTTATATAGATTTTTAAGCTTTTATATTTCAAGATTGAGATTTATTAGGAATACAAGTAATATTGATTAGTATATCTATATGGGAGAGGTTTAATAGTTCCATTTTTTATATAGATTTTTAAGCTTTTATATTTCAAGATTGAGATTTATTAGGAAGCAAAGAGAGAAAATTATCTCTTTCAATCTCAGCCGTTAATATATAGAAACCCAAAAAATTGGGTAAAAAGTTGAGGCTTTTATATAATTTTTTTACACAGAATATTAACAATTGAGACTTATAATTAGAAGAAGAGGGGAAAATTACTCTATTAAATTTCAATCATTTAGAAAAATTGTGATATTTTTTACCCATCATCATATTCTACATAATTGGCTAATTAATATATATATATATATATAATTTTCCTTTTCAGTCCCTAATAAGTATAAACCTTTTAGATATGCGGGCTTAAAATTTTTGGTAAAATTAATGTTGGGGTATTCATCCTATCCTTAATATATATAAGAATGACTAAGTGAGAAAGAGTGTTGGCCACTCTAAAGGGTCAAAATAGTCACTCACTTAAATTAAGTTGTTTGAATTCAATTTTTAAAGTTTTAACATATTGTTAGTGTTTAGATTTTAACATTAGGATAATATTTTTCATACAAGAAATTTGATGAACTATATAACTTAGAATTTATAAGTTATGACATACAAAAACTTAATTTTCTAGGAGAAGCAAAATTAGTTTAAGATAGATTAAATCATGATCACTAATGAATTAAAAAAAAAAGGAGCTTGCAGACATTATTTTTTGAGTTCATGCATTATGGGTTTTTCTTATAATGAGCAGTTAATTACAGTTGGCAACTTATTTTTTAAAGATTTTTTTAGCAGTAATTTCATAGTAAAATTGAAAGACAGATTTTTTTTTTTAAATACTACATATCCCAAAGCATGTGTCCATGATAGTGTACTTTATAAGTCACGGGGCTTGTCAAAAATATATTGTATTTGCCTAAAAAAATAAGTTCTTTTTAAATATTTCAACCCTTTAATTTTGGTAAATGTTTTTTTTTTCATTTTCAACGTGGTATTAAAGTTAATTTTTTGTATTAAACAAAATAAATATTATATTAGTGAGATTCGAGTTTTAATTTATTGTAACAGGGATGAAAAATCTTAACACCAGACAAAATCTCAATTAATTTTGATAAATGTCTATTTCGAAGTAAAATTGATTAGAATAAACCAACTTGATCATATGTACTAGAAGAGATGAGTATAAATAGTATACGATATTAAAAGAATTATGGGTTGTGGCCTCAACAGAATATAATATATTTATATTGGTGGGTATAGGAAGTAATCGGGAAATAAACTCATATAAGTTTATAATATTATAAAATATGAACGTTAATATTTTTATATATTTATCATTTATTAAAAAATAAACTTACACAAACTTAAAATATTAAAAAAATTATTATTAATACTTCTATATATTTATAGTTCTTTAAACATTGATTTTATATATAAAATATATCATATATTTATAATTTAATAATTAATAATTTTATAAAATTTGAAGTATAATTTTGATATTATGTTAAAAATAATAAAATTACTTTTGAGAGTAAGATAAATCATAATTTCATAGGTTATTTTTTAAAAAGATTTGCTTTGAGGGGAAAAATGTTAATATATTCTTTTAAAAATTAAAGCTGCTAAAACTTATAACACTTCTTTTTAAAAATTTGGTGTTTCGAATTTTCTCTCATGGCACATTAAAAACAAAAAACAAAAAAGATCTTATGCTATTAAACTGGATATAGCGAAATATATATATATAATGAATGTTTATACTTAACTTAAACTATTTTAAAAAAAAAATTAATGTAATGAAATTAAACATTCATTCACACGTACACGTCTCTCCGTTAAAGTGCCTTCGTCGAGAACCCTACTTTCACAATACTAGGGTTATATTTAGATCTTTATTTTTTCTGTTTAGTTGGAAAAAGAAACTTTATTTGTTCCTAATTGATTCCATTTCCAGCAGAGACATACTTTTTGTTAGTTTTCTTTATATATATTAAAAATTTGATAACTTCATTTGCCATAATTTTAATTTATAATAATAAGGATTAGTATAAATTATAACTGCATGTATATATATAAAAGAATTAATAATTAGTTGCTATCCCTAGTTTTTGTTAAGAGTTTCTTTCATTTTATTAATTATAAATATTAATTATTATTTTTATATATTTATTTTAAGCATCTATTTTTTATTAAATAATACTCCATCTGATTTGAAATAGATGAGATAAAAAAAACATAATTGAACAATTATTTTAAAACAAAAACAGATTATTCCAAAATATTCTTGGCAATATTGTATTGGTTAATTTGTCAAAAAAGGCAACGGAGAAATAGGTAGGGAGGTCCCCAAATGCTTTCTAACCCATCATCAATTATTTTATGGTGTCACGTGTGTATCAAAGATGAGAAGAAGAAAAAAAACCTGGAAGGAAACAACAAAATTACAGAGCGAAAGAAAGAGGAATAAATGTTACTTTCTACCTCTTTGTTTTATACGGTTTTTGGGTGTACTATTGAGTTGGGATTACACTTCAAATTCAAATGATAATTGTTATAATATCAAAAATAAATTAATATTATATATAATATTTTAAATAATAGGGTACAAATTATGTTAAAATTTATTTTTTTTAAACTAAATATATTTTTAAATAACGGTTAAAAAATAATAATAATATGAAAACTATTATTGATTTATAATTGATAATTATTATTCAAATATATCTAAAATTAATACAAAATAATTATAATTATTAATATAAATTATATAATTATCACCGTACCCATTCCTGCTATCGACTCCAATTATCATGTATCATTTTTCAATGTGTTGCTATATATACCACAAATATGTGGACAAAATTGCTAGAAGGATGGGTACCCTTATTGCATAAAAATGTAAATTTTTATAGAATATAAAATGATACACTAAAAATATATTATTAATTTATTAATTTATTATCAGGGTATCAAAGTTATAGCTTCTTTTTTTAATATAACTTTTAAGATTTTTAGTATTTGTAGTGAATGTATTTCTATTTATTATTGCTTTTATTTATTTGGATATTAACAATAAATTGAATTATAAGTTTTATTGAGATTGAATTTTTATATAGTTTTTTTTTAATATTAATTGTTGCAGTTGAGGTATTAGATGAAGAGAATATTAATGAAGTATTAATTTATTTGGGATATCTTAGTACATCTATTAAGACCTATTATTTATGATCTTTTATTAAAAAACGCAACTTATCATTTAATAAGTTTTTTTTGATATGTGAAATCATTTTAACTTTTAATTAAAATATTTTATTTTAAATAATAATATTATCACAATTTATTTTATTATTGTTATAAATTAGTTTAAATAGTATTTTTTAATCGATTAAGAATTTTTCATCAAATTGATAGCAATTAATCAATTTTAAAATATATTTTTTTGTCCAATCGCATTTTTGTTGTTTCTTTATTATTTTTAGAAATAATATTTCTTTAAAAATTCTTTTAAGTCGGCTTCCCATCTTTAGGTTTTTCTCACAGTGTTACATCGAACTACATATCTGTCACTTTCACATCAAATTCGTGTTTTCTTTTCACGAATCTCGCGTCTTCATTTAAAATTTGTGAGATATTAGTTATAAAAATCATTGGTTTGAATTTCTTTTAAATGTATATTTTTGAATAATTAATATTGCATTTTGGGAAAGAATTATTATTTTTAATAAAATAATAAAGAAACCTAAGATGCGTGGGTGGATAAAAATACTCATTTAAAATTAATCAAAAGCTATGTATTTTGTAAGAGTTGTCAATTAATTAAAAAAAATACCATTTAATTTCATTCAAAACGTCAAAGTGAATTAAATTTGAGTATTTGAAGGATGAAAGTTAAAAATTGTGGTGACTTAGAATACGAAAGTAATTATACTCAATTTATGAAAGAAGGTTTGTGGAGTCCTGTAATTAATTGGGAAAAAATAATGAACTCATTTATGTTAAATTTTTTAATTAAAAAAATCAATAATTATATTAGTATTAAACATATATTATAACGAATATATCTTTTGTAAATCAAAACAATATATTTTCACTACTACAAAAAATGATATTTAAGTTGTTGTATAAAATCGATTTTTGGAAAAAATCGACTTATAATGAATTTAATCTATTTATTCTTAAAAAGATTATAAATATATATTTATAAACTCAATAATTTAAATATATATATTAATAAAAATCAAATAATAACTTAAAACTAAGTAGTATTATTATTTTTATTTATATATGCTACTTATGAGTTAAAATGTTAAATATGTTACTAATAGCCCCTACTTCTATAGAATGTTATATACATGTAATTAATATTATTTTTTAATTATGATATAGTAACATGTTTAGAAATTAGAATCAACCAAAGTGATTGGTTTTTATATCTGCATGTTAGCATGCTGCTTATTTTTTAATTTGTATAAAAATGAGGTTGTTTGTAACTTTATATTTTCATTTATGCTCCTTTAGGTACATATTGATTCTCAAATCTAACCCTATTATCCTTCACAAAGTTATTTATATATAATAATACTTAAAATATATTCATTGGATACATAATTAATTAATATGTTTAATTAATGTCATTAATAAAAAATGGATAAATCTTGGATGTCAAAGTGTACAATTGAGGAAGTCTATATTTCTGGAGTTGAAAGTTTCATGGAATTTGCTTGTAGAAATAGTAATACTGGAACTGGTATGATTCGATACCTATGTGTTAAATGTAAAAATGAGCGATTTCATGAATTTGACAAGGTTAAGTATCACCTTATCCGTAATGGTATTCTTTTGAGCTATAAATGTTGGTATTATCATGGAGAAAATATTGATAATACTCATGGGGAAAAGATAAATAAGAATGTGAGTGGATTACATACATCTTATCACAATGTACAAACGTAAAATATGTTTCATGGTGTTGAAGATGAATTATGCGAGGATGATCCCGAAACCTTTAAAAAACTTATAGAAGATGCCAAAAAATCGTTGTATCCAAAATGCAAAAAATACACTAAAATGTTGGGATTGGTTCATTTGTACAATGTGAAGGCAAAATATAGTTTTTCTGACAAGGAATTCACAGAATTACTAAATCTACTAGTCGATATGTTTCCTGAGGGTATTGAATTGCCATCTTCAATGTATGAAGTGAAGAAATCTCTTAGTCGATTTGGCATGGAATATCATAAGATTCACGCTTGTCCAAATGATTGTATTCTTTATAGAAAAGAATATGAGACATTAGATGATTGTCCTATGTGTAAAGAATCGAGATGGAAGCATAGTACAAATGAGATAACACATAAGAAAGGGGTGCTTACAAAGGTTCTTTGGTACTTTCCTCTGATTCCTCGCTTTCAAAGGTTGTTCAATAGTAACGATACATCAAAGATGTTGACTTGGTATTCAGATAATCGATCTGATAATGAGGTGTTACGTCATCCTTGTGATTCTCCAAATTGGAAAGTAGTAGATAATTTGTCTCTTTAATTTTCATCTGATCTGCGCAATCTTCGTCTTGCCATTGCTGGTGATGGAATTAATCCACATAGTTCCCTTAGTAGTAGATATAGCTGTCGGCCAGTAATTATGGTAACATACAACCTTCCTCCCTGGTTGTGTATGAAAATAAAATTCATGATGTTAACATTATTGATCTTAGGACTGAAACAACCTGGTGTTGATATTGATGTATATTTACTGCCTCTGATAGATGATTTAAAGACGTTGTGGAATGATGGTGTAAATGTTTACGATGCACATAAATAAGAACACTTTAACTTGAAGGGGGTCCTTTTATGAACAATTAATGATTTTCCTACCTATGGAAACTTATCAGAACATGCAACAAAAGGTTACAAGGGATGCCCTATATGTAGTGATGGAACTTCTGCAACTTATCTTGTTCACGGATGAAAGATGTCTTATAGAAGACATAGAAGATTTTTGCCATCTGGACACAAGTTTAGATACCAAAAGAAACCGTTCGATGGTGAAGAAGATCATGATCATGCAACTCGACCTTTGCGAGGTGTTGAGATATTAAGGCAATTGAATGTTATGACATTCAAACGACATGGAAAGATGAAAACAAAACTCACTAAGGTAGGGAAACAAAAGAGGTCAACTAATGAAATGGGTGAAAATGAAAAAAGAGTTTGAACCGACTTACCATGGTTGTTGGAAAACAATCAATATTTTGGGAATTACCTTATTGGAAAGACCTACACATTCGTCACATCTTATATGTCATGCACATTGAGAAAATGTTTGTGAAAGCTTGATTGGTACTTTACTTAATATACCTGGAAAAACAAAGGATGGAATTAAGGCAAGATTGGATTTAAAGAAACTAGGCATACGACCTGAATTGGAACCAAGGGTGGAAAATGATAAGAATCGAACATACTTACCACCAGCATCATATACAATGTCAACAAAAGAGAACAATGTGTTTTGTAAATGTTTGGAGGGTGTGAAAGCTCTTGATGGTTACTCATCCAACTTAAGAAATTTTGTGTCTATCATCGATAAGAAACTGTATGGATTGAAATCACATGACTATCATATCTTAATGCAACAATTATTAGCAGTTGCTATTAGATCAATTCTTCCAAAACATGTTCAATTATCAATAATTCGGCTTTGTTCATTCTTTAATACAATATGCAAGAAATCTATATCAATTGGCAAGTTAAATTCTTTACAGAAAGATGTTGTAGAGACTTTGTGTATAATTGAAAAATATTTTCCTCCTTCTTTCTTCGATATAACGATTCACTTGTGTGTTCATTTAGTTTGAGAGGTTCAATTGTGTGGTCCTACTTACTTAAGGTGGATGTACCCTTTTGAGAGATATATGCAAGTCCTTAAAGGATATATAAATAATAGAAATCGACCTGAAGGATGCATGGTGGAACGATACATTGCTGAAGAGGCCATTGAGTTTTGTTCTGAATACTTTAGTGGTTGCACTGAAATTGGGAATCCTATGCACAAGTTTTTCTTAGAATGTCACATGATCCAAGTAGGTAACCCTATTCTTGGTGGAAGTAAGAAATTGTTTATTGATCACATTCGATGGGAAAAAACACACCGAATCATTTTGGTAAATAATAATGAGGCACAACCGTACATAGAGTAAGTGATGTTCATTGTTTCATGATTGCAAAAATCATTTTTTATTTAACTATTAATGATGATATATAACTTCATATATATATTTAATAACATTACAGGATGCATTTAAACTTATTGAAGATCGATCCTCGTTATAAAAAAAGAGAGGAGAAAAATGGTTGTATGATGAACATAAGCGAGAACTTATTAATTGGTTTCGTAACCATGTAAATGTCACAAACAAAAATTCATACATGTATGTTCTTAGATCTATTCAATGTTTTAAAACTTTGCTCTAAACACATTTCATGTTTTTTTTATACATAGATTCAAGATGAACTCAAGAAACCCAATCATAAAATATCAGAAAGTTTACAATGGCTTGCACATAGGCCAAAATTCGATGTCAAATCATTTCATAGTTTCACAATAAATGGATCGAGGTTTACGATTCAAGCTAGGGACAAAGTCCGAGTAAATCAAAATAGTGGTGTGAAGATGGTTGCATAAACTATGCAATTTTCCAGTTCATAAGATGTTAATCATGTACTTTCTGATAGAACATATTATGGTATAATACAAGAGATTTGGGAATTGGATTATAAGGTCTTCCATGAAATAGTTTTCTTGTGTAATTGGGTCGAAGATGTTATCAATGTTGGATATAAAATAGATGATTTTGGATTTACCCTTGTAAATTTATCCAAGATAAGTCACACTGATGATCCTTTCACATTAGCACTTCATGCAAAACAAATATTTTACGTGAGTGATCAAATTGATCCAAGATGGTCTGTTGTGTTAACGCCTCCACAAAAAGAGTTTTACCATTGTGATGCTGTAGAAGATGATGACCCTATGCTTGATACATTAACCAATATTAATAATTTCTCAAATAAATTGCCTAATGTATGTGATGATCTAGTTGATGATGATGATTTTTCGTCATGGGCTCGAAGTGATTATGAAGGAATATATGTATACGATCAACAATCTAATTAAACATAACGTATGTTCTATATTGTTGTAATAACTATTATATATATGTATGTTCCTAAAATTGTCAATTAATTTATATTTCTTCATTGTTTGCAGATATTTCATGGATCCTCGGATAACAGAGCTTGTAGATCCAAATGATCCATTAGGCTATTTGAAAAGAAGGGATTGGGCGAATATACCTGATGCTCCACTTAACCCAGATGATAGAATACCTGTTCTATTTGATGGTACTGGTAGTCCAATAGGGGAAAATGGCCAACAATTGAAATCCTCTATTGGTCGACTTACGAAGTCCAGTATACCAATCAATATAAATGATTGGTCTCAGGTTGAAGATGCAGAAAAGTTCAAAATATGGATAACCATTTGTGTAAGTCTCTTATATTTTATAATCAATATATATTATATCTTTTTTCTATTATATCTAATCCTTTGTATTGTGTTTTTACAGAATCGTTACAAAGTCGATGACAATTGGAAACTTAAGTGTTATAAGATTGCAAATAAGGCGTGGAAGGAATACAAGAATTCCATATTGGCAAGTAATTATGTGTTTCCATATTTGGAACCACTTGATGAGGTAGAGCTCTACAAAATCCCTAAAGGAAACCCCTAGATTACACCTCAAGTTTGGAAAGACTTTGTGGAATATAGACGTTCAGTTGAATTTCAAATTATTAGGGAAGAACATCAGAATACACAAATGCATAAAATTCTTCCTAACCGTACTGGGAGGTCTTCAAACCCTAAAGTTAGATATAGAATGATATTATTAATTTGTCTTAATTTATAAATATGTTTATATTTATTTTCTTCAATTTAATTTAATGTCATTGTTAATAAATTTTTCATAATTTATGTAGGAAGTTGAATTGGGTAGACCTGTTACCCGAACTAAATTGTACATAGAAACAAAGACTCCTAAAACAAAGAATTCAAGACCGATGACTAAGCGAGGAGAACAACAACTAAATAAGTTGGTTAGTAATTTCGGTTGATAAAAAGTCTTAATGATTGTTTAACTTGAAAGATGTAATAATGAATGATATGTTTGTGTGCTTTATTATTTGTAGAGAGCTGTTCAAGAAAAAATATCTAAGGGTAAAATAATCGAAGAGCCTGGGAGGGATTCTTTATATCATGCATTGGGACGCAAGCATCTTGGTCGTGTTAGGGGAGGTAGCCAATATGATGGTTATATGGAGTATTTTAACATTCCAAAACAAAAGCCTTAGACGGTAAGTAAGGAGAAGTACACTAAAATTGCAGAAGAACTCAACTCCTTTAAGGCCTCAGTGTTAAGTGAGATTGCCACTATAAAAGAATATCAATCATAACACATGTCAGGGATGACATCATTCTACAACCAGGGCATGCCATATTGGCCAAACATGCAAACATGCAACCATCCATGCCAGGCATGCCACCATCCATGCCAGGCATGCCACAATCCATGCCAGGCATGCCACCATCCATGACATGCAGGCCACCATCCATGCTAGGCATGCCACCCACGCAATCGCATTGCGCTCAAACTACATCCAGTATGGGATATAATCATCCTATTGGTCCTCCCTATATGCCAGGAATGCATATGAAATCAAGTAGTGGTTCATTTTCTCCAATGTAATCTGCGCATTCTTACCATCAATCAAACCACGATGAACGTTTTGGTGAGAATGTACATCCAATAGCTACCCCACATGGGAGTCCTTTTTTATTTGATGAATCATATGTGGTAAGATTTTAATTTTTGGTGTATATAATCTATTATTTTTAAATTCTTATTATATGTTTTATTTTTTATATATAACACTTAATTTTTTTACAGAATATGAAATGTTTGTTGAAACATCCTTCGTCAACAGACTTTGTTGCTATTGGAATGGTACATCAATTGAGCGATGATCGGATGATTCATAATCAATATTTGCCTAATCATTAGCGAATAGTAATTGATCAATCATTATTTCATGATTGTCCACTACCTATGCCTTCTGATGCTATCACAGTCCAAGAGGCGGTTGGATAATATGTGACTTGGCCGTCGATTCAAGTTGTTCTAAATTTTGACGTGGTACTATTTTTTAACTTAAAAGATAACACTTGTTTACTATTATTATTTTATTAATTATATCTTTTATTGTTACTAAAATACATAATATTTTTTTAGTCTATTATACCAGAACTCTTAAATGCGACACATTTAAGAGATACGAAACAAGTATCTCGTGCTAAATCTATGTCTAATGGCCAATTATCGCGCACCAAGTCATTTAAGAAAAAGTCGTCGATTCAATTTGTTCTAAACTTTGATGACTATTGTTGGGAGGGCATCTAGCATAAATGATGGATGGACTGTGCCACTTCCTATAGAAATTTTTGGTGTAGACCTCGGCCAAACTTATATATCGATCGAGTGTATATTGCAACTATTTGAATATCAAATGATCGATTTAAGTATAATTCAAGTGTGGGCAAGGTGAGTCTTCAATCTATTTATTTTTCTTTCACTTATGTAGAACATATATAATGAATTTATATTATCTAATTATATATATATCTTTTATATAGGGCATGCTATTATCGACTTCAACATAATCACTCATCACATTTAGCAATGTTCTATGATTCTTCATATGTCAATCAATATCAAGAGAATGATGTTAGCATCAGAGCTAAACAATTATATGATAGGGCATTAACGCTTAATAGAAATCAAAAGTTGATAATCCCTTGGCCATTAAGGTTTGAACAAGACCAAGATCATTGGATGTTGGTAATCATTGATCTATTCAATAATCATGCTTTGTACTGTGACTCAGCTTCCATAGAACTGAGTAAGGATACAAAAGTAGTTGTTGAAATGTAAGAGTTATAGCTACATATTAGTTTCTTCTATTTTTTTTTGTAATATTTAATAAAAACTAACCATTTTAAACCTTGATATGGCATGGAAGTCGTGGAACAAGTTTAGGGATATTACCCTTAAAAAATCTCATAAGCTTATATGGACAAAAGTTATGGTATGTACAAGCGAATATTAATAATTTTACAATTGAATAATAAAGATGTTCGAATATGGAAAATCATGTTCACTTGTTTTTTGTAGGTTTCATAACAAAATAATGGAGTCATGTGTGGTTATTATGTCATGAAGTTTATGAGCGAAATCATCACAAATATCAAAATTCCAATTGATGATGTGGTAATATCTATTACCCATATATAGAAAAGTTTTTAACATATTTGAGTTATTTTTTGTAAATAAATGAAATTACATTCTTATTTTGATTTTAAATACATGTAGTTCTTTGGTTGGAACAAGACGGGCTACGACCAACAAATTTTTGATGATTTACGAGAGGAATGAGCAGAACATATGGTTCAAATTATATCATCACAAGAAGAATCAGGAAAAGATTCTAATGATCTTGAATATCATATAATAATATAACAATAATTTTTTTAATGATTTAATTTCTCTATCTATTCCTGTGTTTGAAGTCCCTTGTTTGATGGATGATTATATGCTCATGTATTTAGGGGAATGCATTGTTTTATGGACCTATTTTTGGCCCAAACTACATCTCATCTCTCTTGCCTACTTTCCTTACGAACTCATATTAGCACTTTATTAATCATTTATCTATAAATATGAAGTTATCTGAAATCTCTGATAGTATTTTTAATACTATAATGAGCTCTAATTATGAAATCAGGTGTAACTCCGATTTGTTTCTTGGTTTGTATGAGTTTTGGTGCCCATGAACGTGTTCCATATGTTTAAGGGCACCAAAACTCACACAAGCCAAGTAAGAAATTAGAGTTACACTTGATTTCATATTTAGAGTTCATTATAGCATTAAAAATATTAGCAGAGATTCCGGATAATTTCATATTTATAGACAAATGATTAATAAAGTGCTAATATGAGTTCGTCGATGGGTTATATCACTCAGATGTCGCTATGATAATCTCTTTTTTATGGTAATGTTTATAATGATTTAATTTCTCCATTCGTATGTCTTTGTTTGTTTGATGGATGTTTACGTGCTCATGTATATAGAGGAATGAATTGTTATATGGATCAGTTGTTTTTTGTCTAGTTTCCTTGTCATAATCTTGGTGATTCTAAGTCAACTAAGCTTGCTCGCACAATCCAATTATACTTTGACAATATTATTTTATTTGTAATTTAAGTTAACTATATGTATTGTATATATATTATTTGTTTTTGTAATAAATTTAATTATCAAATAATTAATTATATTTAAATTTATAATTATTTGTATTATTATTATTATTTTAGTTTTTTTATACTATATATATTGAATATTGAATACGAAAAATAAGAAATAAAATAAAAAAAATCATAAAATGTATATGTAAAATCGATTCACGCGATAAACCGATTTTACATTTTTAGTCACTCAATTTAAAGTCGATTCAGCGAACCAACAATTGGAACAGGTGATGGTGATGGTCACTCAATTTAATGGTGAGGGTGATAGTCACTCAATTTAAAGTCGATTCATAAAATGTATACGTAAAATCATAAAATGTTTTCAATATTTTAATACTAAAATACCATTTAAAAATATTTATTTATGTAGTATGTTTTACAAGAATAGAAGAAAAAATAGTACAAAATTAAATAATTTAAAGAACATACCTCTTTGTACATAGGGCTCTGACCTGTATGTAAATAACAATTGGAACAGGTGATGGTGATGGTCATTCGTGGTTGGCGATAGTTGTTGTCGTCGTCGGCAATAAAGTTTAGGATTTCATAGATAAGTGGATAAGACTATGATTTTTTTTTCTTTTACAAGGCAAATAAGATTTGAATTAATAAAAAATTGATTTAATTGTATGATATTACGAGTAAAAATATATATGTTTATTTTTTATATAATGTAAATAAATATATATTTTTTAATGTTATATTATAATGAATATTTTTTTATTATTTAAAAGATTAAAAATAAAACTACTTAAACAACGGTAACACTTTTAAGGAATAGGTTACTATTTTTAATCTCGAACTTGACGATGATTACGCTAATCAAGAGGCAAAAAGTCTTAATGTCATTCGTACCTCTGGGGAGCCTGGAGGACCAGCTTGAATTTTTCCAAGTATTAAATGTTCGGTAGGATTAGCCCTTTGTCTTCTATTGATTTAATCAATTTTTGTTGGCTTAGATTTGTTCATACACTAGTATGCTAACAAGGAAGAAGCTAACGATGATGGATGAACAGCCGCAAATGTATAAAGGGATATATTGCTCTGCAATGTGCGCTCTGCTCTATGTATTAAATGTGCTTGAAAGGCAACTCAAATACCCCAAAAAGTATAAAACTTCCTAATATAAAAAGTGTAAAAATTGGTTGATATTATTACAAGTTAGATACACACTTATCTTATTGATTTAAGACGAGTTAGTCACGTGTCTAATTCGACTCTCATCATGATGGTTATCAATCGATTAAATATGGTAATTTGACTCTTATCATGATGGTTATCAATCGATTAAATATGATAAGTTGGATAATTATCTATTTTTATTGGATATATTTCTGATTCAATCTTGAGTGGTGGGATTAGCGATCTATCAATATTTTGTTAATGTTATAAATAGGTTAAGAATGTTGTATGAAAATGATCAAATTATTTGGTCTTGTGATTTCTTTCTATTTATAAACTTTATAAAATACAACAAAGCTATCTATGGATAGCTATAGACTGTTGTGGACAGATGATTATGGACAGTTTACAGTTGTTTATGAACAATTATTTACAACTAAAATGACTATGGACAACAGTTATGGACAATTGTGGACAATTAAAAAATAAATGTGGACAACTAAATGAATATGGATAATAAATCACAGCAAAGCTGTTATGGACAGCTACGTTGTCCATTGATAACCCCTCAAATTGATACAGATTAATCAACAAGCATCAATTTACAACTTAGGAAACAATATCGATGACGAGTGAGAGCCTTGGTGAAAATATCAACAATTTGTAGTTCAGTAGAAATATGTGGAAGAGTGATAACACGAGCATCAAAGGTTTTATAAATAGAATGACAGTCAACTTCGATATGCTTTGTGCACTCATGATAGATAGGATTGATCATAATCTAAATAACATTTGTATTATCGGCATATAAAGGTGTAGGATCGGTCTCAGAGAAGTCTAAATCAGCCAGCAAACCTTAAAGCCAAATAATTTTGGAACAAGTGAGAGACATTGCTCGGTACTCAAATTCTGTAGATGACTTAGAAACTCTATCTTACTTCTTACTCTTCCAGGAGATTAATGCATTACCTAAGAACATGTAACAACTAGTGATGGAACGACGTGTATCAGCATAACCAACCCAATCAACAATGCTATAAGCAACAAGACGAAGAGAATTGCCTGTAGGAAAGAATAAGCCACAGGTAGAATTTCCCTGAACATAGCGTATAATCTGACAGATAACATCCAAATGAAGATGACGAGGAGTCTGAAGAAATTGGTTGACTTGTTGTAAGAGATATCTGGTCTAGTGATGGTGAGATAGACAAGGCTACCCACCAATTTCCAATATAAGTTGGGATTAACAAGTAAGTCATGTTTCTCTTTGCAAAGCTTGATATTTAATTCCATGGTAGTATCGACAAAGCTAGCTTCCTATAGTTCAATTGTAGCCACCAAATCACTAGCATACTTGTGTTGATTGAGTGAAATACCATAGGGGCTACGATGCACCTCAAAACCAAGAAAATATGTAAGAGACCCAAGATATTTCATATGAAAGGATTGTGAGAGATGGGTCTTGAGCTGGACAAGTAAAGTAGAATCAGAACCAATGATCACAATATCATTAACGTAAACCAAAAAGACAACAATACTCATGTCTAATTTTTGAAGAAATAATGAAGTATCATACTTGCTTTGTATGAAAGAAAATTGTAATAAAGTGGTTTGGAAATTTTCAAACCATGCCTACTGAGCTTGTTTGAGATCATAAAGAGAGAGATAAAATTTACACACACTGGAGGTCGGAGAGGAAAACAATCCTAGAGGTGGCTTCATATAAATACATTATTTAAGATTTCTATGAAGGAAAACATTCTTAACATCCATATGATGTAGTGGCCAATCATTGGAAGCAATAAGAGCTAGAACCGTTTGTATAGTAGTCATCTTAGCCACAGAAGCAAATTTCTCCTCATAATTAACACCATATTCTTGTTTGTTCCCAAGGACAAAAAGTTGAGCTTTATAACGATCCAAAATTCCATCAAAGCAAACCTTGACTGAATAAACCCATTTTTAACCCAGAGGAACTATAGTAGAAGGACAATACTTAATGTCCTAGGTATGATTGGCCTCTAGAGTAACAATTTCTTCCTGCATAGTTTGGCACCAACAATCATGTTTGACAGCATATGAGTAGCATATAGGAATATCAACATTGGACAATGTAGTAGTAAGAGCTGAAATAGAATTTCCAAGAGAAAAACCATACCTTTCCGAGGGTACAAACACTTGAGAATAGTGTCGTACCAAAGGCTCTATAGGTGTTACAACTGACTGACTCCAGTGCATGGTAGGATCAAATATCGGGTGAGCCACCAGAAGGGACTGTGGGCGAGATTGTCTTGTATACACCATTCCTGGTTTGAAGCGAGAACTGTTTTATGGAAAATCTAAAAACTTGTGCTCAAAGGATGGAAGGACTAAAGTAGAAGGAGAGGGCACAGAAGACATAGGAAAAAATGTTGATTTTCAAAGAAAATAATATTCCTAGAAATACGTGTTCAATGTAATGTAGGATCATAGCAAACAAATCCCTTTTGACACACATTATATCCTAAAAATACATATATAAAAAATTGAGCAGATAATTTATGTCCCTCATGAAGTGGTAAATGAACAAAAAATATACAACCAAAGATAAGAGGATTATCATAACTAGGTTGTTTAGCAAACAACCGAAAATAGGGAGACTCCATGTGTAAAAATTGGGAAGGTAAGCAATTAATCTAGTGAGTAGTAGTCTTTAGAGCCTCAACCCAGAACATGGATGGAACAGAAGATTCTAACAAGAGAGTATGTACTATATCAAGAAGATGACGTTTTTTGCGCTCGGCTACTCCATTTTGTTGAGGAGTAGCAGGACATAAACGTTGATGGATAATACCTTTAGATGCCAAGAATACCTAAAACTCAATGGAAAAATATTCACCACCAAAATCTGTGCATAATGTCATAATATTTACAGAAAATTGATTTTCAACATATGCTAAAAACTCGGTGAAAGTACCAAAAACCTCATATTTAGAGCGAAGAAAATAAACCCAAGTGAATCTGCTATGATCATCAATAAAATTCGTATATTATTTAAATCTTTCATGTGAAGTAATCGAGGAAGGTCCTTAAACATCACTATGAATAAGAACAAAACAGTGAGAAGCACTACTAACATGCAAAAGAAATGGAAGAGTTTTGCTTTTACTAAGTTTACAAGAATCACACTCAAGAGGTAAAACACTCAAGAGGTAAAGAAGAACATTCTTTATTACCAAGAAAGCCCGATTTCAATATATGAGATAAGATTTGAGTATTAGGATGGCCTAAATGATGATGCCACGCAATACTCAGATCGGGAATATTATTACAAGCAAAAGACTTAATAGAAGGAACTAGATAAAGTGTTGGAATAGGTAAAAGTAGTGGAAACAAGTGTCCCATTTTAGGTCCCTTCATAATCGGCTCCTATGTTACTTGGTCCTGTACAACACAACCATCACCAGAAAAGTTAACAACATAATTGTTTTCAACTAATTGACCAACAGAAGTGAGATTTGTAGAAAGTTGAGGAGTAAGAAACACATCAGTAAATGTAGAAGAAGCATTTCTAAGAGCATTTATTGGCAAAGAACTGCCATTAGCAATTTGAATAGTAGATTGGCCAACATAAGGTCAAACATGACACAAAGTTGTGGGAGTATTCATCATATGATTAGAAGCCCCCGAGACAAGGTTGTAGGAGTATTCGTCATATGATTAGAAGCCCCTTAGTCTATATACCAAATTGTAGTAGAATTTTTACCTTGAAATCCCATTGCAGATAATGCTAAAATTAGTATCTGTTGCACCATTTTAGGAGTGCAATAAGTTGGTATAGGAGGTACAAGATTAGGATAAGCACTTGAGGAAGACCTATGTGCTACAATAGTTGCTATTAGAGGAACAACAACAGAAGTTTGAAATGCTTGGGCCTGACAATGTTGAGGACGAATACGACATTCTTTGATAATATGACCATTTTTCTTGCAATAAGAACAATATTTTTTAGGAAAATTGGTACTAATATACCTATATTCTTTGTAGTAGAAACATTGCAGATTTTTAGAAGGCATAGGTGATCCACGTCCTTGGGCAACATAAGTCATAGTTGCCATCATGGAACTGCCATGAGATTGTTTCAGAATAACTTGAGTACTAAGATGTTCTTCGTGAAGTAACTCATCAAAAAATATCAAGAGAGGGAACATGAGATCTGTTTAATAAAGAAGAGCAAACTGATTCATATTCCGAGCATAATTTCATAAGAAATTGATCATGCTGGCTAGTCTTGTGAAGATTCTAAATAGTTGATACAGAAGCAACAAAAACATCTACTGTAACTAAATTATCATATTCATGCCAAAATGTCAAAAATGTCGAGTAATAGTTCTGGATGGAAAGACTACCATGTTGAAACATGGCAATCACATGTTCCAACTGAAAGTGATGAGCATCATTGTCTTCATGATAAACTTTTTTCAAATAATTTCACATGGATTGAGTAGAGTGATGAGCCAGTAAGTTGGTGACGATATATGGCTCCATTGAACTAAGAAGCCAAGACATGATTCGAGCATCAAGCATAGCCCAAGAAGGAGAAGACATAATTTCCTTAGAGTTGACAGTATTGGATGTTGGTGCAATATCTATTCCATCACTATGGTTTCAAAGGTCTTTTCCCTTAAGGAAAAGTTTTAATTGGAAAACCTAGGTAGAGTAATTTTTTCCTATAAACTTAACACACACTAGTGTAGTGTCCATTGTAAGTAAATAGAACCTGAGACAAAGCAAAAAGAAATATTCAAAAATTAAAGAAACTGAGAGAAGGATCTTAAATAGAGATTGTCGAAGAATACTTGCTTAACAGAAAATGCTAGAAAATATCAATGAAGATTTCCTCAGAAATAGAATACTGAAAAAATTTCAAAGTTACTCTAATACCGTGTAAGAAATGAGTCAAAAATGTTGTATGAAAATGACTGAATGATTTGGTCTTGTGATTTCTTTCTATTTATTAACTTTACAAAATACAACAAAGCAACAAAATACAACAAAGCTGCCTATGGATAGCTATAGACTATTGTGGATAGTTTTTTATGGACAATTGTGGACAACCATGAAATATTGTCTATGGACAGTTGTTTATGAACTGTTATTTATAGCTAAAATGACTATGGACAACAACTATGGAAAGTTATAGACAACTAAAAAATGAATATGGACAATTAAATGAATATGGACAGTAAATCACAGTAAAGCAGTTATGGACAGCTAGGTTGTTCATTGACAGCTAATTGAAGAATTATCTAGTTTAATTAGACATGTGTCCAACTCAACTCTGGTCAATCAAGCTACTAGTCGATGAAACTACGATCAACTAAGACAATCATTGAATTATTTTCGATCAAAATATACTAATGTTTTGTCAAAATTTAATCACAGATCATAAAAATTAAAAATATTTTTATTACGTGTTAAAAGTCAAGTAAGGAGTAGTCATATCTAATTTTTGCATATAACCCTAAAATTTTGTACTCACTTTCTGTCCAATTTTGAGATTAAAAAAAGGGCTGAATTTTCTTCATTACAATTTCTCCCTCATTTTCACAATACTTTATTTCCTATCCTTTTTCCTAATTGCAAACAGAAAATGTATTTTCTCCCAAGTATTTTTCTTCCTTTCTTTGTACCAAGTGAAAAGATTTCCAATAAAACCCAATATCCACCAAATTTTAGCAACAACAAAATTAGAAAAATTAGATAATCTAAGCTCCTCAAGGAGCCAATCCATTCCAATGCGAATTAAATATGATTGAAATCACCAATATCTACAGGTTTCTTATACAATTGCAAACGAGAACTCAAAGCAGCCCATTGTTCCTTCCTGACTTCCTTCTTACAAGAAGCATAAACCGTAAAAGAGCCTACTCTACCATTTTTATAGACAATAAACTCAAAATCATACAAGTAAATGAGAAATTGAATTTTAAATATAACCTATTTAAACTGTTTTTTCCGTTTAAATTTGTAACTGAAATGTCAATTATTCTCGTAATGTTATGTAGCTAGTGCTTGAATGCTTTAATCACTTTGAAAGTTATAGGAGAAAACAGCTCCCACGCGATTGTATATTCCCATATGCCTTTATATAATAGAGATAATTAAAGCATGATTTCGCCGGTAGAAAGAAAAATGAAAGAAAAAAAGCCTTGCATATTTTTTCTAAATTTCTTTGAAGTTTAAAATTTTAGGGCTAAATTACTTGTGATAGAATTATGACACATTTCTGTTAATGAGTCCTCATTAGTTGTATATTAGTTGTATGTAACTAATATATTTTTCTTAAAAACACTTTTTTTAAAAGTAGATTCTTATTTTCTATATATATATATATGTATTATCATTCATTGTATTTCAGTAGTGTAAATAAATATATTTCATCATATTCAACTTGGTATCAAAGTAGGAAAGAAAGAAAAAAAATTACCAGTTCTCAGGCAGTAGCGCCACCATCAGTAGTAGCACTGCCGTTGCAAATAAGTTGTCCGTTGCAGATCAGCCCACACCATCCATCCAGCACCGTCCAGCCAGTGCCCTCCACTCCGCACCATCCAGCCAGCGTTGTCCAGCCCGCACCGTCCAGCCAACGCCCTCCACTCCGTGCTATCCAATCTGGGCCGTCCAGCCCGCACCGTCCGCACACCAGCGCCGTCCACGCACCAACCGTCTGCGTACTAGCTATCCGCTCCGTACCATCCACGCACCAGCTATCGGCGCCGTCCATGCAGCCCACACACCAGCCTTCCAGCCCGCACTACTCTGCTCTACGTTTTTTATTTTGTGAGTAATTTTAGTTTTTAGGTTTTCATAATATTTATTCCGCTACATACGTATTAGCCCATCAACCCATATGCCAAATTTAATTATAGGCCCATTAGCCCATTAGTCCATCAGTCTAGTCCAGTAAAAAAAACTTTTTATTCCGCTGCACAATATTATTTATTTCAATGGAAAATTTAATTCCACTTTATTAACAAGGACCTCTACCAGGCTTTATTAATCACCCTCATCCCCACTACTTCTTTTGCAATGAACGAGAGCATCTTCACGAGACTTTTTGGAAATTGTACCCACACTTGCAACCAAAAGCAGACTACTTTAGAGCAAAAATGCAATCTTCTCATCCTAGAGCAAAAACGGCTACAGTGAAAATTGTCCAAGAACCAAACTACTACGGAGTAGCTGGACAGGATCATCCTATGGAATGTATAGGTATCCCTACAGCTTGAATAACTGGTCGTGGTAAGATTGGTATGACCTTACACATTTCTCACTATGTTGGGTCTAATACTTGGATTATTGATTCTGGTGCATCTGATCATATGACTTATGATAGATCTTACTTTAATGAGTTATCTTCCTCACCAGTGTCTTATGTTATGAATGCTAATGGTGAGGCCTTTCCTATCTTAGGAAAGGGGTCAGTTCATATCACTACATCTTTACAGCACCATAATGTTTTATATGTACCTGACTTATCTCATCACTTAATATCTGTCCCACAGTTGAATATTGAGTCTAAATGTTTTGTAACCTTTTATCATATGTATGTGATTTTTCAAGATCTTCTTACCAGGGAAATAACTAGTCGAGGGTATCTGAGGGGCAAATTGTTCCATTTGGATCAGGATTACGCAGGGGAGAGACTAGGAGCATAGGTACGCACTGCATTGACTTCTAGTTCTGATAAGCTAAGTGAAATTTGGTTATGGCATCGCCGCTTAGGGCATCCATCCTTTAGCCTTATGAAAAAATCCATACCCTCTTTATTTATTGGTGTTCGTGAGTCTGTTTTACATTGTGAGACTTGTGTTTTGGCCAAGAGCCATTGTATTACTTATTCTCCTAGTATTTCTAATAAAAGTACTATTCCTTTAGCCCACTATATTAGGTATGAGATATTTTGTTTCATTCATCGATAACTGTACAAGGTTGTCGTGGATCTCTCTTCTTAGAACAAAAGATGAAGTTTTTTCAGTTTTTCAAAATTTTCATACCCTCGTTCAAACACAATATAATGGTGTCATTCGGATCCTCCGTTCTGACAATAAGGAAGAATATGTTAATCATTTTTTTCAAGACATTTTCAAAACACATGGGATTATTCACCAAACTACTTGCCCACAAACACTAGAACAAAATGGAGTGTCTGAAAGAAAAAAATCGTCATTTACTTGATATGGCTCGTGCACTACTATTTAGTGCTCATATGCCAAAATATCTTTGGGGTGATGTTATACAAGCTTCCACCCATCTCATCAATCATCTCCCGTCTAGTGTCCTTAATGGACAAATCCCATTTCAGATTCTCCCATCTTACGTCTCCTTGTCATCCTTCCATAATATTCCTACCCGTGTATTTGGTTGTGTTGCTTTTGTACATGTTCCTAAAAATCAAAGGTCTAAATTAGATGCCCAGACAATTAAATGTGTGTTTGTTGGTTATGGAAGTTACCAGAAAGGGTACAAGTGTTTCCATCCACCGACCAGAAAGTATTATGTCACTATGGATGTTACCTTCTTTGAGGACATGAGTTATTTTTCCTCACCTGATACTACTCGTCAGGGGGAGAATACATATTTCGAAAAACTGTATCATGGTGAGGGGGAGGAATTAGAAGAATCACCAATTGATGTTTCGATGGGACCATATGAGATTCCTAATCCATTGAATCCAGTCATTGAAGAATCACCAACTGATGTTTCAATGGGACCATATGAGATTCCTAATCCATTGAATCTAGTCATTGAAGAAGCAGATGCTCCAAGTAACTAAGCATCAGATTCGCTTACAACAAATGAAATTGAAGACACAACTGTTCCCTCAGGCACCACTCCTACCCCTGATCAACAAATCCTGGTACTAAAGGTCACTCATCAAAGGTAAGTACACCCACTGATACTAATAGTATTGAGTCTAATGTTAGACAGTATGTGTTACCAAATAGGTCTACTCGAGGTCAACCAGCCAAAAAGTATGAACCAAATATTCATGCAAAATCAAAATACCCAGTAGCCAACTACATGTCCACTAAAAGATTATCTAAGTCATATAAATCATTTGTGAATCAAATATCTATTGTATCAGTACCTAACAAAGTGCATGATGCTTTGGGAGATCCAATATGGAGAAAGGCAATGGCTGAAGAGATGGAGGTGTTACAGAAGAATGATACTTGGCAACTTGTACCTCCATCACAAGGAAAAAAAGTAGTTGGTTGTTGATGGGTGTTTACTGTAAAACATAATGGTGATGGATCTGTAAATCGGTATAAAGCCCATCTTATAGCAAAAGGGTTCACTCATATGTATGGTCTAGACTACAACGAGAATTTTGCTCCTGTTGTCAAAATGAATACTATTCAGGTTCTGCTCTCACTTGCCGCTAACCTAAACTGGCCACTTCGATAGTTTGATGTCAATAATGCATTTCTTCATGGATAATTAGCCGAGGAGGTGTACATGAGTCTTCCACCTGAGTATGCAGCTGATTCTCCTGGTAATTTTGTATGCAAATTGAGGAAGTCTTTATATGGTCTCAAGCAATCCCCTCAAGCCTGGTTTGGAAGGTTTTCACAGTTCATGCAGAAGGTTGGTTAGAGACAGAGTAATTCAGACCACACTCTATTTCTCAAACATCAACGAGGGAAGGTAACATCCCTAATCATTTATGTTGATGATATGGTAATCACTGGTGATTTAACTATTGAGATGGATAAATTACAAAGACAACTAGCCTCTCAATTTGAAATGAAAGACTTAGGTGAACTAAAGTACTTCTTAGGAATTGAAGTAGCCAGAGGGAGAAAAGGAATATATCTATGTTAGAAGAAGTACATTATTGATCTGCTAATAGAGACAAGTATGTTGGATTGCAAACCTATTGACAATCCTATTGAGCAAAACCATTGTTTAGCAGAGTATCTAGATCAGATATCAATTGATCGAGTTTGCTTTCAGAGATTGGTTGGGTGTATGATTTACTTGGCTCATACTAGACCAAATGCTGCATATGTAGTAAGTGTGGTGAGTCAGTTCATGCATAATCCAAGTGAGAACCACATGAATGTTGTTTTGAGAATTTTAAGGTATCTGAAATAGGCTCCAGGAAGAGGAGTAATGTTCTCTAAACACAAAAATCCTCTTGAAGTATGTGGCTTCACAGATGTAGATTGGGCATGAAGTATTACAAATAGAAAGTCAACACCAGGTTATTTCATCTTTGTGGGAGGTAATTTGGTTACATGGAAAAGTAAGAAGCAGAAAGTGGTGGCTGGATCTAGTGTTGAGGCTGAGTATAGAGGTATGGCTTATGGGGTTTGTGAATTGTTGTGGATAAGAACTTTGTTGTTTGATTTGGGTTTCGAACTCAAAAATACTATGCAGTTGTATTGCGATAGTCGGTCAACCATTGATATATCACAAAATCCAGTACAACATGATTGGACTAAACATATAGAGGTTGATCGTCATTTTATAAAAGAGAAGCTAGATGCCAAAATTATTAGCTTTCCTTTTGTTCCCATTGAAAAGTAACTTGCAAATATGCTTACCAAAGGAGTTTCCAAAAAGGCATTATACAACTCACTAAGCAAGTTGGGCATGATCGATATCTATGCGCCAACTTAAGTGGGAGTGTTAATGAGTCATCATGAGTTGTATATTAGTTGTATATTAATTGTATGCAACTAATATACTTTTCTTAAAAGCAAATTCTTATTTTCTGTATATATATGTATTATCATTCATTGTATTTCAATAGTGAAATAAATATATTTCATCATATTCAACTATTTCAAGTTCATTGAAACAAATACATTGGTCTATGGTTTGCTCGTAGACTGATGCTTATTTTCGCAAGTGTACGAATCGTTCAAGTAATAAAGTGTACAAAAGTACGGATATCGAACCCACAAGGAATGGCGTTACTAAGTACCGAAATTGACTAACCCTAATTTTATTTGAAAACCAAATTGTTGAAATTGTTTTAAAAGCAAATTAACATAAAACTAAACGCAAATAACAAAACTTAATGTTGTTCACAAATGATTAAAAACGCTAAGGCATTTGATTGCGCTAAATCAATTCAATCCGATTTCAAGTCATGTTATATGAGAATCAAAGCTAAAAGTGATGGTTGAAACCCCAAATTTACCTAATACTCTCTCTCGAGTTATATTAGAATTACTTATCTATGAAAACCAACTATATTTCTATGAAGATTTAATCACAAACAAGCACATTACGATTTATGGAATTTCTAGAATAACCACATACATCATGCAATAGTTCTCACACTCGCATTCAACATACGGTATTTATCACAAGAAGCATTCATTACATATCTCCTCTCGGTCTCAATATAATGCAACTAATCATCTAAATCTTGGCCAAAAATTTAAAAGCATTAAGCATGGAAATAAATACTCAACTTGAAAACAATTAACTCATATAACAATAACAAAAGAAATCAGATTTCCTTGATTTAACTACATCATAGCCTTAGCAAAAACGAATTAGTTCATAACGGAAATAATAACAACCATTATTTCAATTGAATTCATGAATAACAAATCTGAATAAAATGCAGAATATGAAGGCTAAGGAGAAGAGATGAAAAACTCTTGAAGATGAAGACTTGGTAGCAACAATGGTGATGATCCTTCAAGCTTCTCCAAACATTCTCTCCAAAATTGCATTTTCTCCTCCAAAAATGACTCAGATATGTTCTCTCTACCGTCCCCCTCTTTCTCCATCATATTGTATATATAGATCTAGGTTTTGGGGGGGCAATTTTGGAACAAAACAACCAAAAAAATCTGTTTTCGGACGAAACTCGCCGGCGGTGACATTATTCTCGCCGTGGCGAGATTTCTGGAAAATAAATTTTTTTGGGTTTTTGATTTTGGCCGGCGGCGAGATGAATTTGCCAAATTTTGTGCTCTCGGGAAGATTTTTGCCGTGCTTTCTGTAGGATTTTTGCCGGCGGCAAGAATAATCTAGCCGGCGGTAGGATTTCAAAATTTTGAAACTTTATTTTCTTTTTATTTTCACTCAATCCCGATCATTGAATTTTATCCCAAACTTCTCCAAAATCATGATTTTACCTGAAATTGCACTTTAAAGATGAAATACCCGTGAAATGACATTTGTGGATTAAATAATCAAATAAATGCAATTTTCACACAAATATCAACATTTAAATCATAACAAAAATGCAATAATTTGACTCTTATCATAGACCATAGTAATCCTAGGAGATATTTTTTTTGTGTTCTAAAACACCTATAATAAGTGAAATTTCCATCTTATATTATTCATGTGGAGACAATAAGCGATAATTTTCTCTCCATGAATGGAATTTATCTCTAACACCCACAATAAACAATAAGTTCCCTTTCATGGAAGGAATTCAAATATTACCTCAAGTACAAACGAGATGAAGTGAGCTTGAAGGATTTGATCATCAAATTCAAAATTGAAAAAGAGAATAGGGTTTCTATAAAGAGACGATACACCCATGATGGGCCAAAGACCAATATTAGAGAGCATAGTAAAAGCTCTAGGAACAACAATATGAATAAGAACAAGCAAGGAAAAGGCTCAAGTTAGGGTGAAAAGCTATTTAAAAAAACAAGGGTTCAAAGAGAAGGGTTGTAATTATCAAGATTTGGGACATAAGACCTCTAATTGCAAGCTTGAAATGAGGAGCAGAAATCGTGTGATGAATATGATCGATGACATCACTTGGGATATTTCTAATGTCGACCTTTGTATTGTCATTTTTGAAGTGAATCTAATCTGGTCAATCTTAAGGGAGTGGTGGATTAATATTGATGCAACAAGGATCATATGCTTAGAGAAGAAGATATTCACTATCTTGAAACACACTGAATGATAGAGAGAAGCTCCTTATAGGAAATTTTGTCATGTTAGCTGTTTAAGAGCAAGCCCAAGTCAAATTAAAGATGACATCTAGGAAGGAGCTTACATTAAACAATGTGCTCTATATGCTAGGCATTCGTAATAATCTTGTCTCAAGCTCATTGTTGAACAACCATGGCTTTCAAATGGTGTTTGAATTTGATGAGGTCATATTGACTAAAAACAAGATTGTTTGGGGAAAGAGTACTATCTTATGGGCTACTCAAGCTCAATGGAATAATCATGAAAGCTAAGAATATTAATAAAGTTAATTTATTTTTTCATTTGTTTAAGTCTTTGAACTTGTGGCATGGTAAACTAGGTCACATTAATTATAATACATTTTGTAGACTAATTAACATGTAGTAAATGCTCGCATTCCGAATAGATTTAAAACATAAGTGCGAAAGTTGTGTAGAGGCTAAAATGACAATGTCATGTTTCAAATCAATTGAAAGAAATATGGAATCCCTTGACTTAATCTATAGTGATCTATGTGATTTGAAATTTGTTCAAACGAAGGGTGACAATAAGTATTTTATTACTTTTATCGATAATAATATGGAATATTACTATGTACATTTGCTCAAAAGCAAAGATGAAGCTATAAAGAAATCTATTCTTTATAAAGCTAAAGTTGATAATCAGATTAATAGGAGTTACAAAGCGAACATGATGAGTGCACAAAACCTTGATGAGCACAAGACCAGCATCGGATTAGCAATACCGATCTTGCAGATACTTTGGTTTTATATTTGTAAAACTCCCACAAGTGCACAAATTATTTTATAGAAAATGACAAGTATACTCCCAAGGTTGATATAAGGAAGAAATATATGTGGTTTTTAATTTATTATTCAAACTTTTAAAAATAAAATTAAATCTTAAATATTATGTTACGATATTTTGATTTTTATTTCCTAATCTAATGACATAAAAAATAAACATAGATATGGATTTGATAAACAATAATGAAATATTTTATCATTCATAACTGTGGAGTATTTATGAATATAATAATTAAGTTAATTATGTTTACTCATATTATTTAGGTTATTAAATATATAAATTTATATTTGTTGATTTTCTTTTTTTGGTATGAAAGTGTCCTTAGGCAGGGCCCAAATTCTTTTGTTTAATGTTAATTAACTAATATCCTTAGGTGAGGCCTATTAATTAATTAAATATTAAATTTCATCTTTATTTTTAAGAAAATTGCAAAGCATCTAATTACAGTTTTGGCAGAGTCAGTTAATTAGACTTTATTCAAGGTCTCTAAATTAAACCTAAGAATTTAATTATCTGAGTGATAACTTTCAAGTTTTAAAACTATTATTGAAAATATGGTGTCAATATATTTTCGAATAATAGTTCTTATAAAAAAACTTTTAAAATAGAGCTTCATTCTAAATATCGGGAGATTGTACCAACAAATAAAAAAGCATTACTCTAAATTATACCGAATAATTAAACCTTAAAATATAACTTTTATACTTAAGTTGGTAATGAAAAATAATATATTTCTCTCTAACATCCTTAATATAAAATTTGAATAAAAACAAAATCAATTTATTTTATATAAATGTTTTACCTATTTAATATTTTGCAAACATAACAATGTTATTATTATATCATATTTATAAATAGCCAATCATGTTAAATTTAATCAAAGACAAATTAAATATAACAAATAAGAATAAAACATAAAAATAATTATAAAGAATTCATTTTAAAATTATACCTCAAAAGAATCCTTATAAAACTTTGATGCTAATTCTGTTTCTAGAAAACCTCCAAATGGATTTGCATTTCCATTTATTGAATCAAAAACTAGAAATCTACAAAATCATAAATAGTTCTTGTCAAAAAGAGAATAACTTTAAAACCAAAAAAAACTAAGAATGCTTTCTAGAGAAAGAAAGATAAAGAGAAAGAAAGATGATATTTTTAGGTGTGTTTTTTTCAATAGGGGAAATGATCATTTTATAGGTGAAGAAAAGGCTAAAAAAGTGAAAAATAATATCTTGAAAAAGGGTGTTGGACACTTTTCGGATAGGTTGGCACACGTGTAGGCACAGGTACGCACTGTTGGGTGCTGGCGTCGGTAGATAGGCGTAGATAAAGGTATGAATCTCAATATGGAAAGTGCTGGCACACACGAGACTTGACATGGTAGACACTGACACACGCAGGACTGGGTGTGGATTATTGGAATTACAGGTGCTAACGCACACAGGAATTGGTGGATACACGTATGATTGGGAAGTTTTACCAATTTTGTCCAATTTTTTTCCATTTTTTTTTACTTTTTCTCATTTTTTCTCAAAATATTTGCGATGTATTGCCTCCAGTATTTTTCTTCTAATCTTCAAATTATTTTGACCAAAAATACCTAAAAAATATTAAAAATACATGAAACTATAATACCTTATTCACCTTAGAAAAATGGTGTTGCTAAAAGAAAAAAACTATACAATGAAAGAAAGAAAGAATGTAATGTTAGTATGTTTTGTTACCACAGAACTTGTTGGAGAATTTATTTTGTCAGTTAATTACCTTTTAAATAAGGTGGCCCTAAAGAAGGCACAAAAGACATGATATGAGTTATTTAAAAGAAGGGTACCTTCCTACAAATATTTATAGTGTGGGGTATCTTGCTAAAGTAGTCGTATATATACCTAGGAATGTTAAGATAGGTCCAAAAGCAATGGATTGCATTTTCATTGGATATGCACATAACTAGTGCTTATCATTTTCTTGTGCATGAGTCAAAGATCCCAAACATACAAAAGAATACTATAATGGAATCAAGGAATGTATCATTCTTTGAACATATATTTATATGTAAATTCTATAGGGGTTAAGTTTATCTATGAGACTATGAAGGAAAGATAGTCAAAAGCAAGAACCTAAAGAATAGGTTGAGCTTAAGATTGAACCCATATATAGAAAGGGGTTAGGATTAAAACATCTTGATGATCCAAATTTTCTAAACTATTTGTTATAAAGCGAACCTTAAACCTATGAAGAAGTTATGAACTCTTCTAAAATTCCTCAATGAAAAGAGGCCATTAATAGTGAAATGAGTCCATTCTACAAAATTACAATTGGGAACTAGTTGATTTTCCTCCAAGAAGTAAAACATTATGGTTCGAGTGAATTTTCAAGAGAAAACGAAGACCAAATTGATCACTTAAAAAGTATAAGGTTAGGCTTGTAATTAAGGGTTACAAACAACATCATTGTTTTGATTAATTTGATGCTTATTCTTTTGTGACGAAAATAACATTAATTGGGATAATAATTGCTATCACAGCTTTGAAAAATCTTAAAATACACCAAATGGATATAAAAAAAAACCTTTTATAAATGGGGATTTAGATAAAGAAATTACATGTAGTAACCCAAAGTTTTTCGGCTCTAGGGAAAGAAGAAAATGTTATAAGTTAGTGAAGTCAATGTATAACTTAAAGAAAGCACCAAAACAATAGCATAAGAAGTTTGATAAAAAAATGATTTCAAGATGAACGAATGCATAAAATGTGTAAAATATGGTTATGTCACCTTGTGTCTTTACATTGATAATATACTAATTAAGTAATTATGGATAATAATGATCAAATCTATCAAGAATATGTTGAATTCAAAATTTGGCATGAAATACATGAGACTAGTTGATGAAATTATTGAAAGTAAGATATAAAGGATATAAAGTGGTCTCATTCTAAGGCAATGTTATTATATGGACAAGATACATTAAAAATTCAACAAAGATGATTCTGGAATTGTAAAAACACCAATAGATGTAAAGCTACTCCCATCCAATAATAGAGGTGAAAGTGTATCTCAATTGGAATATTCTAGAGTGATGAGAAGTCTATTTTACTTAATTAGTTATACAAGATGATGAGTGCTGGAGAAATACTAATATTACATGATTTATTTACACTTTAATATTAAAAAAAAGATTTGAATTTGTATAACTTTATCATTATATTAGTAAATCTATATTTTTAGAATTATAAGTATGTTTTTTTTTAGTATTTATGGCTTCAAAATGATTCAAATAATAAATACTTGAAAAATTATAACCGAAAACACTTGTTTTCAACTTAGAAGAATGGAATAATAAAACACGTAAAGCTTACATGTAAACTTAACTAGATATAAAAGGTGAAACCAAAAAATTGAGAAAAACGTATCAAAGCAGACCACGACGAAGAAATAATTGTGTTGTAGTGCAACCTTCTCGGATCATGATTTCATGCATACTAGAATTGACGTGAGTCATATCATTCCTTTTTTATTATCCACATTTTTCTCTCTTTTTCTCAACCTTACCTTACCTATATAAACACCCCTATCTTCTCTTGTAAAAACACAATACATTTTAGAGCTTCTTTTGATTTATAAATAATTTTAGTAATTTAAATTTCAGCAGCTTAGGAATTTAGTTAGCTACAATTTTATGTAGTATTTTTTATTCAATAAATAATTTAGATATATATGTTTGGAGGTTTTCTAAATAAAAAATTGCTATATGAGTTATTTATAAGAATACAATTGAGGTATTAATTTTAATTTTATTATATTATTTACAAATTTAATTTTATGTATCATTTTGAATTAATTTTTAATTTATTGATCATTTATTAAATCTAAGTATGTCTAGTTGAAAAATCCTATAGGATATTAGTTATATTGTTTTTCTTGTGAAGTATTAATTTAAGTAAATATTTTTATAAAATAAGTTTATTTTTATTTTGTCATTCAAGGTTTATACCAATTTTATGTAATGAATACGCAAGTATACGTATCATAACAAGTAATAAAATGATAAGTAATGATTGTTTCCACGAAAATTATTTTATTAGAAACTAATTTTTAAAACTAAAAAAAAATAAAAATCAATTTTTTTTTGTGTTTTTATATTTTAAGGAAGCAAAATTAAAATAACTAAAAGTACATAGTAATAATTAATTGAATCAGATTTGGTGACTAAAAAGATATGATCCCTAGATTAATAACTTAATCCCCCAATTTTCTAAACATGTGAATTGTTAAAATCTCTCTAATATAATTATCAATTAATTACATGATCAATTGAATCTAACCTAACATGTATTCTTCTCTCAAGTAAATTACACATCATATAGCAATCAATTTAATCACACTCTCATGCCAATTAAATTGCATACTACTCATTAAGTTCATCAATTATGGATCACATACATAAGAATCGTACATCTCTAATTAGAAACTATGCATGTTATTTAACCAAGACAAACAATTAAATAATTCTCTCAAATCTATTTAATTGCCTCTATAGATAAAGTGTTGGCCAAAAACTTAATAGCATACAAATCAAATTAAATAATATAATTAAATTAAAATTATAATTGGGATAAAATTTTAGATCATCACATGGTGAAAATTAGGTTCATTAAATTCCTAGATTAATAAATTAATTACACATAATTGTGTTCATAAAGCTCATATTTTTTCATAAATAAAGACATAAAACTGATAAATAAAATAGTAGAAAAAGAAATACAATCAATCTCTTGAATTGTAGTATTAATCTCCTCTTGAATTTCCACCAAAATTGTATCGTCTTTTGAATTTTTTGTATTTTTCTCTCTTTTCAACTCCAAATATTGACCCAAATTATGCTAATGGAGGCCAATTATGGTTTATGGTGTGATTAGGGGCTTAAATACTGCTCAGGTGTGATCTAGACCATCAGATCAGCTTCAGATCAAGGGCTACAATCAAAACAAGCAAAATTGATAGCTCCAGCCAATCACAGCGCAACACGCGGCATCAGGAATTCATTGGACGAATTAGGGAGCAACATGTGGCAGGGGAGACTAGTCAGAGTCAACGCGCACTGAGTCAACGACACATGACGTGATGTGATTCGCAAAAACAGATGGCATGGCGCATGGGTGGAACGTTCAGAGCAATGGCATCGTGACAGATGGTGACGAGGGTTGACCAAAACTTGATCGCCACACAAATTATGTGTGCAATGAATACGCAAGTATACGTATCAGAACAAGTAATATAATGATAAGTAAAGATCATTCCCACAAAGATTATTTTATTAGAAACTAATTTTTAAAACTAGAAAAATAAAAATCAATTTTTTTGTGTTTTTATATTTTAAGGAAGTAAAATTAAAATAACTAAAAGTAAATAGCAATAATTAATTAAATCAAATTTGTTGACTAAAAATATAGATGAGAAAATATCTAGGAATACTTAATCTCTCAATTTTCTAAACATATGAATCCCTAAAATCCCTCCAATATAATTATCAATTAATTACATGATCAATCGAATCTAACCTAGCATGTATTCCTCTCTCAAGTAAACTACATACTATATAGTAATTAATTTAATCACACTCTCATGCCAATTAAATTTCATACTACTCATTACGTTCATCAATTATGGATAACATACATAAGAACGTATATTTTTGCCTAGAAACTATGCATGTTATTTAACCAAGACACACAATTAAATAATTCTCTCAAATTTATTTAAAATCATCTATAGATAAAGTGTTGGCCAAACAATTAATAGCATACAAATCAAATTAAATAATATAATTATATTATAATTATAATTAGGGTAAAAGTTTAGATCATCACATGGGAAAAATTGGGTTCATAAGATCCGTAGATTAATAAATTAATTACACATAATTGTGTTCATAAAGCTCATATTTTTTCGTAAATAAAGACATGAAATTGATAATGAAAAGAGTAGAAAAATAAATACATTAAATCTCTTGAATTGTAGTATTAATCTACTCTTTAATCTCCACCAAAATTGTATCATCTCTTTATTTTTTCTGTATTTTTCTCCCTTTTTAGCTCCAAACATTGACCAAAATTATGCTAATGGAGGCCAATTATGGTTTTTGGAGTGATTAGGGGCTTAAATATTGCTCAAGTGCGATCTAGGCCATCAAATTAGCTTCAAATCAAGGGCTACGATCAAAACAAGAAAAACTGATAGCTCCAGCCAATCACAGCATGACATGTGGCATCAAGAATTCACTACACAAATCAGGGGGTGACGTGTGGCAGGGAGACCGGTCAGAGTCAACACTCACTGAGTCAGTTGCACATGGCATAATGTGATTCACAAAAATGAATGGTGTGGTGCACGGGTAAAACGTTCGGAGCAAAGGCATGGTGACACGTGGCGACAAGGGTTGACTAATTTCTCAACTCGGATTGAACATTGTACTGACACGTGGCACACGTTTCGTCCTCCTCACACGCGACATAACGTGATTTTCTCTCCATGCTTGTGTGGCTTGCCCAATCAGCTCCCTTGTTTACGTGGTAGCTCTTGATTGCTCTTGCGTTAATAATTCATAAAAATCCATAAAAATTCTAGAAAAATCCCAAAAAATTATATTTTTACCTCTTTTCACTAAAAAGTTTATATTTTAATATTTTTGGCCACAAAAATACTATTTATTGAATAAAACAGGTAAATATTAAGTAAAAAAAGTATGCTAATGACTCTACTTTTATAGAGTAATCAATTTTTCATAGTATATTTAAAATATGAAAGTTAGATTTTAGTATTTGATTATCTAGGTTTAATTTAGAATTATGTTCTATTTTAAAGATTTTTATAAGAATTATTATTGAAAAATTTATTGACAATATATTTTTCATAATAGATTTAAAATCTGAATGTTAGGTTTAGATGGTTTATTATTTTCTTAGAAAAAAATTATAATTTAATAATAATCAATTAATGATCTCTACCTTAGGATATTAAATGGTTTTTATTAACAAAAAATATGATCCATGTATTAGGATATTTTCATACAAAAAGAAAAATCAATAATATCAATATATTTTTAATAACTTAATTAATTTTAAGCAAACATGATTAAATAATTAATATATCTCATAAATTCTCTATTAGTTGTTAATTGTTTATTTGTCTAATATTTGTTGAATCATTTATACTTTTATCTTTAATTTTATGTTATTAGATTAAACTTTTTCAAAACTCAAACAATTGTTATAGAATGTTTAGGTATATATTTCATTTTAAATAATTCTATTGAATTATTTAAAATCATGTAGTTCACCTTTAGATTGACCTTGAAAGTATACTTATTTCTTTTTACAAAGTGATTTGTGCACTTACGAGTTATTTTAAAGTATAAAAATTTGTGCACCACAAAGCAAAACATAGCTTAAGTTGCAAGTAAACTTAGTAGATATACCAACAGCCTATGATCTAATCACTGTAAAGCTAGTATTACAAGACTATTTAGATACTTAATATATATATATATATATATATATGTATGTATATATATATGTATATATGTATGTATGTATTTATATATGAGCTAAACTACATAAGATATCTACTTATATTATAAAGATATAGTGATGCAAACTGGATATTTGATATGAAAGATTCAAAGTCTATTAGTGGATACGTGTTCACACTGGGTGGTGCTGTTGTATCATGAAAGTTTTCTAAACAGAAATATATTCTTAGATCTACAATGAAAACTGAACTCATTACTTTGTATAAGTGCAGCGAAGAGGCCAAATGACAATATAATTTTTAAAAGATATTCCAAAGTGGGCTAAGCATATGCCTGCATTTTGCATATATTATCCTAGCCAATCGACTATTGGTTGGGAACAAAACAATATGAATAATGATAAATCTCAATATATATGTTGTAGATATAATACCATTAATAAATTACTCTCAACTAGAATTATCTCTGATGACTACGTTTGTCAAAAATAACATTACAAATTTGTTAATAAAAGGGTTAAATGAAGAATTATTTGTAAAGTCATCGAGAAAAATGGGACAAAAGCTTATGAAAGAATAAGGATTCGTAAAGGAAACACAATGTATTAGACTAGAGATCCAAGATATAGATTCAAACGGATAACTTAGTTGTAAAGACTTAGTTGGATCACTATGAGGGTTTACCCTTAAGTTTATTCCTATTAAAAAAACAGTGATACTCGTAGGTAAAGATTAAGCTAATATTTTTAATAGTTTTTATGAAGAGAATATACCAAAAAAACTATTGTGGATTACTCTTATAGATAATAAATCACCTATGTAATAGAAAAGTATGACTGATTCAAAAGAGATTTATGTAGGACTTAATTCTTTAAAAAATTTACAAAATTAGGTGTGTGTTCATGGTCAAAATGAAAAATAATAGTGAGAAATGAATTGTATTAGAAAATGCTCATGTGTGAAGTATGTCATCACTTACATAAGTGACATAATATTTCAAAAATATCGTATCTACTAGTCAGTTAATAAGGTAAATATACTCTCATAAGAGAAGGTTCGAAAAATAACACATAAATATCATGTGCAGGTTTCAAATAATTTAACTCTATCTTAGTATCAAAATTATTTTGAGTTGTTACTTTTAAAAAATTCCTTTAATTTTCATTTATGTGAAAAATTATTGAAAAATTGGTATATGAACACATCATTTGAGTGGACCCACTTCTAATTAGTGAGTGGTCTAGACCGATTTTGGGTTCTCCCCTTCGAGGGCTTCAAATTTATTTTTTTACATGCTTAAAATGATAAAAGTGAATGAAAAAATAAGTGTCAAATATAACCTAATTAATTAATTTTTTCTTTTTATATTTATAACTAAAATATCAATTATTCTCATATTGTTTTGTAGCTAGTGAATAAATGCTTTAATCACTTCGAACGTCTTGTTGAAAACAGCTCTCATATGATTGTATCATTTATTCCTTTAGATCTTCATATAATACAGAAAAAGAAAGGGTGATTTTGATGGTAGAAGAGAAATTGAAAGGAAAAAATCCATGATGATTATTATTTTTTATTTATTTGAAGTCTAAAATTCTAGAGTTTGGTTCATTGTGATAGAGTTCTCACATATCGAGTTCCCTATAACAATTGCATTGGTGTGTGTGTTTTGCAGGTATACTATAATAATCTTGGGATATAATTTTCAATATTCTCGAACATCTACCGAGAGAAAATAAAAATTATCTTAAGAATATCGTGTGATACACAAATTTCGATTATTTCTTTACTCAACTCTTATTTAAATTTTAGAGTTAAAATTTTTTATGTATTAATATTTACGTAATTTTGATTTACAATTATACAATATTTTCTCTCAACTTGTTCTTCTATTTTATGTTACTAACAATTGTAATTTATCCAGCTTGTTGCATAATAGACACTATAAGAGTTACATTAAGAATAATGTTGCAAAGAGAATTTATAGCAAAATTGATACCAACAATTATAATCGCATCTAATGTAATCAATGCAGTAAACAATCAACATATTTAGTTATATTTAATTTTATTGTTATTTATCTATTTAAAAATATTTCATGAATCTATGAAAATTTTAACAAATGATAAATATGATTTCAAATTTTCAAGTATTAAATTCTACTTAAGGATATTCCACAAAATATTAAAGCAATAGGGTAAAATATTGAAGTATTTTGTTATTCTTTATACCTTTGAATATATACAAACATGTGGTATGAAAGATGTTTGGTGTAATTTGGTACATCCCACCTAACAAGTAAATAAAAGTTACACTCAATAAATAGTCTTATGGGCCAAGGCCAATAAATACTATATTATTAAATAAGTATCATAAAAAATTAATTATCCTAAAAAGATAAAAGCTTAATAATTATCTTTTAATTATCCTTAAGAGATAATTGAGAATAGATATATACAATGCTACAATAAGTAAGTCGTATTGCTACAAAGGATAGTCATTGATGAGTGTTTCAAAGGTACTATTATTTCGTGATTTATTTGCACTTAAATGTTATAAATAGATTTGAATATGTATGATTTTATTATTATTTAAGAAAATTTATATTTTTAGAATCACAAGTATGTTATGTTATTTTTTAGATATTTTTAACTTCAATTTGATTAAACTGATAACACTTGAAGATTCATGCATAAAAATACTCATTTGTAAATTAGAAGAATAAAAGAACAATACATATAAAGCTTACATGTTATCCAATTAGTTGTAAGGGAGTAAAAACAATAAGTGAAAATAAGCAATGTGGGGTGCGACATAAAGTATAGCGGGCCACGGTGCACTAAATTATGTTTAACATCAATTTCAAGTAGCTTGAGTTGAGTCACGATAGAGAAATATTTTGATGCGGCGCGATCATTTCTATTTGAAATCAGGCAAACCATTACACAATACGGGCCAGTAAGTGGATACAAGTGGGTCGCGGCTCGTGATGATTTTTCCTTCACTATCCATTTTTTTCGCCTAGCTTCAATTATAAATAAATCTCATTTTTATCTAGACAATATATAGAAATCAGATATAAAATATACAATTCTTCAACTGTTGTATTCATAGTCTTGTTAGAATTTTTAGTTTCTATATTTATTTTCTTAGTTCTACAATTGGATAGATTCAATAACAGTATAAGAACTTCTTTTTAGAAATTTTTTAAATGATAGATCTTCACAAAAAGTTATATATATAATGAAGAATACTTTGAGGTATTTATTTTAATTATATTCGATTATTTACATATTCAATTTTTACATATCTTTCGAAATTCTATTTTAAATTTACTCATCATTCATTAAATTTGATCATCTTTGACCGGTTATTATTATGAAATATTAGTTATATTATATGTTTGGAAAAAATAATTTAGGTAAATATTTTAACAAAATATATCAAGTTTATTTCTTAATTCAAGATTTATGCAAAGTTTATTACTGAAAAATATGTTCAAATATATTGACAAAATAAGTGTTTGAATTAATAACCCTGCTAAAAGTATTGATTTAAATAATTTGTTATTTTCATAGAAATAAAACATAATTTAATCTTATCAAGTTGCTGATTCCACTCAAAAAACTTTCTTTATTTCAATAATAAAGAGACTGATCCCTGCTAAAAGATTTTTTCTTACATAAAAAAAAATCAATAATATAAATTTATATCTTTAATAACCTAATTAATTCTAAGCAAGTATAGCTAACAAGCCAATAATTTAATAAATTATCTATTGAATAATAATTGATTATTCATCTAGTATTTGTTGAATCAATCCTATTTATATCTTTAATTTATACCAATATATTATATTTATCATTAGGTTTCTTTTTCATGATTGTTTTTAAAAGATTTGTTGAATTATTTAAAATCATATAACTCTTCTTTATAGAGACACTAAGAATATACTTATCGCTTGTTATAAGCGAATCGTGTACTTGTGAACTATTTTATAAATATAAAATTTGTGTATCGAATCTTTAGCAGTGTTTTTGAGAAAGAATAGTGTTTTAAATTTTTATTATCAAATATTTTTAAAAAAGTTGTAAATAATTGTGACTTGTTTATTTAAAAAATTAAAAAATAGAAAAATTAAAAAAACTAAAAATAATTAAAAAAAAAAATTTTGTTTTATTTTTTATTTTAACTTATTTTATTAACTTGACATTGTTCATTAATTTAGTTACTAACTTAATTTTATTTTATTCTTATTTTCATTTTTTTTAGTAATTTATTCCGTAACTAACTTAATTTACTTTTCTTTTAAGTATTTTTATGTACTAAATTTAATTCTTATTTTAACTTTATTTTATTTTTAGTTATTAATTTACTAACTTAATTTCTTTTTGTTATTTTTTTATTTTTTTTTGTTAATTATTTTTGTTTAGTATTTCTTTATATTGACTTTTAATTTTTATATAATATATTTACTTTTCTTTTATTAACTTATTTGTAGTTATTTATTTATGTTTTGGTTATATCTAATTTCTATATTTTTATTATTTATTTATTTTGACTTTTATAGTTATTTTGACTTTTTAGTCTTTAATTCAATAATATTATGTTATATATAATTGAAATAATAAAAATAAAAAATAAAAATAATTGAAACTCATGAATGTTGTGTCGATAACTCCTTGTTATCAAAAAGGGATTGGGGTGAATGCTTAATAATAATAAAAATTGGAAGTTAATACCTATTATAATAAGATTACCTAGCTAAGGAGCTTGTAGTATTAACTTGTTTTCTTATTCAGAATATCTAAGATAATAGTTGATGCCTTTCAAATTGCAAGGGATTGCTTCTAGGTGTGTCTATATATATAATCATGACATATTGCAAATTTTTTTTTTTTTTTTGAGTTACGACGTGAACATTTTGTACATTGTGATAGATGGGTCCTTATTTAAATACGCTGAGTTGTTCGCATTACTTTTGTCTCATGATGAATTTCTATACTAAAAATTCCAAAAAACGTGTTTCAAATCAAATATACACAAATTTTTTCTTCTTCTTCTACAAACCTTATTTTCGTACGTCCCAAATACAAATAATTCTAAAGATATCTCCAAAAACTCTAGAAGTTTTAAAATCAATATCACTATTGGTGATAAAAATGAGATAAATGTTAAATTAGACATAGATGTAAGTGTTAATTTAATGTCTTATTCATTATACTTGAAGTAATTAATAGGTGAACTAAAACCCAGAAACATGCCCTTACATTTAGAAGATAAATCTCAAATATATCTAAAGGGCATGGTAAACCAATGCCCCCAAACTCCATGACTGGGGGCATTGAGTTTACTAAAAATGGAAGTCTCTTAAGCAACATCTTGATAAGACGTTAAAATAGTTCTTGATGAAAGGAAACTTATCGCTTGTGGTAATATTATTTTTTTTTTAATTTAGTTTTTTTTATTTTTTATTTTTATTTTGTTTTATTTTTGTATTATGTTACATTTATTGTAATTTAATTTATTTTATTTCCTATGAATATGAAACAATATTTATTTTATTTAGAAATGTTAAATTTATAATTGTTTGTTAAAATATGATTTATAAGAAATACACAACATTCTATTTGTGTGAAAAACCAAATTAGATTATGGATACACCTAACCAACCATATTATTACTTGATCATATTAAGCTAAGATAAATGGGTAATTTTTTATCATTATCTTTAATTTACATTTAATACATCGAGGACAATGTAGATTCTAGGTTGGATGGTGGAAGAAAAGTTATACATGATTTAAGTATTTTAAATTTTTTTTATTAAACATGTGTGTGTATTTATTTGCTTTTTTATTTAGATTCATTTTTAGTTATTTAGGGATATTTATGTTCAATATTAATTTTTTTATAAAATTATCATACTTTTAGTTTATTTAAAGCTAATGATTGAGTCTTTTGCATCGTTGAACTAGTATCATAAACACATAATGGAATATTGTGATAATTAATTTTTTTTATCATAGTTTGAGTTTATGCTTAAATGTTGAGATTAAGATAAAACCAAAATTAATGTTTAGGAATTAAATAGTGAAGATTGCCTTGTAAGAATATTTTGAGCCTATAATCGTTTTATTCTGAGTGATAATATTTTTTTACTCCTTTAAATACTCTTCTTATTAATTCAAATTGTTAGATGATCTCTATGAATTTTGGATTAAATGTTAGAATTTTTTAACATTTGATGTATTGTCATATACTTATTTGTATTGTTTAAATTGAATGACTTAAGTAGAAATTAAAAGTGTATGTTTATTTCATTCATGTATGACTTTCAAGACAAAGAGATATATCTAGGGTTCCCTAAAGCCAATACAAAAATAGTTAAAAATTAACCACTCACTAAATACACATTTGTACATGGATCCACTCTCTAAAAAATAAAAATAAAAAAGAGTATATAAAAAAGATAGAAAAATAAATAGTATAATTAAATAGTATGGCCTAAAAGTTCTTCGAAGTTGTGAGAATGGTTATTACAAAAGAAAGATAGAAAATAAATCCTCTTGAAGTCATTGCATTTTCATTCATCTTAAAGGCATATATTTGATATTTTTGCTTAATGATTTTAATTTACGTATGAGAATAACATTTGATTTATGTAGAAAATAATACATAGATAAACAAGTTAATAATAAAAATATTTAATTAGAAATTAGAAATACATAAATACAAATATGTATAAATTCTAAATACAAAATTTAAATAACATAAAATAGAAATAAAGTATAGAAATGACCGAGGTCAATGTATCATGCGGTATCTTTAAGATAATTTTTTGACTTGCCGTGAATATTTGAGAATTCTGAAAAAATATAATTTGGGATACAACTTTCAACTAGCAACAAATACCATTATTTACTACTCCAATACATTTTGATGTGTTTGAATTTTATATAAAGGAACATAACTCTAGAATGATAACCAAAAATTGAAAATGTTTTTTTTTACTTATCGTAAATATTTGAAAATTTTAAAATAATATTTTTCAGGATACAACGATGAACTAGCAACAAATATATACCATCATTTACTGCTCTAATAAATTTTGATGTGTTTGGATTCTATACGAAGGAAATTAACTCTAGAATGACAACGCAAAAATTGCAAATGATTTTTTTGTCTTTCCCTGATTTTCCTTATTATCTCTTCTTTTTATGCTTTTTCTTCCTTCTCTTTTTGACTCTTTCTTTCAAATATATATATATATATATATATAGCAAAATAAAAGGAAACAAATTTGTAAGAAACGGAAAGAAGAAATTAAGAAATAAAAGAAATAAATATAAACATTTAAAAGAATTAAAAGGTAAATGGAATAAATTTTCATTCATCGGAAAATTACCTCTTTTTTCATTTGTTGGAAATTTTTTCCAACAATCTCCCATATGAATGAAAAAATGAAAAAAAAAATTAAAGAAAATGACTCAAATTAAATTTGATACTAATATAGAATTCAATGGCTCGAAAACTGCATAGGATAGGTAGTTGTTACCCTTTAAACCTTCCCTTATAAAATATATTTAACTTATAGGATTACCAATAGATGCAATATCTTTGAACTGTTCTATCATTTATATAAACGATGACATAATTTACACAATAATCTTTCCTAACACAATTCATTTCTCACTATTATGTTTGTTTTGTCCATAAATATACATATTGTTCTGTGAGAGTTTCTAAAGAATTTAGCCCTACATAATTCTCTTTCAAAGTGGTCACACTTCTCTCTCACAAAGGTAATCTCTTATTTATAAGAGTAATCTACAAAGAGTAACCTACATGATTTGCTCGATGTTCTCTTCATAAGACTCATTAAAACCTTTAGTTTACCCTATATCATGTGGGTATCACTATTTTCATCATAGGAATAGACTTTAGGGTAAACTCTTACAGTGATCTCACAAAGTCTTTACAAGTAGGTTATCCCTTTGAATTTAGATATAAGGATCTCTAGTCAATTAGGTTCGATTTTCTTTTCAAATTCTTATTCATTCGAGGGCTTCAGTTCCATTCTCGATGACTTATCAACTAGTTCTCGATTTAAAACCTTTGGTTAATCGATCCATTATATTATACTTTTGACTTCACATTGTCAATTGAGATAACCTCGGTTAAGAGTAGTTGTCTAATGGTATTATATCTACAATATATATGTCGGGACTTACCATCATACATATTGCTTTATATCCTTCCAATAACATATTGACTATCACAATGGATGCATATTATAGGCATAGACCTCACCTACTTAGGAATATCCTCTAAGAAATTGCTTAGCCATTCAGATTCTTTGCCACATTTATCCAAAGTAATGAACTTAGATACCATTGTAGACCTAACAATGTATGTCTTTTTAGAGTATTTCCATGAAACAACTGCACCACCCAATGTGAATACTTATCCACTAGTAGAATTTGAGTCTTTCATGTCATATATCTAGTTTGAATCACTATACTTTTCTAATAAAGCGAGATATCTTGTATAATGCAGTCTATATCCAGGTGTGTATCTTAAGTATCTAAGTAATAAATTTCCATTGATTAAATCCTGGATTGTTGGCATATGTACTTAGTTTACTTACATCGTAAGTTATATTTGGTCTTTGTACAACTCATTAAGTACATAAGACATCCTACACTTTAGAATATTATCTGGACATGATCCAGCTCAACCCTTCCTAAATAATCATACTTATCTTAGAAGATTAATAATATCTTAGCTTGATTATTCAATTCAAATTAAAAGGCATTCTAATACTTACAAAATAGGGGATCACTAATAGTTCATTGTTGCATTTTAAATAGTTTAATGTACTTCTAAACCTATTATTGTAATTTCAAATATAAGTTTTGGTATAAAATGTCTAAATTCATTTCTATAAAACATACATAAATAGACATTTTAATCTTTGAAATAAGATATCATCACTCAAATATCATATGAAAAATCCTTTCAATCTATAGAATACCGATTAGTTTCAAAATATATTTTTCAACACAATTTTAACAAAATATGCCTTTAGTTAATTTGCTATAAATTTGTCTAATAATTTGAAACGACAATCTAAAAAATGTTTTTAAAGACATGTCAAGCTACAAAAAAGGTATAATTTACATAATTCCAAATTATATAACCATTTTAAATAACAAAAATACAGATTAATTCTTAAAAGGATTTCTAGCATGATTTTCATATAATCAACCTCAGTTAAACATTTATAACTCTGTGTGTAAAAATAAAAATAAAAATCGTAAAATTTCTCATTAATAGACTTCATAACTTTCAAAAGAGATTTCATTCAAGATCTAATTCATTTTGAAAGGTCTCTATCTTCTATTTCTTTCAACTACTACCAAACAATACCTATTAACATTATCTGTTTTTCTATTTTGATCTTCCTAAGTACTCTAACATTTTTGTGCTATAGTCCAACGTGAGAGGGAAGGAAAATGACTACTCATGGCTTATATTCAGCAACTAGAGCTATTTTATTGTGAAAAATGATATTTTCCTTCTAAGATCAAAGGAAAGCGTAACAAGAGCAAGTGTCCTAGTTGATTCAGCTTAGCCCTTTTTTTAATTATGTTGCTATGTGTCACTTAAAGAATAAGAGAGGTGACACCTCGTGCTAAAAAAAGTAATTAAAAAAGATCAAAATACCCTCTTCCTATAACCTAAAATTTTTTAAGAGTTGAGATTTTGGTAATATTAAAGGTAAAATCATAATAACACTAAGAATGTACACTTAATAATAATGTTACTCTAAAACAAGAGAGAGGATGTTGCAAGTTTTCCTCCTTTTTAATTTCTTCCTCGAAATTCACATACCTTGGTTAAATAAATTAGAGTACTGGATGCATATTTGTTCTTCACGTTCCCATATTGCCTCTTCCATGGTGTGATTTCTGCAAAGTACTTTTACTAGTGGAATGGTTTTGTTCTAAAGTACTTGTTTTCTACGATAAAAAATTATATTGATTTTTCTTCATAGGTCAAATTTTCTTTTACTTGGACTGGTAAGGGCTCAATGATATGAAATTCATCATAGATCCTAAAGAGTTCAGTTGACAAGGCTAAACAATATTCCATATGGCCAATTTTCTCTGTAATCTTGTAAGGAGCAACGTAGCGGAGGCTTAGCTTTCCATGTTTCCCAAATCGAACTACACTCTTCCATGGTAATAACTTTAAGAATACTTTACACTTCTTAATATTGTTATCATTATAACTCTTTTTTCTATCTTGTACTATCTTCAATTTTTCCTTTATTATTAAATCTTATTAGTGAGCATTTGTCTATACTCTATGCTTAAGATCTTTCTTTCATCTACTTCATCCAAACATATTAGAGTTCTACACTTTCTACCATATAGTGCTTCATATGGGGCCATCTAAATGCTTGAATGGTAGCTATTGGTGTAGGAAAACTTTATTAATGATAAGTGATCATCCCAATTATCCTTAAATTGCAACATATAAGAATGCAACATCTATTCATGGGTTTGAATTGTTCATTCTAATTGTCCATCTATTTGTAAATGAAAGGCAACACTAAAGCACAACTTTGTTCCCATAGCTTCTTGTAATTTATAACAAAATTGAGAAGTAAATCTTGAATATCTATCGGAAACAATAAACACTGAAACTCCATGTAATCTCACAATTTCATTCACATAAAGTTTGGCAAGTTTTAGTAATGGAAATATTTGTTTAATAGACAAAAAAATGTGTAGATTTAGTTAAGCAATTTGTAATTACCCATATCCCATCATAGCCACATTGGGTATGAGGAAAACTGTACAAAAAATCTATTATTATGTGTTCCCATTTCCATTCAAGAATAGAGAGTGGCTAAAGAGGTCTAATGGGTCTTGTTACTCAGATTTAAAATTGTTGGCAAATTAAATACCTTGCTACAAACTCTACAATTTCTTATTTCATTCCACGCCACTAGTAATGTTCCTTTATAATTCAATACATCTTAGTACTACTTAGATGCATAGCATAAGCAGAACTATGTACTTCTTCAAATATCTCCTTTTTAAGACTTTCATCGTTTGGTACATATAACATATTGTTGAAAGTCATAGTTTCATCATATCAAATTGAAAAATCAGTTTTGTGTCCACTTTCTATTTCAACCTTCAATGTCATCAAAAATGAGTATTGGGTATCAATCAAAATAGGTCTCATCCTAAAGCTTGCAAGTAGAATTTTTGAGTGATCTGTTGAAAGGTCCACATTCAATTTTCTTAACTATACAAGTAGTGAATGATGAACTGCTTATAAACTTGCTAATGAACTTGTTGATTTTCTATTAAGAGCATCTGCTACCACATTCGCCTTTCCTGGGTGATAGTCAATCACACAATCATAATCTTTGATTAATTCTAACCATCTTCTTTGTCTCAAATTAAGATCCTTTTAAGTTAATAAGTACTTTAAACTTTTGTGATCCATGAATATTAGACATTTTTCACCATATAGATAATGCCTCCATATTTTTAAATCAAAAACTACTGTTGTTAATTCCAAACCATGGGTTGGACAATTTAGTTCATGTTTCTTAAGCTACCTAGAAGCATAAGCAATTATTTTACCATTTTGCATTAACACACAACCTAAACCTTAAGAAGCATCACTATAAACCATAAATCCCCTACCATTATACAGAAATGTAAGCACAGGTGTAGAAGTCAACCATTTCTTAAGCTCTTGGAAACTTTCCTCGCATTCAATTCACCTGTCAAATTTGGCATTTTTTCAAGTAAGACAGGTCAAAGGAAAAGTAACTTTGAATATATCCTTAACAAAACAATGGTAGTATTTGGCTAACCCAAGAAAACAACATATTTCTGTTATATTTTTAGGTCTTTCCCAATTTATCATTGTTTCCACCATTTGTGGATCAACGTATATGCCTTCACTCAAAATAACATGTCCGAGAAAAACCACACTATCAATCCAAAATTGGCACCAACTAAATTTTGCATATAATTGCTTTTGTCTTAAAATTTCTAAGATAGTTTAAAGATGTTCTTCATGTTCCCTCTCATTACGATAGCACACCAAAATGTCATCAATAAAGACTATAACAAATTTATCTAAGAAATGTTGGAACATAAGATTTATTAAATCCATGAATGCTACTGGAGCATTGGTAAGTCCAAATGGCACGACAAGAAACTCATAATGCCCATAACAATTTCTGACTACAAAATTTAGTACATCAAAATTATTGATGCGAATTTGGTGATGCCCTAACCTTAGATAATTTTTAGAAAATACCTTTACACCTTTCAATTGATCAAACAACTTATTGATAATAGGTAAGGGGTACTTGTTATGTATAGTCACCTTATTAAGTTGCCTGAAATCAATATACAATCTTATGGTGCCGTGCTTTTTCTTCACAAAGAGACTAGGAGCAGCTCAATGTGATACACTGGGTTTAATGAAACCTTTCTCCATCAACTCTTGTAATTGAGTTTTCAACTCTTTTAACTCCTTTGGGGCATACTATATGGGGCTTGCAATATCGGGGTCTTTCCTGGTATTAGGTCGATGGTGAACTCAGTCTTACGATCTGGTGGTAACCACGAAAGTTAAGTTGGAAAGACATCTAGAAATTCATGAACTATTGGAATATCTTCCAACTTTATTTCACTTACTTGAGTATCATTAACATAAGCTAAATAAGCTGTGAAACTCTTTCTAAGAAATTTGGGAGAATTTGACGTTCTCTAAGAAAGATTATTTCTACCTTTTATTCTCTAATAGGGTAGTGAGAACATGAGCTAATTCATAGATAGGGTGTGTTATCTCTGATACATTATTTTGAATAGGAGTAACATTTTCTACATGTGGTAAATATTAAACAATACTTGGGTGTTATGACACCTTAAATGGGTCAGCATTCACTGGTTGCATTAACATGTGCCTCTACTATGGATTCTACATATGTGTCAGTGTCATTATCATCTCTCCAAATAGCAGCTAGTTTATTACAGAGAGGTCTCTTAAGACATGCATGACCTCAGCCACGTGGAGGAATACTTCTATCTAACCTGTAAAATAAAGAAACAAACATCAATAAAAGAGTATTGGTGAACTTAGTATCTATCTAAACATAATAGACTCAACCAGCTCTAATACCAAATTGTTAGAACCCGTCTCAGCTCAACTCTTCCTAAATAATCATATTTATGTTAGAAGATGAATAATGTCATAACTTGTTTATTTAATTCAAATTGAAAGACACTCTAACACTTCTAAAATAGGGTTGCTAATAGTTGATTGTTGCATTTTTAATAGTTTAGGGTACTCCTAAACCTATTATTGTAATTTCAAATGTAAGTTTTGGTAGAAATGTCTAAATTCATTTATATAAAAATATACAAAAATTAGACATTTTAATATTTAAAATAAGATATCAAACACTTAAATATCACATGGAAAACCCTTTCAATCCATATTCAATCCATAGAATATAGATTTTTTCGCACAATTTCAACAAAACATACCTTTAATTAATTTGCTATAAATTTGTCCAGAAGACTCAAAATGATAAGCTGAAAAATGTTTCTAAAACTATATATTTCAAGTTAAAAATAAGATATAATTTACTTAATTCCAAAGTATATAACCATTTCAAATAAAAAAATACAGATTGCTTTTGAATAAGATTTCCAACATGATTTCAATAGAACTACCATCCGTTAAACATATATAACTTTGTGTAGAAAATTTGAAATAAAAAACCATAAAATTTATCATAAAATAGACATTTATACCTTTCTAGAAATATTTTATTGAAGGTTTAATTTATTTTGTAAGGTCTCTAGTTTCTATTTCTTTCGGTCATTACCAAACAATACTTATTAACCTTATCTTTTTTTATATTTTAATCTTTCTAAGTACTGTAATGTCTTTGTGCTCTAGTATAACATAGGAAAGAAGGAAAATGACTTATGAAATAATAAAAATGGCTTATTTTCAACATCTAGAGCTATTTGATTATGAGTAAGGATGTTTGTGCTTATACGACCAAAGGAGAGTATGACAAGGGAAAGTGTCCTAGTTGATTCAACTTAGCCCTTTTCTTCCCCCCATCCTCCCTTTCTAATTATGTTGTCATGTGTCACTTAAGGAATAAGAAAGGTGTCACCTTATGCTAAAAATAATAATTGCGTAAAAGATCAAAATACCCTTGTCCTATAACTTGAAAGTTTTTTAAAAGTTAGGATATTTTGGTAATATTGAAAGTAAAATCGTAATAACACTAAGAATATATACTTAACAATAATCTTACTTTAAAACAAAGGAAATGATGTTACAATTTGGTGAGGATGTGGGGATATCTCAACTAGGAGAGGATTAGAGTGGCATAGCAGAAGCATGATGGGCCCAGAACCCACTAGTCCTAGGATCGAAACCTGGCTCTAATACAAAAAATTTAGGACCCATCCTAGCTCAAATTTAGAGCACATAACATGTCCTGAGGGATCATGATAGCTAGCATCCTAAGATAACTCTAATTTAACTTGAAAATTTTCATGTAAGAATTTTAAAAACTTTTAGGTAGAGTCTCCCTTAATTATTAAACTATCCTCCTTATGATAAAATGACAACAATTTTAAAAATACAATTTTTCACAAACCAACAAACTTCATATAGCTTTACACATCCCGAAAGTGGCCCAAGGCCATACATAATTACATCTAATAAGATATATACTATACACCACATAAGTCATTATCAGTAGCTCAAAACACAATAGCCAATATACGATATGTACATGACAAGGAGATAAAAATAACCAAGACTATATATCAAAAAGTGGACCCTAAGCCTCCAAAGTCATGTGATATGGTATGAAAACATCTTGCCTAAGAGAGAAAAATAAGGGTGAGGTGGAAAGCTCAATGAGTGGATACCTAAAATATTTTCTAAAGCATTAATAACATTATTTTAAATTACATTCATGTTCAAGTAAATATAATTTTTACAAATTGCATGTTAATGGAAGGTGCATTCATTTGTACTAGTATTGGAACAAACATTTACATATCAATTTCAATACACATAAAGAACATATACACCATAAGAATATATTTTATTTTCATTATTAGAATTAGTCATGTACATGCAAGATAATTTACAAGCAAATTAGGATTAAATCAATTTTACTATATATACTAGTTTTTATAAAAACTTATAAGTTCAGTAAATATTTTAAAAGTTGTCAGAGTACTTTTCTTCATATATTCATGATATTTAACTATACTCAAGATTTAGATATGCAGTGACTTGGTAAAACATCATGACTAATAGATTTGGTTACGATTCAGCTCACTATGTTGTTTACCAACTCAATATAATGTTAGAAATTCAATATGATGACAAGTTCAATTAAGTCAATACGTATATGAATCATGTATCAACAGAGCTATCTGAGCCACACATGCAGTTGAGAGCTAACATTAGTGCTAAATATCTCATCCTTGTGCAACTAGATTCCCAAGTGCTCTTAGTAATAAAAATACACTTCTCATGGTTATACATTTTATTCGTAAACTAATCATAAGACATTATTATTTTCTAAAGATCATGAACAAATAATTTTTATCATAATATTATTTAATTATAAGTCGTGAGCATGTCATTTACAGCTTTATAGGTACCAAATTATAGTTATTTTATGAAACTCACACTATGCATTTATGAGTATATAATCTTATTGTAATTCAAGATAATTCATAAGAATTTCATATATAGTTTACATAAGTATTGTGTTATTTTATAAAACTTATCCACTCACTGATCTTTCTAGTTCACTCTTTATATTTATTTTCCTCCTCCAGATAAGAGATTTTAAGGCCACATTAAACGAGTTTGGGGGCTTAGGATTCACTTTTTGTTGTGCAGTCTAGGTTGTTTTTATCTCTTTGTCATGTTGAATAGTGTATTCTGGCTACTGTGTTTTGAGCTAGTGACAATGTTTGATGTGGTGTATAGTATGTATCTTATATGATGTAATTATTTATGGCCTTGGGCCACTTTTGGGATGTGTAAAGTTATATGAAGTTTGTAGGTTTGTGAAAAAATATCTTTTCTTAGAATTTTGTCATTTTATCGTAGGAAGGATAGTTCAATAATTAAGTGATACTTTTCCCAAAAAAAAATTAAAATTCTTACATGAAATTTTAAATTTAAACTAGAGTTAGCTTAGGATGCTAGTTATCGTGATCCCTCAAGACATATCATGTGCTTTAGAGTTAAGTTGAGGCAGGTCTGGAAAAAATATTACAGTTGAGACACACTCTCACCTCTATTCTTAGATAGGTGTAGATTACAGCTACCATTGTTCTTACAATTCAAGAATCACCATTGTTGATTTTTTTTCAATTATCTTGTCAACATAATGACATTGACTTAGAATGAGACTACTTAATATCCATGATATCTCAATTTCTATAATTACATAGAGAATCTCATATATTTCATGTCAAACCTTGAACTTAACATATTCTTAATAGATTTGATCATTTGATCATTATTACCTACAATTAATACGTCATTAACATATATTCACAAGATGATACAATTATCTTTGGTGTCCTTGACATAACCATCTCGATCCTAACTCTATTAATTCATAGTCTTGTAAGTCATTTATATGAACTTGATTCTCCTTAGGAATTACAAGCAAATACATGTTCAAATAATAATTAATTTCTTGATTCATTATCAAGATCTCGTGGGATCTTTGACACATGCACCAAAAATTGATAAGCACTGATATGATACGCATATCCAATAAAATACAATCTTTTGTTTTAAGATCTATCTTCACTTTCTTAGGTGTAGACATAGTCACTTTTGTAAAACACCCCTACACTCATGAGTATTCGTAGGAATATATCATTCCTTTAAATAACTTATATGGTATCTCATGTCTCTTCTTTTAGGATACCTTATTAAAAAGATAATTACCCAATTCCCAACAACAAGACTTTTCCCATAAGTTCTATGGTAACTCAAAACTTAATAGTAATACATTCATCATTTATATCAAGGAGTGATTTTTACCGTTCAATAACATTATTATGGTTTTATGTATGATTCCATATTGTGCATGGAGTTCACCAAACAATGCTTTATGCACCAAACAATGCTTTATGCTTACTACCATAATCACTTCACAAAACCTTTATTTTTTATTGAATTGATTCTCAACTTCAGCTAAGAATAAATTTTTGTATAGCTTTATCATTTCTTTTATGCAAATATATAAGGCAATATTTCATGCTATCATCAACAAACGTAATAAAATACCTACTTTCACTCCTTGTTCAAACAACTTTCAAATCACATAGAATACTACGGATCAAACCAAGTGGTTTCATGTTTCTCTCAATTGATTGAGATGATGACATAATCATTTTATTTCTCCATAAGTCTCACATTTATGTTTGGAACTAATTTTTAAAAGAAAGGTATATAGCCTATGTTATTTAAGTTGCTCAAGTGATCTAGTCTTCCATTCCACAATTTGGAAGACAAATAAATAAACATAAAAATTAATAACATAATTAATTTAGGGCTTAAAAGTCATTATATCGAGCTTGAACAGTCTCTTAACTACATTACCCTTTGATACAATTGTTCCAATCTTGGTCAATATGACTTTATTAGACTCCATATCCACCAAGAATCCATGTTTCTAAAGCAACAAACTTCTCAAAGTTCTTCCAAATCTCTAGCATGCATATTACAATATTTAGAGCCATCTTTTTTCTAGATTTCATCTTTGGAATCACTTACTCTTAATCACAAAGGTTGTAAAGTTCCCCATTCACAATTTCTTCCAATTCTTAAATGTATTGAAGGAAGTGAATGATTCATTATATGAGCACATATGCTAATAAGACCGATCTATCACTCTTTTGAATTAGACTCAACCAAATTCACATCAGACAATAATTACCAACATGAAAATATCATCCATCGCATTTATTATTATCCCAAAACACATGAATGTCAAAAATGAGTTAAAATTAAATTTTAGAATACAACAATAATTTTGAGAATTTAATTTAATATAAATAATTGAAAATTAATTACTTCAACTTAATAATTAATTTACTCAACAAACAAAAAAAATTTCCTTACAAAACTTAAACATCTGTATACTTACAAAATTAAATATTTTGTCAAATTCACTATTCCACGAATACAAAATTTACTTTTTTGTGAATACAAAATTCACCACTTTTATTATTTCGAAAATCAAGTATTTCTTAAATGCAAAATACACTTATTTCATAAACCATAAGACTAATAAATATAAAATTCTCTATTTCTCATATACGAAATATTCATTTTTAGTGAAAAAGAAAATTTATTAACTTTACAAATACAAAATTTCTCATTTCGAAACTTGAAATCAATTAATTTATCATATGCAAAATTTTACTATTTCACAAATATGAATTTATTTATGTCATATAATCATCAAATTTGAAATATTAGATTCGTAAATTATGACTTCTCACTGTTTCACCAATTACGAAAATATAATATTTAGTCAATTGTAAAACCATAAATCATAAAATACAAATTTATCTTTCATAAAATAAATTCTTAAAATATTATGATATTTTCAATACCAAAATCAATTTCTCATCATCTACAATTTTAATTTACAAATGCATAGTTCACAAATAACCAAACTTGAAATTCACTCTTAAGAATTCCATGAGCAATCATCTTAACAGAATTGTGATACCTAAAAACCAAGACTAACAGAGATTTAGTAACAAATGTAAAGTTGAATAAGAGTCATCACATATATAATCTATTTAAGCATATCACATGAAAGCCATCAATACATATATAAATTATATACAAAACAGGACAAAAGCTTGCCACTATATATATGTAACGAATATGAATGTTCATCAAATGAAATTGAAATAACACATTCTAAAACTTAACCTTGAATTGATAACTGGTTTTTCGGTAAATATGATGAACATAGAGTTACCTTTTGAATTGAAAGAAAATCTAATAGTCAAATAACATAAATAGACTTTACAATGCATTAAAGAAATAACACTAAAGATATATAACTGACATAATGTTTGAAAATTGAAATAGAAACGTAACAAATTAAGAGTTATCAGTTTTGACATATAACGGTCAAAACATGAAGCTTAAAAAGTAACCATTTACAAGTAAGTATACGAATAAGAATGTTTATACCCATAAGAAAGCAGAAGCTCTAGCATGCAAAGGAAACTTAAAAACGAAAAAGAAACTAAATTTTTAACTCAGATAAAAAGAATTAAAAGATATTAAATATCAACATAAACTAATAACTATGTAATATTCGAAACTCTATTGTACCAAGAATGGAGAAAACGTATCAGGATGCTTACACCCTATTGAATAGCAATAGAGTTAGTAAATTATACAAATTAATGATTAATTCTTCTAAAAAAAATGAGAAATACAATCTGCTACGCTTTTATGTAATTTTAATATTGTTTTATTTCTTTATTGAAATAACTAGTAAAATTGATAAAGAAGTTAATCTACAAAATAACTTACAGGTTAACAAGTAACTTATCAAAATTAAAACTAAGTAATAAAAGAGTAACAATAGAAACAACACCAAGTTCTGAAAAACAAATATATAGATCAACATCAAACAAACGGACTCAATTGCAATACTAAAAAATAAAAATTTATTGAAGATGATGATAAAACTAATATTAGTAAACAATATCAGAAAGAAGTGATAATAGCAATTAATTAACATTATATGAAAAAATAAGTTTCGGTAAAAAATCCAATTCGAAAAAAAAATACCTAATCAAAAAATTGTTTGTCTAGAAAAATTAAAAAGGAAAAATATGTTAAGATTGTAGGAAATAAAACATGTAAAAACAAGTTAAAAATAAAAATATTCAATTTAAAATTAGAAATACATATATACAATATAGATATAAATTATAAATATAAAATTTAAATAATATAAAATAGAAATAGAGTATAGAAATAACCAAGACCCATGTATTACATGGTGTCCTTAAGATAATTTTTTGGTTTATCATGGGTGTGTTGGGAAATTAACCAAATTTCCGATAAGTCAGATTTATGAGAAAGCAAAATAGACAAAATAACACAAAAAATTTATAACGGAATTCGGTCAATCTTACTTCCATCTCCGGACCTGCTGCAGATCTTTTTACTGAAAGGGGAGAAATTACACAAGGTGTTTACAACACTCACAACTCACAACCCAATTACACCCAAGAAAATTACTCTCAATTTTCTCTCACAAAAGTTTTTCTCTCAATTGGAATGAACACTTTGTTGTTTTAATTCATTACAATTACACATCTATTTATAGGAAAATTCACTCCTTGAATTAATGGTTCCTTGAATTGCTTCTTGAATTAAGCTCCTTGTTTTTCTCCTTGTTTTGCTCCACGTTTTGCTCCTTGTTTTGCTCCATATTTTGCTCCTTAAATTAAGGAGCTTTATAACAATCTCCCACTTAAAGATTGATTTCAATCTGTCTTCACACTTCGATCAATGCAACAGCTTTTCTAATCTTGTTACTCTAGCAGACCAACTAAAGTTGAGCACAACTTCAGTTTCATGGCAAGCTCCCACTTGATGGCATCTCGAGTCTGACAAGTTTCATCATAGCATTCAGGCTCCCTTCCATCAATCAACAACATATAGTTCATGCATCTCCTGTTAGGCACATGAGGTCGAGAAGACCTTCTCAATACAAGAGCTATAGTAGGAGGTTGTGGTGTGTCGAATTGTTGCACACTGCTCTGTACAATGAGTTCCTCTGGCTGAGGACTTGCTACAATTGGTTCCTTCATGAAACTATCTGGGACATCATCTGTATCTGCAAATACTGACTCATTCTACTCTAAGTCGTTGGCGTCTATTTTATGCATGTTCTTATACATCACCCTTTCGTTGAAAATCACATCTCTACTATAGATCACTTTTTTTGTTTTCGTTATCCCAAATGTGGTAGCCAAACTCATCCCCAACATAACCGATGAATGTGCATTTCTTGGATTTGGGATCAAGCTTATTCCTGCCTTGATCACTGATATGCACAAATGCTACACAACCGAAAACTTTTAGATGTGATAGTTTCACCTCTTTTCTGCTCCATAACTCCTATAATATTCTATGCTCCAATAGAAAAAATGGACCTTGATTAATTAAATAAGTTGTCATGTTGACTGCTTCTGCCCAGAACTGCTTCGGTAGACCTGACTGTATACGAATGCTTCTAGCTCTTTCTATCAACGTTCAGTTCATACGCTCAGCTACACCATTGTGTTGAGGCGTTCTTGGCACAGTTCTTTCCATTCTGATCTCGTGCTCATAGTAGAAATTTTTGAATCTGGTGTCTTCATATTCACCACTATTGTCAATTTTGAGCTTTTTGATTTTCAAATCTGTCTCATTTTCAACCATAGCTTTCCATCTTCTAAAAGCCTCAAATACTTCAGACTTATGCTTTAGAAAGTAAACCCATGCCTTTCAAGAGTGATCATCAATGAAAGTCATGAAGTAGTGTTTCCTACCAATGGATGAGACAGTCATTGCTCCCTAAACATTAGAGTGGATAAGCTCTAGCCTTTCCTTCTTTGGGGTTATACCACTTGTTTGAAAGCTGACTCTCTTTTGCTTTCCAAGTATGAAATCTTTGCATATATCTCTGTAAACTATAGACCTGGAAGTTTTTCCTTTGATTGCATAATCTTCATCCCCTTCTCACTCATGTGGCCTAGTCTCTGGTGCCACATATTTGGTGTTTCATTACTTGTTGCAACTGTAATCGAACAACGTGTTCTTACTGTCATGTAAAAAGTGCCACTCTTCTTGCCTCGAGCAACCATCATTTCACCCTTTGAAATCTTCCAATCATCACCATGGAAGATCATAGTATAGCCTTCACTAGCCAATTGCCCTACTGAGATTAAGTTCTTTCTTAGGTTGGGAATATGCCTGACATCCTTCAACTCCCGAACTAACCCGTTCAACTTAATCTTTACTACACCTTTGCCAATAATAGCACACGATTGATCATCACCAAGATACATCTTTCCAAGGTTTCTGGGGACATATTTCTCGAAGAATTCTTTCTGTGAAGTAACATGGAAGGATGCTCTAGAGTTTAACACCCAAGATTCTTCGTTGCTCTCCAAAGAGCATATCAATGCATCATCTCCTCCTGAGGTGGAAGTAACATTTGCCTCTTCCTTCACTTGGTCTTTCAGTGCACTCTTGCACTGGTTTTTGCAATGCCCGATTCTCCCACAATTCCAATACTCGATAGTCTTCGAGCTATAGAAATTATTGGGATTCCTGAATTTGGATCTACTGTCTTTTGATATCCCTCGATAGTCTGTTCTACCATGTCCATTCCCTCTGGTTGAATTTCTTCCTCTTGACTCTATATGTAAAACTAAAGAGGTTGAAGATTCACCCGACTCTCTACGTCGGATCTCTTCACCGAGAACCAGATCACGAACATCGTCAAATTTCAACTTATTGCTTCCTGATGAGCTACTTACAGTCGTGACGGTAGCATTCTAGCTTTCTGGTAGAGAAGACAAAAGTATCAATGCTCGTACTTCTTCATCGAATTCAATTTCAACTGAACTCAATTGGATTGTGATTGTGTTGAGTTCATTGAGATGTTGAGCTACCGATGTGCCTTCTGTCATCCACTAATTGAATAAATGCCCCATCAAATGCACTTTGTTTGAGACCGATGGCTTCTCATACATATTGGAGAGAGTTGTCATAAGACCCACTGTGGTCTTTTCCTTTACTATATTGAAAGCAACATTGCAGCATAGCGTCAATCGAATAACTCTGAGGGCTTGTGTGCCTAAAAGATTCCAATCTTCTTCCTTCATAGCCTCTGGCTTCTTCCCTGAGAAAGGTTGATACAGATTTCTTTAATACAAATAATCCCTTATCTGCATTTTCCAAAACCCAAAATCTGTGCCATTGAATTCCTCAAGTTTCACCTTTCCTTCATTTGTGGCCATTGCTCCCACTCAAATCTGATTTCCTCTAGATTGTTTCTGACTATTACTGCAAACTACCGTGTATTAGAACACCTACGTTGACAAACCATTATCGCCAACAAATTTTACTATTCACATAATTCACTATTTATGTAAATAGTAACCTTGTAGAAAATTGACAGAAATCACCACTAATAGCTTTGATACCAGTTGTTAGGAAATTACACAAATTCTAGATAAGCCAGATTTATGAGAAAGCAAAATAGACAAAATAACACAAAAAATTTGATAACGGAGTTCGATCAATCTTTCTTACGTCTCCGGACCTACTGTGAATATTTTTACTAAAAAGGGAGAAATTACACAAGGTGTTTACAACACTCACAACTCACAACCCAATTACACCCTAGAAAATTACTCTCAATTTTTTCTCACAAAAGCTTTTCTCTCTAAGCTTTTCTCTCAATTGGAATGAACACTTGGTTGTTTTAATTCATTACAATTACACATCTATTTATAGGAAAATTCACTCCTTGAATTACTCCTTAAATTAATGGTTTCTTGAATTCCTCCTTAAATTAAGGAGCTTTATAACAATCTCCCACTTAAAGACTAATTTCAATCTGTCTTCACACTTCGATCAATGCAGCAACTTTTCTAGTCTTGTTACTCTAGCAGACCAACTAAAGTTGAGCACAACTTCAGTTTCATGGCAAGCTCCCACTTGATGGCATCTTGAGTTTGACAAGTTTCATCATAGCATTTAGGCTCCCTTCCATCAATCAACAACATATAGTTCATGTATCTCCTGTTAGGCACATGAGGTCGAGAAGACCTTCTCAATACAGGAGCTATAGTAGGAGGCTATGGTGTGTCAGACTGTTGCACACTACTCTGTCCAATGAGTTCCTCTAACTAAGGACTTGCTACAATTGGTTCCTTCACAGAACTATCTGGGACATCATCTACATCTGTAAATACTAACTCATTCTACTATGAGTCATTGGCGTCTATTTTATGCATGTCCTTATACATCACCCTCCTTATACATCACCCTTTCGTTAAAAGTCACGTCTCTACTACGGATCACTTTCTTGTTTTCGTCATCCCAAATGTGGTAGCCAAACTCATCCTCACCATAACCGATGAATGTGAATTTCTTGGAATTGGGATCAAGCTTATTCCTACCTTGATCACTGATATGCACAAATGCTACACAACCAAAAACTTTTAGATGTGATAGTTTCACCTCTTTTCCGCTTTATACCTCCTCTGATATTCTATGCTCCGATGGAATAGATGGACCTCGATTGATTAAATAAGCTACCGTGTTGACTGCTTCTTCCCAGAACTACTTCGATAGATCTGACTTTATACGAATGCTTCTAGCTCTTTCTGTCAATGTTCGGTTCATACGCTCAGCTACACCATTATGTTGAGGCGTTCTTGGCACAGCTCTTTCCATTCTGATCCCGTGCTCATAGTAGAAATTTTTGAATCTAGTGTCTTAATATTCAACACCATTGTCGGTTCTGAGCTTTTTGATTTTCAAACCTTTCATTTTCAACCATATCTTTCCATCTTCTGAAAGCCTTAAATACTTTAAACTTATGCTTTAGAAAGTAAACTCATGCCTTCCAAGAGTGATTATCAATGAAAGTCATGAGATAGTGTTTCCTACCAATGGATGAGACAGTCGTTGGTCCCCAAACATTAGAGTAGATAAGCTCTAGCCTTTCCTTCTTTGGGGTTCTACCATTTTTCTAAAAGTTGACTCTCTTTTGCTTTCCAAGTATGCAATCTTCATACATGTCTATCTCTGCAGACTGTAGACCTGGAATTGTTTTCCTTTGAGTGCATAAAATGGAAATAAAGTATAGAAATAACTGAGACCCATGTATTACATGGTGTCCTTAAGATAATTTTTTGGTTCATCATGGGTGTGTTGGGAAATTATGCAAATTCCCGATGAGCCAGATTCATAAGAAAGCAAAATAGACAAAATAACACACAAATTTGATAACGAAGTTCGGTCAAACTTTCTTACGTCTCCGGACCTGCTGTAGATCTTTTTACTGAAAGGGGAGAAATTACACAAGGTGTTTACAACACTCACAACTCACAACCCAATTACACCCAAGAAAATTACTCTCAATTTTCTCTCACAAAAGCTTTTCTCTCAATTGGAATGAACACTTGGTTTTAATTCATTATAATTACACATATATTTATAGAAAAATTCACTCATTGAATTACTCCTTAAATTAATGGTTCCTTGAATTGCTCCTTGAATTAAGCTCCATATTTTGCTCCTTAAATTAAGGAGCTTTATAACAATCTCCAACAGGGTGTTTGAAAATTCTTGAAAAATATCTTCTAGAATACAACGATCAACTAGTAGCAAATATACACCATTATTTACTACTTCAATGAATTTTCATGTGTCTGAATAATATATGAAGGAACCTAACTCTAAAGTAATGACACAAAAATAGAAAATTATTTTTTTCTTTATTTTTCCTCATTGTCTCTTCTTTCTATGCTTTTCTTCCTTTTCTTTCAGTGTCTCTTTCTTTCAATATATATAGAATTATATATGTAAATCATAGCAAAACAAAAGGAAACAGTTTGTAAGAAACCAAAAAAAGGATGTAAGAAGTAAAAGAAACAGATATAAACATTTAAAAGTTAGAAGAGCAAAAAATTTCATTCATCGAAAAATTACAATTTTTTTCATTTATTCGAAAAAGAATACAATAATTTCTTTATAAATCCTATCATTTGATTTTTTTCATGAAATCAATGTTACATATTTTTTGAGTATTTCTTCTTTAATCATATGTAAATCTATTAGTTCATTTATTTACACGACTTCTGTTCCCATATATCTTTAATTAATTGTTTGAACTCATAGGATTAGTGTGATATTAAAAGTATGACTAGTAGTCGAAACGAAATTGAATTTCTAACCCTAAATTTAAGTGAGTCAAAGTTGATATTTTTTTGTTATGTAATATGAATTTGTGATTTGTAACTAATTTTACAATAAAATGTGAATCTTTAGGATGTTGATCTATCTCATGCTTTAGATTTTGATCATGAAGTAAAAAGAAACTAAAGCATAAAAAAAATTGTTATTTAACTTTTTACTTTGTTATTTTTAATTTTAGTTTTTATTTTGCTATTTGTTATTCATTTGTTTTTATTTTTGTTATTTCTTTTAGTTTTTGCATTTAGTATGATGTTTGTGAGTATCATGACTAAAAGTCATCATGAGACTTAAGTTTGTCCACTACGACAATCTAGGGGTTTAAAGGCTTGTTACATATAATAAATGCAACAATGTCAATTTATTGAAATGATTTAGGTTAGTTTAGTTTTATTTATTATTTTGGTTTTTAGTTTTTTTATCGCTTTCCTTGCTAGAGGATAGCAAAAAACTGGTTAGAGGTTGTAATAAGTGCTTCAAAAGCAGTATTATATCGAGATTTATTTGCACTTAAATATTATATTTAAATATGTATGATTTTATCATTATTTAAGTAAATCTATTTTTTTTTAAATCATGGGTATGTTATGTTTTTTTCATATATTTTTCGTTTCAATTTGATTAAATTGATAACACTTAAAGATTCATGCCTGAAAGCACTCATTGGTTATTTAAAAGAATAAAAAAGCAATATATATGGCTTACATGTGATCCAACCAATTTGGAATCAAGCAAACCATTACGTAATGTTGGCCACAGCGTTGATAAAAGTGGGTTATGGTTGACGATTATCATTCCTTCACAATCCACCTTTTCTCTTCAAGATTCTGCTATAAATAAATATCATTTTTACCTTAGAGAATATATAGAAATCAGATTAAAAATATACAATTCTTTAGCAATTGTATTTAGTTTTGTTAGAATTTTTAGTTTTATTATTTTATTTTCTTAGTTTTACAATATGATACATTCAATAACAATATATGCAAATATTTTTGGAGGGTTTTAGATCACAAATCATCCAAAAAAGTTATTTATATACTAAGAATACATTGAGGTATTTATTTTAATTGCATTTGATTATTTACAGATTCATTTTTTACGTATATTTCTGAATGTTATCTTTAATTGATTATTCATTAAATTTGAGCATGCCTGCCTCATTAATACTTTGGAATATTAGTTATGTTGTTATGTTTGTGAAAATTAATTTAGATAAATATTTTTACAAAATAAATCGAGTTTATTTCTCCATTCAATACTTCTACAAAATTTATTATTGGAAAATATATTGATGATATATTTTTTATAATAGATTTAAAATCTAAAAGTTATGTTTTATGATATGATTTTAACACCTTGAATAAGTATTTAAATTAATATCCCTACCAAAAAAATTGATTTCAATGATTTATTATTTCCTTGTGAATAAAGCATAATTTAATCTTATCAATTACTGATATCTATAAAAAAAATTAATTGATTTAAATAACAAAGAAACTGATCCCCGCTAAAAAACTTTTTCATACATTAAAAAAAATCAATAATCTAAATTTACATCTTTAATAACCTAATTAATTTTAACCAAACATGGCCAACTAACTAATTAATTGTATATCTACCTAGTATTTGTTGAATCAATCTCATTTCTATCTTTAATTTTATGTCAATAGACTAGACTTTTTAAAACCAAAATATTGTGATAAAATATTTAGGTTTATTTTTTCGTGCTTGTTTTTAAGAGATTTATTAAATTATTTAAAAACACATAGTTTCTCTTTAGACTAATATAGGAGGTATACTTATCGCTTATTATAAATGATTCATGCATTTGTGAGTTATTTTATAAATAAAAAATGTATGCATTAACCATTAAGTTAATTATTTCCCCTATATATACTCATATATGTACACAATCATAAGGACTTAACTTGAAATACATCTCTCATATAACAAAGAATTACAACCAAACACTATTTTTTTCTCATAATCATAGAGCTAGACTGTAGATCTCCTCAGAGTTCATCATCTTGTTACTAACTTAAGCATTGAAGAACCAAAGAGCACATCTTATACGGTGGTGTGAGGTCTTAATGATTTATTAATCTCGTAAATCCACAAAATATAGTCTTATCTAGTGTCGACAAAAATAGACGTCAACATTTAACGATGTCTATAGGAAAAAGGTATGTTCTACTAAGTTGAAAAAATAAAAAATATATCTTGAAAAAGTTCTTCAAGTTTTTAATTTGTAAGAAATTCAAGTAGGTCTTTGAAAAGAGACCAAGGAGTAGCAAGGATTTCTAAAAAGAAAGCCTCATATTCATCTGGTCTACCACTTTCACAAACTTGACTCTTTGAACTTTTAAGAGAGGTCATGAACCATACAATTAACTCCATCATTCAGACCCCAAAAAATAATCAGGAGATTTAGCTTGCCAACAAGTAAGCCATCTATCCATTGCACCTAGACCTATCTGCCCATAATGGGCTCTACAAGTCTAGACGATGAAGAGAGCCTAGGCTCAAACCCACCTGGACTTGATGGAAAACACATTTTAGACTATCATAGAGTGCCTACCAAAGCCACCAATTTTTTGATTAGTCATTTCCACCAAAAATGTCCCTATGGAATCCTCCAATGCCTAGAGTTTATATGACCAAGCACGCAACCATCTAAGACAAGCATTGTTGGCTAGGACATGGTGGACTAAAGAGTGTTGCCTAGAATAGATGTTGATGTCTATGACACAATTTAACTAGAATAATCGACCAAATAGACCTTTATTGTGCAGCCTTTACCAATCAACCACCCTCTAATTGTGCTTTCTAAGCCAGAGATGCCTCCATCTCATTGTGTGTCATCACCCATCATGCTTGGCCAAGTACTTGACTTTGATAGGGGCACGTTATTACATCTGAACTAGTTTAGAAGATATGTCTATTGACATACAAGTTAAAATTTTGCATTATCTCTATACAAGCAACTCACTATGCTTCCAATGTAAAAGAAAAAGACAAACTTATAAGTTCTAGAACTATAGTCCTAAAGAAGTCCAAGAATTATTATCTCATGCATCACTCGATCAATGAGCCATTCATACATGCACCACATCCATCACTACCAAATGGTGATTCCTATTTTTTTACACTAAGTAAGGCTTCCTCCTTTGCCAAACAAAAAATCCAAGTGAATAAAATCGACAAGTTTCAACACTTAGATGGGAAGCATGGGGCCTAACCGGCCATTATTCCCTCTAGTTCTCCCATGGCCTGCTCATATGGTATAGCTCGCACCTGCTCTAACTTACCTATAATGGGGCCAACTAGCTCGTAAGTGAGGATCCCAAGTGAATACCAACATCCATATAAACATGATGAAGAATGCAATTTAAACCATCCTATAATTCTTCCCAGAGCCACAAGTTCCTTGCCTAATTCTCATCCTAAAGAACATCCATGTGGCATCTTCCAATTCCTAGAATACAACCATGGAAGTTGGAAGTTGGAAGTCAAAGACTTCGTTATTTGACCACAAGATGAGACAACTCATCTACTTGACTACAAATATTTTTGTAAGTGAAGATACATTTCATGCTTATAACTCTCTACAATTTCTAGCATTCCATGTAGGAGAGCTAATAGATCAAATGGTTAACTTATAAAATTTCAAGAAAACATAACAAGGTCTAAATAGATAATAAGGCCACAGGGTATATAAGTCAAAGATCACCTAGACATCAAACCATAACCTAGCAAGATGGGACAGGACCAAGAGTGGCCAATCAAAACCACGTGTGGCCAGCCAAGACCAGAAGTAAATGGTCGATCAAGAAGTGGCTGGCTAGGAGTATAGCCAATCGTCGAGGAAGTGACCGACCAAAATGTAGCTGGTGAGATACGTGACCGAATAGATAGGTGGCCAGTCAAAATAAGCTTGAGCCATAGGTTAATAAATTATGGCACATCCTCCGTACATTGTCATGCCTTAAGTATAGCACCCACTCTCTACCAGTATATCCTCATGTCATCCCATATTGACTTAAGAGCCCACAATCTTACAACTACATTAAACCACAACTAGGTTCAAAAAGAAAAGTACAAGTAATAGATAAAGTGCATAAACTAATACAAGAGCCAAGGAAATAGTGCAAACATACTCATACCCATAATGTTTATACAAAAAGTCAAGTTTGAGAAGAAAAGTAAAGCCACTAAGTACATACACTTTAGTGGGAAAATACATAAAGTCTAGAACATGTTCTAACTCCTCATAGCTATAGGAATTCACACAATGCCCAGAAGTTTAGAGCGTGTTTTGACTTATCCTAAGCTATGAAGATTCACATAATTCCCAGAAGGCACACACCCAAGAGGTGAATGTGGTCTAAAAATGGCCCATAACAGAAGTTTAGAAAGGTCATTTCTATACACGGCCAGGGTTTTTGTCTGTATATATCATCTCATCCTAAGGATCCAAATATAATGATAGTCATATATGGATAGAAATTAGCATATGATGCGATACATGAAGAATCTACATAGGCCATAAACAAAACCCTACTATGATAAAAGGATATATAACGATTCACTAACATTTTTATTCTAATAAGAATTGTGTTTGTAGGTACTTAGTCCACGTATGGCCATATTTGGAAGATTTGATAAGCTAGAAAATCTTATATCTAATCAACAATCAGGTTTGAGCCATCTTGACTCTAGCAAGTCTAGGGTCCTCAATATGAAATCACTAGGGGATGAGCATAAAAAATCCTTTGTACGACACCACTAGGCGTTGAATATAACAAAATCCTCAGTGCCCAACTAGGGCATGCACCCCTATTAAAGCAACTAATAAGAGGCATCCTGGTACGTTTATGGGTACCAAAACTCAACCAATCCAAGTAACAAATCGGATTTACACTTGACATTATATTTAGAGTTCATTATATCATTAAAAATACCAACTTGATTCCAGATAGTTTCATATTTATAGACAAAATATTAATACAGTGCTAATATGATTTTGGTAAGGTTATTATTATATCACTCGGGTGTCGATGTGGTAATCTCTTCTAATAATCTTTTAACATATATAAGTTATTTTTTGTGAATTCATGATATTACATAGGAATGATGATTCTTGGTGGTTTTCCTATACTTGGCTAGCCAGTGACTACCATGATGTTATCATAAGGAAAGTAGGCAAGAGAGATGAGATGAAGTTTGGGCAAAAAATAGGTCCATAAAACAATACATTTCCCTAAATACATGAGCACATAAACATCCATCAAACAAGGGACTTCAAACATAGGAATACAGAAAGTAAAGCATTATAAAAATTACCATTATGTAATCATATGCTATTCAAGATCATCAAAATCTTCTCTTGTATTCTGTCCATATCCATCATGTGTTTTGCCCATTCCTCTCATAAATCATCAAAAAAAATTAGGTCATATCCCGTCTTGTTCCAACCAAAGAACTACATGTATTTAAATTTAAAATAAGAATGTAATTTCATGAATTCACAAAAAATAACTCATATATGTTAAAAATATATATTGGTAAAAGATATTACCACATCTTCAATTGGAATTTTGATATTTGTGATGATTTCTCTCATAAACTTCATGACATAATAACCACACATGACTCCATCATTTTGTTGTGGAACCTACAAAAAAAAAAGTATACATGATTTTCCATATTCGAACATCTTTATTATTCAATAGTAAAATTATTAATATTCACTTGTACATACCATAACTTTTTGCCATATAAGCTTATGAGATTTTTTAAGGGCAATGCCCCTAAGCTTGTTCCACAACTTCCATGCCCTATCAAAGTTTAAAATGGTTAGTTTTTTATTAAATATTACAAAGAACAATAGAAGAAAAATAGCTAGCTATAACTCTTACATTTTAACAACTATTTTGTATCTTTACTCAGTTCTATGGAAGCTGAGTCATAGTACCAAGCATGATTATTGAATAGATCAAGGATTACCAACATCCAATGATCTTGGCCTTGTTCAAACCTTAGTGACAAAAGGATTATCAAATTTTGATTTCTATTAAGCGTTAATCCTTATCACATAATTGTTTAGCTCTGATGCTAATATCTTTCTCTTTATTGATTGACATATGAAGAATCATAGAACATTGCTAAATGTGATGAGTGATTATGTTGAAGTCGATAATAACATGCCCTATATAAAACAAATATATAAAAATAATTAGATAATATAAATATAATTATATATGTTCTACATAAATGAAAGAAATTTATTGATTGAGGACTCACCATGTCCACACTTGAATTATACTTAAATCAATCATTTGATATTCAAATAGTTGCAATATGCACTCGATCGATATATATGTTTGGTCGATGTCTACACCAAAAATTTCTATAGAAAGTGACACAATCTATTCATCATTTATGCTAGATGCCCTCGCAATAATAGTCATCAAGTCATCAAAGCACTAAGATTTTTGCTGAAGTTTAAAGCATAATCATAACTATAATTTTTCCAAGGCTTCTTCTTAAATGACTTAGTACGTGATGATTGGCCACTAGACATAGATTTACCACGAGATACTTGCTTTGTATCTCTTAAATGTGCCGTATTTTACTAGTTCTGGTATAATAGACTAAAAAAGAAGTATTATGTATGTCAGTAACAATAAAATAATAATACAATAATAGTAGTAAAAAAGTGTTATCTTTTAAGTAAAAAAATAGTACTATGTCAAAATTTATCACAACTTGAATCGACGGCCAAGCCACATATTGTCCAATCGTCTCTTAGACTGTGGTAGCATCAGAAGACACATGTAGTGGACAATTATGGAGCAATGATTAATCAATTACTATTTTCCAATGATTTGGAAAATATTGATTATGAATCATCCGTTCTTCGCTCAATTGTTATACCATTCTAATAGTAACAAAGTATGTTGATAAAAGATGTTTCAACAAACATTTCATATTCTACAAAAAATTTAAGTGTTATATATAATAAATAAAACATATAATAAAAAAATAATAGATTATCTATACCATAAATTAAAATCTTACCACATATGATTCATCAAATAGAGGAGGACTCTCATGTGGAGTAGCTATTAGAAGTACATTCTCATCAAAGCGTTCATCATGATGTGACTGATGGTAAGAATGCACAGATTGTATTGGAGAAAATGAACCACTACCTGATTGCATCTACATTCTTGGCATAAAGGGAGGACCAATAGGATTACTATATCACATACTGGATATAGGTTGAGCGTCATGAGATTGCATGGGTGGCATGATTGGCATGGATGGTGGCATACCTGGCCAATATGGCATGCCCTGATTGTAGTATGATGACAATCTTGACATGTGTTGTGATTGATATTCTTTTAAAGTGGAAATCTCACTTAACATTGATGCCTTAAAGGAGTTGAGTTATTCTTCAATTTTACTATTCTTCTCCTTATTGGCCATCTGAGGCTTTTGTTTTGGAATGTTAAAATACTCCATATAACCATCATATTGGCTACCTCTCCTAACATAACTAGGATGCTCGCGTCCAAATGCATGATATATAGCATTTTTCCCTGGCTGTTCGATTATTTCATCCCTAGATATTTGTTCTTGAACTCTACAAATAATAAATCAAACAAACTTATCATACATTATTACATCAATTATTAAAAATCATAAGGACTTTGTGTCAAGTTAAATTACTAACCAACTTTTTTATATGTTCTTCTCCTCGTATAGTCATTGGTCTTGACTTCTTTGTTTTGGAAGTCTTTGTTTCTATGTACAATTCAGATCGGGTAATCGATCTACCCAATTCAGCTTCCTACATAAATTAAATAAATTTATTAATCATGACATCAACTTAAATTTGAGGAAAATAATTATAAATTAATGCAAATTAATAATACCATTCTATATCTAAATTCAGGATTTGAAGACCTCTTAGTACGATTAGGAAGATTATTATACATTTGTATATTCTGATGTTCTTCTCTAATAATTTGAAATTCATCTATATGTCTATAATCCACAAAGTCTTTCCAAACTTAAGGTGTAATCTAGAGGTGTCCTTCAGAGATTTTGTAGAGCTCTACTTCATCAAGTGATTCCAAATATGGAAACACATAATTTCTTTCCAATCTTAAAGTTTTGTATTTCTTCTACCCCTTATTTACAATCTTATAACACTTGCTCTTCCAAGTGTCATCAACTTTATAATGATTATGTAAAAACACACTACAAAAGATTAGATATAATACAAAAATGATATAATATATATAATTAGTTATAAAATATAAAAGGCTTACACAAATGGTTTTTCATATTTTGAACTTTTCAACTACGTCAACCTAAGTCCAATCATTTATATTGATTGGTATACTTGACTTCACAAGTCTACCAATAGAGGATTTCAATTGTTGGCCATTTTCCCTTATTGGATTACCAGTAGCATCAAATAAAACGGGTACTCTATCATCTGGGTCAATTGGAGCATCAAGTATATTCGCCAAGCCCCTTCTTTTCAAATTCCCCAATGGATCATTTGGATCTACAAGATCTATTACCTTAGGATCCATGAAATATCTACAAACAATAAAGAAATATAAATTAATTATCAATTTTAGGAACATACATATATATAAACATCCAAGAGTTATTAAAACAACATAGAACATACATTGTTGTTGATCGTATACATATATTCCTTCACAATCACTTCGAGTCCATGACGAAGAATCATCATCATCAACTAGATCATCACATACATTAGGAAATTTTTGTTAGAAATGACTAATATTGGATAATGTATCAAGCATAGGGTCATCATCTTCTAAAGCATCACAATGGTAAAACTCTTTTGTGGAGGCGTTAACACAACAAACCATCTTGTGTCAATTTGATCGCTCACGTAAAATACTTATTTTGCATAAAATGCTAACGTGGAAGAATCATCAGTGTGACTTATCTTGGATAAATTTACAAGGGTAAATCCAAATTCATCTATTTTATATCCAACATTGATAAAATCTTTGACCCATTCACACAAGAAAATTGTTTCATGGAAGATCTCATAATCCAATTCCCAAATCTCTTGAATTATACCATAATATGTTCTATCAAAAAGTATAGGATTACCATCTTTTGAACTGGAAAATTACATAGTTTGTGCAACCATCTTCACACCACTATTCTGATTTACTCAGACTTTTTCCCTTGCTTGAGTCGTAAACCTCGATCCATTAATTGTGAACTAGAAAATAATTTGACATCGAATTTTGGACCATGTGCAAGCCATTCTAAACTTTCTATTATTTTATGATCAGGTTTGTTAAGTTCAACTCGAATCTATGTATACAAAAACATGAAATGTGTTTAAAGTAAAGTTTTAAAACATTGCATAGAAGTACTAATGAATTCTTGTATGTGACACTTACATGGTTGCGAAACCAATTAATAAACTCTCGCTTATGTTAATCATACAACCACTTTTCTCCTCCTTTTTTTATAACGAATATTGATCTTCAGTAAGTTTAAATGCATCCTGTAATGTTATTAAATATATATCAAGTAGATATCATCATTAATAGTTAAATAAAAAATATTTTTTGATAGACCAAAATGATTCGGTGTGCTTTTTCCCATTGATTGCGATCAATAAACAATTACTTACTTCCACCACACATAGGGTTACTTACTTGGATCATGTGACATTCTAAGAACAACTTGTGCATAGGATTCCCAATTTCAGTGCAACCACTAAAGTATTCGGAAAAAAACTCAATGGCCTTTTCAGCAATGTAACGTTCCACCATGCATCTTTTAGGTCGATTTATATTATTTACATATCCTTTAAAGACTTGCATGTATCTCTCAAAAGGATACATCCACCTTAAGTAAGTAGGACCACACAATTGAACCTCTCGAACTAAATGAACACACAAGTGAATCATTATATCGAAGAAAGAAGGAGTAAAATATTTTTCAATTAGACAAAGTCTCTACAACATCTTTCTGTAAAGAGTTTAACTCGCCAATTGATATAGATTTCTTGCATATTGTATTGAAGAATGAACAAAGATGAATTATTGATAATTGAACATATTTTGGAAGAATTGATCTAATAGCAACTGGTAATAACTTTTGCATTAAGATATGACAGTCATGTGATTTCAATCCATAAAGTTTCTTATCGGTGATAGACACAAAATTTCTTAAGTTGGATGAGTAACCATCAGGAACTTTCACACCCATCAAGCATTTACAAAACACATCATTCTCTTTTGTTGACATTGTATATGACGATGATAGCAAGTATGTTTGATTCTTATCATTTTCCATCTTTGGTGCCAATTCAGGTCGTATGCCTAGTTTATTTAAATTCAATCTTTCTTTAATTTCATCTTTCATTTTTCTAGGTATATTAAGTAATGTACCAATCAAGCTCTCAGATACATTTTTCTCAATGTGCATGACATTTAAGATGTGATGAATGTGTAGATCTTTCTAATAAGATACTTCCCAAAATATTGATTTTTTATTCCAACAACCATGGTCTACTAATTCAATAACATTTTCATTTTCATCCCTTTTATTAGTTGACCTCTTTTGTTTCCCTACCTTAGTGAGCATTCTTTTTTTCATCTTTCCATATCGTTTGAATGTCATACCATTCAATTGCCTTAATATCTCAACACCTCGCAAAGGTTGGGGTGCATGATCATGATCTTCTATGTTTTCTATAAGACATCTTTCATCCATGAATAAGATAAGTTGCAGAAGTGTCATCACTACATATAGGACATCCCTTGTAACCTTTTGTTGCATGTCTTGATAAGTTCCCATAGAAAGGAAAATCATTAATTGTCCATAAAATGACCCCCATTAAGTTAAAGTGTTCTTCTTTATGTGCATCGTAAACATTTACACCATCATTCCACAACATCTTCAAATCATCTATCAGAGGTTGCACATATACATCAATATCAATACTGGGTTGTTTCGGTCCTGAGATCAATAATGCTAACATCATGAATTTTCTTTTCATACACAACTAAGGAGGAAGGTTGTATGTTACCATAATTACTGGCCAATAACTATATCTACTACTAAGGGAACTATGTGAATTAATTCCATCAGTTGCAATGGAAAGACGAAGATTGCGTGGATCAGATGCAAATTGAAGGGATAAATTATCCTCTACTTTCCAATTTGGAGAATCACAAGGATGACGTAGCACCCCATCATCAGATCAATTATCTGAATGCCAAGTCAACATCTTTGATGTCTCTTTACTTTTGAACAACCTTTGAAAGCGAGGAATCAGAGGAAAGTACCAAAGAACCTTTGCAGACATGCCTTTCTTAGGTGTTGTCTCATTTATAGCATGCTTCCATCTTGATTATTTACACATTGGATAATCATCTAATGTCTCATATTCTTTTCTATAAAGAATGCAATCATTTGGATAAGCATGAATCTTATGATATTTCATGCCAAATCGACTAAGAGATTTCTTCACTTCATACATTGAAGATGGAAATTCAATACCCTCATGAAACATATCTATTAATAGATTTAGTAATTTTGTGAATCTCTTGTCAGAAAACCATGTTTTGCCTTCACATTGTACAAATGAACCAATCTCGATATTTTAGTGTATTTTTTTCATTTTGGATACAACGGTGTTTTGGCATCTTTTAGAAGTTTTTTAAAGGTTTCGGGATCATCCTTGTGTAGTTCATCTTCAACACCATGAAACATATTTTTTGTTTGTACATTATGATAAGATGTATGTAATCCACTCACATTCTTATTTATCTCTTCCCCATGAGTATTATCAATATTTTCTCCATGATAGTACCAACATTTATAGCTCAAAAGAATATCACTATGGATAAGGTGATACTTAACCTCGTCAACTTCATGAAATCAGTCACTTTTACATTTAACACATGGACATCGAATCATACTAATTTCATTATTACTATTTCTACAAGCAAATTCCATAAAACTTTCAATTCCAAAAATATAGTCATGCTCAATTCTACACTTTGACATCCAAGATTTATCCATTTTCTATTAATGACATTAAGCATATTAAATATGTATCCAATCAATATATTTTAGGTATTATTATATATGAATTTCCTAATTATTAGAATATATACCAAAATATACATAATACAAAACTTTATCATTTTATTCATTTTAAAATTGTATTAATTTTACTTAATAAAATATAATTATTTATATGTAAATAAATTTATCCATGTATGGTAAATATTCTAATCCCTCAAACCTACAACATCCAGATATTATTTCTATAAAAAATCAGTCAAACAAATAATAACATGCATAATACAAAACATACATAAATCAAAAATTTATACAAAAAATAACATAAAGTGAATAATAAGTGCGTATGATTAATAGAAATACTTACAAGAGTAAATAAAGTGACAAAGTGAAGGAAATGAAGAAAAAAATGGTGTTTTGTAAGTGAGAAAATGGATATAAAATTTTTGAGTATTTTGCTAAAATAAAATAGGGGATCTAGAAGATAATTTGGAAAGGAAGAAAACTCACTAAACGGCATTGAAAATGGTGGTCGAAGGTGGCCTGAAAATGCAAAATAGTGGAGGAGGTAAAGCTCGATTTTGAGTTTTTTTGGGTGCTACAAATTAAAAATAATGTTTCTGATGGAGAAGAGAAGAGAAATAGAAAAATACACGTGGATAGCATTGGTTGATGTGTTGAACCGATGCTACACACGTGGATAGCATCGGTTCTACGTGTCAACTGATGCTACACACGTAGATAGCGTTAGTTGACACGTAAAATTGATGTCATCCACGTATGTAGCATCGGTTCAACACATTAACCGATGCTATCCACGTGTATTTTTTTATTTTAATACTTTTTAAAATTGAAATTAAATAATACAAATTTTTTTATTTTTTAAGATTTTAACTATAGACCTTTTATATTTTTTTGAAAACTTTTCTGTATTATGTTTTTCATGCTATCCAAATTCGATAACTACGTATGAAAAACATGTACATAAAATTAAGTATCCAAACAAATACACAAAATTCAATAAATTATATAATTTTAAAAATCAATTGACTAAAAAAATTATATTATATATCCAAATTCAATTTTAAACAGTTCAAATAAAATAATAATTTATCAAAAAAAAATTATATTGTGTAATTTCAAAATAAAAAATTATTACTGAGCGTCTGTTTTTCACTGAACCGACTTTAAATTGATTATAAGTCGGTTTTTTCCATAAACCAATTTTACATATCGACTTAAATGTCACATTTTGTAGTAATGTAAACTCGAGTATCGACAGAAATTATAAGTAGACCTTCTTGCATAAGGACCTGAAAGTCTAAGGGGTTGATGTTAGGTATAATTTTGTAAATCCTATGTGGTAAGTAAAGATTGGTACCAATCAACAAAGAGCCTTGATGGCAAAACCTAATAAGCATTGAGTCATCAGATAAGTATGACTACGAGATAATTATCCTAAAGTGACAAAAGTCAAATAATTATCCATTAATTATCCTAAAGAGATTATTAAGAATAGATGTCTACAACAACAAGTTAATCTTATTTATGCAAGGGATAATAATCAAGTTAATTATTTTCTCTATATATACTCATATATATACACAATCTAAAAGAACTAGATATAGATATTTCACATAATAGAGAATTACAATCAAACACTCTCTTTTCTCATAATCACAAAACGAGATCGTGGATCTCCTCTAGAGTTTATCATTTTTTTTATTGGTTTAAGTATTTAAAGGCCAAAACTCATCCATTAAATGGTTTATTTATCTTACAAATCTATAAATAATAATTTTACTAAATGTTGACAAAAATCAACATTAATAAAAAATATATGAAAATATGACATAAAAAATATATATATAAATTTCATAAAATGAATATAATATATAAAAAAAGCCTTAGAAAACCATTGTTAAAATGCTCATTTTTCACCATAATAATCACTTTTCACATACAATAATCTATCTTAAAAAAAATGGACTAATCGATATTATATATTATATTATTGAGAAAAATGTTCAATATATTTCTTATATTAATTTAAAGGGATTATTTAGTTTCTTAGAAAAAAAACATAATTTAGTCCTTTATTTTTGTAAGAATTATTTTTATTAATATTTTGAACAAAATAATGTTATTTTCTTAATGTTTTATTTTATTGATAAATAAGGAAAGAATAAAAATAACTTTTGGCTATAGTATTTTAACATGAAAACTATTAAATATTAAATAAATAGTTAAATTTTTATTATAAAACTATTAAAATATTAAATAAATAGTCAATTTTTTACTCTTCCATACTTTTTACAAAATACAAAATATTAAATAACAATTTTATAATATAAGAGATTGATTGATATAATCTATTAATATAAACGTCTTTGTTATAATAATAATAAAATATATAATAAAAAATAAAATGTACTTATATTATCAATTATATATAATTATTATAGTATAATATTCATTAAAAAATTATTATTATAATAGTAATAAATTTAAATTATAACAATATTATTATTACTTTATATTATTGGATACTTATAATTTTTTTGTTTTCGTAACTTCAAAATTATAATAAATTATAGATCGGTGATGGAATGAGTTAATTTTGTGATCTATGACCAATTAATATTGCAGATAGACATTGTAAATTATACACGAGGATGCAAATAACACTCTTTCATGGATTATTTTAATTTGATTTCATAATATGTAGGAATGTAATTTAAGATGAAAATAACAAACGTCTATTTAAGAAAAATAATTTTAGGAAAGTGGCCGAAGTAGTATAAAGGAGGGTTACGCATATTTTTTCCGTTTATTAAGTACTTCACTACAACTGATAATTTAAATAGAATTAATTATATTTTAAAATAGACATAATTATAACTTTAAAATATATATAATTATGTATATTTTTATTTTTATCTATATATTATATGTATAATTATAACAAAATAAATATTTTTATAAATTATTTGATTTAATACGTTATCAGGACAAACTTAATTTACTCATTTAAATAATTATAAGTTAGTAAAGAGTAAGTTTTATTATTTAATTAATTTGGTATACAACTACAATTTCTGACATAAATAATTGTTTTTTAACAAATGTGTATTCGTGATATTCAGCCAATCAGCATTTACCACCATTTGTAAACAAATAAACATAAAAATTCCAAAGAGAAAAAAGGGTTTGAAAGAATGAACAAAGATGACGAAAACCCAGAAAAGGGAAGGTCCGAATCAAGGAGAGCACCCTCATGGAAGCAAAATTGTTTGGCGAGCTTTCACCGTGATCTGATGGCTGGGGCATTTATGGGTGGTGTGGTGCACACGATTGTTGCCCCAATTGAAAGAGCCAAGCTTTTGTTGCAGACCCAAGAAAGCAATCTTGCTTTCAATATTAGTGGTGGTGGTCGTAGGAAATTCAAGGGAATGATTGATTGTATTCTTCGTATAGTTAGAGAAGAAGGCGTTCTTTCTCTCTGGAGAGGCAATGGTAGCAGTGTTATCCGATATTATCCTTCAGTTGCTCTCAATTTTTCTCTCAAGGTACACCCTCGTCACTTTTTTTTATGTTTATTCTTTTTAATTTTTTCCTCAATATTTCTTTTTTGAATTTCTATTTCTTGACTTTGCATTTTCTCTATTTGTATTGTGTTGGGTTCTTGAACATTTTTTTATATATGGGATTTGAATTGTTATGCATATGCCTAATTCTCTTCTGAGAATATTTGCTGGTGTTTTTTTTTTCTTTTATATCGCAAAGAAAATTAATGACGAAGTATTTCAGCGAGCTAGACTGATTATAAAATATCCTGGTATTTACATGTAACAGTAAAAAAAATGATAGGTTAGCAAGCTTAGTAACTTAAAGTCACAATTTAATTCTTAGTATACCCAATGCCATCCCCTATGACCGAAAAGAATGAGGGAAAAACAAAGATTCCCATTAGTTGAAAGTGAGTTTATAAGGATTAAAATAACTCTAAATGGATTAGATTTAGAATTTAATGTTTAATGTTTAATGTTTAAGGTTTAGCATTTAGTGACCAATAAAGGAGTATTATTGATATGTCAATGTTTTTTTTCTTATTTTAAATGTGTTTTTTAATTAATGATCTCTATTTTTATCCATTTTATTCTTGGTTGTAAGTAACTTCTATATCAATTTTAAACTCGCTAGAGAGAGCTACATTCAAATATACACAGTAATAGTATTTTAGTTTTATGTAGCTCACCTATTATAAATCTTAACCCATACTTTATACCATATTTAGGTAAGGAAAAAGGTAACAAAATCTGGTACCTTTAACAAAAGTGTAATTTAGTCCTATATTTATTAGGTGCGGCAACATAAGTCGAAAAATGATAACATAAGTATATTTTTGTCAAAAACATAGGAGACTATAAGCCCTATTACTTTTATAAAATAGACTTCCATAAGTCATTTTGTAAAAATAATGGATTTGTACAATCCCACCTAATAAGTACGAGTTTAAAATGAACTTTCGTTAAAGGTAACGAACTTAATTAATCCTTCATCCTTTATATAGTTTATGTTCAATAGCATAACATAACCCTTTTACAAATGAATTCATTAAAGTTAACGGACTTAGATAACCTTGATTCTTTATATAATTTATATTTAATTGGTATAATATAACCCTTTTATAAATAAAGTTTCATTTTTAATTTCCTTTTTTATAATTAAATTCACCTCTTATATCAGTAACCCTACATCTAAGTGACTTTTCGTATAAAATGAGCAGTACTCCCTATGTCTACTTCAAAGCACAAAATATCATATATTTATATTTTTTTCTTCTTCTTTTTATTCTTTTTCACAGATAACAATAACATAAAGTATTTTATATATCTAACTTATTTGTAATATTTAATGTAATCTTTATTTCTCCTTTTGAAGTAAAAACAATCTCATTTTTAAATAAATTTAATTTATTTTTCAATTCTTTAAAAAATTGAATTATAGAAATCAACATGTGGGTTATTCTCTCACACTTGATATGTACATTTATATTATATATTGTTTTTTTTTATATAAAATGATTCTTTGGTATTCCAACAATGACTTGCCACTCACCTTCAAACCACACCTCATATGGAGAAAAAGCTTAAACACCCATGAAGCATCACCCCCTTTCAAGTCATATATCTGTTAAAATTCGATGTATGGATACATAAAATGTAACATTGCTGTACAGCATTCATTATGCAATTATTAATGACTGATTTTGTTAGATGCTAAATCCACCGTTAAATGTTGAATGCTTTTGGCATTGCATTGATTGGTAAGCCAAATTTGAGCTCTTAATTTGGTAGTTCTCGGCCCTTTTGGTGGTTAAGGGCTAAGAACTCCTATTAACTGCCCCACCTTATTAAATATCATCTGAAAAAGGTAACTGCTGTGGAGAAGAAATTACGAGAAACGTAACTGTCAGAATCGAGAGTGATTGCTGGTATGAAAATGTATATTTTGATCTCAATGTGTTTTGTCTATCAGTTCCTCTCGTTCCTATCCCACTAGTTAACTCTTAAGAGAACCTTTTGAATTGAGTTTGAGAAGGAATTAACATGCTTCAATGGATCAATCACCTTCATGCAAATAATTAATCATAAAGTACAGGTATCTTGCAGCCTCTATTTTGGATGGGTACTCAGAATTTTTAAACTATTTAGCGCCTAGGCCAAAGATATATTGCAACATCTATTTAAGAGAACCATATTACAAGTAAAGAATGTTTTGAGCTCAAAATTTAGGTGTAAACTTGATTACTTTTTAACTAAAATCCAATAAATTTGTAACAAACACCACATTTTGATACTTCTTTCCTCAAAAAATTTCATTTTCAAAATTTTGCTCTAATGTTTAATTTATTATTTATTTGTAAATTTTTTGTGCAAAATTTTTATTTTTGATTATTGAGTTGAGCTGTGTCTCCTTTGAGTTTTAGCTCTAATGTAATTTTTCTTTGCAACTTAATGTTCATGTGAATAATTGTGATGCTATATTACTCATATTTGGTTGGTTGATCTTTAAATATATAAGAAAATATTGCCTCGTCTTTAAGGACATTTTTGTTTTGGAAAAATTTGTGTATCAAGTTGAGGAGAAAGATAATACGACCTCATCCATCCCAGTTCATTTTTCATTTCTAATGATTTTGTGCATAATTGTGGTGATTAAGTTGATGTAATGATTTGTAATTGCTTGTCTTGCTGAGTACCAAGTTAGAATAGAATAGATCATTCAGAGCATAATAAGATGGCAAAGTATGGACCAAAGCTCTGAAGTCATATCAAAGGATATCTATATAGACTGATATTATTAATGGTTTTGGAGAGTAGCTGTAGGCTGTAGCTGTTTAGATTACTGGAGACAGATCAGGGAATAGGGATGTTATGAGGGGAATTAATTTATCTTTGTGAAATATAAGGAAGAAACGAGTTCATAGGTCCTATGCAAATGTGGAAAACGTTCTTGTATTTTGGGTTTTGCCTAAAAGCAAAGTCTAGGAACTAGGTCGAAAATTCTTGGTGAGGATAGCTTAAATCTGAACACATATTTTATACTTTGCATCACTACCAATTGTAATAAATAAAAATTACCAAAATAGTATTATTTGTTGCTCACCCTGATGCTGATGAGGAGATCTTTGTGAGGTTGTGTATGTTGCTCTGAAGTATATGGTTGGGTAGGAACAAATGCCTCTATCAGAAATTAGCTCCTAATCCTATAGACGCTTCTTTTTTGTCAAGGAAGTTTGCTGCAGAATATATGGATGTGCATAGAAAGAATAATGGGATTGCAGATAGTGATGTGCACGAGATTGCTGGTCCTACTCATTGGGTTGCTCCTGATGTTAGGTAGAGGTATAAATGGAAAAAAAATGTTAATGAGATTCATGATATAATTCATTAATTTTCAAAATCCATTCAACTTGTCTTATTTAATTTCTATTGAGATGAGATGGTAATGAAACGATATTAATTAAGATATTTTATTTGTCTCTAATAGTGTTAAATGAGACAAGTAAGAATACAAAAACAATAGAAAATATGATACATGATTATTTATAATATAAGTTTAATAAGAAAAAATGATACAATATATATTTAAAGTTAGACTCATTAGGGCTACAATTTAATTGAATTGAGATAATATTACACCATGAATCTAGAAACATTAAATGAGACGTGACATGAGATGAGATAATCCACTTTATATCTCTAATGTTGGGTGTGTCAAGATCAGTTCTGATGGTTCTTTCAAAAAGGGTGCAGTTTTTGGCATTATAGGGGTGGTGTGGTGGTTAGGAATGCTAATGGGGGATGTTTTGAAGGTTGATGCAGAGAGAGCATTTGCTCTAACAGTGGATCATGTAGAATTGGTTGCTGTTCTTTGAGGGTCAAAAATTGCATTGATAGAAGGATGGCCGAGAGGAATGTTTGAAATTGATTGCTTAAAAGTCTCTAGCTGGATAGCTGGAGAGGGCCAAGCTGATTTATGGATGATACAACTTGTTTTGCAGGATATTTTAAGACTTATTCTTCTGTGCTGGATACAGTGGGTTGGAAGGGAGCTTAATAAGGTTGCGGACCTATTAGCTAAATTCTGTCTAAATAATGAGGCTGAGGTGTGTCATGTGGTAGATGTGCCTAGTTCTGTGTGGCAGGTAGTTATGTTTGTATATATCTATTGTTTCTGTTTGAATGAAGTTAAAATAGCATAACTTTTGACAATCCACAAAATCGAGAAAGATTGACAACAAATTAAAATTGTGTGATTGTGTCACATCAATACAAACATACAACAAAGGTGAAGGTTATATTAAATTAAAAGACAAAAAATTGAGAATTTAAAAAAAATAAAAAATCAACAATCAACAATCTACACAAGAACTTCAATTTGAGAAGAAACAACAGAAACAAAACAATTGGGGATAAATAATATTCAATTCATAATTCCAGTTTCCTCATAGATTACAATACTATATCCGCTTTACAGACATTGCTATAACAAAATACAGTAATTCAAAAATTAGATATATGATTTAAATTCAAAACATAATCAAATATCCTAATTATCTTAACTAAACATCCTAATGCATCCTAACTAGATAAATTCTAAAATGTTCATGCAATGCTGAGTTGTTTGTCATAATTCATCAAGTTATTTTTCTTCCACAGGATCTTTATCGAAATATGTTGAGAAGCAATAAACAACTGGAAGGACATTTTGTGTCGGGTGCACCTGCTAACTTTATTGCTGGGGCTGCAGCTGGCTGTACAACATTGATCTTAATATACCCACTTGATATTGCCCATACCCGCCTTGCTGCTGACATTGGAAGAACTGAAGCACGTCAATTTCATGGGATCTACCACTTCTTGGTCACCATATGCAAAAAAGATGGCATACGAGGGATCTACAGAGGGCTTCCAGCCTCTCTACACGGTATGATCGTTCACCGTGGCCTTTACTTTGGTGGCTTCGATACAATGAAAGATATTTTGTCAGAAAAGTCTAGTCCTGAGCTAGCATTGTGGAAGCGTTGGATAGTTGCTCAGGCAGTCACAACCTCTGCTGGCCTGTTGTCATATCCATTGGATACAGTTCGTAGGCGTATGATGATGCAATCTGGCATGGAACAGCCAGTGTACCGTAATACTTTGGACTGCTGGAGGAATATATACAGAACAGAGGGAATAACTTCATTTTATCGTGGCACGGTCTCAAACATGTTTAGAAGTACTGGAGCTGCTGCCATCTTGGTTTTGTACGACGAGGTGAAAAATTTCATGAATTGGGATGCATTATAGCACAGAATTGTTTTGTTGGGTTGTTATCACTTACAACATAACACAGGTGGATTAGATAGACAAGCTAGACACGAGGACAGATTTAACATCAGGAGGATTTTTGTAAAGTGCTAATGAATTCATTTTGTATGCTGCTTACTGAGGATCTGTTATAACCATACAACTGTTTTTTGTTTTTTAATGAAATAAAGAAAGTAGAATGTTTTTTGTTAAATTCGGGCGTGAAGGAGACCCAAAAGAATGATATTATGTCCCTTACCTTGCTTTTTTATGTAAAGCAGTACGTAAGTCATGTAAAAAACCTTAACTGTGCAGCTTTGAGGCATTTTATAGCGTATCTTCAAAACTCATCTATTTAGTGCTCGTAATAGGAGTGTCCAACGGTTCGGTCCGGTCCGGTTTTGAGAAAAAATATTTAATCAGACTGGACCGTTTATATTATTCGGATCGGATCGGACAGTTTGAAACGGTTTTAATTATTATAAATCGGACCAGATCGTTTGATTTATAAAATCGTTCGGTCTGATCTGGTCCGATTCGGTTTCCGGTTTAGTTCGATTTTTTGGACATCTTTAATGAAAAATAATGTGAAAATTTTAATATATTTATTAAATCGATTCGATCCGGTTCGACCGGTTTAAACCAGATCGGACCGTTTAAAAAACGGTTTTAATAAATACAAACCGGACCGGACCGTTTGATTTGTAAAATCGTTCGGTCCGATTTTATGATTTTGTCCGATCCGGACCGGATTATGGACACCTCTAGCTCGTAGTATTGGACATCTATCATAAATAATTAATAAAAGAGTCAAATTCTCATGTGTTATTTTTGGTGTGTATATGCTTGCATGCACACAGGATAACATGAAAATTGGGAGGTAAAGCACATAACTAAATTTGTTTGTCACAAGTTTAATATCAAAGTAGTGTTTTGGACGAGAGCAGAATGTTTACATCAAACCGAATCAAAAGGCAATTTTGCATTGTTTCTTTTTAGTTCTTTTATAAGTTACTTTAAACATATACCTAACCAATCAAACAGAAAGTGGTAATATATAGGGTGCTAGTGGTACCACAAGAGAGATTTTAGTGGTAACCTCAATAAAGGAACAAAAGAAGACATGACTTCATCACTTGGAGTATTAAAAGGAGAATAAATTAGAGAAATTAAAGTAATACAAAATTGATAAAGTATCTAGCTAGGAAAAAGAAAACTGAAGAGACTTTTGGAACTTAGACATCATCAAGGCGAAACGCAAACTAAAAACACTGGAAAATAAAAATTTAAGCCGCATATGTTATGGCAAAATTTCATTAAATATATGAAACTTTGAATATTAGACGTTATAATTTACAAGTCGTTCCTAAAACCGTAGGCATATGTAACAACACGGACGTCTTAATTAGATACTTATGTCAAGTTACTTTAATTAAAACGATTTAGTAGTAATTTTTTTGTTTTTTATAGGTTTAGTTTTTTATTATAAAAATAACTATAAAAGAGTAATTCGAAAAAGTTCTTTGAGGTTACGTAACTTTTATCAAATACGTACATTAATATCATAATTGTTAAGTATAAGATATCTTATAATTTAAAAAAAAAACTTTATTTCTTAATTTGTGAGTTAAATACTATCGGTTCTATTATTATAAAAAATAAACATTTTTAATATGTGTATTTGATAAAAGTGTTAAAAACAAAGTGATTATAAGTATCTAAATACAATAATTATAAGAATAAATTATTTAAATTAAATAATCTAGAATTTTTGATGACTAGCTTCCAAATAATAAATGATTAATTTTTTAAATTTTTTAAATTTTTTAATTATTATTTATATATTAATTGTATAGATTTTTCAAAATTTATTATAAAATTAATAAAAATAAAAATTGATGATTTGTTATTAGATTTAAACATTTTCATAATATATATATATATATATATAAACGGATTAAATTACTGTAATTGGGAGGGATAACTAAATTATTGTGTTGAAATAGGTAACATGTTATTTAAATTGTGTTTGTTATTGAATAAGTGCTAAAAAAATATCGTGAAAATACCATTAAGCAACTTCCACCGGCGGCTAATGAGTTGGACAAATTCAGAGTTCATTTCATTAATAAAAGCAGATTTTAAAAAATTATTTTATTTCATGATTAGTACTTTCATGTATTATATATGTGTTCTTTAATAATTTATAAGAGTATGTATGGGGGAGTATTAATTAATTATTCTAGTTTTGTAGAGAATCATAGGTAGATTCTTCTAACGTTAGGCAGTAAAAGATTCTATGTGAAGGCTCCACCAAATGCAGTAAATCAAAGTCCACTAATGTCTGCCACGTATGATTCACGATTAAAGAAAAAAAGAAATTTAAAGTTGAATACGCACTCTTTGATTATGGTTTGTGGTGGTTGATGTTGATGTGCTTTTTAGCTGTTGTCATCAGATGCATCACTAAAGTCTCCTTTTCCAAACCCAAAGGAAAAAATATAAAATATAAAATATAAAATAAAAATTATAAAACTTGATTGGGTCCCACTTATTTGAAATTGGGGGAAAAACGTATCCTTTTGTTAAGAGCTTCTTATTCTCTCTTAATTTCCTGCCCTTTCATTTTTTTTTTCTTCATTTTATTAATTAATCGAAGATATATATATATTTTAGCTTCCTATAATTTTTATTTTTTATTTTTCCCCAAGAGGTACGTACTACTTTTAAAATCACCATCCATTTAAACTATATATTTACATGAAACTCGAATCAACGACTTATCTTTAGGAGCTTTAAATTCCTATCATCTTTATAAATAAGTAGGAAACAACTCAGATTATTAGATTCTAAGCTTCAAACATATTGTATATATATTATATATATGCACTTTCGGGTGGCTGATGGAGTACCATAAATACCTTAATATATATATTATGCATGTTGCGTTGGATTTAGTATTGTAATTCAGGATTTGCCCTATAAAACCAAGAAAATATATATCTATTTTGGTTATAAATATATTAAAATTATTTATAATGAATTTTTTATTATTAAAAATATAAAAGTATATAGATAATTAAAGTTGTGATTATCAATAAAAATTTGACTCTAAAATGATTATTAAATCGTAAAAAAATTGATAAATATTTATAACCGATGATTATTATTTAAATTTATTATAAATTAGTACAAAAATTTTATAATAATTAATATAATTATCTACATTTATCCCCTAAACATAATTTTATTTTCTTTATAGGAATTTATAGATATAACATTTAAAATGATCTACGTTAAAAAGTGAGAATGGGTACGCTTCCCTCCTATTCCCTTAGTAGATCCTTTTCTGTGTCTCATGGCTTCGTGACAAATTTAGGTTTGTCATTCACCTTCATGTATATATATATATATAGGTGTAAGCCACCCTGTCACTCTTTAATCAAACAAGTTCGTTATAGTTAAAGTGTCAATTCATAAAAAAAAAATCATAAATAAAAAACTACGGAAATCGCATTAAATATAGGTTGTAGTGTTAACTAAATTTAAAAACGATCGAGATTAAATAGATGAATTTTAGGATGTAGTTCGCTTTCATATAAGACGTAAATTTCATGATGGGTGGAAATTGGAAAATAAAATAATTTATGAAATGTGTAAAAAATTTACAAATTTACACTTTTTGTACATTGTTTAACTTTTTTGTATAATGTAAAAATATATATTTTATATATTTAAAAACCAGTAAACCTACATTTTTCAATAATATATTACATAATTTTTTTTTTACTAAAAATTATAAATAATGATAATCATATAATAAAAATGAGAGGATTCTATACTTAAGAATATACCATTTTCTTAATTTTCGTCCAAAAAATTATACCATACTTAAAATAATTAAATGGTATAAATAGATAAAAATAATAATTGGATAATACGAATAAAAAAATATATAATAATTTTACATTATTTTTGTATTTTTATTTTTTTATTCATCACACAAAGAAAACTTAAAAGGGTATGGGGATTTCATTAAAAAAAAAAGCAATAGAATTAACGCTAAAGTTATTTTCTAATATATTATTTTAGTTCAATTATACGTTCATCTAGCCGAAATAAAAATGATATAGCACATCTTAAACTAATAAATTCTGAAAAAGAAAGAGGGAGGGAAGAAGAAGAGAAAGTTATAGTGATAAAGATCTCACACCTGATTTATAAAATTCCTTTTAAATATTTGATTTCTATAAACCTCTTTGGAGAATAAGGAATTCACAAATACAAGGGCTTTAATTCCTCAATAATTGCAAGTAGGACGTCCCCTAAGTACATTAATTATTTTACTCAACATTATCAACAAAACACACGGAAAGTTCCAATACATTTACAAATTAAGCTTCAAATACCATATATCAAACGCAGACAAAACAAGAACCTGAACCTTACATAGAATAATTATCATTATTTTTTTTTTTTTAAAAAGTCTACGAATCTAATGTTTGTGATTGCTAAATTATAATTACAAAGACCCAGCTTCTCTTACCCTTAATGGGACCCAATCCACTGACCATTCAAACCAGATCGAGTTCCATACACGTCAAACGCAAGCTACGTATACCACATGCCCCATCTACTACAGCGCGTATCAAAACTCGTCGATTACACAACTCATCATCATCCCTCCGGTGCCTGATCGTGTCAATCCAAGAACGATAACACCAAATAAGGAACCAAACAGGTTATTTTCTTCTTTTTTTAAAAAAAATTTTAATTTATTTCCTTTTTCATAAATAAACATAAAAATTATACTCTATTTAGGTTGAATCTTTTTAATAAATAATTATATCATATGAGAAATTAATTAAAGAAACCAAAATTAATAAGAGAAAGAGTAATCATACCCAAAGAACACCAACTTGGACGAGTTTAGGAACGAGCTGGCAACTGAGATGGAGAGCAACGAGAGATTCTAAGCCACCGACACAAGTACCACCAATGAAAACAGAAGGGGCATTATTATTGGGATGGTTGCTATCGTGCGCAGGGGGTGGAGGAAGAGCAGCGATCTCGTGGTCATCTAATTCAATAACGGTAGGGTTAACACCAATAGTAGCTAGAAGTTTTTTCATGACGTGGCACATGCAACAAGAGTTACGACTGAAGATGATAACTGGATGCTCCGAGATCAGTCTTTGGATTCGGGTCTCGGCCGATTCGGCTTCATCGAAGGATAAAGAGGAGGAGGTCATTGTGGATGATGGAGTAGATGAAGGAACAAGTTCTAGATGAACGACGTCGTTTGAGCAAAGTCGTATGCCTTGCATCTCCGTAAAGGATGCCAGAGCGATTAAGAGAGAGAGAGAGAGAGAGATTGTAATGGTGAGAAATTGACGTCAACGAAGGCAAGTGGGTTTAAGGGGTAGCAGATTATATATAAATAAATAAACAAGAAGAGTCTTGGAAAGTTAAAACAAATAAATAATGGAAAGGAGTGGTGTGAGAAGAGATGGGAGAGAAGGGGGACTTTTGTTGCTTACATCACAACCTACTATCGCCTTTTACTTGGCTGCTTTTGCCAATTCAGGGTTTTCCAATTTTTTTTTTCTCATCCCACGCGCCTATCTACTTAACGGAATTTTTTTATATTAAAATAATATTATTAAATCTTATAATAATAAAAATAAAATAATATTATTATTACAATAAAATTTATAGGATAAAATTTAAATCAACAGTGTTGATAATCATGAATAACGAATTCGTAGTTTTTTTATCTGTTGTTAAATATTATTAACATTAAATTAATTATAATTATTTTATTATTTTTTAATAATAAAAATATATAAATTTAACAAAAATATTAATTTTATGATTAAAAAAAGTTTTGAGGTTGTTTAAAAATATAATTTTTATAATAAATCTATTTAACGAAATTAGAACCACTAAATTGTATTTATTTATATGAATATGTAAAATATTAGTTATTCTAGTCCATTGCGGTTTTATAAATTTGAGTTGTGTATAAAAAATTAAATTATAATATAATAGTATTAGCTTATTTAAACATTACAAATATAATTTTAAAACTTTTAATTATATTTATGTATATATTTTTATTATTAAATTTTTTTAAACTTATTACTGTATCGGGGCAAGCAATGTTCTAGCCTAAGCGGGGCTCAATTCATGCCCTTATATATTACACTTACATTTTTATGAAAATTTTAAATTTTAAAAGTATTATATTTATTAATTTAAAAAATAAATATTGTAATATTAAATACAAAAATACAAAAACACATGTATATTCATTTTTAATTAGATTGTTTTAAAATTATTTTATTTATAAAAATTATAAAAATAAACAATATTTTATAATTTTTATAATACGATAAATAAATCTTTTATTAAATTAGTTAGCCAATTAGTCATAAAATTAATGAATTTAATATGGTTTAAAAATTTGTTTTAAGAATATTATAATATAGTTTTTTTTTCATAATTTATATAGCTAAAAAATTTAAAACTTAAATTTAATTGTAAAATTTTTCAAAATAGGTACAGAATTTGAATTTATTTGTTTTAAAAAGTATATTTTTTAATCATATCAATTAATTATATATCCTTTCAGTGAAATATATTTTTAACTTATAATAATTTAATTTCTTAAAACATGGCAAAGAAAATAAAGTATTTATTAAAAATATCTATTTTTATTTTTTAAAAATTGTTCTTTCACATATTTTAAAAATTTTAAATTTTTTTAAAAAATTTGAAATTATAATATTCATTTTATAAATATTAAATTAATATATTTCGTAATTTAATATAAATCTATTTTATCTATTATTTTAAACGTGAAATATAATTGTGTTATAATCTAAAGAAGATAATTATAATTTCTATAAACATAAATTTATTTGAAGTTAATAAGTAAGAATTAAAAAAAAAGAAAAAAAAAGAAATGTACGTTAATATGAAAAAGGATTTCAAAGTCAAGAAAAATGATCTTAAAATAACTTATAGTGTAAAAATTACATCATTTTAATACAATGTTGTCTCGGGACTTAAAGATAATCTTAATCATATACAGGCTTTTGTTTTGTTGTGTAAACTCTAATCGACCACTCAAGTAATTTGAGTTTGAATCCTCTTAATAAAAAATGTGTGTGAAATCGTTTATTTATAAAAACGGTCATTTAATGGATTTCCTAGATTTAATGATAAAGTATGTTAAAGCTTTAATTAAATTTATACAAAAATAAAATTAAAATTTTAAAATACATAGTTTGATTTTAAAATTTTCAATATAAATCTTATTATTTTATCCTTCAATTTTTAAAATTTTATACAGGTCTTAAAATCTGATTTATAAATATATATTTTAACAATTAACATTCTTGTTAAATTTTTAAAAATTTAGATATTAAATTATAATATTTAAAAACCAATGAGAAAATTTATACAAAATTCGGGTATTAACCAATCACTTAACATTTAACCATAAAGTGATCACTTGAAAAGATTGCGTGTACTTCGAGGGGGGACATTTATGTCTAATTGTATATATTACATAAATATTTTATTAAAAATTTAAATTTTAAAATAAATCGTTTAATAATTCAAAATATACCTTAAAAATTATATTATAACTATAAATGAATGTAATAATATTATTATGAATTTCATTTTTAATTTACAATTTTGCTTAATAATAAAACGTTCCCTTGCCAATTACGTTATAGTGCATCAACATTTGCTTAAACTAAGAGCATGTGAATTGGAATCCATTCTAGTATAATCAAATATGGTGATCAAATATATAATATTTTTATTTAAAAAACTAAAAAATTCTCTTAATGACGAAAAAATTTTGAACGCCACAGAAAAAATTATTTTGATAAATAAATTTAGAATAATTTAAAATTTAATTTTGTAAATTTTGATTAAGGATTCAAACTCATTAACTTTAAAAAAGAGTTTGATATTTACCGCATCAATTGATAATATAAATTATTATCATATTTAAAAAATTTAAAATTAAATTTTAGGAGCGATTTTTAGATTGATAATCTCCTCAAGATGTATATCCCAGTTGATGGTATAAGAATTTAGTAAAAATAAATTTTTAAAATTTTATGCAGTTTTTGAAATTTTTATAGATTTTTTTGAAAATTTTTCTATATTGCTTTTGTAATTTGTATAGTAACTGTTGTTGAAACTAAGTTTATTTTTATTTTATTTTTAAATATATGTATTACTTGCATGTAAATGCAAGTTAAATTTTATGAAATGATTTTTACAGAAAAAACCTTAACATGCATTAGATTAATTTAATATAATTAAATTAACAAAAGTAGAACATTTTAATTCATGTTTGTTTGGCTAAACATAATTATAAATGTTATAATTCAAAAGGATGTTTGGATTAAATGATTAAAATTAATTTATTTTGAAAGATATTAATAATTTAAATGATTTAAATTTCTTAATAACAAAAATAAAATGTTTATTTCAAAATTAATTAATATATTAAATGGGATCGGAGAAGTATGACAAATTTTCTATGTCTCCACTAGTAGGGCACACCTTCAAATATATATTGGGAACTCGTGATATTATAGAGCGTCATTCTCAAGAGAGGGGTTCGATTAGAGTTAGTTGGATAGGAAAACACTGTAGAAGCTAAACGTTGACACCCCATAAATATAATTAAAGAGTTAATTATATTTAGATTAAAATATAAAAATTATAAATAATTTATTAATATAAAAATATTGATTAATTTTATGAATTATTAAAGTGTTATGTAATTAGAAGATTTAATTATTAATATTTAAATTTCATAAAAATTCGATAATTAAAATCATAGTAACATAAATATATGTATAATTTCTTATATATTAATTAATAATAAAATATATATATATATATATATTTAATTTTTTTATTTATTATTTTGATAAAAATACCTTATTTTATTATAATTTTACTTACAAATGAGAAATTAATCGATGATAATTTTTACATCAAGTTAAATTTGATTTTAATTAGCAAAAAAAATGTTATTTGTCAATTTATGAAAGAATGTCTTCTAACACATCCAAAATGAGATTATATAGGTTAAATTTAACTCAAATCAACATTATTTATTTGTTTAATATATTGGATGAAATACTATGTTGGTCCTTTGCATCTACATTTGGTATTAATTTACTAATTAATTATTTTAATGGTATAAAAAGTGTAAAAACAAGAAAGGGATAATTTATTATTTTAATAATTTATAAGACTTAGTAATTTTTAAATTTATTTATAGAAATATTTTTTATCATTTTAATGTATGGATATTAATTAGAATTAATACCGTCATTGATAATAATAATTAATCTAACCTAATATGATTCAAAAAAAACAAAATTGGGTTCTCATAACCATTCGAAAGCCTAACCGTACGTTCGAAACCTTACTTCGTCTTCCTTTGTCAATCTTCGTTTTCCTCTGTCAGTCTTCGTCTTCCTCTGTTGTAATAATATCATAATTTTGTACCTTGCTCCTTCACAATATTGATACATCATCACGTTGCACCATCTTTTTCAAGTATTTGTTTGTAGGTCTTGGTGAATCGGTTTGCCTTAAAAGCAAAGTTTTTATCTTTTTTTTTTTAATACAAAAAATAGAATTCTACAAAAGCATCAAACAATTCAAGCCATAATATTAGGAAACTTGCACATCAACATTGTACCGAATACAAGTTTCAATCTTTACTGGTCTCTTACATTTGCTATTATGAGTAGAAAAATCTCTCTCTCTCTCTCTCTCTCTCGCATTCTACCAAGTGACTGAAAGATGAAGTTGACTGAATCATCAAGAAATAAGCAGTAATATAACACAACCAATAATGGGTGTTTCCGGGATTTAGGTTTAGGCTGGTTTTCAAGACAAACACCAATAATGGGGATTTAGTTAGGCTAATGGGGATGGGTTATTACTGTTTATTTAAAAAAAATGAGTTGTATTAGAGATAATGGATATTAATGTTCTTTTTTTAAATTAAAAAAATCGAAAAATCTATGACATTGAACAAGAATAATGAGTATATATCATTTATTGATGATACATATATTATAATATCTAAATTGGATGGAAGAGTTGTAATTTATTTTTAAATAATATCTAATAAAAATATGTTATTTTTGACAAAATTAACCTTTAATTTATTAGTTATTTTTGTGTTACAGTATAAATTCGTTATTTTTATTGAAAGAAACAATGAAATACATCTTTTACATCTAAAAGATTTAAGTCAAAATTTTAAAGATAAAATTGATATTTTATAAAATATTTAAACATAAAATTGATATTTTGTAAAACTGTTTTCTTTTAATAAAAATATTAAAAATATATTTTTTATAAACTTAGTAAATCTTTTTATAATTATCTCAATGATAATTAATATTTAATTTTTTATTTATTTTTTAAATTATAATTTATTTATTTTTAAAGAATAATTTTAAAATTTTTATTTTTGTTTTTTTTGATAAAAAAAATAATTTTTTTATAAAATATTAATTTTATTCTTAAAAATTTGATTTAAATCTTTTAGATAAATTTTTACTATTCTACTGAAATAGAATGTATTTGTAGTATTTTATTTAATAAATAATAAATAAAAATATATTTTCCTTAAAATTATTAGACTGTAAGTAACTTTATTCTTAAAGAAATGATTAATAACTTAAATGGAGTCTAACTCTACTAAAAGTACAATTTAATAAAATAATGATTTAATTATATAAAATAAATACACTAATTTCATACAAATTTCAAAAAGTTATGTTTAAATGATGTATCTGCATTTTTCTTAATTTCAAATATATTATAACTTAATTTTGCCTTTAATTTAATTTATCTAAAATTTTTAATTATAAAATTTAGTATTTTAATGTTTCTTTTATCTTAAATTAAAAATAATATTTTTATTTTAAAATATAATAATAAACTAAATATTTATTTAAATAAATTTTATAAAATAAAATTATTTTAAATATAAATTATTTATTAAAATATTTATAATTAATTTTATTCGATTATATTATATATTTTATCATCCATATTAATTTAATATAATTATATTTAATTTATTTAATAATATATATTAAATATGTCGTCCAACACTTTAATTTGTTTTTGTTTTTTTATTTTTTATTAAGAAAGGCTAAATAATATGTTTTTGTTTCCTTTTTTTTTCTAAAAGGCTGAAAAATATGTCTTGTTTCGACCAGTCGTGAAATAAAGGTAACGACGTGGTCAATTATGAAAGATTTAAATAAGATAAGAACAAGGAGACAAATTGGATTAAATTATTGGAGGTGAATCATAATTTAAAATAATATTAAATAAAAAATAAAAAATAAATAGAAGGAGGGATAAGAATCAGACGGCATGATGAAGCGCGTTCAGCGAGAAATTATTCAAATATGTGATAAAAAAAATTAAGAAGAAAATCAAAAATTTAATAAAATAATAATATGATTTATGTAAAATATATTAAAAAATAATGAATAATAATACTTTTTTTTTTACTCAGAATAAATGATATAGAAAGAGAAAGAAAGACTGAGACAGAAGTCACATGGGAGAAGAGAGTGCCGGGTCCGCAGTAAATGAACCTGACGTCACATTGACTTTGACGTCGATCTGTCGCTTTATAACCCTGACGTAAGCGCCCCCCCCCCCCCCCCCCCAAAAAAAAACAAAAAACTGCAAGTCCCTATAAATAAACTTGAAAAAGATTTAACACACAAATTTACTAATCTTTTTTATAATAAAGATAAAAAAAATTATTTAATTATAAATCAAAAATAAAATACGATATATCAGTTTATTTTTGCATTAAAATTATAATTAAAAAAAAAAGCTGGCCAGCGACTATGTTAAGGAAAAACTGTTAAACATTCTTCGTTTATTTATATTCATTTCTTTTAGCGCTTGTATGAGTGAATTGATACAAAGATTTTCAAAAAAACCTTTAACTAAAATATTTAATTATATATTTTTTAAATAAACTAAAAATATTTTACAATAAATTAATTATTTATATTTAATATTACTTTTTTATTATTTATATCTTCAACCATATAATAAGTATTAAAGAATACTAGAAATATCTTTCCATCATCATTTTCTCCAACTGTTATAATATAATTTTATGTTACAATTCAAACTCAATGAAATAGTAGATCAATTTTTCAGTTAATAGATATAAACAAAATTATAAAAAATTTAAAAAACAAATTCTTTTTCTAAAAAATTAAAGATAATTTAAACTTCCGTGCAAATCCTTAATGTCTTCACCATGGATGAAACTTTAAAAATTTCTACAAATCTTATTACTCCCTCTCTTTCTTCCTCTTTCTATTTCTCTCACTTCAATAATTTTATTATTTTATAATTGATTTAAAATACTATTATACAACAAAAATCTTTAACAACTTAAAAGTATGTAAAAAAAATATAACTAAATTAGATAAAATTAAAACAATCATTTAATCTTTAGCAAAGATATTTAATCGTACTTATGATAAGAGTCATAAGATACCACATTGATCGAATAAGAATATTAACGAATGCATACTAACATCTTTGACTAGATATAAGTATATTCATTCAATAAACTAATTGTACATTTAATTCATAACATGTATAGTCAGGCCATTCAAATATAAAATTAAACATATTAATGATCAAGAATTAAAATTAAAATTGCTCATAATATTAAATTAATCAAACCATAGATTGGGGATAAAAATTACGCACAATCATAATGAATATTTAACTAGACATGAAATTTATCAATCCATAACAATAACTAAATATTTCTTATTAAAGAAGATAATGATCGAAAAAAATATGATTTAGATGAATTATTGGGACCAAATGAACCAAAAATATCAATATTCAATTTGTTTTTCAATATTTCTTTAAGGATCTTGCAATATGCACCAGATTTGAAGTTTTTCTAATTTTCTCTCAATTTTTGTCTAATTTTGATACTAGTTTTATTAAGGGATGTTATTTTGTATTTATAAGAGAAAAAATTGAACTCTTAAGGTACATCCCTCTATGTTCATTTACTATTAAGTTTGCTCAAAAACAATTTTATTTTTGAATTATTCATTAATACTTTATGTTCTAGTCTAAACACACGGTGCTCAATTCTTTTATCATGTCATATTTTCGTTTTCTTTTTATACTTTTTGGCATTTTTATAAGTATTCTACCTTAGCTCATCTAATTTATGTATTTGAAACATCATTTTTATCTCTTTATTGGTCTCTTCTACTTGCCCACTTGATTGGGGTGGTAGGGTAAAGGTGTGAGGTCTAATCTTGGTGACTCTTTCAATAGATGATTTGAGCTTAAATCCTATCTCAATACTCTTCATAACAACATTAGGTATACACATGAGAGATGTAGCTTCCAAATAGTTCACATAATTAATAATATCAATCATATATTCCATACTTTCAAAGTTAAAATAGATTGGGTTGTTTCTTGATAATTTTACTTTATTGTTCATAGTCTTATATGTAATAGTCTAAAGTGTGGTTGACTAAATATATTCATTTAAGTTATCATCATGATCAGAAACATCTATCCTTAAGAATTCATTAACATTATCAATATTAGGCAATTCAAATGCTTTAAAAACTTTAAGTGTTACTTGTTCATCTTGTACTCCCATTGTCAACTCACTTTTTTGTACATCAATGAATGTTTTTCTGGTTGTTAAGAATGGATGACCAAGTATGATAAAAATATTATGGTTCTCTTTCATGTCTAGTACGATAAAATCTGTCAAAAAAATGAACTTCTTTACTTTTACTAACACATCTTCTACCACATCCTAGGGTTACTTAATTGAACTATCTGTTATTTGTAATGTTACTAAAGCGAGTTTGGCTTTACCAAACCCTAATTTCTTAAAGATTGATAATGTCATAAGGTCAATGCTTGAACCTAAGTCACATAATGCTTTATCCAGGTTCATGTTTCTAATTGTGCAAGGAATGTCAAAGCTACCCATATCTTTCAATTTTTAGGGTAATTTCCTAGTAAGAATGGCACTGCAATCTTTAATCAAGGTTATTGTTTCATTATATCCAATCACTATTACAAAATGTGGCATTTAAGTAAAGATTTAAAGTCGATTTTTGAATAAAATCGACTTATAATGAATTTAAAGCCAGTTCACTAAAGAAGTGACTTAAAATACATAGTTTGTAGCGTCGATTGACGTGTTGAACTGATGCTACATGTAGGATGTAGCTTTGATTCTACGTGTCAATCAATTCTACACATGAATAGCAGCGGTTGACAGGTAGAACCGATATTATGTCCTACGTGTAGTATCAGTTCAACACATCAATCTATGCTGCACACGTGGATATTTTCCTTTTCTCTCCTTTCCTCCCTATTAGATAGAATTCTAGCGCTATAAGTAAACACTCAAAACCCCAAAACGACCGACACACCTCCTCCACTCTTTCCCATTTTCCGAACACCTATAACCACCAATTCTAGCGTCGTTTAGTGGGCTTTCTTCCTCTCCAAATTATTTTCTAGATCCCTTATTTTTTTAGTAAAATACTCAATTTTTTATACCCATTAATACCTTTTTTTCTTCATTTTTTTCATTTTGTCACTTCATTTACTCTTGTAAGTATTTCTATTAATCCTACACACTTATCATTCATATTTCTTTGATTTTTATATATTATGTGTTATTATTTATATGTATAATTTTTTGTATTATGTAGGTTTTGTATAAATTTTTGAAATAAAATAAATTTATATATTTATGACTGTGATTTAAGGTTGGTTTTTAATTAATTAATTTTTGTTAATATAAAATGGGAAAGACATGATTCAACAAAATGATACTCATTAAAATATCTGTGATTTGAAGTAGTATACTTATTTTAAAAAAATCTTAATCATCATAAAAACATTATATAAATTTTGTTTTATATATCTTAAATTTGAAATCAACTCAAATGATGTAGCATATTATTATTAGTAAGTACAATCAATATAATATATTTATGTGTATATATTTGTTATGTTTGATTTTTATGTATTTATTTTTATATGATATTTGGATAGATATTCTAATAATTAGTAAATTCATATATAATAATATCTGAAATATATTGGTTGGATACATATTTAATATGTTTAATGTCATTAATAGAAAATGGACAAATCTTAGATGTCAAAGTGTAGAATTGAGAATGACTACATTTCTAGAGTTAAAAGTTTCTTAGAATTTGCTTGTAAAAATAGTAATAATGAAATTAGTATGATTTGATGTCCATGTGTTAAATGTAAAAATGAGTGATTTCATGATGTTGACGAGGTTAAGTATTATCTTATCAGTAATGATATTTTTTTGAGTTATAAATGTTAGTATTATCATGGAGAAAATATTGATAATACTCATAGGGAAGAGATAAATAAGAATGTGAGTGAATTATATAAATCTTATCATAATGTACAGACATAAAATATGTTTCATGTTATTGAAGATGAACTACATGAGGATGATCCCGAAACCTTTAAAAAACTTTTACAAGATGTCGAAAAACTATTTTATCTAGAATATAAAAAATACACTAAAATGTCAAGATTCATTCATTTGTACAATGTAAAGGCAAAAAATAGTTTTTCTCAAAAGGGATTCATAGAATTACTAAACGTACTAATAAATATGTTTCCTGAGGGTATTGAATTGTCATCTTCACTGTGTGAAATGAAGAAATCTCTTAGTCGATTTGGCATGAAATATCATAATATTCATGTGTTGTCTAAATGATTGAATTCTTTATAAAAAGAATATGAGACATTAGATGATTGTTCGATGTGTAAAGAATCGAGATGGAAGCATGCTACAAATGAGACAACACCTAAGAAAGGGGTGCCCGCAAAGGTTTTTTGGTACTTTCCTCAGATTCCTTGCTTTCAAAGGTTTTTCAAAAGTACAGAGACATCAAAGATATTGACTTGGCATTCAGATAATCGATCTGATGATTGGGTGCTATGTCATCCTTGTGATTCTCCAAATTGAAAAATAGTAGATAATTTATCCCCTCAATTTGCATCTGTCCGCACAATCTTCGTCTTTCCATTACTGTTGATGGAAATAATCCACACAGTTCCCTTAGTAGTAGATATAGTTATTGGCCAGTAATTATGGTAACATACAACCTTTCTCCTTGGTTGTGTATGAAAAGAAAATTCATAATGTTAACATTATTGATCTTAAGACCGAAACAACTCGATGTTGATATTGATGTATAGTTGCAGCCTCTGATAGATGATTTAAAGACGTTGTGGAATGATGGTGTAAATGTTTATGATGCACATAAAGAAGAACACTTTAACTTGGGGGATCCTTTTATGGACAATTAATGATTTTCCTACGCATGGGAACTTATTAGGACATACAACAAAAGGTTATATGGGATGCCCTATATATAGTGATGACACTTCTGCAACTTATCTTGTTCACGGACGAAAGATGTCTTATAGAATACATAAAAGATTTTTTCCATCTGGATACAAGTTTAGATACCAAAAGAAATTGTTCTATGGTGAAGAAGATCATGATCCCACACCCCAACCTTTGCAAAGTGTTGAGATATTAAGGTAATTGAATGCTATGACATTCAAACGATATGGAAAGATGAAAAGAAGAATACTCACTAATATAGGGAAACAAAAGAGGTTAACTAATAAAAGGGGTGAAAATGAAAATGTTAGTGAATCAATAGATCATGGTTATTGGAATAAAAAATCAATATTTTGAGAATTACCTTGTTGGAAAGACCTACACATTCGTCACATCTTAGATGTCATGCACATTGAGAAAAATGTATGTGAGTGCTTGATTGGTACATTACTTAATATACTCAAAAAATTAAGGATGGAATTAAAGCAAGATTGGATTTAAAGAAACTAGGCATACGACCTGAATTGGCGCCAAGGGTGGAAAATGATAATAATCGAACATACTTGTAGCCAGCATCATATACAATGTCAAAAAAGAAAGAAGGATGTGTTTTGTAAATGTTTGACGGGTGTGAAAGTTCCTCATGGTTACTCATCCAACTTAATAAATTTTGTGTCTATCACGGATAAGAAAATTTATGGATTGAAATCATATTACTGTCATATTTTAATGTAATAGTTATTACCAGTTGCTATTAGATCAATTCTTCCAAAAAATGTTTGATTATCAATAATTCATCTTTGTTCATTCTTCAATACAATATGGAAAAAATCTATATCAATTGGCGAGTTAAACTCTTTACAGAAAGATGTTCTAGAGACTTTGTGTCTAATTGAAAAAATATTTTCCTCCTTCTCTCTTTGATATAATGATTCATTTGTGTGTTCATTTAGTTGGAGAGGTCCAATTGTGTGGTCCTACTTAATTAAGATGGATGTATCCTTTTGAGAGATACATGCAAGTCCTTAAAGGATATGTAAATAATATAAATTGACCTGAAGGATGCATGGTGGAACGTTACATTGTCGAAAAGGCCATTGAGTTTTCTATGGACTTAAAATTATCAATTAATTTATATTTCATCATGATTTGCGGATATTTCATGGATCCTAGGGAACTAGAGCTTATAGATTCAAATGATCCATTGGGGTATTTGAAAAGAAGGGGTTGTGCGAATATACCTGATGCTCCACTTAACCCAGATGATAGAGTACTTGTTCTACTTGATGTTACTGGTAATCCATTATGAAAAATGGCTAAAAATGAAATCTTTTATTGGTATACTTGTGAATTCAAGTATACTAATCAATATAAATGATTGGACTAAGGTTGACGAAGCTAAAAATTTCAAAATATGGAAAACCATTTGTGTAAGTCTCTTTTATTTTATAACTAATTGCTTATATTATATATTTTTTGTATTATATCTCATCTTTTGTAGTGTGTTTTTACATAATCTTTATAAATTTCCTTACACTTGGATGAACAAGTATTATAAGATTGCAAAAAAGGCATGGAAGGAATACAAAACTTCTAGATTGGCCAGAAATTATGTGTTTCCATATTTGGTATCACTTGATGAAGTAGAACTATACAAAATCCCTAGAGGACACCCCTGGACTGAACCCCAAGTTTGGAACGACTTCGTGGATTATAAATGTACGGATGAATTTCAAATTATTAGGGAAGAACATCAGAATATACAAATGCAGAATATTCTTCCTAACCGTACTAGGAGGTCTTCAAATCCTAAAGTTAGACATAGAATGATATTATTATTTTGTGTTAATTTATAAATATTTTTATATTTATTTTCCTCAAATTTAAGTTAATGTCATGGTTAATAAATTTATTTAATTTATGTAAGAAGTTGAATTGTGTAGACTGGTTACCTGATCTGAATTGTACATAGAAACAAAGACCCCTAAAACGAAGAAGTCAAGACCAATGACTAAAAGAGAAAAAGAACAACTAAATAAGTTGGTTAGTAATTTAACTTGATACAAAGTTCTTATGATTTTGCTAATTGATGTAATAATGTATGATATGTTTGTTTGCTTTATTATTAGTAGAGAGCTATTCAAGAACAAATATCCAGGGGTAAAAAATCGAACAACCAAGGAGAGATGCTATATATCATGCATTCGGACGTGAGCATCCTGGTCATGTTAGGGGAGGAATCCAATATGATGGTTATATGGAGTTTTTTAGCATTCAAAAATGAAAGCCTCAGATGGTCAGTAAGGAGAAGTATTGTAAAATTGAAGAAGAACTCAGCTCCTTTAAGACCTTAATGTTAAGTGAGATTGCCACTTTAAAAGAATATCAATCACAACACATGTCAGGCATGGAAGCATACTACAATCAAGGTATGCCCTATTGGTCAGGCATGTAACCATCCATGCTAGTTATGCCACCATCCATGCCAGGCATGACACCTATGCAATCTCATGATGCTCAACCTATATCCTGTATGGGATGTATTCATCTTATTGGTCCTCTCTTTATGCTATGAATACAAATGCAATCAGGTAGTGGTCTAACATCTCCAATGCAATCTGTACATTCTTACCATCTATCACATCACGATGAATTATTTTGATGAGAATATCTTTCCAATAGCTACCCCATATGGGAGTCCTCTTCTATTTGATGAATAATTTATGGTAGGATTTAAAGTTTGTGTAGATAGTCTATTATTTTTATTTTTTATATATATTTTTTATTTATTATATATAACGTTTAATTTTTTTACAGAATATGAAATGTTTGTTGAAACATCCTTCATCGATGGACTTTATTGCTATTGAAACGGAACAACATTGAGCGATGATCGAATGATTCATAATCAATATTTTCCAAATTATTGGCAAATAGTAATTGATCGATCATTGCTTCATGATTGTCCACTACATGTGTCTTCTGATGCTACCACAGTCCAAGAGGTGGTTGGACAATATGTGGCTTGACCATCGAGTCAAGTTGTGATAAATTTTGACATGGTACTATTTTTTTACTTAAGATAACACTTTTGTTAATACTATTATACTATTATTCTTTTATTGTTTTATTGTTACTAACATACATAATATTTCTTCTTTAGTCTATTATACCAAAATTAGTAAGTGCGGTACATTTAAGAGATACAAAGCAAGTATCTCATGATAAATTTATGTCTAGTGGGAAATCATCGTGTGTTAAGTCATTCAAGAAGAACCATGGAAAAAGTATAGTTATGATTTTGCTATAAACTTCAATAGAAATCTTGACTATAGAAATTTATGGTGTAGACATTGGCCAAACATATATATCGATCGAGTGCATATTGTAGCTATTTGAATATCAAATGATCGATTTAAGTATAATTTAAATGTGAACAGGGTGAGCCCTCAATCAATAAATAACTTTCATTTATGTAGAACATATATAGTTATATGTATATTATCTAATTATTTTTATATATTTCTTTTATATAGGGAGTGTTATTATCGACTTCAAGATAATCACTCATCACATTTAGCAATTTTCTATGATTCTTCATTTTTCAATCAATATCAAGAGAAGAATGTTAGCATCAGAGCTAAACAATTATGTGATAGGGCATTAACACTTAACAGAAAATCAAAAGTTGATAATCCCTTGGCCACTAAAGGTTGAACAAGGCCAAGATCATTGGATGTTGGTAATCTTTGATCTATTTGGAAATCATGTTTAGTACTGTGACTTAGCTTCCATAGAATTGAGTAAAGATACAAAAGCAATTGTTGAAATGTAAGAGTTATAGCTAGATATTTTTCTTCTATTATTCTTTGTAATATTTAATTAAAAAACTAACCGTTTTAAACTTTTATAGGGCATGGAAGCTGTGGAACAAGAGTAGGGACATTTCCCTTGAAAAATCTCATAAGCTTATATGGGACAAAGTTATGGTATGTATAAGCGAATATTAATAATTTAATTAATTTTATTATTGAATAATAAAGATGATCGAATATAGAAAATCATTTACACTTATTTTTTGTAGGTTTTACAACAAAATAAGTCATGTGTGTTTACTATGTCATAAAGTTTATGATCAAAATCATCACAAATATCAACATTATAATTAAAGATGTGGTAATCTCTTTTACCAATATACATTTTTAACATATATGAGTTATTTTTTGTGAATTCATGATATTATATTCTTATTTTTAATTTAAATACATGTAGTTCTTTGGTTGGAATAAGTCGGGCAATGACCCACAAATTTTTGATGATATACGAGAGGAATGAGCAGAATACATGGTTCAAATTATATCATCACAAGAAGAATCACGGGAAGATTATGATGATCTTGAATAACATATGACAATATCATGGTAATTTTTATAATGCTTTAATTTCTCTATTCTTGTGTCTGAAGTTTGGGTAACTTATTTGATAGATGTTTATGTGTGCTAATGTATTTTGGGAGAATGAATTATTATATGGACCTATTTTTTTTCAAAATTAATCTCATCTCTCTTGCCTAGTTCTCTGGTATGACAATATCATGGTACACTTGACTTCATATTTAGAGCTCATTATAGCATTAAAAATATCAGCTTGATTCCAGATAACTTCATATTTATAGACAAAAGATTAATACATTGTTAATATGATTTCGAAGGGATGAAGTTATTATTATATCACTCCGGTGTCGATGTGGTAATCCCTTTTACTAATCTTTTAACATATATAAGTTATTTTTTGTGAATTCATGATATTACATTCTTATTTTGAATTTAATTACATATAGCTCTTTGGTTGGAGCAAGACAAACTATGATGGTTATTATTATATCATTCTGGTGTTGATATGGTAATTTTTTTTACTAATATTTTAACATATATAAGTTATTTTTTTGTGAATTCATGATATTAAGTCTGGCCATTTAAAGTCAGTTCACCAAACTGACTTTAAAGCTCGATTTTAGTATAGTGAAGCCACCTTTTTTTAGATAGCATGTCCTTCAAAAATTTGGCATAAGACGACATCTATTCAAGTACATCTACAAATGGTACATTTATGTCAAACTTCTTGAAGACATCCAGAAATTTTGAAAACTGCATATTTAACTTTTGCTTTTGTAGTATTTGAGAGAAATAAATAGTGGGTTTATAAAGGTTGCTCTTTTTTGACTGAATTATTTCTTTTTCAGTGCTATGTTTATCCACTTGTTCCTTCTCATGTTTTTGTGTCTCATGCTCCTCTATAGTTATAATTGTATCACTTGGAAGGTTACCTTGAGGCCTTTGACTTATCGGCTGGGCAAGTAACCCCATTTAGGTTTCTAAATTTTGAATTGAAGCCTCTTGAGTGGACAATTTTGTATTTATTGATGGGATGAAGTCTTTCATCATTCCTATTAAAGCATATGTGTTGTCCACAATAGGTGGCCTATTCTCTTGGGGTTGTGATTGTTGTAGTTGTTGAAAACTAGGTTATGGAAATGATTGATGGTTGGATTGATTACTATCTTGATTGTTATTATTCCTTCAAGAGAAATTTACATGTTATCTTCATCCTAGATTATAGGTGTTCGAGTATGGATTATTGTTTCGGTTCACATTATAGACATAGAATGCTAATTTGGGATTATTTGGACAATTATCAAACAAATGAGCTCTCCCATAAAAGATACAAAACACCCTTGAATCTTGGACCTGGTTTATACTCGCTGGTGAGTTTTGAGCCTTCAAAAGATTCACCAAAGATGACACTTAAGCTGTAAGTGTCATGATATCATTTATCTCATGCACTATGGGTACTCTTCTTGTGGTTTCCATTTTGTCCTTTAGCCATTGATAATTATTACTGGCCATTTTTTAAGTAAATCATAAGCTTAATGGTAATATTTGGATAGCAAAGCTCCATTAGCAGATGCATCAAAAATGGTTCTTGTTTGAGCATCGAGACATGCATCGAGACCATTGTATAAGGTCTCCATTTGAATCCAATGAAGGATACCATAGTGATGACACTTTATTAGCAATTCTTTGAATTTTTTCCATTCTTTATATAAGGATTCCCCTTTTATTTTGTTGGTAAGAGATAACATCATTCCTAAGCTTATCATTTTTTGTTAGTGAGAAATAATTCATCATGATTTTCTTTGCTAAATCATTCCAAATTGTAATGGAATTAGGTGACAAAGAATTTAACCAAGCTCAAGCATGGTCTTGTAAAAAGTATGTTTATTGTAACATTTGAAACATCATTTGTTTTAGTTCAAACTAATTAGCTTTAATATTTGGCCATATAATACTTGGATTTAACTATTTCAACATAGGTAATCCATATTCATTCATAGCTCTATCCCTATCATCCATTAACGAAATCTGATCGTTCAAATTTAACTTATTATTGTTTATTTCTAATGGATTAACCATTTTTTTCACTTTGGTGACAACTTCTTATTGATCTCAAAGTATACACGATTTCAGAATCTAAAGGTAAAATTTCTTCTTTATGAACTTTACTCATACAATAGAGTTAAATATGTTTCTAATAGCACTAAAGAGATGTGAAATAAATAAATTAATTAATTAAAATTACAAAAAATAACTAAAGTAAAATAAAAAATTAATTTTTTTAAATATATGAATCACTAAAATTCTCTCAATATAATTACTAATCAATTACATGATCAATTAAATCTAACTTATATGTATTTCTCTCAAGTAAACTATACATTATATAATAATTAATTTAATCACTCTCATGCCAATTAAATTGCATATTATTCATTAAGTTCATCAATTTTGGATCACATACATAAGAATCGTACATTTCTGTCTAGAAACTATGCATATTATTTAATCGAGATAAATAATTAAATAATCTCTCAAATATATTTAATTACCTATATAGATCAATTGTTGGTCACATAATTAATAACATAAAAATCAAATTAAATAATATAATAAATTGAAATAATAATTAGGGTAAAATATTATATCATCACATGTAAAAAATTGGGTTCATATGATCCCTAGATTGATAAATTAGTTATACATAATTTTGTTCACAAAACTCATATTTTTCATAAAGGAATACATAAAAATTAATAAAGAAAAAAAAATACAATCAATCTCTTAAATTGTAGCACTAATTTTCTCTTGAATATCCATTAAAATTGTATATCTTTTTAAATTTTTTGTATTTTTTCTCTTCTTGGCACCAAAAAATGATAAAAATATATTAATTTCGACTCATTTGGGTTTTTGGAACAATTAAGGGGTTAAATTAGACTCAAATGAAATTTGGACTATCAGATCAATTTTAGATTAAGGGTTGAGATGAAAAAAAAGAATTAAACAATGTTGGCCTATGCGATTTTGACACATGGCAAACGGGAAATCATTCAATGAATCAATGCACGACGTATGATGGGGTGGACTGGCCATGGTCAACGGGTGCTAAGTTAGTGTCACATAAGATACTGTAATTTGCGAATACGAATTACATGGCATCCAAATGGAAGGAATGGACAAAACACATGACGACATATGACATACCCATTAACTGCTCGGCAAAACTTGGAACGAATGTCATGTCAACAAGTGACAAGGCCTATGTCACATGGTACACACGGCTCGCTCTGATTGGCCCTTACATGACATCTATATGGTAACATCTAGTCAACTTCCTTGCTTGCGTGGTATTCACATGGCGTGTTCTAATTGGTTATACATTATAAATTTATAAAAAATCTATAAAAATTCTAAAAATATCTATAAAAAAATTAAAAAATATATTTTCATCATTTTCACTAAAAAGTTCATAATATGATATTTTAATCACAAAAGTATTACTTATAGAATAAAACGAATAAATATTAAGTAAAAGAATTGAACAGATGACTCTAATTTCATAGAGTTATCAAAAAACATAAAAAATCATATTTTTAATGTTAAATATGATGATCTATTTGTAGACTTGATTCGGTGATAATATAGTAACATCACATTAAAACACTAATATAAAATAATTTTAAATATTTTTATATTAATTAATATATCTATGAGGGGTGAAATCAGATCATAAATATTTAATTTAAATTTAAATTAATATATAATTATCATAAAAATTTTCTATTTAAATTCAAATATCAATGGATTGTGTATTAATTTTACCTATTATTCAAAGGTAACATGAATCACTTAAATGATAATACGCATCCTGGGTGAATTTTTTTCAACCATTATGTAGCAAAAAAAAATTAGCACAAGAGATTAAAAATTATAAAGTATTTTTGAAAAGATGAAAACATACACCACAACTTGTTAGATATTTATTAACATTTTTATTAACTTTCGTATAATGATGAATGGCTTTATTACTAACCAAATGTTTATTTTTTTCATATAAAGTATACTAAATAATAAAATAATTATACATAAAGAGTGCATTATTGCCCATCCCTTTCACTTACTCTATCAGCCTTTGACATTAAATTATTTATATAAAAAGAATTGTATTAAGTGGGTCCACACATATATGGACTTGATGAGTTTTTCAAAAAAACGTTTTATAATTAAAATAAAATAAATTTAATTATATATAAATAAATATATCTATAAGAGGCCTATTTCATCTAATTTTTTTTAATAACAATCTCATCAATAAGTCAAGCTCGTGTAAGTAGATGCAAATCTATAAAATTAATGTTTATTGCTAAAAATGTTAACAATGTGGGTAGGAATGGAGTGGGACAGTGGTGATAGCAATGTCAATAATTATAATAATTTTATATTAATTTAAATAATTATCTGTAATTTTTATTTTTAATATTTATTTAAAAATTTATTTAATTTTAAAAAATTAAATATTAACATAATTTTTACTCTATTATATATTTAAAATATTAATATTAACTTTTATCTTTTAACTATTTATTATATATTTTTAAATAAAATTAAAAATATATAAAAATAAAAATAAATATAATTCAATATAATTATTACAAATATTGTGTACTTTATTATTAAAAGTATATTTTTTATATAATTATATGTATATAAAAAATAATATTAATATATATTTAATTTTCATTAATCATTGTTTCGATATTTAATTATCTATAATAAAAATACTAAATTTATAAATTACATATCCAATTTTTTTAATTAATAAAACAATTAATGCGATCATTTTTAATAACTACAAAATAACGTTACATGTTTCTTTTTAATAACTAAAACCTAAAATAATTATATATTATATTAATAAAATTATATATTTGTAAAATATAAAACCTCCTATATAATACAAAGATGCATGTTTAATTTTTATAACATTAAAAAATATATCTATTTATATTATAAAAAATATTTAAAAAAATTAAAATATATAAAATTTTATTATCATATGAATATAAAATCAAATCAAAGCACCTCATGTTATTTAAAACATGATTGATTTTGTTCTCGTATAAACTAAGCTTAGGTCAAAAATAATTAATGAGGAGAGAATATATTTTTGTTGTGGTATAATTATTTTAAATTTAATTATAACTTAATTCAAAAGGTAATTATATTATAATGTAATCAATTATATAAAATAATATTTTTAAATTTTTTAATTATAAAACTAATATTAAAAAGATATAATGGAATTTGCTTGAACGTAAATTAGATATAAAATATATTATTTGTATTTTATAAATTTTAAAATATGTTATATTTTTAAATTTTTCTCAAAATCAATTCATATAAACAAAAATAATTATAAAAGTATCATTATTTCTAAAAACAAATCCTACTGTTTTTGTCCTCTCTGCTACTTAATTTCTTCTACATATATTAATTTATCTATAATTTTACATTAATTTAATACATAACTAATAATTTTATACAATAATTTAATAAAGAAGAAATGTCAGCTACGTTGAATTTAACTAATTGAGATTATTTTTCAAGATAATAGACATGAAAAGATATTTATTATTTTTAAAATAATTGATAATTTGTGTAATAAAATATAAAATTAACATAATATTTTTTTAAATTCATAAATACTTAATATTTGATTAAAAATAAATAATAGAATTTAAGTTTAATTATATAATATAATTTTTTTATATATGTGTAATTTTATTTTTAATCTTTTTTGAAAAATATTTTTTTATAGTAAATAAATATATAATTTTTTTAACGTTTTAAGAAAATTAATATATATATATTAAAAATTAAAAATTAAAAATAAAATCAATTATATAATTAAATTAATAAAGAATACAACCTAGTTTTGGAAATCAATAAATAATTATCAAATTGACGTAGGGATCGGAAGAAAAAAGTATCACACTTTCCTCGTCATTATGACGCTTCTATTAAGACAAGTGGCATTGTGATTTACTTTCCTTGAGGCATGGAGGTTATGTGGAGTGGGACCGGATTACTTTAGGTCTGCTCTCTCCAGCCAATGATAGTGGGACATTTGGTTTGTCAGCGTGCTTCTTTATGCAAGTGAATTTGATTGAATCTGACCCCACACATCACATTTTAAAGTGGATTTGTTTTCTTTCTAAGAGTGGGCCCTTACCACCTTCCTTAAAGCTGCACCGTTGATGGTGGGTAAATATGGTGTCTGTGCTATATGCTGCGAGATTGCATCATGCCCCCTTAGGTCATGGCCCACCGCCACTCCATTTTCAACTTCTCCTTTATCAATATAATTTTTGGAAAATATTTAATTCAAGTGTAAGCATTATTATTAAATATGCCTTGCTGATAAAAAAAGAAGAAGATGTAATATAAATATGTTAATGAAATTAATATTTTATAATTATTTATATTATGTATATAAATGAGTTAATGTATTATTTTGTACCGTTGAGGATGAGAAGCCAAAAAGACATTATGTGTAGTATATATATACCTATTTTCTGACAAGCTTTTAAAGAGGAGATAGAGATATATCCGTATATATGTTGGAAGAAGAAGAAGAAGAAGAAGAAGAAGGGGGGTGCTATGTGTACGTAGTTTTGCTATATAAATTAAAATAGAGAAAATGATTATATGGATTTGAGTTTATTTATTTATTATATTTTATTTGTGAGAATGATATTAGATTCATTCGAATTTTGGATTAGAAAGTTAATGTTAAGTATTGGAAAATAAGATATACTGGGTTATTGGAAAAATAAAATATATTTAAGAATTAATATTAGTAAAATATAAAAAATCCTTTCATTATGGATTACACAATTGTTCAGCTATTTTAATTTATCTATGTCTTATTTGTTTTTTATTGCCTTGATTTGATAATTATTCGTTGTAACCAATTAATAATATTATAACAAAGTTTGTGGTCTCAAATTAAAAAATACGACAACAATAGGATTTGAGATATAGAAATTTGATACTAAAATTGACTTCAATATTTGATAAAACAATGTGAAAGATATATTAGTACAACAAGGTATTCTCAAGACATTAAAGGGAACGAAACCAAAAGACATAAAAGAGGATGATGGCAAAGAAATGAAAGCAAAAACAGTCAATATTAATTGCTTGAGTTTGGTTTATGAAATAAAATATAGTGTGTTGAATGAGAGTTTTTCGTTGAAGTTGTAGAAAAAATTTAAAAAATTATATATGTCAAAGTCTATTACAAATAGGTTATACTTGAAAAAAATAATTATATGCCCTCGGGATGGAAGAAGGTGATGATATTAGAAGCCATATGAACAAGTCGATAGATGTATTTTTTTAATTTTTGAGTGTTGATGTGAAGATGATGAAGACCAAGAAATGATTTTGTTGTGTTAATTATCAAAATCATATGATACACTAGTGACAACATTACTTGTTGAAAAGAATATACTGATTATAAATGAGGTGTTAACAATTTCCAACACGTGAAGATGTTTTTGCTACTTAAGGAGATTTAAGAACAAGTTCATCAAGTAGAGAAAAGAGCAGGCCTAAAGAATTAGATTCTAATAGAGATGAGAGTCGTTTCATGTCTCATTTAAAAGATGTAATTTAATGCTATTATTGTCATTAAAAGGAGCACATCAAGAGGTTTTGGGAAGATAGATTAAAAGTATAAGAGATCTTGATGAAAAGAGAATAAAAGATGAAAGGGATAAATGTCATTGAAACTTATTATTCTAATTTTGATGTCATATGTATGACTACATGTGAATGCTCTTTGAGTGATTGAATTTTGGATTCTACATGTTATTTCCATATGTGTGCGAACAAAAAATTGTTTGATAGTTACAAGTCTCGTACTAATAGTGATGTTGTAATGACCAATGGATCAAGGAGTAAGGTTATCGAAAAAAATATTGTTAAGATGAAGATGAATGATAGAGCTATTCGAACAATGGATGATGTAAGATTGTTCTAAGTTTGAAATTATTTTTAATTTTGTTAAGTAAATTGGATTCTTTTTGCTATGGTTTTTATGCAAAGAATAAATCCCTAAAGGTGAGTAAAGTTTCCTTGGTCATAATAAAAGAAAAGAATAAGATAAGCTTATATAAGTTGATTGAGAATCCTATTCGAGATGGAGTTGGTGCATCTCGAATAGGAGCTGCATCCACCATTAAAGATAAGGTGAATATTGACTCAAAGTTTAAATTTTATCATAATATTAGTAATGTGAGGCAATAAAAGCGGGTCAAATTCAATGAAGTAGTTATCATTTACGATGATAAAAATATAGTGTTAAAATGTTATTTTCAAAGGTAGAATAAGCCCAAATATAATTGTTTTTGGTCAAGTATTAAATATAATGGTAAAAAGTGCATCCTACCCATGAATGGGATGCATTGATGATATGTATGAACATATCATAAGGTGGTATTTAATACAGGTAATTTTTTTTGTTTTATTGTTGAAGTGGAGATTGTTGGTATTAATAGTTAAAAAAAAGTGAAATATTTTTTATATGGGAGGAGGAGTGGAATAGAGGTTATATAATTAATTAACCTAAATATCATTTTTTTTTCTCATTATTAAGTTGACGTTGAGGCTAAATAATAGCTAGGCTAATGAGCTATTGCAAAATTTGTACCGTAAAAGGATGAAAAAGCCAAAAAGGCATTCTGGCTAGTATATGTATACCAATTTGCTACCAAGCTTTAAAAAGAGTAGATAAAGATATACTTATACAGTAAAAAGAAAAAAAAAGATGTTTATATATGTATGTGATTTGGTACACAAATTAAAAGAGAAAATGATTTGGTGTATTTAATTTTTTTTATTTATTATATTCTATAGGTGAAAGTGATACCGGGTATGTTGGATTTTTGATTTGAGAGTTAATTTTAATTATTGAAATATAGGATGTATTGAATTATTTAAAAAATATTATATATTCAAGAATTAATATTAATGAAATATAAAAGATTTTTTTTATGAATTATCAAACCTATCATTTTAATTTATTATGTATTATTTGTTTTTTATTAACTTAATTTTATAATTATTTTCGTTATTTTCAATAGAAATATCATAAATTCTTTATATTAAATTATTAGTGTTCTTCAATGGATTAAATATGATATCATTCCGTTAAAATAAATAAATTAAAAATAAAATATATTATTTTAATATAAAATTATAAAAATTATATAATTTATTTTTTAAAATTAAAAAAATTAAATAATATTATTTATAATTTATCAAATTAAATGTGTTAAGTATCCTTGTCCCACATCGATTATGAATAAAGTGACAAAACTGTTTATAAATTTAGATAACCTTTAATTTAATGAGATCTTATTGGGTTGAGTTAGGTTTGAGTTTTTAACATGGTATCAAAGCTGGGCCTAGTCTCTATGTGCTTGGACCTAATTATGTTCTATCACAGTCTCACCGTGACGTTAATGTTCACCTTTATCCGTCGTATGGAGGGGTTGTTAAGTATCTTTGTCCCACATCGATTAAGAACAAAGCAACAAAACTGTTTATAAACTTGGACAACTCTTAACTTAATGAGATCTTATTAAGTTAAATTAGGTCTGAGTTTCTAACAAAATGAAATAAATAATTTAATATAAAAGATGTTATTTTTCTTCCTATAATATAGCTTACACGTATTTGTATACATACAATTAATTCAATAATATACCAACTAGAAAACACGTTAACATAAAATGGGTTTGTCCAGCATGCGATACACTTTTATGGATACAAATATGTACTTTTGATGTACTATATATTTTTTCTTAATTTCTGATGCAATTTTTACATATTAACTATTGTTACTTATAATGAATAGAAAAGTAAGAAAAATATTATTCAATTATGTAGTTTGTATAAATTTATTACTAAATTTATTAAATTTTTAATTAATATTACAAATCCATAACGAGTTAATACTTTTATCATTCAAAAGACAAGTGCTTTAAGTTTTAAGTAACTATATACCTTTTACGTGATCAAAAATATTAATCTACATTAAATTAAATAGATAATATAATAGTAGATTTATAATATAAATTATGAATTTGATGTAATTAGATTTATCATTATTTAAATTAACTCTCTCGCTCCTACACCTTTATTTAAATTTTGTAGTAAATGGTAGGGATTTAATTGAACAAAATAGAACAATGATCTCATTTAATTGCATATTATATACATTTTAATATTGAAACCAGGTATTGCTTCCTGCCCGACAAAACACAATGAGATTCGTCTAATCCTGTAAACAGAATAATATTGCTCCAATTCAGTCTAAATTCTTTTTGGATGTCAATTAGATTGGTGTGTTGGATTTATTCCAGGTTAAAGTTACCCACCGTCTTATTTTAATTTTAATTTTTTTTTATCATCATTTAAAATACTAATTTTATATACGATTTAAAATTTTAACTGCATGTTTTAAAAATAAAATAAAAATTAAGATAAAGAAGTGTTTGATAATTTATTTATTTATTGATTACCTTTTTTATTAATCTATTTACAAGAAAATAAAAATTCATCACTTAAATATCATTTTTGTGAAGATAAAAAATCATATTAATAAAAATGAAGAGAATTTAAATTATTAAAAAATATGATAAATTATTTTTTTTAATTTTTAAATATAATTATAAATTTATTTTAATATTAAAAAATATATAAAAATATATCTACATAATTATTTTAGCATTTATTTATTCCATTTTCTATTAAAAAAATCTATCGAGAAACTTATTTATTTCATTATCTAAAGTCATTTATAAGAAAAAAAATTAAATGTAATCTAACATCATTTATTAAAAAATATTAAAATTAAAAATTTATTACTTTCTTTATATTAAAATAATTATTATAAAAAAATAAAAAAATTTCATATTGAGAAGAAAATTTTATATCAAAAATTAAAATAAATTTATCTATAAAATGAATAAATTTGAATGTAATTAGTTTCTTATTAATTATATTTAAAAATAATATATATACAGAGGTTGGTTTACTCAAGCACAATAAGTTAATGGACAGGGTTTGGAGAAACTATGCATTTTTCTGCGACTGCTGTCAGCTAAGTTGGTTACACCCATTTCATAAAAGTTTATTGATATTTTTTTTTTATAAAATAAATTGACTTCATTCCTTGAATAATTCATGTAACTTTTACTTAATTTTAGTGAACTCCGGTTTTGAATTCGTTAATTATGAGTTAGACGCTTTAATCATATCGAAAATTCGAATGATTGAATCTCAATGATATTATCTAAACCTTTCTGTCTCTATTTTACAGTAGTTTAATTTTATACGTATTATATCTTTATTAATGGGTTTGTTTTTTTATTAATTGTTATAAATATAATTAGTTTTTAAATTTGATAGTAATTATAATAATCAATGAATGATAATTTAATTTATTTAAATAATAATGGATCGAGTGGCCGTGATATAATAGTAATAACATTTAGAATTTTCATTCTTTATCTGACATGTATCGTAACATGCATGTCTAATAATCTCAGTGTAGAAGATGTGTTATAATTAACGTTTTTTATTTTTTGGAGTTTGTAATATATACCAATAGCTATCTTCATGGATGACGAGCAATGTAGAAATTAAGACATTTTAATGTATGCTTTGATCAGGTGGATTAATGAGTTGCGTTTAGATCGATTGTGTTGAAATTTCACAAGTGAATACGATGAGAGTGCCACCATGCACAAATAGCATCTTAAGATTTTTGAGAAAATTTGACAGAATAATCTCTGGTTAATTTAACTTTTATAAAACCTATATAATCAGGGTCTCAAGGCCCGATCGATCATCAATTTTCTTCTACAAATTCAATGATGCATTAAGTTTAAACAAATGCATAATCTAGAATACAATAATGGAGATTTTATTGATTATAATTAATATATATGTTGACGTACGTATAGTCTTAAACACCTTGAACTTTAAGAGTAATTAAGATTTAACATTAATGTCCTAGCTCCTAATGATGAGCCTATGAGTTAACCCTTACTTATATTTTAAAATTTTGTGAAAATGTATTGAAGTGTTGTATTCTTATTGATTGATGTGAGACTTATTTTCTCAACAAAATATTTATAATATGAATCGAGAAACTATTTTGTGGAACAAAATACTTTACACAATTTCTAGAGTGAGAAAGTGAAAATATATGTTGAATTAATGATCAAAGTTTCCAATTAATTGTTGAATTTCACACAGAAAAATATATGTTTTACTTATCCCATAAATTAGACTAATAATTAAGGATATACAAAGTATGATGAGTTTTGATCTGTTATATCTATCTATCTATCGTTACCAACCCTGTTTTCCTGTTAGATAAATTATATTTAGTGTATAAACAAATTGCATGTGATGTAATTAAGTAGATTTTGAATGCTTATTAATTATGTTCGAATTAATTAAATGTTTGAATATGATTATCATTGGTCGTTAATGATATGGTTCCTTGGACTTGAAAGTTTAGAAAAATTTGTAAACCCCAATTTAAAGTTATAGAAAATTTAGAAATTTTATTTTACAATTTTATATATATTTTTGAATTTTTTTATGTAATTATTTATAACAGTATCTATGAGAGTACGAAGGGACAAAATATATACTGAAAAACCAAACTGTACGTTATGCTAACATATATACTACCGGCACCCAAGTGCCACCAACAACAACCCAAGCGCCTCATAGCAGTCGCTAGCTAGAGCGACATGCATCCATAGTTCTTGTGTCACTGTGTACGCTAACCATGCATTGTATCGTGTATCAACGTTGTCACTATTATTGTTTATCGATCAATCACGTTGTTTTCTTTAGTAAATAATGACTACACGTGATGTCTATTTGATAATATATTTAAAATATTATTGTTCTTAGGAGAACTCAGATAAATTTTGGTGAAACTACCAATAAATCAAGAATTAGAATATGTCCCAATAAATTAAATGATGCAATTCCTGACATGCTTTATTTATTTAAAATAACCCATTCCCAAATAATTAATGTGGTGTTTAATTTTATGTATGTCTTGGATAATGGCGTATTGCATGTGAATTGCCATGACATTTAGAAATGATGAGTATAATAATTTTTTGGCTCATATATTATAATACCATATTTTTATAATTAAATTATTAATTTATAATATTTTTGATAAAAAGTAAATTTAATTTTCAAAATTTACTTATGAATAAAGTAATAGAACATTTATTTACGATGAAATGTTACATAACCCCAATTTTACAATGGATATAAATTTAAATATTATCTTATAATATTTTTTTATTTAATTAAAAAAAAAGATTTAATGTATTTTTTTAAAAAATAATTATTCAATTTAATTTTAAAATTTTATAAATATATAATATATTTTTGTTAAGGAGATCATGTTTCACGTCGACTAAGAAATCAGTCGAAAAATTGGTTATAAGTTAGGCTTACGAAAACTAACATAGTATTAGAGTGGGACCCTAGGTTCGAGTGGTACAACCTTTCACTGTCCAATCACCTCACAGTCCATCGATAATAGGGTACGTCCTTGTCGATGTGAAAGGATGTTAAGGAAATCATGTTTCACATCAATCAAGAAATCAACCGAAGAATTGGTTATAATCTTAGATAATCTTTGTTTTTGTAAGTATAATTAGACTAAAAAAAACTAACAATTTTAATAAAAATATAAGAAAACTAGAATTTGGTGAGATTAGGGGTTAGAAGTCAACCCATTCTACGCAATCCTCGTTGGTATCAAAATTGGAATTTCCTAAAGAATTTCAATTTTTATGTAAAAGTTAACAATTCTTATTTTGAATAACCAATGTAATTAAAATTAAATATAAAAATTATTAATTTATTGTTATAAATATATATACTATTAAAGTATGAATCTCTAAAAAAAGGGTTAAAATGACTCTTTAATGGAGTACTTGGATTATGGTACCACTTCAATACTTTTTATTATGCTATTAAAAGTACAAAGGTAACTCCAACAAATCTGACCATAGATGATCATCGGAGCATAACTAATTATGTTATGCCTAAAAAAAAAATTCTATGACATTGATTGCTGTTCTTAAATGTGTACTCAAATTACTCTTATTATTTTTGAATATTTGTTTAGTTTTAAGTATAAATTAATTAAGGAGTTAAAAAAATAGTTTAAATGGGTTAAGAAAAATGGTCATTCTTAAACTTTAATTAATTATAAATGTTTTAATTAAATAATTTGTGTACGTTTTGAATTAAGGTACAAAATGGATGAATATTAACCGGCAAAAAAGTTGAATTTGAAAGATTTATGAGCAACTAGCAAATAACAGAGCACTAACTTGCATGCATTATCATGCAATCATCATAATTAAGCATAAACTAAGAGACTCGGGTCATTAAGAAATTATGTCTGAAATCGCTCAGATATACTAACGTTAGGCTGGTTTATTCTGTTTTCAAAATGTTGACAATCATTGTTTCTACAAATAACTAACTTACTAATCATTTTAATTTTTGGTCTTCAGGATTAATTCTTTTATCAGTGACTATGGGTGTATCAAAAATTTATTCATCTGATTAATTTACAAAATCTATATGCATCCGTGAAATTGTAGACGGTTTGGAAACAATTGTTGATTGGACTAGATAAAAAAATTCATAATTCAAGTGATGTCAATCGGATTATAGATATTTATTTTTAAATTTCATCGATATATATTAAAATAAATAATATTTTTAAATATTTATTAAATTTATATAAATTTTTATTAATTTTAAAATATTTGTTATATAACTCCTTAATAAACAAATTATAAAAGTCCCATATCGGTTAAAAATAAATATGAGTGTTGAATTTGAGGCTATAAATAAAGTCTTTCTTCACCATTTGTAAAACATCTTAAAATTTGTAAATTTTTTTCTCTTTTGTAAGGGTAATTAATTAGTTTAATTTTGTCCAATTAGTTATAATTTGAAATTCATCCATTTTGGAGATAATGGAAGTGGTCAACGATGCCCGAGGACTTAGGTAACATTTATACCGAACTTCGTTAAATTTCTGGTGTTATTATTTTTCTGTTTTAATATCTACTTTAGTTTATTTTGGCATTATTTCCAATAGCATTATTTTATCGGGTTAGTTTGAGTTATATTCATTAAATCATAAGTGAATAGTAACTAATTAGAATAGGAAAAATATATATAATTTTCCCAATAATTGGTATCAGATCCGAAGGTTTCTACCTAAGCATTTGTTTGTATTTTGTTTATTTGCTATTGGAATATAGTTGCTAGTTGTTGTAATTTGAAGAAATGGCAGAAGAAAATTTTCTTTCGACCAAAGGCCAATCATCCACGTCACACAGAACTATGGTGATGAATGCAAGGTTCGAGGTGGAGAAGTTTGATGAAACTGGCCATTTCGGCATGTGGCAAGGCAAAGTTCTAGATGCTCTGTTTCAACAAGGTCTAGATATCGCCATTGAAGAAGAGAAACAAGATGAAGTAGAGTGGAAAAATATCAACCGATTGGCATGTGGTATAATCCGTTCATGTCTCTCAAGAGAATAAAATTATACGTTCATGAAGGAGACATCCACAAGTAAGTTGTGGAAGGCGTTGGAGAATAAGTTCATGAAGAAAAGTGGATAGAATCGACTCTATTTGAAGAAGAAGTTATTCTGTTTTGAAGAACTTCCAGGTACTATAATTATTGCTTTTAATCGATTAGTAGCAGATTTGTTAAATATGGATGAAACTTTTAAAGATGAAGATTTAGCCTTGATGTTGTTAGCTTCCCTTTATGATGAGTTTGATCACCTTATTACGAGCTTACTCATTGGGAAGGATAAAGTGTCTTTTGAGGAAGTTTGCATTGCTTTGTATAGTTATGAAATTAGAAATAAAGATAAAAAATAAAGCAAGAATGAAGCAGTAGAGGCACTATCTATAAGAGGATGTCCGCAAACACAACAGAAAGGAAGGAGAGATATATCTCTATCAAAACAAAGGCTTGGTAAAGATGAATGTGCCTTTTGTCATGAGAAAGGCCATTGGAGGAAAAATTGTCTGAAGCTGCAGAAGAAAGGAAAAGCTGTGCTGTCTGATGCATGTGTAGCTGAAAGCAGTTCAAATTTAGATTTTGCATTGGTTGGTTCGTCAACAGCATCCCATCCTGATGATTGGATTTTTGATTCAATGTGTACCTTCCATATGTCTCCTAACAAGGAGTGGTTCTTTAACTTTGAAGAACTAGATGGTGGAATTGTTTTCATGGGTAATGATTATCGATGCAAAATTTTGGGGATCAGTACAATTCATTTAAAGATTCAAGATGGTTCAACCAGGGTCTTGACGGATGTTCATTATGTTCCATATACGAAGAAGAATCTCATTATTGTGGGAGTCTTAGAATCAAAAGGCTTCACTATGACCATATAAAATAGAGCATTGAAGGTTACTTCTGGAGCACTTGTGGTGATGAAATGTGTTTGGAAGAATAACTTGTACTACTACCTTGGTAGTACAGTTATTGGGATAACATCAGCAACAGTTTCAGAGGAAGAAAGAGATTCAGAAACTACCAAGCAGTGGTATATGCGTTTGGGACATGTTGGTGAAAAAGCTTTACAGATTGTCGTAAAGTAAGACTTGTTAAAAGATGTCAGAACTGACAAGTTAGAATTCTGTAAGCATTGTGTATTAGAGAAGCATAAAAGAGTAAGCTTTGGCACTACTCTCCATAATACAAAAGGCATTTTGAATTATATCCATACTGATGTATGGAGGCCAACAAGAACTCCATCCATAAGTGGCAAACATTGTTATGTCACTTTCGTTGATGACTTCTCCAGAAGAGTTTGGGTGTATCTCATGAAGAAGAAGGATGAAGTGCTGAGAATTTTTCTCAAGTGGAAGAAGATGATCGAGACTCAGAATGGTAAAAAGATCAAGTGTTTGAGGTCTGATAATGACACTGAGTACACAAATGATCCATTTATGAAAGTTTGTGAAGAAGAAGGGTTAGTGTGACAATTTACTATTCGAAAAATACCACAACAGAATGGAGTTGCAAAACGTATGAGCCAGAATTTTCTAGAGAAGGTTCGATGTATGTTGTCAAATGCTGGGTTAGGCAAGCAGTGTTGGGCTGAGGTTGTGACATATGTTTGCCATCTCATCAACCGTCTACCATCGTTTACTCTTGAAGGCAAAACGCCTATGGAGGTATGGTCTGGAAAACATGCTAGAGATTATGATTTCTTACACGTGTTTGGTTCAATTGCATACTACCATATAACAAAATCAAAGTTTGACCCAAGAGCCTAGAAAGCTGCTTTTTGGGGATCCCTTTTGGTTCTAAGGGATATCGACTATGGTGACTTGAAATGAAAAGGATAATCTTTAGTAGAGATGTTACCTTTGATGAATATACCTTGCTGAGAAAGGTAACTAAGAAGATTGATGGCACTTTAGAGCAGGTGGAGCAAACTCCGAATCAAGTGGAGTTTGAAAGCAGAATTGTTAATCCAGTTAGTGAAGATAAGACAAAAGGCAATCCTCCATTGATAGAAGATGAATAAGATGAATATGTTTTAACCTAAGAACCTCCACAACAATAATAAGAAACTGTAGTTGATGGGCCATGACGACAAAATGTCAAGGTGCCTACTCGATACAAGGATTTTGAAGACCTACCTACTTAGTTTAAGAATACGGTGGCCTGTGCACTTTCCGTTGTGCATGATGATGTTCCTTCCATATATAAAGAAGAAATTAGAAGCCCTAAAGTTAAAATATGTAAGGAAGCTATGGATGAAGAAATTATGTCCCTTCAGAAGAATAAAACATGAAAGTTGACACAACTACCTAAGGGCAAGAAGACAATTGGCTGCAAATGGATATATGCAAAGAAAGAGGGATTTCCTAACAAAGATGGTATTCATTACAAGGCAAGATTGGTGGCTAAGGGCTACGCTCAGAAGGAGGGAATCGATTATAATGAGGTATTTTCTCCAGTTATAAAACATTCTTCCATTAAAATTTTGTTAGCCTTAGTAGCATAATTCAATTTGGAACTAGTTCAAATTGATGTGAAAACCGCGTTTCTACACGGTGACTTAGAAGAGGAAGTCTATATGTCTCATCCAGAAGGGTTTAATGTTGCTAGTAAAGAGAATTGGGTTTGTAAGATGAACAAATCATTGTATGGATTGAAGCAATCTCCAAGGCAGTGGTACAAACAATTTGATCAATTTATGTTGCAGTAGAAGTACACTAGAAGCACACATGATCATTGTATGTATTTTCGTAAGCTACAAGATGAGTCTTTCATTTATCTCTTATTGTACGTCGATGATATGTTGATGCATTGAAGAGCTAAGTAGAAATTGAGAAGTTGAAGGCTCAACTAAGTCAGGAGTTCGAGATGAAAGATTTGGGAGAAGCCAAGAAGATTCTTGGTATGGAGATAAGTAGAGATAGGAAGAAGGGGAAGCTTAGTTTGACCCAGAGTCAATATTTGAAGAGGGTACTACAACGTTTTGGTATGAATGAACAGACAAAACCTATAAGTACTCCATTAGTTCCTCAATTCAAGCTTAGTGCTCAATTATCTCCTAAAAATGATGCAGAACGAGAATATATGGCAAAGGTACCATATGCAAATGCGGTTGGTAGCTTGATGTATGCAATGGTGTGTACAAGACCTGACATTTCACATGCAATTGGTGCTATAACCAAGTATATGCATGATCCTGGTAAAAGATATTGGTTGGCTGTGAAATGGATTCTACGGTATATTATAAATACTGTAGATGTTGGTTTAGTATTTCAACAGGATAATACAGTTGGTCAATATGCAGTCGGATATTATGATTCCGACTATGCAGGAGATTTAGATAAGCGTCGGTCAACTACTAGTTATATGTTTACTCTTGTTAGAGCACCAGTCAATTGGAAGTCTACCTTGTAGTTCATAGTTGCTTTGTCTACTATAGAGGCAGAGTATATGATAGTTACAGAGGCTGTGAAGGAAGCTATTTGGTTACGAGGTTTGCTTGAAGACTTGGGAGTTGGTCAAAAACATATTAAGGTGTTTTGTGATAGTTAGAGTGCTATTCATTTAGCAAAGAACCAAGTCTACCATGCACGTACAAAGCACATGACGTTCGTTATCATTTCGTGCGAGAGATTATTGAAGAAGGTAAAGTACTAGTTTAGAAGATTAGTACTACAGAGAATCTCGTGGATATGATGACCAAGGTGGTAATAACAATCAAGTTCAAACATTGTATGGACTTGATTAATATCCTACAAATATGAATTGGCATTAGCGTCGTTGATATAGTGATTGAAGAAATCATTTAAAAATCACTAAGTCGCTAAGGTGGAGATTTGTTATATAGCTCCTTAGTGAGCAAATTAGAAAAGTCTCACATTGGTTAGAAATGCAGATGAGTGTTGGATTTGGGGCTATAAATAAAGTTCTCCTTCACCATTTGTAAAACATCCCAAAATTTGTAAATCTTCCTCTATTTTGTAAGGGTAATTGATTAGCTCAATTTTATCCAATTAGTTGTAATTTGGAGTTCATTCATTTTGGAGATAGTAAAAGTGATCAACGACGTCCGATGACCTAGGTAACATTTATACCGAACCTCGTTAAATTTCTGGTGTTATTATTTTTCTACTTTAATATTTCTGTTTCAATATCTGATTTAGTTTATTTAAATATTATATTTCTAATAATATTATTTTATCGGATTAGTTTGAATTCTATTAATTTAAATCATAAATAAATAATAATTTCAGTACATTCAATCACAACTTTTTAAATCAAACTATTTTGATTATTCTTAATTTTCCATCTACGTTATAATTCTCTATTTTAAAAAATTATATAACTTTTTAATTAATATGAATAAAATTAGAAAAATTGTGAATAAATCCTAATAATATATGGTTACAATTCATCCCATCCAATCAATAATATAATAATAAAATTAAATCATGTATCGATAAAAAAAAAAGTATGCTATTTATTTATATATACTGTATACCCTCACGGAGACGAAAACTTTGTACCAAAATAAAACTTAGACCATTTTATTTTATATAAATTAATTTATCCATCACCGATAAAGATTCCTCAAAATCATATAATTTTAAGAAATAGTTTCTCCAATCTAAATCATTTGTGCATACGGAGGTTGAAGTTGGAGAAATTGAACAATTTTTTCATAAATTTGAAGATCGTAAGGATTTTTAAAATCTCATTCATCCTTATTTAGATAAAATTTAAAAGTCCAAAGGCAAGAATAATTGTTGGCAAATTATAAAAATAATTTTTTTTTTTACATTGTAATTAAATTATAAGTATATTAGGTGATGATCTACTTTTTATAAGAAAAAATAATGACGAGTGTTGAACTATATTGTTGTAGCATATGGTGAAACTCCTTAAAGTTACTGTTTTCATACTAAGACTAAAATGTTTATTTTGAAATTATTTTGAACTAAATCAAATGTTTTAAAATTACCCTCTTTAAAACTTAGAATAAGTATATATATACAAACAACCCAAATACAACTCTCAAAACAAAATATTACTCAATGTTTTTGTTATCAAGCTAAAGATTTAAGATTTCTATCCAAAATCATAATTTATTTTTAATTTTAAAAAAATATTATATATATATTTTTTATTTTAATAAAAATACATTTAAATTATTATATTTTGTAGATATATTAAGTGTTTAGTAGATAGTACACCAGAAGAAGAGAAGACTTATAACACATTTAGTGACCTCGTATATTGCATATAGAGATAACCGACGTACAGGTGGTTCTTATTTCTTGAAAACATTATATTATTGGAAGCCATTAGATTTCCTATTGGCTTATAGTCATTTTAAATACAATAAAGTCTCTTTCGTTTCTCTTTTTCCTATTTGGATGGCTGGAATCTATAGCTTGTGGAACGAGCATATTCCAAAACATAAAAATAAAAAATAAAAAATAATTAATTAATAAACTTTAATGGTGAGATCCAAATTGAATTTTTTATTGCATATTTTCTTTTTCTTTGCTGAATTTGGGGTAGACGTCACGGTCACGATCCGTGGAAGTGAATTAATTTGTTAGAATAATAGTGCTACTCATCCTTTTTCTATTTTCTCATTATTGACCTTTTAATTTCATTTAATCTTTAATTTACTTCCTATTGTTTGGATTTTGGATCATATTTCTCTCTTAATTTATGTTTCATGTCAACTCAAAGGGCGAGGGATGGTTGTGATAGTAGTTCAAGATTATATATGCTCAACAAGCTCCAATTCTTGTGCACGTTACCCACTAGTTTAGGGAAATGGTTGTAATTATCCTCGAAAACGTTACTCTCTTCTTTTCTATAAAAAAATCAAATTTAAATATATTAACAATCAAAGTTATGAAATCAAAATTAATAACTTTTATAATTCGATATATTATAAGTTTATTTAAGTTTAATTAATAGATTATTTGATTGTTACAATTGATATATATTATTTTTTTAAAAAATAAAACTTGATATTATATTATAATTTTCATGATTTTCGATATTATAGATTTAGATAAAGATTAAGATTGATGATAAAATACAAATTTTATGAACATGACATTATTCATCCTAGATGAATACTTAGAGGAAAAAAATTACTTTAGAAAAAAATCTAGATGAATAAATAACACAAATATGTGTTTTTATTTAAAATAATTAATAAAAAAATATAAATAAAACAAACCTACCAAAGAGAGAGGACATTAATAGAATAAGATCTCTCTTGGGTAGAAATTAAATTAACTTTTAGAAAGATTCAAAGAAAAAATGAACAAAAATGGCTAAACAATTAAAGCAAACATGTAAGATTTATGATTATATAAATGAGTTTAACACTTTTAGTCATGAGATCCCCTGTATCCCTGATAAAGAATCTTTTTTCTTTTTATGGACTCCAAACTTGGGACACGATTAAGTTAAGGTGTAAAAGTGTACAATATTTTGTCACTGCTATCCCCATAGTTGGGACATTAATTGATTACTCTAAAGATTCGTCAAAATCCAAGTAAGAAAGAATTGGTCCTAACAAAGGCGAGAGTAATAAAGGAATATGTGTAGCTCATGAAGTTTCATCAAAGAGTTGATATATGATGATGTAGTGTTTAATGGAATCCAAACTAATGCTTCTTATAATTTAAAATTTAATAGTCATGGAGGAAGCTCAAAAACTTAACACAAAAGCTAATGAGGTAGATTCCATTAAAGTAGTGAGCTATACTACCAAACCAATCCAATGTAAGGATGGAAATAGATTGGATCTCATCTGATGTTGTTTAAGAGATCTAATATAATCTAATTTATTTTTATTCATAGTTTAGATAGAACTTATAAGATGTTAAACAAGGGATCAATAAATATCCATGACATGATCCAAATTATTTTAAAAAAATCATTTTTTTAAATTAAAATATTATTTAATATAATGCATTATATATTTTAAATTGATAAATAATAATAATAATAATAATAAGAGAACATTATATATTTGTAGAAAAATAATTTCTTATCTATTTTAGAGACTTTCTTAATTATTTATAATGAATATATTATTTAAATTTTAATTAATGTAATAATTATATAAATTCTAAAAAACTGTAATGTTTATAATAATTTTTTTGAACTATTAACTTGTAATTTCATTCTATATAACATATGATGGTTTCTTTTAATTTTTTAAAAATATGAGTTAATTACTCAAAATTTAGAAAGAATTATGTCGTTTAACTATAGAAGAATTATAAGAAAAAAACTATAAATGTGATGAATTTAAATTTAAATTTAATAAATTTTAAATAATATTAGATAGATTTATGAAAATTATAAGAGATAAAAAGTTAGATTTATAAAAATATAAGAGAAAATTTTAAAAATTTATTCATAATATAAAGTTTTTTCAAATAAATAGTGATACGTTTAAATGAATAATCAATATAAACTTTAATTATTTTAAATTACATAAGATGTTATTTAATATATAACAAGTAATGGTCTTTTTCTCGTAAGATTTTGAAAACTAACTTCAATGTATTAAATCGGAGATTTTTGTTGTTTGTGAAACAAGTAGTAAATCTATCAACTAAAAACTAATAAAAATAAAAATAAAATATAAAAATTATGATAAAAATATGTTAAAAGAACGATTGTAGGATCATTCTTCATCACTAACATGTATTGTAAATCAATAAAAACATATCATAATCTAATATTCTTTTAACTATACCAACTTAGAGAAATTCACAAATGCAAAAGTCTTTACTTTCTTAACTATTTGTTTAATTAAAAAAACTCTTAATCCAAATACTTTCTAATAGGAAACCTAGAATAAGTTTTTTAAATTTAATCTATTAAAAGCATTCAATTTTAAGAAGCAAATTATATCAAAGTTAAACATATAAGCTCTGTTAAATTATTTTGATGATTAATTTTTATTGTAAGTAATTTATCGCTAGCTATTAAATTTAATTATATAATCAATTATATTGATTAATAATGAATTAATCTGATTATTTAATTATATATTTAAATAATCAAGAAAATTCATATAAATATTAAAACTAAAAATTAATATATAATTAATAAGAATATTATAGATATTATTAAATATTATAAAATTAACTACTTATGAAAAATAATAAATTTAAAATATTATTCATGATAACAATAAAAGATGGGAGAAGAAATATTAAGATTGTTATCTTTAATTCTAATATTTAATTCCTTTAATTGGTTTTTGAATTTTCTTCTTAATTTTTATTGCAGTTTTAATTTTATATTTTTTTAATTTTTATACAATCGATTCTATTTTATAGGGTGTTCTTTGATTATTTTTATCGAGAAAAAATTGAAAAAAGATATGCGGTGGCGAAAATCTCGCTGCACAAAGGTAAAGGCGTGAAACTTTTGATATAATGCTAATCTATTTAAAGGACACTCGGCTACCTACGATATTGGAAGATATGTATTTGATGACAGTTGGCTGCTAAAGAGATAGACGTAAGGAATTTTTCTTTTTAATTTGGATGGCCTTCCTAAGCAAGTCCACCTATTTTATGAATGCATCCAACTATTAAATAAAAATAAAAAGAATTCATAAAAATCTAAAAAAAAATCTAAAAAATAAATATTTTTTCAATAAATACAAAATAAATAATTTTAGATAGTTATAATATATATATATATATAGAAAAGAATTAATTTTTAAAAATTTGAATAAAATAACATTTATTAAACTTCTCCACACTAACTATTTGGTAATCATTGAGCAAAATCAACACCTATAATTAAGAGAATAAGTTTTTTGATATTTTATCTCAGAGATTTAACTATATTATGGTTTCAAATTATAATAAATTTTAGATATTATCTTTAGTTATCTCTTTATTACAGTTATGTATAATAATAATGCTCAAAGTATCTATATAATGTAACATCAATTTGTAATTGCCAAATCATATGATATAAATAAGTTAGAATATTATTTCTCTTTATAAAATATCAATATTCTTTTAGAGTTAAATTGGATACCATAGATTTTTTTAAATTGTATCTCCATGCATCAAAAGTATTCCTTAAAATTAAAAAAAAATGTTTCATTTGGTTATAATATAACTATGCTTGTTGGTTTAGTCAAATGAAAGAAAACAAACGAGAAACAAAAGTTCATGAGTCTATGGAGTAAAAAAAAAGATCTATAAATAATACTATCATAAGACCAATTATGTTAATAAAATTGGATCAAATTTCATTATTTTAGACTCAATTATTATTATTATTAGCAACTTATTTTCTGTTATTTTTGCCACTTTTTTTATACATAACCATTTTTGTAATTATTTTTAGCTTTTCCCTATATATACACACTTTTTTTGTTGTTTATTTTTTGTGGGGTACATATTGTATCATAGACTGTTTTATGTATTTAATCAATTATAGTACAATTGATACTTTTAAATCTTATTCTAGTATTGTCATATAATCTATTCTCTTTTTGTGTAACTCCACCTTTCTAAACTATATGAAATGATCAATGTGTTTGGTTCAAAGGGTAATCAATGGATACAAACAATTGGCTTATATAGCCTCAAATTGATTCTCTAAAAGGGTTGTTCTTGAAATAACAATAACATTAAGGGTAGGATAATTTGACTAAATAAGTTAATCCTATCGCCTTAATCATTTTTCAAGAAATATGTTTAGCTTTCGGCTTGATAAACTTAAAAAAAAATTCTAACAACATACTCTTATTCATTGAAAGTATAGCACAATTCCAAGAGATTCAAAACATTTTTTGAAAGTTTATGTATATAGATTATTTTATTACCAATTTAGCTATTGTGCATACAAGGTTTAAACAAATTTATCATAAAATTACATTCACTTAGGAATAAGGTCAAGATTCTATCAACATTTATTATCCTTTTTGACCTAACATTGTTTAGGTAATTTCATCATCGATGCCAACAAATAAATAGAGAATATGTGATTGTTTTCAAGCTCGTCTATTAATCATAACTATTCTAAAGAATGCAATAAATAAGTAATAAAAATGAAAAAAAAATTATGCTACCTAAAGTATGCTAATCCTAAAACATGAATCCTAAAACATACTGAACTAATAATAAAGCATAAAAAAAAATAAAGATAGTGATATGTTAACACTCTCCCACACCTAATCTTATATTGTTCTCGATATAAACACATGCATATATGTAATGTAAAAGGATAAGAAATGAGTAGAAAACAAATATAGTGGGTTGTCTCTCACAAAGCATTGGTTTAAACATTTTTAGCCTGACTTTGCCTCATATGTTTCTTTAATCGTCACTCTAGAGTTACCTTGTCTATATTGATTGGTGCAAAAATTTCGTAATATGGCTTCAATTTGTGTCCATTAGCTTTAAATTCTTTACTGGTATTTGGGCTTCGTACTTCAACTGCACCATGAAAGAATATAACTTACTTGGAAAAAATTTAAGGTGTGAATGGAATAAGGGGATTTTATTGCCAATGGAAAACTCTTTCCTCTACATCATATTGTCATGAAATGCCTTTGTATTGTTTTTGTAAACTTTTGAGCTTTCATAGGCATCATTTGAAATTTTCTCTAGCTCATTCATTTGAAATTTTTAGTGTCCTCTAGCTTCATCTAAGTCCATGTTACATTGTTTCATCACCTAAAATGCTCGATGTTCTAACTCAACAGGTAGATTACAAGATTTACCATACACCAGCCAGAATGATGACATTTAAATTAATGTTTTGTATGTAGTTCTATATACTGACAATGCATTATCCAGTTTCAAGCTCTAATCCTTTCTGTTGGGTTTAATTATCTTTTCAAAGATGTACTTGACCTCTATGTTAGACATTTCAGCTTGTCCACTCGTTTGTGGGTGATATGGGGTAGTGACTCTATGGTTGACATTGCACTTTTTAAGTAAGGCCCAAAAAGTCATATTGCAAAAATATAGCCTACTATTACTGATGATAGATCTTGGTGTTTAAAACCTTAAAAAGATGTTAGACTTCATAAAATTCACAATAACCTTAGATTCATTAGTTCTGGCGGCTTTAGCTTCCACCCATTTAAACATGTAAGCCATAACAATATATATATATAAAATTGTAAGAAGATGGAAAATATCCTATGAAATCAATACCGTAAGCATCAAAGATTTCAACAATAAGAATTAGAGTTTATAACATTTGACTCCTAAAGCTTAAGTTACCCATTCATTAACAACATTCATATGGTTTGCAAAAAGTGAAGGCATCCTTGAATAATGTTGGCCAATAATATTCGCTCTCAAAGACTTTGAGAGTGGTTCGTTATACATCACATGCATAAGAATGATAAAAAGTTAGAATAGAAGTAAATTTAGTGTCAGATACACACCTTCTTATCAATAGGTCTAGGCAATGTTTCCAAAGGTAGGGGTCATCCTACAAATATTGTTTAGCAACCTTCTTGAGTTTGAATTTGCTAGCTTATGATAGGTTTTATGGGAACTTTTTAGTGATCAAGTAGTTCGCTATATCTGCATACCAAAGAGTAAACAATATGGTCTCAAGTGATTCCTCTTTTTGAATTAAACTACTAAGATGATTTGTTACTACATTTTCACTTCCTTTTTTGTCTTTGATATTTCAAGGTCAAATTCTTGTAGAAGAAGAATCCACCTTATTAGAATTGTCTTGACATCTTTCTTTATGAGTAAGTAGCCAAAGAGCTACATGATTAGAGAAAACAATTAATTTAATGCCAATTGGATATGATCAGAATTTTTCTAAAGCAAAAATCGCAACTAAAAGATCTTTCTCCATTATGAACTAATCGAGTTGGGCATCATTTAGGATCTATGATGCATAATATATAGCATTTGGCTTACCAATCCTTTGTTCCAAGATAGCTCCAACTGTATAGCCACTTGCGTTACACATAAACTCAAATGGTAGACTCCAATCATGTGGTTTTATGATAGGTGTTGTGGTTAAAAGTTTTTTCAATCTATTAAATTCTTTCAAGCATTCTTTATTGAACAAAAATACCACCTCTTTTTGGAGCAACTATCATAGAAGTCTTGCTATTTTTGAAAAATCATGTATAAATCTTCAATAAAATCCTGCATGATCAAGAAAAAAAATGAACATCCCTCACACAAGTGAGAGGTTGTAAGGAATGAATAAAATCTATCTTAGATTTATCAACCTCTATTCCCTTATATGATATTACATTCCCCAAAACTATACCTTGATATACCATAAAATGACATTTTTTCTAATTACATAGAAGGTTAGTTTCTACACATCTCTCTAAAGTTAATGCAATGTTAATGAGGCAATTATCAAATAAATCTCCATCTACAGTAAAATCATCCATAAACACTTATATAATGGTCTCTATAAAATCAAGAAATGCACTTATCATACACCTCTAAAAGGTGGTTGGAGCATTACAAAGGAAAAATGACATGTGTCTATAAGTGAAGGTTCCAAAAGGACAGGTGAATGTTGTCTTCTCTTGGTCTTCCGGTGCAATGAAATCTGATTATAACCTAAAAACCATCAAGAAAATAATAGTGAGTGATAAGAGTCAAATTATTGCATTTTTGTTATTATTTAAATGTTGATATTTGTGTGAAAATTGCATTTATTTGATTATTTAATCCACAAATGTCATTTCACGGGTATTTCGTGTTTAAAGTGCAATTTCAGGTAAAATCATAATTTTGGAGAAGTTTGGGACAAATTTCAATGAACGGGATTGAGTGCAAATAAAAAGAAAACAAAATTTTAAAATTTGGAATATCGCCGCCGGTGAGAATATTCTCGCCGCCGGCGAAAACCTTACGGAGAATACGTTGAAAATCATGCAGGGAGCATGGATTTTGGCAAAGCAATCTCGCCGCCGACCAAAGAAATCTCGCCGCCGACCAATGCAATCTCGCCGCCAGCGAAAATCCTACAGAAAGCACGGCAAAAATCTTCCCGATAGCACAAAATTTGGCAAATTCATCTCGCCGCCGGCCAAAATCGAAAACCCAAAAAAATTTATTTTCCAGAAATCTCACCGCGGCGAGAATAATGTCGCCGCCGGCGAGTTTCGTCTGAAAACAGATTTTTTTGGTTGTTTTATTCCAAAATTGCCCCCCAAACCCTAGATCTATATATACAATATGATGGAGAAAGAGGGGGACGGCAGAGAGAACAGATCTGAGTCATTTTTGGAGGAAAAAAAGGCAATTTTGGAGAGAAAGTTTGGAGAAGCTTGAAGGATCATCACCATTGTTGCTACCAAGTCTTCATCTTCAAGAGTTTTTCATCTCTTCTCCTTAGCCTTCCTATTCTACATTTTATTCAGATTTGTTATTCATGAATTCAATTGAAATAATGGTTGTTCTTATTTCCGTTATGAACTAATTCGTTTTTGCTAAGGCTATGATGTAGTTGAATCAAGGAAATCTGATTTCTTTTGTTATTGTTATATGAGTTCATTGTTTTCAAGTTGAGTGTTTATTTCTATGCTTAATGCTTTTAAATTTCTGGCCAAGATTTAGATGATTAGTTGCATTATATTGAGACCGAGAGGAGATATGTAATGAATGCTTCTTGTGATAAATACCGTATGTTAAATGCGAGTGTGAGAACTAATGCATGATGTATATGGTTAATCTAGAAATTCCATAAATCTTAATGTGCTTGTTTGTGATTAAATCTTCATAGAAATATAGTTGATTTTCATAGATAAGTAATTCTAATATAACTCGAGAGATAGTATTAGGTAAATTTGGGTTTTTCAACCATCACTTTTAGCTTTGATTCTCATATAACATGACTTGAAATCGGATTAAATTGATTTAGCGAAATCAAATGCCTTAGCGTTTTTAATCATTTGTGAACAACATTAAATTTTGTTATTTGCGTTTAGTTTTATGTTAATTTACTTTTAAAACAATTTCAACAATTTGGTTTTCAATTAAAATTAAGGTTAGTCAATTTCGGTACTTAGTAATGCCATTCCTTGTGGGTTCGATATCCGTACTTTTGTACACTTTATTACTTGAACGATTCGTACACTTGCGAAAATAAGCATCAGTGAGTATGTCATTATAAACACTCAAGTATTTGATCAATAAAAAGGTAAATGAAAATGATCTCTACAAGTAATAGAGTTGAGCTTTCAAAAATCAATGCAAATTTACCACTCGGATTGAAGTCGAGTAAGAACTAAATCATTATTCACATTCTTGACCATTGTAACTCCTGAAATCTTTGGAACCACTTGGACTGAGCTAACCCATTGCTATTTGAAATTGAAAAAATTACACAAACTTCCAATAGCTTGATAACTTCTATCATAACCACTTCCATCAATGATGGATTTAATCATCTTTGTGGTTCTCTCGTTGGTTTGGTCCCATCTTCAAGTAATATTTGGTGCATACACATAGAGGTGTTGATTTGCTTAATGTTGACAATTGTCTACCCAATCATTGATTTGTATTTTCTTATAACACATTAAGCCATTTCTTGAATAGCTGAAAGTTAAGATACTATAATCACAAAAAATGTGTCCTAAGTATACACATTTGAAATGTTATGGGAAAGGTTTGAGCTCTAAGATGGGTGCCTACATAATGGAATGCAAAAGTTTCTCATAAGACATAGGAAGAGAAATATAGGAAAGATTGTACCTTAGGTTTATCTCTAAAGAAGATTCAAAGGAGGTGACAATCTCCTTCAATTCCTTTACTCTATCAATATCCCCTTCTTCATCACTTACATATTCAGTTATCATATTGTCTCTTATGGTATCCTCTGATAGGTCTATAATTTTGACATCAACCATTTGTTTGTACTTTCGAAATTAATCATTTGTTGCACTAAATATTCAAGTATGTCAACAAAAATACAATAATTATGATCACTACGGTAACCCATCACTTCAAAAATATTGAAGCAAATAACCTTTCTACCAAACTCCTTAGATAGAGTTTTGATATGCACATCTTTGTCCAGATGGTTCTCATGAATGGTTTACCTAAAAGTAAGGGTTGTGGACTTACTAGTGGAGTCATCTCTTATATCAAGTACATAAAAATCAACTAGAAAGATAATCTCATTAACTTGCGTTAAAATATCTTCCAAAACTCCCTTTGGATAAACATTAGATCAATCGACGAGTTAAATAACTACAATAACTTCTTCAAGATGACTAAGATTTAAAGTAGCATAAATTAAGGCATAACATAAATTGAAGATCCTAGATCTATCATAGCCCTTTCAAATTTAGTGTTACTTATAATGCAAGTTATGGTGAAACTACCTAGATCTTTGCTTTTTGGGGGAAGTTTCCTTTATAAGAATTATTTGTAAGAATGTCGACACATTCTCTCACATGTTCACCACTTCATTTCCTTTGAGCTTACTTTTGTTGGTGCACAATTTCTTGAGAAATTTAACATAGCTTGCCACTTGCTTGATTACATACAACAATGGAATGTCAACTTGTACTTTTCAAAAAGTTTCCAAGACTTCTTACTCGTGTACCTCCTTCTTAGATTTTTAAAACTTGCTAGGAAAATGAATAGGGGGTTCATAAGTAGAAATTAGAACTTTAGATTGTACATTGGGTGGTTTTTTTGCTTCCTTTTTATCGATTGTCTTGTTTTTCACTTTGTGAGAATTTCTTGTTTATTCTTGAATTAACCTATCCTTAGTCTCATTTTCTTTGGTTTGTTTATTGTGAGCTTCTTCAAGATGTTTGCTGCTTCTCAACAATATAGTATTGGAATTTCCTTGGGGATTGACCAATGGTTGAGAGGAAAGCTTAATAGATTCTTGTGCTTCTAATTTTCCAACGATAGTAACTAGTTGACTGAATCCATTTTCAAGGTTCCTGGTACAGATTTTATGTTTTGTTGAAACCTAATTGAGTTTTGTTGGAACTTGATAATATCTTGTTGAAACTGAGCAATGTTAGATGCTATTGTACTTATCAAATTCTCTAAATTTACCTTAATGTAAAGGATTTTATAGCCTTACTTGATAAGTTTGTTAGCCTTTTGGAAAAAGGGAAACCTGGTGGATTACTTGGGATAACTGCTTGATTTTCTCCATAATAGTTAAAGTTAGGATGATTCCTCCAATTAGGATTGTAAGTGTTAGAGAAGGGATCATATCTTTGCCTTTGTTGTCCTTGAAATCCCCCTATAGTATTTTATTGTTCAGATATTAAGATCTTGAATATTATGTCTAATTTCTAATTGTTGCATAATTGAAGTGATGATGCTTAGTTGTTGTTGAGTATTACTAGGATTTCCCACTTCATTGACCTTCTGTGGTGAGTTGGAAAGGGTACTAAACTTTTGATCATTTGTAACTATAGTGACAATCAAATTCCTTGTAGTTTCAGAAGTCTTATTAATCAAAGCTTCATCACTTACTATATCTATCATGTTTCTCTCTATGAGTATCAATCCCTCATAGAAGTATTGGATTAAGGATTGCTCACTTATTTGATGATGAGGGCAACTTGTACAGAGTTTTTGAACTGCTCTCAATTCTCATATAGATTTTTCTCATTGTATTATTGAATACTCATGGATGATAATGAAGTCGCAAGATCAGCATTGCAAATACCGATCTTACAAAAATTATCTTTTCGTGGTTTATTATTTGTAAAACTCTTGCAAGTGCACAGATCATTTTATAAAAAAAATGATAAGTATACTCCCAAGGTCGATCTAAGGAAAGAATTTATGTGGTTTTTAATTTATTATTCAAAATCTTAAAAACAAAATTAAATCATAAACATTTTGTCACGATATTTTGGTTTGTTTGTTTCCTAATCTAATAACATTAAAATAAATATAAACATAGGTATAAATTAAATAAATAATAATGCAAATTTTATCATTCATAACAATGAAGTATTTAATGATATAATAATTAAGTTAATTATGCTTACTCGTATTATTTAGGTTATTAAATATATAAATTAATATTTATTAATTTTCTCTTTTAGGTATGAAAGTGTCATTAGGTGGGACCCAAATTCCTTTGTTTAATATTAACTAACCAATATTCTTAGACGGGGCTTATTAATTAATTAAATATTAAATTTCAGTTTTATTTATAAGAAAATAGCAAACTATCTAATCACAGCTTTAGGTGGAGTCAAATAATTAGACTTTATTCAATATGTCAAAATTAAACCTAAGAATTTAATTTTCCAAGTATTAACTTTCAAGTTTTAAAACCAATACTGAAAATATGTCGTTAATACATTTTTGAATAATAGTTCTTAAAAAAACTTTTGAAATAGAGTTTCACTCTAACTACTGGGCGATTATACCAACAAATAAAAGAGCACTACTTTAAATTAGACCGAATAATTAAATCTTTAAATATAATTTTCATATTTAAGTTTGTAACGAAAAATAATGTATTTCTCTCTAACATCCTTAATATAAAATTTTGAATAAAAACAAAATCAATTTATTTTATAAAATTATTTTACCTATTTAATATTTTGTAAGCATAACAACGTTATAATTATATCATATTTACAAACAGACATCTATGTTAAATTTAATCACAGATAAATTAATATAACATATAAGAATAAAACATAAAATGATAACTATAAAGAATCCACTAAAATAATACCTTAAAAGAATCCTTACAATAATTTGATGTTAATTTTGTTACTAGAAAACCTCCAAACGGATTTGCATATCTGCTTATTGATTCAAAAACTAAAAATTTATAAAAACATAACTAGTTTATCTCAAAAAAAGAATAACTTTAAAAATAAAAACTAAAAAATAAAACTTTCTAGAGAGAGAAAGAGCTCAGAAAATTTGTGTGTTTTTGAAATGGGGGAAGAGGATCCTTTTTATAGATGAGAAAAAGGCCAAAATGGGGAGAAAATATTTCAAAATTTGAATTTGGATGCGTTTGGACATGTTGGTGTGCGTATGGGGTGCGAAAATCTCGGTAGATGGGTGGTTGGTGCAACAGATGAGTGGTTGGCGTGGCAGATGAGCGGTTAGCACGCACGGGACTAGGCGTATTTCTCAGCGCGGCTGGGCGACTATGCAAGCGATTTTGGCCTTTTTGACATTTTTGATCCATTTTGACCAATTTTTCCATCCTTTTGACTTTTTCTCATATTATTTTCTTAATATATTTGTAATGTATTGCCTCTAGTATTTTTTTTCGAGTCTTTAAGTTATTTTTGAACTAAAATACCTAAAAAACAATAAAAAATACCCGTGATTCTGAAAAGATAAATTTATATATAAAATATGATAAAATCATACAGATATAAATCTATTTAATCAATTAAAGTACATTAAATCATGGTAATTTTAGTGATTTTTAAGCACTAATCAAATACCATAAATTTCTTTTTCTTTTTTAATTAGAGTGGCCCTAGAAGTAGGAAAATATTTCTATAAGAAGAGTTGTTTCATATCATGCCAACTATTTATAATCCTAAATGGTAAGTAG